>JAKLTH010000201.1:0-681568 GCA_025175895.1 Wurfbainia villosa | reverse complement strand
CGATACTAAGACCTTCAGATCCTTAGATCAATTTTAGACCCTCTAGACATTTAGGTAAGTCTTCCTTGTGGTAAATAAGGATGTTCTAAAGGCATGTTAGGTTAAGGGGGAGGTTCTAACAGAAAGATCAGTATTTATAAGAGTTTTAAAAGTATATTTCAAAAATTATGATTTGAAATTAACAATACTTTCAAAATGTTCAACTTTATTTCAAGACCTTCTTTATTAAAAAAAATCATTCAAATCAAAATTCTTTAAAAATTATTATTGCAACTTTTGAAAGTTAATAAGTCTTAAAAAAATATTTTATAAAAAATGTTAAAGGTTGGAAGGTATAATTTTAACCTAGGTTAAACATTGTTGGTGCAGGACCTAAGAAACCCTAAATCACATTTTTTTTAATGTATGCCAAAGGGAGAGAGAATACTTAAGTTAGATAAACTTAATATCTCTAGCTACCTCTTGTTTGGCATAAGATGTATTAGCCATTTTATTAATGCATTTATTTCCTTAACTTTGAATCATGTTGTCATAAATCAAAAAGGAAGAGATTGTTGGTGCAGGGGCACTAGATAATCAAACCTAAGTTTTGATAATGGCAAAGGTTCAAAGTTAACTCATATTAGTGTCTTATATTCTGTGTCAAGCTTTTAGGACTTAGTAACTTTGCAGGA
This sequence comes from Wurfbainia villosa, assembly GCA_025175895.1. Lineage (NCBI taxonomy): Eukaryota > Viridiplantae > Streptophyta > Magnoliopsida > Zingiberales > Zingiberaceae > Wurfbainia > Wurfbainia villosa. The sequence goes on along the minus strand of JAKLTH010000201.1, from coordinate 680,894 downwards.
TCATAAGCTAAGCATAGAAGTCCAACAGGTTAGAGGATCAGGGGTTTGGTAAAGGTAAGCTCCGTGTGAGGAGCGGTGGTAATGTCATGTTCTCGGTATGGGGACAACTTTGGGCATCGATCCGACTAAGGCTTCTATAGAATGTCAAGGTTGAGATCGGACAATCAAAGACAGTCGTGATCATTATTATTATATGGCTTGGACTAATCTTATGATGTAAATGATTGAATGGAAACTCAAGTGCGATGATCATTGGAAGAAATCAGCGATGGGTGGTCGGTCATTGGCAATAGGAAGATGAATGGTGTGTGCGTGAAGAGCCAAGTTGCCACCTCAAAGATAAGAACTTGGGATAAAATTTATCTAGCTCTAGATCTGAACGAAATGGATGGTTTCAAAGGCCTAGGAAGCTTTATAAAAGAAGGGTTATGTTGGATCGAAATGAATCGCTAGAGGGGGGTAAATAGCGATTGTGAAAACTTTTTTTTTTCGACGATTAAAACCAAGTACACAGTGGAAAACTAAAAGATAAATACAAGAAAGACACAAAGCTTTTTTAATTAGTTCATAGCCCACCAGCTGCTAATCCTAGGCCTTGCGATCCTTGATCGCTTCCGAAGGGCAATCACTAAAAGTCTCTTCCTCGTTGGAGGTAAGAGATAAGACAATTACAATGATTATAAGGTCGGTAACAACCTTACCGGTCCTTATACAAATTAAGTACAGAAAGATAATAAGAATACCGACAATTAATTAGAAGATGTCGCGATGCATTGAGATGGCGTTGTAGAAACCGAGCACTTGAGAGATTCTTGAATTTGGGTTTGAGTCCTCCCCTCCTTTTATAGATTTGCGCCTTGGAATTTGTCCCGATCCATATCCAAAACTCGTGGATCTTATCTTGAGGTGGCGGCTTATCTTATCATGAGGTGGCGACATCAATCTCTATCTCTTTGACCTTGTGCACTGGGCTGATTCGTCGACATCAGTCGACTGATCCTCTTAGCAGTCGACTGCCTTCAGTCGACTGCTGACACCTCCAGTCGACTGCTGCACTTGAGAATTCCTGCAACACAAGGTTAGCACAATAGATGCATAATGCCATGCAGTGTGACAGTCCTTTGACTGTCCGATCTCGACTTTGGCATTCCTCTAGAAGCCTTAGTTGGATCTACGCCTAGGATTGCCCTCTAACCGAGGACGCGTCCTTACCACCGCTCCATACCCAGAGCTTACCTTTGGTCCTCCTGACCTATTGTTTAGCTTTCGGTCACCACTGAGGTTCCTCGACTCCCCGAGGTTCTCCTGGTGTCGCCCGACCACCACGGTTTCTCGACTCGAGATTCTCCGGGTGTCGCTCAACCTTTGGCTTAGCTTAAACACTTCCTGCACACTTAGCATATCACATGAGATAACAAAATAACTTAACTTTGAATCTTTGCCATCATCAAAACTAAGGTTCGATTATCTAGTGCCCCTACACAAACAATATCACCCTTTTTGATCTATGGCAAACCAATTCAAAGTTAAGAGAAAATAAGCAGTAAGCATTGAACAATCATTTTTCAAAACCTCCCCTTTAAGGGTACTTCCTGTTAGTAAAATATATGAGAGATGTCCTAAGGCAATCGCCTTATGTATGAACCATTTATATGATAAATGAAGATTCACTATTTGAGTATACATGTTTCATGTATTTGATTGGATCTTAAACTCATTTACTGAATGTCCATGATACGATTCATAGCATGAGAGAATTTGTGATTGGATCACAACTAGTGAGTATCTCTACATGTGTAATTGTGATGTATCGAAATTATCCCTAGTCGATGAATTGATGGATTTGGACACCATCAATTCAATCGAGACTAGCACGAGGTATACTCCTTGGTGTATCCAAGCAGCTGATTCTCACTGGCTGGAGACATTGTGATGTCTGGAGTTAATCGTGGATGCTAGTTATGGTAACTAGTTCATTAGAGTGACCAGCCGTAAGACTTCATATGGTTCTCTGCACATATAGATATGTCAATGAAGTTCTTACTGTATCTTAAGTGCGATGTTTCTTTGACTTGCGGTATTCAAGTCATTTTGATCATGGAGACTTATGCTTTGACATCTTAAGCAAACATCTCTAAGGAGATGTGGACCCGGGATGATTGGGTATAAGTCGAAATGATCGAAGGTGTTTGAATAGCCTATAAAGGATTCACCACTCCTTGCGAGGAGATGTATACCCATGGCCTCTCGTCGTATTGTTACTAAAGTCTTTGGCCAAAGCATTACATGTTTAGAGTAAGGTACTATTCGATACATATGCAGTAACTAGAATCCGTAGGACTAGGAAATGATACTTGGGCTAGGTGTGACGTAGTCAGCCTAGTGGGGACTGACACTATAGACCATGTCCTGAACCAAGTGGGTATAAGATGAGTGAAGGGAATGGGGCACGATTCATTCGAGCTGCTGAAGGGTTTCAGAAATAGTTCTGGATCAACCGTTGATCTTTTCGGTTAATTGGGGATCATGATGTCTACTAGGTGCCACTCATGATCGTTCTATAATTAATGGTTAATTATAGACGGCCAACATAAACCGAGAACCTATTTGGTCACACGCACAACCAGCGTAATCCGAAAGATTTAAAACGAGCTTGAGAATGGGATTCTCAGACCGAGAGAAACTAGGTTTGGTTGGACCAAACATGGAGCTAGCATGAAATTGTTTCAGTTGCAATGGAAGCGTGGATGAGCCATGTCTTATGAAGACATAATGGATGAACCAAAATGGTTTTGTTCTAATCCAATGGAGGAGAATAAACCAAAGGGTTTGGTTTATTTTAAACGAATGAACCAAAAGTTGGTTCGGTTCGTTTTAACTTAAAATAAACCATCATGGTTTGGTTTATTTTAACTTATATTAATGGAGCGGGTTAACGGGCCTAATGGTTATGATCCAATAACCATTAAGAGAATTAGTTCTCTATAAAAGAGGGCTTAAGGTGTTGTTAAGCCCTAATCCAAAAGCCCTAACTTAGTTGCCGCCCACCTCCTCTCCTTGGTGATTTCGGTGCCAACATCTCCTCTTGCCGCCGCCCACCTTGAAGCTCCAACCGGCAACCAGCTGCTGCCGTCTTCTCACATTGCTGGCGTCGAGCTGCTGCCGGAGGAGCTCCGGTGATCTTCCTTTGCTCTGGCGACAAGGTGAGCAAGTCGCTTTCCTTATTTGGCCGGCGCAAGGTCTCCACCAAAGCTGTCCAGTTTTCTAGACAGCTTGTTTCCCTCTTGTCGGAGCGTCGTTTGGACGACGTTTAGTGCTCTGACAGCGGTAGCCTTGCCGGGGATTTGATCTCCGGTAATCCTCTGAGGTGGAGGACGAAGGATTCGTCAAACGGTTGACGAATACCTCTCCGGAGAAGCGAGTTTTAAGTACTCATTTTTGGATCCGAATTTGGATTCGGATCGTGATCATCTCTCGATCACATCGTCTTCAACACGAGGCTAGTAACCCGTACGAAGATGAGGCTCGTGACTTAGCGAAGTCATCCCGAGGATACTCGGCGTGGATACGGATAGAGACGATTCTAGCGAGGATCATTCCGGTTGATGTCGTTCCCGCTACACGTGATACGAAAGGTATAACGTAGTATAAATTTCCTTTTATTGCAAATTTAAATTTACGGTTATGTCTACACATATTGTACTATGCATGCGTGTGATGTGTGTGTTGTAATAAATGTAGATTTATTATTTTTATTTCTTCCGCTGTGCACATGTTTACGAAACATGTTCGAACATACACTCGCCGCGGTGCCGGAAACCCAACAGTGGTATCAGTGCCCAGGTTGTGTTTCGACATAATCGTAAAATGGTTTTGTGATAGTCATAATGATATTTCTGGAAATTTTCTACTTTTGGAAAGTTAGAAGTATTTATGGAAATTTTTCAATTTTGGAAAGTCTAGAAGTATTTATGGAAATCTTCCACTTTTGGAAAGTTGGAAGTATTTATGGAAATTGATATTTTCCATAAATAAAATATTTGATTAGATTTTGGAAATTTGTTTCCTAATTTAATCATGATTTGATTTGGGAAATCAAATCTTAAAATATTTTATTTCCATAAGTAGTTTTGATGATTTAGGAAATTGGCTTTCTAAATTGATTTTCCTTAATCAACTATTTCCATAAATAAAATATGTGATTAGATTTGGAAATTTGTTTCCTAATTTAATCATGATTTTATTTGGAGAATCAAATCATAAACATATTTTATTTTCATAAATAGTTATGACAAATAAAAAAATTATATACATGACATAATTGTATGCCATGTAATTGCATTAGATGCATATCATTATGTCATGCGTGTCGTGACATGTAGATGTATGTCATGTATGTCATGTCATGTAGATAATAGTTATTTGCATGCAAAGAGGATGAGACATAAAAACCCTTACTCAATATTAAAGCCTACACCTTCCATTAATATGGTTAGAACTAGAGTTCCGTTTCTTGTTTGGGTTGTTGGACTCTCTCCAAGCCCGGCTCGAACCCGAACTTGTTCAAACCATGAAATAGTTTAATACTAATATGGTAAGAGTCAGAGGTCAATCGTTAGCTTTGGTTGTTGGACTCTCTCCAAGCCAGGCTAATTGGTTGAATGCGCTCTAACCATATTAAAACTATTTCTCGATTAATGGGTTGGCTTTAACCTGGAGCATCGGCTTGTTGGACTCTCTCCAAGGTCGATGTAAAGGGAGGTGAAGTTGGGTGCTATGCATATGATGCATACTTGTTAATGTGTTAACAACCCGATGTATGTGTGAATATTCAATTAGTTGATAGCACATTGTGATAGTTGCATATACGTGATATCCAATCGGTATAGTTGATACCTACCGTCGTAGTTATGAATGGCTTGTTGGACTCTCTCCAAGGTTGTTCATATCTATGATGGATATCAGCCCATTCGGAGATGGACCTACGATCTCCCGAAGTGATTTTGGGGTTTTTTGAAATTCGAAAAATGAATGGGATTTATAAATGTATATTGATGCATTTTAAAATCATTTTCTCATATATGCTCGTTTTGTATTTCTAAAATTTATCATGATGTCTTTGAATTTACGTTCCATTTTGGATTCGAATAAATTGACTGGGCCGAACTTCTTGGACTAGCTTAGAAATTTGAGAATTGTTCTCAAGGTGAAAAGCTTGTGTATGTCCTCGAAGCGCCTCTTCTCGCCCATCCTAGTGACGATGCAACTCCGGACCAATTGTTGGTCTATCAGAAACATATGACTGATTCTGAACTGACAAGTTGCATCATGCTAGCCGCGATGGAACCCAAGCTACGGAAGCAGCATGAGCATATGGATGCTCACATCGTAGTCCTTCATCTTTTTGAGTTGTTTGATAAGCAAGTGAGATTCGAAAGGTTCGAAGTCTCCAAGCTCCTCTTCACCTCTGAGATGCAAGAAGGTTCATCTGTGGTACTGCTCAACATGCTGAAGACTGTGGAGCCTTCTGAGAAGCATGAGCAGGAAATGGTCTTGTTAGTTGATTCCTCGAAGAAAGGTTCTAAGAGGGAGTCAAAGGAACAATAGAAGGGGAAGAAGAAAAAGGCTAAAAAGGCAGAACCAGCTCAAAAGGGCACTTGCCATCATTATGGCAAGTAGGGCCATTGGCGAAGAAATTGCAAGATTTATCTTGAGTCCGTGAAGAAGAATAAGGCATAAGATGCTCCATCTTTTTCATATATCTTCATTATTGATTGTCATTCTATTTCCTCAGACACTTGGGTATTGGATACTGGGTGTGGCTCACATATATGTAATGACATACATGGGCTAAGGAATAGAAGAAGACTCGTCAAGGGAGAGTCAAATTTACGTGTTGGGAATGGAGCAAAGGTTGTTGCACTCGCCATCGGAACGTATTTGTTGAAACTCCCTGTAGGACTTGTCTTAGAACTGGACAATTGCTTTTATGTTCCTTCGTTGATAAAGAACATCATTTCTATTTCTTGTTTAAATAGAAATGGGTACCATTTGATTTTTAGTAACAATTGTTGTTACATAACTTTGAATGGAGTTCTTTATGGGACTAGAACTTTAAGCAATGGTATTTATACTTTGGATGTATCCAGTGACATTTTCAATATCGAAGCGAGCAACAAGCATGCTCGAAAGGATAATCAAATAGACTCCTACATGTGGCATTGTCGTCTTGGCCATGTAAGCAAGAAATGCATGTCCGAATTACACCGATGTGGAATTCTGGAATCGTTTGAATTGGATTCATACGATACATGCAAATCATTCTTAAAAGGCAAGATGACTAAGTTACCTTTTACAGGAAAAGGTGAACAAGTGGGAGAGTTACTAGGTCTAATACATACTGATGTATGTGGACCTATGTCAACTCAAGCTTTAGGAGGCTATAGCTACTTCATTACCTTCACCGATGATCACTCACGGTTTGGGTATGTGTTCTTGATGAAACATAAGTCTGAAGCCTTTGAAAGGTTCAAAGAATTCAGAAATGAAGTAGAGAAACGACATGATAAGAGTATTAAAATACTTCGATCGGATCGAGGTGGTGAATACTTAAGTCAAGAGTGTCTTGATTATCTAAGAGACAATGACATATTGTCTCAATGGACTCCGCCATATACACCACAGCATAATGGTGTATCTGAGAGGCTTAACCGGACCTTGTTGTACATGGTCAGGTCAATGATAAATCATGCGAATCTTCCCAAGTCCTTTTGGGGCTATGCACTTCAGACAGCTGTTTACTTGTTAAACAGAATGCCAACCAAGGTAGTCTCTACTACTCCATATGAGATATGGAATAGTAAGAAACCTCATGTATCTTACTTGAAGATATGGGATTGTCCTGCTTATGTGAAGCGGACTGCATCAGACAAATTGGATGCTAAGTCTGATAAATGTCTATTTATTGGATACCCTAAGGAAACAAGGGATTACCAATTCTATCATCCTGTGGAACAAAAGATGTTTGTTTCAAGGCATGCTGTGTTTCTAGAGAAAGAGTTTCTCTTGCAAGAAAACAGTGGGAGTGTCGTCGAGCTTGAGGAGGCTCGAGAGACTCAAATAGACATTGATGAGATACCTGGTGAAGCACAACAGCCGATAACTCATAGTGATGAGCAATCGGCTGGACCTATTGTAACACCACATCTTCGTAGATCTGGTAGAACACGCAATATTCCTGAGAGATATGGATTTCTCGTAAGTGAATCTAACGACGTGTTACTCATTGATGATGAGGAGCCTACCAGTTATGAAGAAGTGTTGACAAGTTCAGAAAGGGATAAGTGGCTTGAAGCCATGAAGTCGGAAATGGATTCCATGTATGAAAACCAAGTTTGGAACTTGGTTGACCCACCTGAAGGCATAAAGCCTATAGGGTGCAAGTGGGTTTTCAAGAAGAAAACCGACATGTATGGTAATGTGATTACCTATAAAGCTAGATTGGTGGTGAAAGGATATCGTCAAAAGCAAGGTGTTGATTATGACGAAACCTATTCGCCTATAGCTATGCTTAAATCCATTCGGATGCTCCTGGCCATAGCGGCTCATTATGATTATGAGATATGGCAGATGGATGTGAAAACAGCTTTCCTTAATGGAAACACCTTAGGGCGTGTATGTGATCTGACTGAGGTTTCACATCGGTTGATAAAACCAAGGTATGCAAATTGCGACGGTCCATTTATGGATTGAAGCAAGCATCCAGGAGCTGGAATATCCGTTTTGATGAGACAATCAAAAAGTTTGATTTCTCACAAAATCCAGATGAACCTTGTGTGTATAAGAAGGTTAGTGGGAGTGCAGTCGTGTTCCTAGTATTATATGTCGACGACATATTACTTATAGGAAATGATGTTTCAATCTTACAGTCAGTTAAGGTTTTGTTATCCAAGACATTCTCCATTAAAGACCTGGGAGAAGCAACCTACATCCTCGGGATTAAGATCTATAGAGATAGATCGAAACGGTTGCTTGGTCTTTCGCAGTCTACATATATAGACCGAGTGCTAAAGAGGTTTAGCATGTCGGAATCCAAGAAAGGTTTTCTACCCATCAGGCATGGGATACACCTTTCGAAGTCTATGTGTCCGCGTACAGAAGACGAAAGGATTTGCATGAGTAAGATTCCCTATGCATCCGCAATAGGATCTATCATGTATGCTATGTTATGTACGAGGCCCGATGTATCGTATACTCTGAGTGTCACGAGCAGATACCAGTCTGATCCAGGAATGGATCATTGGGTGGCTGTTAAGATGATCCTTAAGTACTTAAGAAGAACTAAGGATGTGTTCCTAATATATGGAGAAGGGGACATGGTGATACGCGGGTATACGGATGCCAGCTCAAGACAGACAAGGATGATTCCATGTCTCAGTCTGGGTATGTATTCACCTAGAATGGGGGTGTAATAAGTTTGAAAGGTTCCAAGCTTGACACTGTAGCGGATTCTGCCACTAAGGCAGAAAAACATTGCAGCTTTGGAAGCAGCAAAGGAAGCGGTTTGGATCAAGAAGCTCATCTTTGAACTGGATGTGGTCTCATCAATGATCCAAACATGTGCTTCGCCGCTATCATCTTATCAGAGAGATCATCAGTAGGAATGAAATACAAATCGAGAAAATTCCCACTGAAAGGAACTTAGCGGATCCTTTGACTAAAGCATTACCTCAAAGTAAGTTTGAGGGTCATGTTAGTGCTTATGGTATTGGATACCGTAGCGATTGGCATTAGGCCAAGTGGGAGTCTGTTAGTAAAATATATGAGAGATGTCCTAAGGCAATCGCCTTATGTATGAACCATTTATATGATAAATGAAGATTGACTATTTGAGTATACATGTTTCATGTATTTGTTTGGATCTTAAACTCATTTACTGAATGCCCACGATACGATTAACAGCATGAGAGAATTTATGATTGGATCACAACTAGTGAGTATCTCTACATGTGTTATTGTGATGTATCGGAATTATCCCTAGTCGATGAATTGATGGATTTGGACACCATCAATTCTATCGAGACTAGCACGAGGTATACTCCTTGGTGTATCCAAGCAGCTGATTCTCACTGATTGGAGACATTGTGATGTCCGGAGTTAATCGTGGATGCTAGTTATGGTAACTAGTTCATTGGAGTGACCAACCGTAAGACTTCATATGGTTCTCTGCACATATAGATATGTCAATGAAGTTCTTACTGTAGCTTAAGTACGATGTTCCTTTGACTTGCGGTATTCAAGTCATCTTGATCATGGAGACTTATGCTTTGACATCTTAAGCAAACATCTCTAAGGAGATGTGGACCCGGGATGATTGGGTATAAGTCGAAATGATCGAAGGTGTTTGAATAACCTATAAGGATTCACCACTCCTTGCGAGGAGATGTATACCGATGGCCTCTCGTCGGATTGTTACTAAAGTCTTTGGCCAAAGCATTACATGTTTAGAGTAAGGTACTCTTCGATACATGTGCAGTAACTAGAATCCGTAGGACGAGGAAATGATACTTGGGCTAGGTGTGACGTAGTTAGCCTAGAGGGGACTGACACTATAGACCATGTTCTGAACCAAGTGGGTATAAGATGAGTGAAGGGAATGGGGCACGATTCATTCGAGCTGCTGAAGGGTTTCAGAAATAGTTCTGGATCAACCATTGATCTTTTTGGTTAATTGGGGATCATGATGTACTACTAGGTGCCACTCATGATCATTCTATAATTAATGGTTAATTATAGATGGCCAACATAAACCGAGAACCTATTTGGTCACACGCACAACGAGCATAATCCGAAAGATTTAAAACGAGCTTGAGAATGGGATTCTCAGACTGAGAGAAACAAGGTTTGGTTGGACCAAACATGGAGCGAGCATGAAATCGTTTCTTTCGCAATGGAAGCGTGGATTAGCTGTGTCTTATGAAGACATAATGGATGAACCAAAATGGTTTGGTTCTAATCCAATGGAGGAGAATAAACCAAAGGGTTTGGTTTATTTTAAACGAATGAACCAAAAGTTGGTTTGGTTCGTTTTAACTTAAAATAAACCATCATGGTTTGGTTTATTTTAACTTATATTAATGGAGCGGGTTAACGGAGCTAATGGTTATGATCCAATAACCATTAAGAGAATTAGTTCTCTATAAAAGAGGGCTTAAGGTGTTGTTAAGCCCTAATCCAAAAGCCCTAACCTAGTTGCCGCCCACCTCCTCTCCATGGTGATTTCGGCGCCAACATCTCCTCTTGCCGCCGCCCACCTTGAAGCTCCAACCGGCGACCAGCTGCTGCCGTCTTCTCCTATTGCCGGCGTCGAGCTGCTGCCGGAGGAGCTCCGGTGATCTTCCTTGGCTCCGGCGACAAGGTGAGCAAGTCGCTTTCCTTATTTCGCCGGCGCAAGGTCTCCACCAAAGCTGTCCAGTTTTCTGGACAGCTTGTTTCCCTCTCGTCGGAGCGTCGTTTGGACGACGTTTAGTGCTCCGACAGCGGTAACCTTGCCGGGGATTTGATCTTCGGTAATCCTCTGAGGTGGAGGACGAAGGATTCATCAAACGGTTGACGAATACCTCTCCGGAGAAGCGAGTTTTGAGGACTCATTTTTGGATCCGAATTTGGATTCGGATCGTGATCATCTCTCGATCACATCATCTTCAACACGAGGCTAGTAACCCGTACGAAGATGAGGCTCGTGACTTAGCGAAGTCATCCCGAGGATACTCGGCGTGGATACGGATAGAGACGATTCTAGCGTGGATCGTTCCGGTTGATGCCGTTCCCACTACACATGATAGGAAAGGTATAACGTAGTATAAATTTCCTTTTATTGCAAATTTAAATTTACGGTTATGTCTACACATGTTGTACTATGCATGCGTGTGATGTGTGTGTTGTAATAAATGTAGATTTATTATTTTTATTTCTTCCGCTGTGCACATGTTTACGAAACATGTTCGAACACACACTCGCCTCGGTGCCGGAAACCCAACACTTCCCCCATAACCCTAGGTGAGTTTTGAAAAATAATTACGTTTTGGAAAAATAAAGTAAGTAACCTCTTAACTTTATCCTCTCTCCCCCTTTGACATATATCAAAAATAACTTTATAAGGGGTGCATTGTTAAGGCTAACATTTGGCATGAAATAGAATTTTTAAACATTCTAATCAATTTGATTTAATATGTTCAACTCCCTTTAATGCTTAAGAGTTTAGGTTTCTAGATCCTTCACCAACAATGTATATCCTAGGTTAGGATGTGACCCCTTAACCTCTAACATTGTTATAAAATTTAGAGAAAGAATTTAAAAAAAAAAGCATTTTAAAGGCTCATGTCTATTGAGTTTTATTTCAAACTAGAGGTAGCTAGATACTAAGTTTGTCCAACTTAAGTCTTCTCTCCCCCTTAGCATATTATCAAAATAAGGATTTAAATTTAGAAAGTATTTGTGATTTTTTTAAAAAAATATATTTTTTAACAACTTCTATGATCCAATTAGAACCTCCCCCTTAACCTAACATCCTTGTTAGCCACAAGGAAGGCTTACCTAGAGGGTCTCCCCTTTTATCTGACAAACTCTTAGGGCATCCTTGTTGGCCACAAGGAAGGCTCACCTAAGGGACCAGAGGGTCTAGGTGTCTAAAGTTGACCTTAGGATTTAGACGTTCAGTATTGGTCAACTAACCATCACTTTAAGAAGCATAGTTGTTTTGAAAACTACGTATAACTACACACAACAATCATGGAAACCAATAAAAATAGTTTTAAGAATCTATTTATGTGTATATAAATTTTGAAATCATTTTCAAAACCATTTTTAATTTGTTGTCCTTACCATCTCACTCATTCTACATGATCAACAAAGTTATCCTTATAGGTATTGTGAGATGAATTTAATTTAATGCCTTAGAAATTAATTAACCTTGGGTTAGATTCAGATTTAATCTTTAGTTAGTTAAGTGAACATTTCAAAAGAGGGCTTCCAGGTCGTGGCGAGGCACAGGGGCTTTTTTTGATCGGAACAACGACCACTTCCTTAGACAAAGTCAACTTAGGAAATTACACACTTAATTGACTTAAGGTTACGTCCTGGTCTAACTAGTTTAGGATGGGGTGAGGTAGCTTCAGTTAGTTCCACTTAGTTAAATGCACCAAGCTAGATACTCCTTATCCAACTCGGATACACTTGACTTCGTTTCCTTAACGTACTATTATCATACCGCATCCTAATACTATGTTGTCAATATTAATTAATTATTTCTTATCTAACCATTCTATGAGAGTTAATTTAAAACTAGCATGTATGACATGACAAAATAAGCATGATAATGATATGTATGCATGAGCAAGCTATGACATTCAATCAATATAAAGAAATGGTTGTTTTCTTGGGTAGACTTTTATTTGTCCCATAGTTATAAGACACTTTATTATAATTAGGTTTACAAAGTTTAGTGTCTTAATTTTTGGTTAGCTTAGACTTGTAACCCAAGTCTACATATTTATTAGTTGAATTTTTAAAAGTTGAAAGTTTAATAATTGTTGGTGCATGGGCACCTAAGTCGAACATTTGAGTTTTGATTATAGCAAACGATACAAAGTTAAGCTCATGTCGTTATATCACAAGATGAATCGAGTGTGCAAAAAATTTCTATAGCTGGAGCTGAAGGCTAGCGACACCCGGAGGAAGCCACAGTGGTCAGGCGACACTCGAGTGACTTCGGAGGGAGCCGAAGGAATCGAGTGGAAGGCCGGAAGCAAAAGCAACACAGTAAGTATCGAGGTAAGCTCGTGTGTACGAGCGTAAGTGAGGTCATATCCTCTTTACGGGGATAATCTTAAGCGTAGATCCGACCAAAGACATCGTATAGGTGGTCTAGGTCGAGATCGGATGGTCGGAGGCCGTCAAAATAATGTCTTAGTTAAGCTAACTTTGACTTGCAGCAAGCATCAGTCGACTGCCAACTTGGAGGACTCAACTGTCGTCAATCGATCACGGAGGTTAGCACTCGAGTGATCGCCATCGATCGGTGATGATGGCCATCATCGGATGATGGTCAGAGATCAAGTCAAGGCTTATCACCAAATTTCAATCAAATATGATTGGCTAGGGTTCCTCTCGAAAAGGGGCTCAAAGGCTATAAAAGGAGGTCCTAACCTAGGGTTTCTTCATCAATTCTAAGTGCTCAAAAGCCTCCGCAACGCTGCGACTCTCCGACAACTCTACAACAACGAAGTGCTGCCAACAACTCTAGCTTAATTTTTTTTTTTAGTTGTTGGTATAATCTTACTTTGTTATTGCTTTCAATATTGCAATTCTTTTTAATCAAGGTTTTCTATCGTTGCATTTTACTTAAATAGAAGAGAAGGTTTATCTCTCTATCTTTTTGCTTCGAAGGTTTTTGTAATCGTCAAACTCCTACCTCCAACAAGGAGGAGTGTTTTAGTGAATTGCCCTACGTACACGGTCTAGGACCGTTAGGGCCTTGGAGTAGTAGCCGAAGGCTACGAACCAAGTAAAAAAATATCTTGTCTCTTTTTGTTTCATTTATCTTTCCGCTGCACTTAATTGTTTTGATACGAACTCGAAAAGAAAAAAAAGGTTTTTCACTATTCACCCCCCCTCTAGCGAACCGCTTTGATCCAACAATTGGTATCAGAGCCGGGGGCGCTTAGATTTGGTGAAACCACCAATCTAGCATTTTTTACAGATTTGTTTTTCGTTCATTTAAATTTTTCTCCCGCACTACTAATCCAAGACGAAGTCTTGGTACTCTTCGTTTGGTTTTGTTTTGCACGTATTCGCTTTTGGAGTAGCCGACGGTAAAATGGGCATAACTTTTCGTACAAGTTGACCCACGAAACGGTCTACCTACCAAAACGAAGCTCTCAGAAAGATCTACACTTCTTATCAAGGTAAACCCTCATAACAAGCTGTATTCATCCCGAAAAAACCATCGTTTAGTACCATTTCTGGGACATCGAAGGTTGTAAGTGCTCATCTTTTATTTTAGTTGGTTATTTCTCGTTTATTCATTTTGTTTCTTTTCATTTCCTACATTACTAATCCAAGGCAAAGTCTTGGAACCTTTTTCGTGTTTTTTTTGGGTATTTTTTGTGCAAGGTTTCCCTTCCAAATGGCCCATCTCGAGGGTTTTAGCACCGTCCGACCTCCGTTTTACAACAGAGATGATTTCCGTTACTGGAAAGGTCGGATGGAATGCTTTCTCAAAACCCAAATCGAGATGTGGATCATAATCCAAACGGGTTTCACACTTCCGACTAATGAAGTGGGTGAATCCTTGGGTTATGACCAATGGACCATTGCGACAAAATGACAAGTCGAAGCCGACAACAAGGCAACACAAATCCTCCAATGCGGTTTGTCCAAGGAGGAGTTAAATCGCGTCGGCCCCTTCATCAGCGCAAAGGGCCTTTGGACAAAGCTAGTGGAGCTACATGAAGGGACCGATGAAGCCAAGGTATGTAAGCGCGACCTTTTATTTAATAAATTATATAATCTAAAAATGCAGGAACATGAAACGGTGATGCGACTCCACGCCCGCGTCCAGGACATAGTCAACAATCTACACGCAATTGGGCAAAAGGTCGAAAACCGCGACCTTATAAGGTATGTCTTAAACTCCTTTCCGAGGACTACCTTGTGGGCATCCATGGTCGATGCGTACAAGGTCTCCAAGGATCTTTCTAAACATAGGTTAGATGATCTTTTTTCTGATTTCGAACTTCATGAGCAGTCTAACTCGGAACCCGAGAAAGGTATAGCACTATTTGCAGGTTCAAAGAAGAAAACCGCTAGCAAGCCACCTCCGAAGGAAGAAGAGGATGAGTCGGATTCGGAGGTCGACTCAGAAATGGAGGCCGAACTAGTCAACCTAGTTCGGAGGATAGTCAAGGGCCTAAAATGAACCGTCACTCGACCCAACGAAGGTAAGCCTAAAAGTTAAAATATTAGATTTTATGAATGCAACAGGTTTGGACATATCAAGTCCGAATGCCCAAAACTCAAGAGCAAGGCACCGAAACACAAAAAGGCACTCAACGCTACTTGGGAAGAAGCTTCCGAGGAAGAAGACGATGATCGAGTCCTCATGGCTACCAGTGGAATCGGAGACGGAGTCGGAACCGAAACTTGAATCGGAAACCGAAGACGAGTCGGACTGCGAAGCACTATTCAAGACAAGTCACGGATACGCATCCGGTTCAAAAGATACACTCAAGGTAAGTCGGTCTCTCATTACTACACTTTATAGTGCAATTAAGTTTTTAAATAGAAAGTTAGCTAAGTCTGAGTCCAAGGTCGAGACCGTGGTTGAGGAAGTTAAACTCTTCAAACACGAGGTCTCCCTAACCTCTTCGACTAGTCGAGTTCAAGAGAAGGACTCAACTCGGGTTGAAAAACTCATAGTTGAGAACTCACTCTTGAAGAGTCAAGTCGAAGATCTTAGGAATACGTTGGAAAGGTTTACTTTGGGATCCAAAGGACTTGACCTCCTACTTGGATCGAAAAGGCCCGTGTACAACAAGGTCGGGCTAGGGTTTAGCTCAAACACGACCAATAAGTCGTATATGTCGATTGTAAGTCGACATAAAAAATGTGTCCAAGCATGGGTCTCTAAGACCACCTTAATTTCAAACTTAGGATCAAACCAGTACTGGGTTCCCAAGGACCAAATCCACTATGTGGAGAGACCGAATCGATTCAACGGTCCAGGGGGAGCTAGTACGAAATTTGTTTGTGTTTTGACTTAGAAATTGTATGCTTAGGTTTTTCTTTTTAGAATGGTTAGATAGGATTATAACTCGTCAACACTTGATAACATAGTACCAGGATGCGGCAAGATGATAGTATGCTAGGAAAACGGAGTCTCGTGTATTCGAGCTAGATAAGGCGTATCTAGTTCAGTTCACTTGACCGAGTGGAACTAGCTGAAGCTACATCACCGTATCCTAGACTAGTTAGACCAGGAAGTGGTCTTAGGTGAGTCAAGTTACTATTTTCTTGAAAATTGCTTTGTCTAAGGAAGTGGTCGTTGTTCCGATCAAAGAAGGCCTCTGTGCCTCGCCACGACCTGGAAGCCATGATCTTGAAAAAGTGACTTGATAAGCCTAAGGTCAAATCCGAATCTAACGCAAGGTTGACAAGTGTTTAAGTCATTAAATTTAAATCAAGTAAAATTGGAAGTCATCTCACAAGAACATATAGGGTTAACGTGTTTGATCATGTAGACATGGGTGAGATGATTTAGGTTAATAATTTTCAACTAATCTTTAATAAATCCAATATCCGATCCAACTACCTTGCGTGTAGGATCAATGGATGTTGGACAGTTGTTGCTCCCGACACATGACCGGGGATCAACTCAAGTTTTCGAAGCTTCGATTCAAACGACAAGCATCGGTAGCCTTCGAAAATAACGGCAAGCTCAAAATCATCAGATCAAGTGATATTGAGCTTAACTCAAATTTTGTTATTCAAAATGTTTTATTAGTAGAAAATTTTCAATATAATCTACTTAGTGTAAGCCAATTGTGTGATAATAACTATAAGGTCATATTTCTAGAAAATGAATGCGTAATTAATACAAACGAAACCTCTAAAACAATTCTTAAGGGAATTAGAAATAACAACATTTACACTATTAACTTAACTAACTCCTTAACTAAGTGTCTTATGACACGGCAAGAGGAATCATGGTTGTGGCACCGACGACTCGGTCACTCACACCCAAGACTCATCCACAAGATGAGTCAGAGTGACTTAGTCAGAGGTTTGCCTAACCTCAATAACTTGGATAATAAAATATGTAATGTTTGTCAACAAGGTAAACAATCTAGGACACAACATCAACTAACTAATCAAGAAGCAGACCAAAAGTGTGCTTGAGCTCCTACATGGATCTATTTGATTCACGAGCTAAGTCACTTAATGGAAGTAAATTACATTTAGTCATTATTGATGACTACTCTAGATTTACTTGGGTTAGGTTCATCAAACACAAAAGTGATACCCTAGATCAATTAATCAACCTATTTAAGTTAATAGAAAAACAACAAAACATTAAAATCAAAAGACTTAGGACTGATCATGGTGGTGAATTCGAAAACCATAGGTTTACAGAATTCTGTAACCTAAATGGAAAACACCATGAGTTATCTTGCCCTATAACTCCACAACAAAAATGGCCTAGTAGAATGCAAAAATAGAACCCTACAAGAAGCCGCTAGGACAATGTTAAATGAGTATAACCTGCGATAGGTTTTGGTGAAGCGTGAGTACATGCTATGTCCAGAACAGGATCCTTATGGTAAAGAGGCACCTTAAGACCTCATACGAGATTTATCACGATAAAATACCTAACATCAAGTACTTTAGGGTATTTAGGTGTAAGGTACATATCCTAAACACTAAATATTACCTAGGAAAATTTACATCCAAAACCACGAAGAATCTTTCTAGGATACTCACTACAAGTAGCTTATAGAGTATATAACCATGACACCCTTAGAGTCGAGGAGACTATCAATGTAGTATTTGATGAAGGACACAAACCTACAAAACCCAGCCCCAATTTGCGAGCCGACTCATACTGACCTAACTCGATCCGAGGATCAGGTCTAGTGTTAATCCTAACCTAAGTCAACCAAGTCACTCTATCGACCAAGTGATAGATGACTCAACCAAACTAGAACTCAAGCGAGTCATCCTATGGATCAAGTTGTAGACTCAAACCCAAATCCAACTAGGAGTCAAGCGAATCATCCTATCGACCAAGTGATAGGTGATCCAAGTCTAGGAGTTCAAACTAGAGCCTATCAAATATATTTGATTTCTAAAATTGAACCCAAAACTATTGACCAAGCTCTTCTTGATCCCGATTGGATTATTGCAATGCAAGAAGAGTTGGCTCAATTCACTAGGAACGAAGTATGGGAATTAGTACCACCACCTAAAGATAAAACAATCATTGGAACAAGGTGGGTGTTTAGAAATAAACTTGATGATAAAGGTGAAGTGGTTAGAAATAAAGCTAGACTAGTCGCTAAAGGGTTTAGTCAAGTCGAAGGTTTAGATTATGACGAGACCTATGCCCGATGGCTAGATTAGAGTCCATTCGAATGCTATTAGCATATTGACATCAGTATTTAAGTTGTTTCAAATGGATGTGAAATCTGCATTCTTAAATGGATACATTAAAGAAGAAGTTTATGTTAGTCAACCCCCCGGTTTCGAAAGTTTAGACAAACCCGATCATGTCCTTAGGTTAAAGAAAGCTTTTTATGGACATAAATAAGCTCCTCGAACTTGAGTCGAGAGCCTTTGATTTATCTTAAGTCCAAAGGCTTTAACCAAGGTGTAGTTGACCCAACCCTTTTCGTAAAAACCTTAGGTAAAGACATATTCATAGCCCAAATCTACGTAGATGATATTATTTTCGGAACCACCAACTCAATCCTACTAAATGAGTTCATTTCACTTATGGAAAGTGAATTTGAAATGAATTTAGCAGGCGAGTTAAGTTTCTTCTTAGGTCTACAAATTAAACAAACTAAAGATGGAATATACCTACATCAACGCAAATATACTAGGGAATTAATTAAACGCTTTGGAATGCAAGACGCTAAAATTATTAATACCCCAATGACAACTAATGTTAATATAGAAGAAGATTTAATTGGAAACCCAATTGATTTAAAATACTATAGGAGCGTAATAGGGAGTCTCCTTTACTTAATAAGCGACCGATATCTTATTTCTTTGTAAGTATGTGCGCAGGTTCCAAACACATGTGCGAGGAGTCTCACCTAACTCTAGTCAAACGTATCCTTAGATATCTAAAGGGTACACTTAATGTCGGTATTTGGTACCCTAGATCTACCGAGTTCGAACTAACCGGCTACTCCGATTCAGACTATGCCGATAGTAAGCTCGATAGAAAGAGTACGAGTGGTTATTGTCAACTTCTCGAATCGAGTCTAGTGAGGTGGTACAGTAGGAAGCAACACTGTGTTGCCTTATCTACCACCGAAGCCGAATACATTGCGATGGGTGAGTGTGTCACTCAGCTTCTTTGGATGAAGCACACTCTCCGCGACTTTAAGTTAGACTTTACAAATACTAAACTTCACGTAGATAACATTAGTTCAATTAATCTTACTAAGAATCCGATATGTCACTCTAGGACCAAACATATAGAGGTCAAACACCATTTCATTCGAGAACATGTGGCCAACGAAGTCATACAACTCGAATAAGTCGAATCGAAGTCTAACTTGGCAGACCTATTTACTAAACCCCTACCCGAAGCCAAATTTAGTCTATTAAGACAAAAATTGGGCATGTACGTAGTAGAATAGAAACTTGCAAATTATATTTTCTTACTACTATTTCTTAATTTTTCATTTTTATGGAACTAGCATAGGACATACCTTAGATATCATGCACCTATAGATTTAAGGAGCCAGTACATCTCACAACACATAGGACTAATGTGTTTGTGTACTTAGCCACGTAGATGGGAGTGAGATGTTAGGATCTTACTCCTGGTTCCAAATGTAGAGCTAGTGCATCGCCATGAACCACGGAGTATAATCATACATACTAACTGACTCTGACCAGGACTGGTTGATCTTTCATATCAATCAAGCCAAATATGAGTCGAACATTTTATAGATGAGCTTATTTTCAGTATATTATTTTCAAAATAATGCGGAACATGCTTGGACTTTAAATTTAATACTTATTTTCCACACACCCTTCCACTTTTCGATATATGGCAAAAGGGGGAGAAACAGGCCAAAGTTAAGGGATCAAAAATTTTCAATTTTCATGGCCAAAAGTTCAGTAAATGTTTACTTAACTTTAAGTTTTAAAAATTTACTTAAAGGAGTAAAGACCAAGTTAGAGAATTCTTAACTTAAACTTATTATTTTTAAACACTATGGCCAAGTGCTAATGCTTTACTTAAGAAAGAGGGAGAAAGGGCCAAGTTAAGAAATCTTCTTAACTTAAATGTTTTACTAAGGCCAACTTTAAGTAATGTTAATTACTTAAACTCTTCCTAAATAGCAATCCTCAAGGGGGAGGACTAAGGTCTTCTTTTAAGACTCACCCTCGGTCAAGGAGGTTTCCTCAAGAAGTACTTGAAGAAAATTCTTACTACTCAAACTTAATCTTTATTTTTGTTTTTCATGCACATTACTATTTTTCATGCATGATATTTTATGTGCATTATTATTCTTCATGCATGCTATTTTTATTCTTCTGCCTGCTATGTTCTTAACTTTGTATATGAGTTTTCCATAAATCAAAAAGGGGAAGATTGTTGGTGCAGTAGGCACCTAAGTTGAACCTGAGTTTTGATTATAGCAAACGATACAAAGTTAAGCTCATGTAGTTATCTCATGAGCTGAATCGAGTGTGAAAAAAATTGCTATAGCTGGAGCTGAAGGCTAGCGACACCCGGAGGAAGCCGCGGTGGTCGGGCGACACTCGAGTGACTTCGGAGGGAGCCGAAGGAATCGAGTGGAAGGCCGGAAGCAAAAGCAACATAGTAAGTATCGAGGTAAGCTCGTGTGTACGAGTGTAAGTGAGGTCGTATCCTCTTTACGGGGATGATCTTAAGCGTAGATCCGACCAAAGACATCGTATAGGTGGTCTAGGTCGAAATCGGATGGTCGGAGGCCGTCAAAATAATGTTTTTGTTAAGCTAACTTTGACTTGCAGTAAGCATCAGTCGACTGCCAGCTTGGAGGACTCATGTATCGATCAGGAGGTTAGTACTCGGTCTTTGCCATCGATCGGTGATGATGGCCATCGGTCGATGGTCATTCAAGGCTTATCACCAAATTTCAAGGGGAGTGGTGCTCAAATATGATTGGCTAGGGTTTCTCTCGAAAAGGGGCTCAAAGGCTATAAAAGGAGGTCTTAACCTAGGGTTTCTTCATCAATTCTAAGTGCTCAAAAGCCTCTGCGACTCTCAGACTCTTAGCTTAAGTTCTTTTTTTTTTAGTTGTTGGTATAATCTTACTTTGTTATTGCTTTCAATATTGCAATTCTTTTTAATCAAGGTTTTCTATCGTTGCATTTTACTTAAATAGAAGAGAGGGTTTGTCTCTCTATCTTTTTGCTTCGAAGGTTTTTGTAATCGTCAAACTCCTACCTCCAACGAGGAGGAGTGTTTTAGTGCTAGGACCGTTAGGGCCTTGGAGTAGTAAAGGCTAAAAATATCTTGTCTCTTTTTGTTTCATTTATCTTTCCTGCACTTAATTGTTTTGATAAAGAAAAAAGGTTTTCTCTATTCACCCCCTCTAGTAACTAGATTATTAATTTGTATATAATCAAATGGTACTCTATTATAATTAATTTTATTTGTTTGATTATCTAATTTGGAATTTTTAATTAAGTTAGATTGTGAATTATTTAAAATAAGATTATTAGAATTTTTCAAAATAAGATTATTAGACTTTTTCAAGATAAGATTATTAGACTTTTTAAAAGTAGAATTATTAGAATTTTTTAAGATAAGATTATTAGACTTTTTAAAAATTGAATTATTAAAATTATTAGAAGTTTTTAAGGTAAGATTGTTAGAGTTTTTAAAGGTAGAATTATTATTAGAATTATTTAAGATAAGATTGTTAGAGTTTTTAAAGGTAGAATTATTATTAGAATTATTTAAGATAAGATTGTTAGAGTTTTTAAA
This sequence comes from Wurfbainia villosa, assembly GCA_025175895.1. Taxonomy (NCBI): domain Eukaryota; kingdom Viridiplantae; phylum Streptophyta; class Magnoliopsida; order Zingiberales; family Zingiberaceae; genus Wurfbainia; species Wurfbainia villosa. The sequence goes on along the minus strand of JAKLTH010000201.1, from coordinate 659,119 downwards.
GGTAGAATTATTATTAGAATTATTTAAATTATCTTTAAAAAATTTTAAAGTTAATTTCCAATTTTTTATGGTTGAATTTTTCAAAATAGAATTTTTTAATTCGGAATTATCTAGATTAATCAGATCGAGGATTTGATGATTCTATCCTATGGTTTGATTATTCTGATCAAGGGTTTGATTATTTTGATTAAGTCCTAGGTTGGTTTTATCCTTAACTTGTTCTAGATCTATGTTGATTAAACTAAAAATTTGATTAATCTTTTGGTTAATTTTATCAAATGTTAGATTAAATTGATCCTTTTCTTCCATGATATTGTTATTATTATTATTTAAACTAATTAAATCTGAATTAATTAATTTTTTATTAGTTTAATTATTAATTGTATTAATTAATTGACAATAATTACACAATTTATCTAAATTATCAACTATTCTAAAACTCAACTTTTCAAAATTATTAATTTTACAAAGTTTTTTCTCCGGACACTGATTCTTGTAGTGAATCTTAACCAAGCACTTGATGTACTCCTTGTTCTTTCGGACTCGTAGCAATGGTGTCTCCTTTGGCACCGGTTGCATCATTCGAGTCTTACGAGGACACTTATTTTTATAGTGTCCTCTCTCCCTGCACTTGAAGCAAATAATATGAAATTTAAAATTTAAATTGGCATTGTTACCTTTAGTCATTGAGCAATACTCTTCCATGGTTAGCTCGGTCAACGATCTTCCAATACTCACAAAAAAAAACACAAACCAAAAAGTCCCAAGACTTGGTCTTGGATTAGTAGTGCGGGAGATAATTAAAAATAAAAATAAAAATAAAGAAAATAAAATGCTCGACCGGTGGTTGCATCGAATCTGAGTGCCCTCGCTCTGATACCAATTGTTGGATCGAAATGAATCGCTAGAGGGGGTGAATAGTGATCGTGAAACCTTTTCTTTTTCGACGATTAAAACCAAGTACACAGTGGAAAACTAAAAGATAAATACAAGAAAGACACAAAGCTTTTTTACTTGGTTCACAGCCCACTGGCTGCTAATCCAAGGCCCTATGATCCTTGATCGCTTCCGAAAGGCAATCACTAAAAGTTTCTTCCTCGTTGGAGGTAAGAGACAAGATAATTACAATGATTATAAGGCCGGTAACAACCTTACCGGTCCTTATACAAATTAAGTACAGAAAGATAATAAGAATACTGACAATTAATTAGAAGATGGCGCACGGTCGGAGTAGCGTTGTATAGAGCACGAGCACTTGAGAGATTCTTGAATTTGGGTTTGAGTCCTCCCCTCCTTTTATAGATTTGCACCTTGGAATTTGTCCCAGTCCAAATCCAAAACTCATGGATCTTATCTTGAGGTGGCAACTTATCTTATCATGAGGTGGCGATAACAATCTCTATCTCTTTGACCTTGTGCACTAGGCTGATTCGTCAACATCAGTCGACTTATCCTCTTAGCAGTCGACTGCTGACACCTCCAGTCGACTGCTGCACTTGTGAATTCCTGCAACACAAGGTTAGCACAATAGATGCATAATGTCATGCAGTGTGACAACCCTTTGATTGTCCGATCTCGACTTTGGCATTCCTTCGAAAGCCTTAGTCGGATCGACGCTTAGGATTATCCTCTAACCGAGGATGCATCCTTACCACCGCTCCACACCCAGAGCTTACCTTTGGTCCTCCTGACCTATCGTTTAGCTTTCGGTCACCACCGAGGTTCCCTGACTCCCCAAGGTTCTCCTGGTGTCGCCTGACCACCACGGTTTCTCAACTCGAGATTCTCCGGGTGTCGCTCGACCTTTGGCTTAGCTTAAACACTTCCTGCACACTTAGCATATCACATGAGATAACAAAATAACTTAACTTTGAATCTTTGCCATCATCAAAACTAAGGTTCGATTATCTAGTGCCCCTGCACCAACAGGTTAGACATAAACCCTAAGTATGAATTTTCTCCTAAGTGCTCTTGCTCTCTGACCGTATTCTTTCGTGCTACAATACTACTCTGACCACGCTTCTACTTCCATCATTAATTGTCAGTATATTAGTTTCATCTTGTCATTTTCTTTGTACTTAATTTGTATAAGGACTGGTAAGGTTGTTACCAGCCTTTCAATCTTATGTAATTGTCTTATCTCTTACCTCCAACGAGGAAGAGACTATTTTAGTTGATTGCCCTCTCGAAAGTGATTAAGGATCTCACGGGCCTTGGATTAGCAACCTCACGACTGTGAACCAAGTAAAAATTATTTGTGTTCATGTTTTTAATTACTTTATTTGTCATCCATTGTGACCACATTTTTATTATGAGATTTATCGAAAGAAAAGTTTTGACGATATTCACTCCCCTCTAGCACGTCCTATGATCCTACAGGTTAGTGAGAGTGCAATCGTGTTCCTAGTATTGTATGTTGATGACATATTAATCAAAGAAACAATATTCCTATTTTACAAACAGTCAAGGTATGGTTGTCCAAAATGTTCTCCATGAAAGACATAGGAGAAGCAACCTATATTTTAGGGATTAAGATCAATAGAGATAGATCGAATCGGTTGCTTGGTCTTACACGGTCTACATACATAGGCAAAGTGCTAAAATGATTTAGCATGGAAGAATTCAAGAAAGGTTTCATTCCCATGAGGCATAGGATTTGAAGGTAGGAAACTTCGCTTCCCACTTCAACTCGGTGGCTTGTTCATGGCGATCCCTTCTATGTCCCTGGATAAAAAAATTTATCCTTGACAAGGAGGGATTAACCAAGCTACCATTTCATCGTCGTGCTATTCGATTAGAGTGGTCACTTGAACAAACTTGTTGTTCAAGCCACCTACCTCTAATCAACGAATAGCCGTGGAATAGACGACGTACGGATCACCGATTTTTGTGTTTGTATTCGGGGTCCAAATTAATTTAGCCATGAACAAAACATACAACATGCATATAAATGAAAAACAATTATAGACATAATACCAAAGAATATAAACAAATGTTATACCTCTCGATCTTCTATTGTATGTCCTTCCTCCTTTTGGACATCATGTGGGCGACGATCTTCCAAAAGTTGAAGCCTCCTAGATCACCAATCTTCCTTTCTTTGTTCACTCCGAATAAAGGAAGATGATAAAACAAAACACTTCCCTATCTAGAACCGGCCACCAAGTCAAGAGACCTAGTTGAAACCGCCGGCCAAGGAAAGGAGATGAAGGTTATGGACGTCGGCCAAGAGCTCCAAAGGAAGAAACATTAGTCTTTGCCGCTGGCCAAGGAAGAGATTAAAGGGATTGGACGCCGGCCAAGGTGAGGAGAAGAAGGAGGGGCACCGGCAACTCTAAAGGAAGAAGAACACCTTCCTTATTTGTGGCCGCCCAAGCCCTTCTCCAAAAACCCTAGCCTCCTTTTGTTTCTTGCCGCCCAAGCCTTAAGAAACAAAACCCTAACCTCTCTCTAATTTATCTCCACACCAAGCCTTAAGCCCATATTTATAGAGTTAGGCTTAAGCCTCTTTTTAATCTCCACCATTGGTTCTAGGGATTTAATCTCAACCGTCAGATCTAGAGATTTAATCTCAACCGTCGGATCTAGAGATTTAATCTCTACCATTGGATCTAGAGTTTTGTTTTCAATCATTGGATCTAGGCTTCATGAGGTTTTAATAGGCTATAATAGGGACCATGAGGAGGAGTTGGATCTTGGCCACCCAATGGATCAAGCCCACATAAAGTCAGATCCATTAATGATAATCCATTCCACTAGAGGATTATCATTGTTCTACCTCACCAACCCCCATAAATTAATATGGGCTTCATATATTATTTGTACATATTTCTCCCCGTGTTTAAGATCTCGAATGTCCGTCGATTAATTAATTTACTGACAATTAATTAGTCAACATCTAACTCCATGAGTAGTACCACTCAACCTTATCGTCATGCCGACCAAGTCCACCTACAGGGTTTACATGATGAACCTTATATGCTCCTCGAGGACATCATCATCCTAATATATAGGACACAGTTTCCTCCTATAATCAATGACACACCATATAAATAATACCATTTCCCAACTTACCGAGCCTATCGATTTACTCTATAAATCTCGCCCATTGGTAAATCAAAGAAATGAATACTAAGTATATGTGTCCGTTATTATATCGGGATTTAGAGCATGTACAACATAATATCTAAGGTCCGATTCGATTATGTAGTCAGCAATAAATCGAATCACCTCTAAGTTGGTCCTGCTCAATACACACAAAGTGTACTAGTGTAATTCTATGGTCAAGACAAACCAATGCCAAATCACACTACAACCATTCCAATGGTTTCTCCATAACCATCTCGGTTGTGAGCCTTTACTTATACTTTACAATGAACCGATAACATGATCTCCTGTGTGACACTACACACCATGTTATCTACAATGTAATGTATCAGACAAATATGCATAACCATAAATATGCAAACAATGATAATGTGATTCTTATTTCAAAATAAAGATGTTCATACAAAAGATAGACTTTTCAGTATACATTCCAACAATCTCCCACTTATACTAAAAGACTATGTTGTCCTCGAACTGTCATACATTTGATTCCCATTCCCTCCACATGCCTATCAAAAGCTCTCGCTGGAAGGGCCTTAGTGAAAGGATCTGCCAGGTTATCCTCCGATGCAATCTTGGCCACAGCAACTTCTCCTCTCTTTATGATTTCTCGTATCAAGTGGTACTTGTGCTCTATGTGGTTACTTGCCTTATGGGCTCGTGGTTCCTTCGAGTTTGCAACTGCACCACTATTATCACAATAAATTGTGATAGTTCTGGGCAAACCAGGAATCACATCTAAGTCCATCAAGAAGTTCCTGAGCCACACAACTTCTTTGGCCGTCTCAGAGACTACCACATACTCAGCTTCCATGGTGGAGTCCGCCACGCATTTCTTCTTGACACTCCTCCATACAATGGCTCCACCTCCCAAAGTGAACACAAAACCTGAGGTAGACTTACTGTTATCCCTATTTGATTGGAAGTCGGAATCTGTGTAACCCACGGGGAGTAATTGGTCTGCCTAGTAAATTAGCATATAATTCCTAGTCCTTCTCAGGTACTTCAATATATGCTTTACCGCAGTCCAATGTCCCTATCCTGGATTACTCTGATATCTGCTGACCATGCCCACGGCAAAGCAGATATCTAGTCTCGTACATAGTATCGTATACATGAGGCTTTCTACTAACGAAGCATAAGGAATCGCCTTCATCTCCTCTATCTCCTCAGATGTTCTAGGACACATATTCTTAGATAAAGGAACTCCATACCTTAAAGGTAGAAAACCTTTCTTGGAGTTTTGCATGCTAAAACTGTTAGTGAAAGCTCTAGAGTCAGTCATGTGATGATTGTTGTATGGACTTTATTGTATCATATTCCTATTTATAAAGGCATAGTTATTTTATTTACTTGTATTGGTGCAAAATAACTAAATATAATAATATCCTTGAGTAGTAGGTTCTTATCTATATCAATCGATTGGTTGAATCGATAATGAGATGATATAGAGAACACTACTCTTAATCATTCCTAGTCAAGTATTAACATTCAGGGACAATATTAATGCGTAGAGACTAGCATGTAGATCAACATGATGACTTGATCTCACAAGTCATGGATATGAGATATCAAGTTGACACATGGGTATACATTAGAGAATGTAAACTGAATGACCCGCCATGAGAAAGTATCGTGGATCATTATACGAGTGTCATATACTTTCTCATGTGGCTATTAGTATGACTATTAGAACTTAGACCTGAAGTCACCATGGTTCCCTACATAAGGAGTTGCATACTTTGGCTTCGTTAAACGTCACCCGTAAATGGGTGGACTATAAAGGCTATTACTGGGTATGTAACAAATTATACGGAGGGATGTGAGTGATGTAGATGGGATCTATCCCTCCTATATGACGGGGGTGACATCGAGATTCTTAATAGAGTGAGACCATGAAGTGCATGGCCATGCCCAAATGAGTCAATATGAGATATTGAGCTCATTTGATGAGAGTGAGTCTACTTGGAGTTCAAGATATAGATTGTACCGAGGATGACACGGTCTATACCTCAATTGGTCAATCTAGATGTCAAGGATAGAAGGACATTGTCACATATTGTGAGAGTCACAATTAGTAGTCACAAAGGTGATGTTGGAGCTCAACATTCTTGTAACATGGGTAGCAATGATGTGTTGCTAGATACCGCTCATTGCTTATGTTCCTAAATCGGTTTAGGGACATTGCCAACGTTACAAGAACCTATAGGGTCACACACAAAGGGCAATTAGATGGAGATTAGGTTCATATGATGAACCATGAGGATTAGGTTCATGGGATGAACCAAATTGGATTATGAGTAATCCAAATTAGACTAATTAAGTTGGACTCAATTTGATCTGAGTGTTGAATGAGTCTAATTTAGATTTGATTCATCAAATCAATTTAAATTAATGAATAGAGATTCATTAAATTAAATTGACTTGAATCAAATGGTTGGATTTGATCAACCATGAGAGATAAGAGGTCAAGTTTGACTTGACCAAATGCTATGTCATGATGATGACTTGGCATGGCCGGCAAATGATGATGCTCCACATCATCATGGACTTATCTTGTGGTGCCACCTCATGAGAGAGACCAAGAGCCATTGGCTCTTGGAGTTACATGCCTGCATGTAACCCCCCCCCCCCCCCCAACTTGAAGTGGTCGGCCACTATTCATCATGGGTGAATTCATTTTGTGAGTTACTCTCCAACTTCATCTTCTTCCTTGGATCATCTTCCTCTCAAGCTTGCTCTCTCATCCCTCTCCTTGGCCAAAACTTCTAAGGGTGATAGAACACTCTAGGTTTCTTATCTCCACCTATTGCTTGTGTAGATATCAATAGAGGAGTGTACACTTGACACTCTAGAGTTTCGGCAAGCTATTTGGACGAGCGGGATTTGCGAAGGGCGTCACATCGAGGGTAACACTCTCAACTTCTAGATCTAAGGTAGATCTAGGTTTACTTAGCAGATACATATTTTTTTTATTTTAATATATCTTCGCACGGATATGTGGCCGAACTTCCGGGGTTTCCACAACGCAAAAAGCGGTTTTTGCGGCTCGGAAAGTCCAATAGTGGTATCAGAGCCACGTGCGAAGCATGTATGTGTTTCATTTTTGTAGTTTTTGTATTAGATTTAAAAATTACAGATTTTTATGTTTCTGTAAATTTCCTATTTTTATCGAACTTTTGGGTATTTTTCTCGAAGAGTCGAAGCAACGAGTGTTGGGACACTTGTAGGCTTCAACCATCGAGAAAAACTCTCTGAAACGGCGAGTTCTCGCTTTAGGTTTTTGGGACAGCTACTTAAGTCGCTGTAAGATCATAGTAGGGACACTCGCAAAGTTTTTTTTGTGAGTAGGGGCGCTGCCCTTATCCCCGAAAGGGTCCTTATCCTGCGATCGCGCCCGGAAACCGCTTAGCGGGACCGTTACGGAGAGGTGACTCATAAAATTGAAAAAAAAAATAGGAAAAATTATAAAAATTTTTTGTAAAAATACATAATTTAGAATTATGTATAATTATGTGATTGTCATGGCCCAAGAACTCCAATATGATTGGATGATGATGTGTTGTAATTCATAATACGGCATGCGTGTCGTTTGTGTGGTTGTGCGTGTTGTATAGTGTATGCGACCTACGCGTCGTGCCTCTTCTTTTGTAACTCGAGTTTCATATTTGTAATGTACAAAATGGAGCGGTGGAAAGTCCACTTGTAGACGAAGTTACGAGAAGGGCGCCGACGACACATGGAGGTCAAAGGAAGCGCTTGGAGAAGCCGCTAGCCCTAGGTTGACCGTCCGATCTTCTCATTGGCTTGAGATGATCGTAGTAGGGTCATGACCACATCATAGTTAATTATATATATATGTTGATATATATATATATATATATATATATATATATATATATATATATATATATATATATATATATATATATTTGATTTTGCTTGTATGTATGTGATGCATGCTAGTAGAATAATGCTTGTATCTATAATATGCATGCTAGGATATTTTTCTTGTATGTATATGATGCATGCTAGAATAATGCTTGTATGTATGTGATGCATGCTAGTATAGAATAATAAAGGCCTCAATGTGTATATGATACACATTACGATTAGATTAGATCTCAATCGAATCAACTCGTAAATGCCTACCAAGTCCTTGATACCCATCACTACCTCGATCATTTGTAGTTGTTGAATCTGCCAAAGCAGAGCAACGCATATTATCTTGGTAGGGTGCGGAGGGACAATCTTGGTCCAGCCTATCACGGCTTGGATTAGAGTAAGCTCAATTAGATTGAGTAAAACTAGTTAACTCAATTGGATCGAGTAGAACTATAGGCATATTCCAAACGTTAGAAAGATAGGATAAGATCACATTTACACTAAATCTTGGGCGATTTAGCCAAAGCTAACTCAAGGTCTTTTGTAAATGTGGGTCTTGATCCTATAACAAGAGTTGCATAGAGATGTAATCGATAATGTGTTACCCACTGATTGTACTAAGTCTTGGGCGATTTAGCCAAAGCTAACTCAAGGCTTAGTATGATGTGGATCTTGTTCCGCAAGAATTATAGCTAGTTTGTATGAATCTAGTAATGTGGTTTGACCACATCCATAACTCGATTCTACAAAATTCCTATAATTCAGTGGGAGCATCATTTGATTAAAGGCCTAATTAAATGATAAAAGGAATATGATATTAATTCTCTGCATTGTATGTTGTAGATTACTATGTCGACAAACATGAACACTCTCTCTGCGTTACGTCGCCTTGAGAAGGACAAGCTCAATGGAGAAAATTTCTGGACTAGTGAACCACGAGAATTGTTCTCACCCAAGAAAGGAAAATGTACGTCTGGGCCCATTCGGAGGCACCTCGCCACCGCCTCGCGGTGACAAAGATGCTTACAAGAAGCATCAAGATGATGCATTAGATGTGTCATGTCTAATGCTCGACCATGAACTCGAGCTTAAGCAACATGAGTTCATGAATGCTTATGATATGGTTGGAACATCTTCGTCAACTATATCAAGGACAAGCAAGGCACGAGATATGAAGTCTCTAAGGCATTGTTTGGTTCCAAAATGCAAGATGGGACTCCAGCGAGTCCATATGTACTCAAGATGATTAGATGCGTAGAAAACCTCTGAGATTGGGATTCCCCCTTGGCCAAGGAGCCCTTGACTTGATCTTGCAGTCTTTGCCACAAAGCTACAATCAATTTGTCATGAATTACAACATGAATGAAATTGATAAGCCCTTTGAGATGCTTAGCATGTTGAACTAGAGCTCAATCTTAAGATAGGAAAATCGGCCATTTTGATGGTGCAAAGAAGAAAGGCAAGGGCAAGCCTAAAGGTAAGGGAAAGTCCCAAGCCAAGGGAAAAGGCAAAGAACTTAAACCCAAAGGAGGGGTGGCGGAAGGTGCTTGCTTCCACTTTGCAAGGAAGGGACAACTGGGCGTAACTCTAAAAGCTTACTGGAAGATCTTAAGAAGAAGAGAAGTGAGACTTCTACTTGGTATAAATGTTATAGAAGTCAATCTATTTATTTCTTCATCATGGGTATTTGATCAGGATGTGCATCTCACATTTGTACCAATGTGCGAGCGAGAAATAGCGAGCATTGACAAAGGCGAGGTGGACCTACGAGTAGGCAATGGAGCAAGAGTTGTTGTTGTAGGAACTTATGATCTATCTCTGCCCTCTGGGCTTGTACTAGAATTAGATGAATGTTGTTATGTGCCTGCTTTAACTAAGAACATAATTTCGGTTTCTTGTTTGGACAAGAAAAAATTTACATTTATAATAAAGAACAAATGTTGTTCAGTTTATTTAAATGATATGTTCTATTGTAGTGCACCTCTATTGAACGGACTCTACTTTCTAGACTTAGAGAGCCCTATCTATAACATAAGTACCAAAAGGTTCAAGTCAAATGAGTTGAACCAAACCTATCTCTGGCATTGTCGCTTAGGTCACATAAATGAGAGTCGCTTATCTCAGCTCCATAAGGATGGGCTGCTAGACTCATATGATTTTGAACCATATGAGACATGCGAGTCTTGCATTTTAGGCAAGATGACCAAGACTCCCTTTAGTGGACACAGTGAAAGAGCAATGGACTTATTAGGACTTATACATAGTGATGTATGTGGCCCTTTCAATGTTGCTGCTAGAGGCGGTTACAGGTACTTCATTACATTTACTGATGACTTCAGTAGATATGGTTTTGTGTATTTCATGACACATACATCAGAATCCTTTGAAAAGTTCAAAGAATTCAAGAATGAAGTACAAAACTAGCTTGGCAAGAGAATTAATATACTTCGATCAGATCGAGGTGGTGAATACCTTAGCCATTAGTTTCGTGACTATCTAGCTGAGTGTAGGATTCTATCCCAACTCACTCCTCCTGAAATACCACAATGGAATGGTGTATCCGAAAAGAGGAATCGTACCCTATTAGATATGGTACGATCTATGATGAGTCACATAGATCTTCCTATATCCTTTTGGGGATATGCTCTAGACACAGCACCCTTTACCCTTAACCGTGTACCATCCAAGGCTGTGATAAAGACACCATATACGATATGGACAGGGAGAAATCCCAAGATATCTTTCATGAGGATTTGGGGTTGTGAGGCTTACGTTCGACGTCAAGTCTCAGACAAACTGGGACCCAAATCCGATAGGTGCTATTTTGTTGGATATCCCAAGGATACAAAGGGATATTACTTCTACATTCCCAGTCTGCACAAAGTGTTTGTGGCAAAGACTGGGGTTTTTCTAGAAAGGGATTTTGTTTCTAGAAAAACTAGTGAGAGTACGTTTGATCTTGAAGAAATTCAAGATAAAGACCATAGCACTGAGGCCTTGATGGAGGTTAAACAGGAACCACAAAGTGTTATGGGTGATGAGGTTATTGCACAGAGTTGTGGAACAACCACCTGTTCAGGTAGACCTACCTCTTCGCAGGTCTGATAGGGTACGTCGTCAGCCTGAGAGATACTCATTTCTCTTGTCTGACCATGATGACGTTATGCTCATTAAGAATGAGCCTACCTCCTATCAAGAAGCTGTGATGAGCCCAGATTCTGAGAAATGGCTAGAGGCCATGAGATCCGAGATGGAATCCATGTACACCAACCAAGTATGGACTTTGGTTGATCCACCTGAAGGGGTCAAACCCATTGGGTGTAAGTGGGTCTTTAGGAGAAAGGACGGCATGGATGAACTTACGCATACCTATAAGGGTCGATTGGTGGCTAAAGGTTTCAAGCAAATTCATGGTATTGACTATGATGAAACCTTTTCTCCAGTGGCGATGTTTAAGTCCATTCGGATCTTGCTTGCTATTGCAGCATACCACGATTATGAGATCTGGCAGATGGATGTCAAAATTGTGTTTCTGAATGGAAACTTACTCGAGGATATGTACATGACACAACCTGAGGGTTTTGAAGATCCACAGCATACTGGGAAAGTATGCAAGCTACAAAGGTCTATTTATGGGCTAAAGCAAGCCTCTCGGAGCTGGAATCTTTGATTCAATGATGCGATCAAATAGTTTGGTTTCATCAAGAATGAAGATGAACCCTGTGTCTATAAGAGGGTTAATGGGAACACAGTTGTCTTCCTTGTATTGTATGTGGATGACATACTACTCATTGGGAATGACATCCCTTCGCTATAGTCCGTGAAGACTTGGCTGGGGTCGTGCTTCTCAATGAAGGACTTAGGTGAAGCAGCCTGTATTCTAGGCATCAAGATCTATAGAGATAGATCTAAGAGATTGCTTGGCCTAAGTCACAGTACATGTTGGGAGTATGGGGAATACAATCAAAGTCCCACATTGGTAAGACATGGAAAAGATCATGTGCTTATAAGAAAAAAGATATCTCCATTGGAATGAGGCCTTTTGGGTAAAGCCCAAAAATAAAACCATGAGGGCTTAGACCCAAAGTGGACAATATCATGCCATTGTGGAGATATGTGGAGCTTATAAGCACTAACAATTGGTATCAGAGCCATGGTCCATGTCAAGCCATGAACCTCGAACGAAGGAAGTTGAGCTCCCACGTCCGGATCAAGAGAACCAGACATCAGGAAGGAAGTCTAGTTGGGTCGGGGGGACCGAACAACTGACAGGAAGTCCTGGTGGGTTGAAGATCGGACATCAAGCAGAGAAAATCCTTCGAGGAGGGATAGGCTTGAGGGGGGGCCCAATGTGGTCCTTCGTTTGAGGGGGGGATTGTTGGGAGTATGGGGAATACAATCAAAGTCCCACATTGGTAAGACATGGAAAAGATCATGTGCTTATAAGAAAAAAGATATCTCCATTGGAATGAGGCCTTTTGGGTAAAGCCCAAAAATAAAACCATGAGGGCTTAGACCCAAAGTGGACAATATCATGCCATTGTGGAGATATGTGGAGCTTATAAGCACTAACAGTACATATATTGACATGGTATTACTACGGTTTTCCATGCAGAATTCCAAGAAGGGACTTCTGCCGATGTCACATGGTGTGAGTCTTTCGAAGACTCAAAGTCCCTTTTCTAGAGAGGAGAGAGACCGCATGGATAAGATCCCTTATGCATCTGCTATAGGATCTATCATGTACGTCATGCTGTGTACTCGTCCTGATGTCTCGTATGCTTTGAGCATGACAAGTAGATACGATCGGATCCGGTGGCGTCATCGGATAGCGATCGAGAATATTCTTAAGTACTTGAGAAGGACTAAAGAATATTTCTTGATATTTGGAGGTGATGAGGAGCTAGCTGTAAAGGGTTACAGCGATGCCAGCTTCCAAACTGACCAGGATGATTATAGATCTCAGTCAGGGTTCATATTTTTCTTGAATGATGGCGCTGTGATATGGAAGAGTTCCAAGCAGGACACAGTTGCTGATTCTACAACAGAAGTCGAATATAACGGTGCTTCCATCTCATTTGAGAGATTATCGATAGAGGAGATGTGAAGATTTGCAGAGTACCCACAGAGGCTAACATCTCAGATCCCTTGACCAAGGCTTTGGCACAGAAAAAGTATGATGGTCACACTAGGTCATTGGGTATTAGATACTACGGAGATTGGTACTAGTGCAAGTGGGAGATTGTTAGTGAAATCCCTAGAGCCAATCATGTGATGATTGTTGTATGGACATTATTGTATCATATTCCTATTTATAAATGCATGGTTATTATATTTACTTGTATTGGTGCCAAATAACTAAATATAATAATATCCTTGAGTAGTAGGTTCTTATCTATATCAATCGATTGGTTGAATCGATAATGAGATGATATAGAGAACACTACTCTTAATCATTCCTAGTCAAGTATTAACATTCAGGGACAATGTTAATGCGTAGAGACTAGCATGTAGGTCAACATGATGACTTGATCTCACAAGTCATGGATATGAGATATCAAGTTGACACATGGGTATATATTAGAGAATGTATACTGAATGACCCGCCATGAGAATGTATCGTGGATCGTTATATGAGTGTCATATACTTTTTCATGTGGCTATTAGTATGACTATTAGTCCTTAGACTTGAAGTCACCATGGTTCCCTACATAAGGAGTTGCATACTTTGGCTTTATCAAACATTACCCGTAAATGGGAGGACTATAAAGGTGATTACTGAGTATGTAACAAATTATGCGGAGGGATGTGAGTGATGTAGATGGGATCTATCCCTCCTATATGACGGGGGTGACATCGAGATTCTTGATAGAGTGAGACCACGAAGTGCATGGCCATGCCCAAATGAGTCAATATGAGATATTGAGCTCATTTGATTAGAGTGAGTCTACTTGGAGTTCAAGATATAGATTGTACCGAGGATGACACGGTCTATGCCTCAATTGGTCAATCTAGATGTCAAAGATACAGGAACATTGTCACATATTGTGAGAGTCACAATTAGTAGTCACAAAGGTGATGTTGGAGATCAACATTCTTGTAACTTGGGTAGCAATGATGTGTTGCTAGATACCGCTCATTGCTTATGTTCCTAAATCGGTTTAGGGACATTGCCAATATTACAAGAACCTATAGGGTCACACACAAAGGGCAATTAGATGGAGATTAGGTTAATATAATGAACCTTGAGGATTAGGTTCATGGGATGAACCAAATTGGATTAAGAGTAATCCAAATTAGACTAATTGAGTTGGACTCAATTTGATTCAAGTGTTGAATGAGTCTAATTTAGATTTGATTCATCAAATCAATTTAAATTATTGAATAGAGATTCATTAAATTAAATTGACTTGAATCAAATGGTTGGATTTGATCAACCATGGGAGATAAGAGGTCAAGTTTGACTTAACTTGAGAGGGAAGATGAAAGGTCAAGTTTGACTTAACCAAATGCCATGTCATGATGATGACTTGGCATGGCCAGCCAATGATGATGCTCCACATCATCATTGACTTATCATGTGGTGCCACCTCATGAGGGAGACCAAGAGCCATTGGCTCTTGGAGTTACATGCATGCATGTAACCCCCCCCCCCCCCCCAACTTGAAGTGGCTGGCCACTATTAATCATGGGTGAATTCATTTTGTGAGTTACTCTCCAACTTCATCTTCTTCCTTGGATCATCTTCCTCTCAAGCTTGCTCTCCCATCCCACTCCTTGGCCAAAACTTCTAAGGGTGCTAGCACACTCTAGGTTTCTTTTCTCCACCTATTGCTTGTGTGGATATCAATAGAGGAGTGTGTTGGAATGTATACTGAAAGCCTAGCTCTTTTGTATGAATATTTTTATTTTGAAATAAGAATCACATGATCATTATTTGCACTTTATATTTATTATATGTGTGTATATTGTCTAATACTTTACATTGTAGATAACATGGTGCTTGGTGTGACACAGAAGATCATGTTATCAGTCCATTGTAGAATATAAGTAGAGGCTCACAACCAAGATGATTTTGGACGAACCATTGGCATGGTTATAGTGTAGCTTGGTATTGTTTTGTCTTGAACATAGAGTTACACTAGTACACTTAGGTGTATTGAGCAGGACCGACATACAGGCGATTCAATTTATTGCTGACTACATAATTGAATCGGACCTCGGATATTATGTTGTACATGCTCTTAATCCCGATATAATAACGGGCACATGTACTTAGTATTTATTTCTTTGATTTACCAAAGGGTGAGATTTATATGGATTAAATCAATATGCCCGGTAAGTTGGGAAATGATATTATTTACATAGTGTGCCGTTGATTATAGGAGGAAACCGTGTCCTATATATTAGGTTGATGATGTCCCCTTGAGGAGCTCATAAGGTTCATCATGTAAACCCTGCAGGTTGACTTAGTCAACATTATGATAAGGTTGAGTGGTACTACTCGAGGAGTTAGATGTTAATTGATTGATGGTCAGTAAATCAATTAATTGACGGACATTCGATATCTTAAACATGGGGAGATGGATGTACAAATAATGTATGGAGCTCATATTAATTTATGGGGGTTGGTGAGGTAATTCAATGATGATCCTCTAGTGGAATGGAACATCATTGATGGATCAAGTTTGTGTGGTTCCAATCCATCGGGTGGCCAAGATCCAACTCCTCCTCATGGTCCCTATCGTAGCCTATTAAATCCTCATAAAGCCTAGATCCAATGATGGAAAACAAAACTCTAGATCCGACGGTGGAGATTAAATCTCTAGATCTGATGGTTGAGATTAAATCTCTAGATCCGACGGTTGAGATTAAATCCCTAGATCCGATGGTGGAGATTAAATCTCTAGATCCGACGGTTGAGATTAAATCTCTAGATCCGACGGTTGAGATTAAATCCCTAGATCCGACGGTTGAGATTAAATCTCTAGATCCGATGGTTGAGATTAAATCTCTAGATCTGAAGGTTGAGATTAAATCCCTAGAACCAACGGTGGAGATTAAAACAAGTCTTAAGCCTAACTCTATAAAAGGAGGCTTAAGGTGGGCGGCAAGGGAAGTTGGTTGGTTTTGGAGATTAGGGTTTTGCCTATCATAAGCTTGGGCGGCAAGAAACCCTAAGGAGATTAGGGTTTGGTTCCTTGGTTGGGCGGCTAGGGTTTGGAAGTTAAGGTGGGCGGCAACTATAGGAGAGGTGCTCTTCTTCTTCCTAAGGGGTGGCCGGTTCCTACCTCTTCTTCCCTCTACCTTGGTCGGGGCTCAACCGATCCCTCTTCTCCTCTTCTTTTCTTCTTGGCTGGCGGCACAAAGGAGCTAGGGATTGTTCCCTTGTTCGGTTCCTTGGTTGGCCATCTTGTTGTCTCTTTTCTTAGGGTCGGCGGCATCAAGTATTTGTGGCTTGGTGGTTGGCTCAAGCAAGAAGGGAAGGAGAGTTCTTCTTTCTTTTGATTTAAGAAGATCTAGGAAGCTTCAACTTGTGGAGGATCTTCGTCCACACGAAGTCTACAAGGAGGTTAGGACATACGATAGAAGATCGAGAGGTATAAAAGTTTTTACAAGTTTTATTATTGATCTTTGCATGTTCTTATTAATATGAATGTATGTGTTGATTATACATGTCTACATACATATATATTTGTATAATCATGGTCCCCGAAGATAAACACAAAAACCAGCGATCTGTCCGTCGTCTCTTCCGCAGCTAACCGACTAGAAGAGCTTGGTTGCTTGAACAACTAGTTTGTTCAAGTGATCACTCAAGTAGCTAGCACGACGACGAATTGGTTGAACTTAGGAAACTCATCCCATCCGGATTAGTTTTCATTAGTGAAAATTTTAATCCGGGGACATGGGAGCCAACGAGCCTCCGAGCAATGCCATAAAATTGGTATCAGAGGCATGGTTTCCGGTTTTGTGTGTTTGGATTCGGTTAATTCATGCACTTATCATATATTGTGTATGTCGGATGATAGTAGGATGTGCGTAGCATAACTTTTTGGTTGCAGGCATAAGTTCCAACTATTATGGCTATATATGTGTGTATGTGATTGCATGTGTGTGTGATTGTATATTATTTGAATCCTCGGGGTTGACGAGGCTAAATTAGTATTTAATTTTTGTAATTAAATATGGCATTGTTTAGCCACTCATTTTAGTTTACTTTCGATCTAGATTATTTGTACACTCCTTCATGGAGTATAGGATTGATGGATGTAAATTAAAATAGTTTATCTTGGCTTGGATCTTTTTGGTGACTTGCGCACGGGAAAAGGTGGAGCGGACAAGGTGGCGACACGACGGGACGCATATTGGAGAACAATGCCATAATAGTTGGAAAAATTCTGATTTTTTCCATATTTATTGCTGATTTGTTTTATATGCATGTTGTGTGTGCTTGAAAATTCCTCACTGTCAATTTACTAAGTGGGAGAGGGGCATTTTAATTAATTCCCGCGACCTCCATTACAATTTGACATGTGATGCAACAAACTTGCGCGTCGGCTCTGAGTGACTTTCTCCCCATCGGATGAGTTTGTTTGCGGATCACTAGGTCAAATAATGGTTATAGAAAATTATTTAGGAGCGTGTATACTTCCCCATCGGTAAGGCACATAATCCGAGATAATTCCCTTAGTATCGTATAATGGTGCACACTTAGATGCAAATAAAAAGTATCCTCCCCATCGGAGTCACTGCTTTTATTTGTAGGGCCAAAGAGGAACCAACTATTAATTTTATTTGTCAAAAAGTAAGGTTGACAAGATAATAAAATTAAAGGGTTAAACCTCCTCTTACAAATGTAGAATTCGTATACGTCCACACTATCGTGGCATGCGATATTCTCGGTGTTTTGAGGTGTTGGTTGATTTTGAAATTTTATTGTTTGAGGAATCAATGATATTTGAAATCTAATATTTTGATCATTGTGATTCTTAGGTTATTCAAATGGCTTTCAACCCACTTACTGTGATATTAAAAGAAAATAAACTTACTGGAACAAATTATATTGATTGGAAAAGAAATTTGGATATTGTCTTAACTGCGGAGGAGTACAAATTTGTACTCTTCAAGGTCTATCCTCCTAAGCCCACCGATGACTCTGATGAAAAGGAGAAAGAGAGTTATAAGAAATGGATCAAGGCAGATGAGATGGCGCGGTGTTACATTTTGGCATCTATGTCAAATGTGCTGCAACATCAGCATCAGGCCATGGCCACAACTTATGACATGATGCTCAATCTCAAGGAACTTTTCGAACATCAGAGTAGGGCGGCCAGATAGGAGGCTATGAGGAACTTGATGACGACCACCATGATCGAGGGAACACCCGTCAGGGACCATGTTCTCAAGATGATGGCTCATCTGAATGAGATGGAAGTCCTCGGAGCTGAGATCGATGGGGAAACCCAGGTCGATATCATTCTCCAGTCTCTGCCTAGGAGTTTTGAGCAGTTTCGCCTCAACTACAACATGAACAAGAGGTTGTATTCGTTGACGGAGCTTCTGACAGAACTCCAGGCGATAGAGGGGCTTTTTCATCAAAGCGCTCAAGCCATGGTTGCTCAGAAGGTTTATTCTTCTAAACCGAAAGGGAAGAAGAAGAAGAAGCAAGGTGGAGCAAAGAAAATGGCAGTAGGACCTCAGGCAGGAGTGAAGAAGCCGAAAGGCAAGTGGTTCACTTGCAAGCAGACTGGACATTGGAAGGCGGATTGTCCTCACTGAAAGAACAAAGGTATATCTTCTTGTTTAGTTGTTGAAACTGTTGGGTTTCCGGCACCGCGGCGTGTGTGTGTTCGATCATGTTTCATAAACATGAGCACAGCGGAAGCAATTAAAATAATAAATACTCCTATTTATTACAACACACACAACACACGCATGCTATTACAACAAGTGTAGACATAACCGTAAATTAAAATTGCAATAAAAGGAAATTAAACTACGTTATACCTTCCGTATGACGTGTAGCTGGAACGGCATCAACCGGAACGATTCTCGTAAGAATCGTCTCTATCCGTATCCACGCCGAGCTCCTCGGGATGACTTCGCCAAGCCACGAGCTTCGTCTTCGTACGGGTTACTAGCCTCGTGTTGAAGACGACGTGATCGAGAGATGATCACGGTCCGAATCCAAATTCGGACCTAAAACAAGTCCTCAAGACTTGCTTCTCCGGAGAGGTATTCGTCAACCGATTGACGAATCCTTCGTCCTCCACCTCAGAGGATTACCGGAGATCAAATCCCCGGTATGTTAGCCGTTGTCGGAGCACTAACCGTCGTCCAAACGACGCTCCGACGAGAGGAGAAGAAGCTGTCCAGAAAACTGGACAGCTTGGTGGAGGAGATAGGCGCCGGCCAACAAAGGAAGCCAAGTGCTTACCTTGATGCCAAACCTAAGGAGGATCGCTGGAACTCTTCCGGCAGCAGCTCGACGCGCGAGGAGGAAGGAAGCCGCCTTCGACGCCGGTTGGATGAGGGCGGCAACACAAGGTGGGCGGCGGCTCTTGATGTTGCCACTAATTGGATTAGTTTTAGGGTTATAATCCTATTTTATAGAGAACTAATTCTCTTAATGGTTAATGGATCATATCCATAAAGCCCGTTAACCGCTCCATTAAGATAAGTTAAAATAAACCAAACCATGATGGTTTATTTTAAGTTAAAACGAACGAACCAACCTTTGGTTCATTCGTTTAATATAAACCAAACCCTTTGGTTTATTCTCATCCATTGGATTAGGACCAAACCATTTTGGTCCATCCATTATGTCTTCATAAGACACGCCCATCCACGCTTCCATTGCATTGAAATAATTTCATGCTCGCTTTATGTTTGGTCCAACCAAACATAGTTTCTCTCGATGCGAGAATCCCATTCTCAAGCTCGTTTAAATCCTTTGGATTACACTCGTTGTGCGTGTGACCAAATAGGTTCTCGGTTTATGTTGGCCGTCTATAATTAACCATTAATTATAGAATGATCATGAGTGGCACCTAGTAGTACATCATGATCCCCAATTAGCGAAAAGATCAGCGGTTGATCGAGAACTATTTGAAACCCTTTCAAGAGCTTGAATGAATTGCCCCATTCCCTTCACTCATCTTATACCCACTTGGTTCAGGACATGGTCTATTGTGTCGATCCCCACTAGGTGACTCGTCACACCTAGCCCAAGTATCATTTCCTCCCTACGGATTCTAGTTACTCACATGTATCGAAGAGTACCTTACTCTAAACATGTATTGCTTTGGCCAAAGACTTTAGTAACAATCCGACGAGAGGCCATGGGTATACATCTCCTCGCAAGGAGTGGTGAATCCTTTATAGGCTATTCAAACACCTTCGATCACTTCGACTTATACCCAATCATCCCGGGTCCACATCTCCTTTGAGATGTTTGCTTAAGATGTCAAAGCATAAGTCTCCATGATCAAGATGACTTGAATACCGCAAGTCAAAGGAACATCGCACTTAAGCCATAGTAAGAACTTCATTGACATATCTATATATGCAGAGAACCATATGAAGTCTTACGGCTGGTCACTCCAATGAACTAGTTACCATAACTAGCATCCACGATCAACTCCGGACATCACTATGTCTCCAGCCAGTGAGAATCAGCTGCTTGGATACACCAAGGAGTATACCTCGTGCTAGTCTCAACAGAATTGATGGTGTCCAAATCCATCAATTCATCGACTAGGGATAATTCCGATACATCACAATTACACATGTAGAGATACTCACTAGTTGTGATCCAATCACAAATTCTCTCATGCTGTGAATCGTATCGTGGACATTCGATAAATGAGTTTAAGATCAATCAAATACATTAAACATGTATACTCAAATAGTGAATCTTCATTTATCATATAAATGGTTCATACATAAGCGATTGCCTTAGGACATCTCTCATATATTACTAACGACTCCCACTTGGCCTAATGCCAATCGCTCACGGTATCCAATACCATAAGCACCAACATGACCCTCAAACTTACTTTGAGGTAATGCTTTAGTCAAAGGATCCGCTAAGTTCCTTTTTCAAGAATTTTCTCGATTTGTATTTCGTTCCTACTTATGATCTCTCTCGATAAGATGATAGCGTGACACATGTTTGGATCGTTGATGAGACCTTGGCTCTTTCGTCATGTCGCAATTGCTCCATTGTTGTCGCAGATGACCGATTGCTTCAACAATGGCCGGAATCACACCAAGTTCATGAAGCGAACTTCTTGATCCAAACCGCTTCCTTTGCGGCGCAATATATTCCGCCTCGATGGTAGAATCCGCTCTGATCTCTTGTTTGGAACTTTTCCAACTCACTGCGCCCCCTTCAAGGTGAACACGTATCCGGTGAGACACGAATCATCCTTGTCTGCGAAGCATCTGTATACCGCGTATCACCATGTCCCCTTCTCCATATATTAGGAACACATCCTTAGTTCTTCTCAAGTACTTAAGGATCGTCTTAATGCCACCCAATGATCCATTCTGGATCGGTGGTATCTGCTCGTGACACTCGAGCATACGATACATCGGGCCTCGTACATAACATAGCATACATGATAGATCCTATTGCGGATGCATAGGAATCTTACTCATGCAAATCCTCTCGTCTTACGTGCGCGGACACATAGACTTGAAAGGTGTACCCCATGCACGATGGGCGGATAACCTTTCTTGGATTAGATGCTAAACCTCTTTAGCACTCGGTCTATATATGTATGCGAAAGACCAAGCAACTTGATTTATCTCTATAGATCTTAATCCCAAGGATGTAGGTTGCTTCTCCCGGTCTTTCATGGAGAATGTCTTGATAACCAAACCTTAGCGATTGTAAGATGGACACATCGTTTCCTATAAGTAATATGTCATCGACATACAAAACTAGGAACACGACTGCACTCCCACTAACCTTCTTGTACACACAAGGTTAAATGCGGATTTTTGAGAAATCAAACCTTTTGATCGTCTCATCAAAGCGGATATTCCGACTCTGGATGCTTGCTTGATCCATAAATGGATCGTGCAATTTGCATACCTTGGTTTTATCAACCGATGTGAAACCCTCAGGCTGTATCATATACACGTCCTCGAGCAGGTTTCCATTAAGGAAAGCTGTTTTCACATCCAACTGCCATATCTCATAATCATAATGAGCCGCTATGGCCAGGAGCATCCGAATGGATTTAAGCATAGCTACAGGCGAATAGGTTTCGTCATAATCAACACCTTGCTTTTGACGATATCCTTTCGCCACCAATCTAGCCTTATAGGTAATCACATTACCATCCATGTCGGTTTTCTTCTTGAAAACCCACTTGCACCCTATAGGCTTTATGCCTTCAGGTGGGTCAACCAAGTTCCAAACTTGGTTTTCGTACATGGAATCCATTTCCGACTTCATGGCACCAAGCCACTTATCCCTTTCTGAACTTGTCAGCACTTCTTCATAACCGGTAGGCTCCTCATCATCAATGAGTAACACGTCGTTCGATTCACTTACGAGAAATCCATATCTCTCAGGAATATTGCGTGTTCTACCAGATCTACGAAGATGTGGTGTTACAATAGGTCCAGCCGATTGCTCATCATTATGAGTTGTCGGCTGTTGTGCTTCACCAAGTATCTCATTAATGTCTATTTGAGTCTCTCGAGCCTCCTCAAGCTCGACGACACTCCCACTGTTTTCTTGCAAGAGAAACTCTTTCTCTAGAAACACAACATGCCTTGAAACAAACACCTTTTGTTCCACAGGATGATAGAATTGGTAACCCATTGTTTCCTTAGGGTATCCAATAAATAGACATTTATCAGACTTAGCATCCAATTTGTCTGATACAGTCCGCTTCACATAAGCAGGACAACCCCATATCTTCAAGTAAGATACATGAGGTTTCTTACCATTCCATATCTCATATGGAGTAGTAGAGACTACCTTGGTAGGCATTCTGTTTAACAAGTAAACAGCTGTCTGAAGTGCATAACCCCAAAAGGACTTGGGAAGAGTCACATGATTCATCATTGACCTGACCATGTCCAACAAGGTCCGGTTACGCCTCTCAGATACACCATTATGCTGTGGTGTATAGGGCGGAGTCCATTGAGACAATATGCCATTGTCTCTTAGATAATCAAGAAACTCTTGACTTAAGTATTCACCACCTCGATCCGATCGAAGTATTTTAATACTCTTGTCATGTTGTTTCTCTACTTCATTTCTGAATTCTTTGGACCTTTCAAAGGCTTCAGACTTGTGTTTCATCAAGAACACATACCCAAACCGTGAGTGATCATCGGTGAAGGTAATGAAGTAGCTATAGCCTCCTAAAGCTTGAGTTGACATAGGTCCACATACATCGGTATGTATTAGACCTAGTAACTCTCCCACTCGTTCACCTTTTCCAGTAAAAGGTAACTTAGTCATCTTGCCTTTTAAGCATGATTCGCATGTATCGTATGAATCCAATTCAAACGATTCCAGAATTCCACATCGGTGTAATTCGGACATGCGTTTCTCGCTTATATGGCCAAGACGACAATGCCACATATAGGAGTCTATTTGATTATCCTTTCGAGCACTAGTGTTGCTCGCTTCGATATTGAAATCGTCACTGGATACGTCCAACGTATAAACACCATTGCTTAAAGTTCCAATCCCATAAAGAACTCCATTCAAAGTTATGTAACAACAATTGTTACTAAAAGTCAAATGGAACCCATTTCTATTTAGACAAGAAATAGAAATGATGTTCTTTATCAACGAAGGAACATACAAGCAATTGTCCAGTTCTACGACAAGTCCTACAGGGAGTTCCAACAAATACGTTCCGATGGCGAGTGCAGCAACCATTGCTCCATTCCCAACACGTAAATTTGACTCTCCCCCTTGACGAGTCTTCTTCTATTCCTTAGCCCATGTATGTCATTACATATATGTGAGCCACACCCAGTATCAAATACCCAAGTGTCTGAGGAAATAGAATGACAATCAATAAAGAAGATTTCTGAAGAAGATGGGGCATCCGATGCCTTATCCTTCTTCACGAACTCAAGATAAATCTTGCACATTCTTCACAAATGGCTCTCCTTGCCATAATGATGGCAAGTTTCCTTTTGTGCTAGTTCTACCTTCTTAGCCTTTCTCTTCTTTCCTTCCCTTCTTGTTCCTTTGACTTCCTCTTAGAACCTTTCTTCGAGGAATCAACTAACAGCACCGTCCCCTGCTCATGCTTCTCAGAAGACTCCACAGTCTTCAGCATATTGAGCAGTACCACAGATGAACCTCCTAGCATCTCGAGGTGAAGAGGAGCTTGAGACTTGAACCTTCAATCTCACTTGCTCATCAACCAACTCACAGAGATGAAGGACTACGATATGAGCATCCATATGCTCATGCTGCTTTCGTAGCTTGGGTTCCATTGCGGCTAGCATGATGCAACTCATTTGTTCAGAATCACTCACATGTTTCTGATAGGCCAACAATTGGTCCAAAGTTGCATCGTCACTAGGAAGAAGGAAGAGGCGCCGAGGACATACACAAGCTTTTCACCTTGAGAACAATTCTCAAGTTTCTAAGCTCCAAGAAGTTCAAATTGATCAATTTATTTGAATCCAAAATGGAACACAAATTCAAACACATCATGATCAATATATTAACTTAGAAATACAAAACGAGCATATATGAGAAAGATGATTTTAAAATGCATCAATATACATTTATAAATCCCATTCATTTTTTGAATTTCAAAAACCCCAAAATCACTTCGGGAGATTGTAGGTCCATCTCTGAATGGGCTGATATCCATCATAGTTATGAACAACCTTGGAGAGAGTCCAACAAGCCATTCATAACTACGACGGTAGGTATCATCTATACCGATTGCATATCATGTATATGCAACTATCACAATGTGCTATCAACTAATTGAATGTTCACACATACATCGGGTTGTTAACACATTAACAAGTATGCATCATATGCATAGCACCCAACTTCACCTCTCTTTACATCGACCTTGGAGAGAGTCCAACAAGCCGATGCTCCAGGTTAAAGCCAACCCATTAATCGGGACATAGTTTTAATATGGTTAGAGCGCATTCAACCAATTAGCCCAGCTTGGAGAGAGTCCAACAACCAAAGCTAACGATTGACCTCTGACTCTTACCATATTAGTATTAAACTATTCCATGGTTTGAACATATTCGGGTTCGAGCCGGGCTTGGAGAGAGTCCAACAACCCAAACAAGAAACAGAACTCTGGTTCTAACCATATTAATGGAAGGTGTAGGCTTTAATATTGATTAAGGGTTTTTATGTCTCATCCTCTTTGCATGCAAATAACTATTATCTACATGGCATGGCATACATGGCATACATCTACATGTCACGACACGCATGGCATAATGTTATGCATCTAATGCAATTACATGGCATACAATTATGTCATGTATATAATTTCCTTATATGTCATAACTATTTATGGAAATAAAATATGTTTAAGATTTGATTATCCAAATCAAATCATAATTAAATTAGGAAACAAATTTCCAAATCTAATCACATATTTTATTCATGGAATTATTTGATTAAGGAAAATCTATTTAGGAAACCAATTTCCTAAATCATTAAAACTACTTATGGAAATTAAATATTTTAAGATTTGATTTCCCAAATCAAATCATGATTAAATTAGGAAATAAATTTCCAGAATCTAATCAAATATTTTATTTATGGAAAATATAAATTTCCATAAATACTTCCAACTTTCCAAAAGTGGAAGATTTCCATAAATATTTCTAGACTTTCCAAAATTGAAAAATTTCCATAAATACTTCTAAATTTCCAAAATTTAGAAAACTTCCAGAAATACATTATAACTATCGCAAAACCATTTTTACGATTATGTCGAAACACAACCTGGGCTCTGATACCACTGTTGGGTTTCCGGCACCGCGGCGTGTGTGTGTTCGATCATGTTTCATAAACATGAGCACAGCGGAAGCAATTAAAATAATAAATACTCCTATTTATTACAACACACACAACACACGCATGCTATTACAACAAGTGTAGACATAACCGTAAATTAAAATTGCAATAAAAGGAAATTAAACTACGTTATACCTTCCGTATGATGTGTAGCGGGAACGGCATCAACCGGAATGATTCTCGCAAGAATCGTCTCTATCCGTATCCACGCCGAGCTCCTCGGGATGACTTCGCCAAGCCACGAGCTTCGTCTTCGTACGGGTTACTAGCCTCGTGTTGAAGACGACGTGATCGAGAGATGATCACGGTCCGAATCCAAATTCGGACCTAAAACAAGTCCTCAAGACTTGCTTCTCCGGAGAGGTATTCGTCAACCGATTGACGAATCCTTTGTCCTCCACCTCAGAGGATTACCGGAGATCAAATCCCCGGTATGTTAGCCGCTGTCGGAGCACTAACCGTCGTCCAAACGACGCTCCGACGAGAGGAGAAGAAGCTGTCCAGAAAACTGGACAGCTTGGTGGAGGAGATAGGCGCCGGCCAACAAAGGAAGCCAAGTGCTTACCTTGATGCCAAACCTAAGGAGGATCGCTGGAACTCTTCCGGCAGCAGCTCGGGCGAGGAAGAAGCCGCCTTCGACGCCGTTGGATGAGGCCAACACAAGGCGGATGTTTGGATTAGTTTTAGGTTAGGGTTTAATCCTATTTTATAGAGAACTAATTCTCTTAATGGTTAATGGATCATATCCATAAAGCCCGTTAACCCGCTCCATTAAGATAAGTTAAAATAAACCAAACCATGATGGTTTATTTTAAGTTAAAACGAACCGAACCAACCTTTGGTTCATTCGTTTAATATAAACCAAACCCTTTGGTTTATTCTCATCCATTGGATTAGGACCAAACCATTTTGGTCCATCCATTATGTCTTCATAAGACACTGCCCATCCACGCTTCCATTGCGACTGAAACAATTTCATGCTCGCTTTATGTTTGGTCCAACCAAACATAGTTTCTCTCGGTCTGAGAATCCCATTCTCAAGCTCGTTTTAAATCCTTTGGATTACACTCGTTGTGCGTGGGACCAAATAGGTTCTCGGTTTATGTTGGCCGTCTATAATTAACCATTAATTATAGAACGATCATGAGTGGCACCTAGTAGTACATCATGATCCCCAATTAACCGAAAAGATCAACTGTTGATCCAGAACTATTTCTGAAACCCTTCAGTAGCTTGAATGAATCGTGCCCCATTCCCTTCACTCATCTTATACCCACTTGGTTCAGGACATGGTCTATTGTGTCAGTCCCCACTAGTCTGACTACGTCACACCTAGCCCAAGTATCATTTCCTCGTCCTACGGATTCTAGTTACTCCACATGTATCGAAGAGTACCTTACTCTAAACATGTATTGCTTTGGCCAAAGACTTTAGTAACAATCCGACGAGAGGCCATGGGTATACATCTCCTCGCAAGGAGTGGTGAATCCTTTATAGGCTATTCAAACACCTTCGATCACTTCGACTTATACCCAATCATCCCGGGTCCACATCTCCTTAGAGATGTTTGCTTAAGATGTCAAAGCATAAGTCTCCATGATCAAGATGACTTGAATACCGCAAGTCAAAGGAACATCGCACTTAAGCCACAGTAAGAACTTCATTGACATATCTATATATGCAGAGAACCATATGAAGTCTTACGGCTGGTCACTCCAATGAACTAGTTACCATAACTAGCATCCACGATCAACTCCGGACATCACTATGTCTCCAGCCAGTGAGAATCAGCTGCTTGGATACACCAAGGAGTATACCTCGTGCTAGTCTCAACAGAATTGATGGTGTCCAAATCCATCGATTCATCGACTAGGGATAATTCTGATACATCACAATTACACATGTAGAGATACTCACTAGTTGTGATCCAATCACAAATTCTCTCATGCTGTGAATCGTATCGTGGACATTCAGTAAATGAGTTTAAGATCCAATCAAATACATTAAACATGTATACTCAAATAGTGAATCTTCATTTATCATATAAATGGTTCATACATAAGGCGATTGCCTTAGGACATCTCTCATATATTACTAACAGAAACATGTTTAGCGGTGTTTGTTAGTTATAGCCCTAAGAACCAATCATGTGATGGTTGAATAGGGAACATTTTGTATTATATTCTATAAAGGCAAAGGAATGGTTATTATATTTAAGTTTTGCTTGTGCCAGCTAAATTAAATATAGTAATGCCCTAGAAAAGTAGGTTCTTATCTACAGCACATCAATTGGCAGAATTGATTATGAGAGGCTGTAGAGAACACTTTCTAAATGTTCCTAGTCAAATATTAATATGCAAGGGCAGTATTAATACATAAAGACTAGCATGTAGGTCAATTGATGACTTGATCTCACAAGTCATGGATATATGATATCAAGTTGACACATGGGTATATATTAGAGAATATATACTGAACTGACCCGCCATGAGAAAGTTTCATGGATCGTTATATGAGTGTCATAAACTTTCTCATGTGACTATTGGTATGAATAGTCCTCAGACCTGAAGTCACTACGGTTCCCTACATAAGGAGTTATGTACTTTGGTATCGTCAAACGTCACCCGTAACAGGGTGGACCATAAAGGCGATTACTGGGTATATAACAAATTATGCGGAGGGATGTGAGTGATGTAGATGGGATCTATCCCTCTCATATGGCAGAGTGATATCGGTGGGCCCCTTGATTGAGTAGAACTACTAAAGCGCATGGCCATGCTCGAATGAGTCAATATGAGATATTGAGCTCATTTGTTTGAGTTAGTTTACTCGGGGATCAAGAAACACATAGATTGATCGAGGATGACACGGTCTATGCCTCATTGGTCAATCGATATCAAGGATAGAAGGACACGGTCATACATTATAGTAGTCACGGAAGGTTAGCGGATCTTGACTTATCTCAGTAACTTGGGTAGCAATGATGTATTGCTAGATCGCTCATTGCTTGTGTATCTAAAAGAGTTTAGATCCACCGCCAACGCGTTATGAGAGCCTATAGGTCACACAAAGAGCATGATAATTAGAGGAATTAGAGTATTCTAGTTTGACTAGAATAATTTGGGAATAAGCTTAAGTACAAAATGGTTTTTGGACTTTAAGCTTAATGAGAATTTTAGCTAATTGATTTAATGAGATTAATTCAATATGTTACCTTATTGATTTAATAAGATTAATTCAATATGATAACATAAGCTTAATTGAATTAATAAGATTAATTCAATATGATAACATAAGCTTAATTGAATTAATAAGATTAATTCAACATGCATGAATGCCACATAAGAATGCCACATAAGCATGCCACATAAGCATGCCACCTAAGCATCCACCTAAGCTAGTTAAGGTGGAAGGAAACAAAATGGTTTTGTCTCCTTAAGTGGCCGGCCAAACAAGGATATGTCTCAATGCAATGGATTGCATTGAATGTGTGGAGGTGAAAGGGTTTTTCCAACCCTATAAAAGACACCTCAAGTGACCAGCCAAAAGAGAGCATTGGCTTTGTTGTTGGTGGAAGCTTTGGTTGTGTTGTTGTGGTTGTGAGAGAGCTTGGTGGAAGCGTTTGTGAGTGTAGGCTAGCAAGAAGAGGAGTCTTCTTCTTCCTTTCTCCTTTTCCCTCTCTTCCTCTCCTTTAGGGACTTCTCTAGCAAGAAGTAAAGGAGAGCTCTTCTAGTTTTCCTTTTGTGAGACAAGAGCTTACTCGTGTGGATACATATAGAGGCACGGACATTTGAACGTGCTAAAGATCCAAACAACCAAAAGGAAAAGCGGGATTAACAAGGGCACGCAACAAA
This sequence comes from Wurfbainia villosa, assembly GCA_025175895.1. Classification (NCBI taxonomy): domain Eukaryota; kingdom Viridiplantae; phylum Streptophyta; class Magnoliopsida; order Zingiberales; family Zingiberaceae; genus Wurfbainia; species Wurfbainia villosa. The sequence goes on along the minus strand of JAKLTH010000201.1, from coordinate 629,218 downwards.
GGTAATCCTCTCCTATAAGATAGGTTTGCTTTTAGAAATTTATTTTTGTCTGAGTTTTCTTTCGCAAGGATCACTGGAAGGATCCTAATTTTTCATTGCATATGCCATTTGGTACAAGAGATCCCAACAGTGGTATCAGAGCCACTTGCGAAAGATCGTATAAAATAGGTTTTCTCTATTTTATATGTGATATAGAAGTAGGATAAATTTTATTATGAGTTGATAATTGCATTAGCAATTGTCAAACATAATAAAATATCCAATGTCTTTTAAAAGTTAAAATGACATGGTGCATGGTTATGGCCTAGTCCCAAAAGGTTTGTGAATGTGTGTGTTGTAATTCTTAATACGACTGCGTGTCGTGCCTTTCTCCTAAAATTCTTGTTGTAAAATTAGTTTTAGACTCGAATGTAACTCGAGTATTTCTCCTTTTGTAATGTACAAAACAAAGATGGAGGGTCCATTGGAAGATGAGGTTACAAGGAGGAAGTCAACACAAAAGACAACCAAAAGGAAGCACTTAGGAGAAGATGCTATCCCTAGGTTGACCAATCAATCTTTTCATTGGCTTGAGAAGATTGTAGAATAAGGGCCATAACCATGACACGCTTAGTTTAATATGTATGTGATGCATGTTAGTTTAGCTTGTATGTGATGCATGATTAGTTTACCTTATATGTGATGTATGCTAATATGTATATGATACATGTTTATTTCTTAATAAGTCTAAACGATATGCCTACCAAAGTTGGTACTCACTACTTCCTCGATCATTTGTTATTGGGTTTGCCAAAGCAAAGCAATGCATTTTATCTTGGAGGGGTGCGAGTGGACAATCGTGATGTCCCACTATCGATCTTGGTTAAGACTTAGTTAAGTTTTTCTTAATTGGTTAAGAAAGTAGAGGCATATATTAGCTTTGAACATAAGTGTTAAAATTAGTTTTGTGTGAATTCCGAACATCAGCTTTGTCTTAGAAGTGGTCGTTGCTCCGATATCCAAGAAGGCCTCTGTGCCTCGCCACAGCCTGGAAGCTGGTTTAGGAATAAACACTAAACTAATCTAAAACTTAAACAAAGCTATTAAAGAGTTACATCAGATGTAATTGGCAAAAGATTGCCTACCTAATTATACTACGTCTTGGGCGATTAGCCAAAGCTAACTCAAGACGAATTATGATGTGGATCTTTATCCCATATAAATTTATAGCTAAATAATAGCTATGAGAATTTAGTGGGAGCTTCATTTAATTAAAGGCCTAATTAAATGATTTAGGTATGATACTTAACTTTGCATTTTAATGTTGTAGATCACCATGTCATCTAACACGACACACCCCCTCAACTTGCGATCTGTCCTTGAGAAGGACAAGCTCAATGGAGCAAATTTTCTTGGTAGTATAGGAACTTGAGGATTATCCTCAAGCAAGAACGTAAACTATATGTCCTAGAAGCGTCTATCCACGAAATACCGCCCTGCGGCCACTCGTCTTGAAAAGGATGCTTATAAGAAGCATCAAGATGGCGCATTAGATGTGTCATGTCTTATGCTTGCCACCATTAACTCTGAGCTTCAGAAGCAACATGAGAACATGGATGCCTATGATATGGTTGAGCATTTGAAACAACTATATCAAGGACAAGCTAGGCACGAGCGTTTTGAAGTGTCTAAGGCTCTTTTTGCATGCAAGATGCAGAAGGAACACTGTAGGAACTCACGTACTCAAAATGATTAGTGCGTTGAGAACCTTGAAAGACTAGGTTTTCCAGCAGGCCAGAATTGTAGCGATGTTATCCTGCAATCGTTGCGGAAGCATATAATCAATTCGTCATGAATTATAACATGAATGAAATTGATAAACCTTTGCACTGAGATTCTCGGCATGTTAGCTATGAAGAATCTCAAGAAGAAAGTTAGTAATGTACTAATGGTCAAGAAGGACAAAGGTAAGCGCAAAGGCAAGGGTAAGACCCAAGCCAAAGGCAAGGCCAATTCATCCACTTCAAAGGGTAAAGGTAAAGTACCTAAGGAAGGGGACTGCTTCCATTGCGGTAAGACTGGACACTGGAAGCGGAACTGCAAAGTCTACCTTGAGGAAGTAAAGAACAAGAGAAGTGGGACTTCTGCCTCAGGTATACATGTTATAGAGATTAATCTATCTATTTCTTCTACATGGGTATTAGATCTGGATGTGCATCTCACATTTGTACTAATGTGCGTGGATGAGAAATAGTAGAATAATGGCAAAGGCGAAGTGGACCTACAGTAGGCAATGGCGCAAAGTTCTTCTTTGTAGCTGTAGGAACATATTCTTTGTCTTTGCACCGGGCTTATCTTAGAACTAGAGGAGTGCTTTTATGTACTGCATTGACAAAGAACATAATTTACGTATCTTGTTTAGACAAGAAAAACTTTTCTTTTATAATAAAGGACAAATGTTGTTCCATTTATTTGAATGAAATGTTCTATTGTAATGCACCACTTATGAATGGTCTCTATGTTCTAGATTTAGAAAACCCAATTTATAACGTAAATACCAAGCGGTTCAAATCGAATGATTTAAACCAAACATATCTACTGCATCGCCTAGGTCACATAAATGAAAATGCATATCCCAACTCCATAAAGATGGATTATTGGACTCATTTGATTTTGAATCATATGAGGTATCGAATCTTGTCTTTTAGGAAAGATGACTAAAACTCCATTTAGTGGACATGGCGAGAGGCGACGGACTTGTTAGGACTCATACATCTTGATGTATGTGGCCCTTTCAATGTCGAAGCAGGAGGCTATAAGTACTTTATTACTTTCGCGATGATATGAGTAGATTTGGCTACTTATATTTGATGAGACATAAGTCGAGAATCCTTTGAAAAGTTCAAAGAATTCAAGAATGAAGTACAAAACCAACTTGGTAGCGTATTAAGCTACTTGATCGGATCGAGGTGGTGAATACCTTAGTCAAGAGTTTCGTGATCACTGGTGAGTGTGGGATAATATCCCGACTCACTCCCTGGAACACCACAATGGAATGGTGTATCGAGAGGAGAAATCGTACTCTATTAGATATGGTACGATCAATGATGAGCAGGTGATCTACCTACTTCCTTTTGGGGTTTAGCTCTAGAGGCAGTAGCTTTCACACTTAATCGCGTCCCATCAAAAGCCGTAGAAAAGACACCATATACGATATGGGTAGGAAGAGTCCCAAAATGTCTTTTATAAAGATTTGGGGTTGTGAAGCTTATGTTGAGCGTCAAGTCTCGGATAAACTAGGACCCAAATCGGATAAGTGTTATTTTGTAGGATATCCCAAGGAAACTAAGGGATATTACTTTTACAATCCCACACTTGGCAAGGTGTTTGTTGCGAAATCTTGTCTTTCTAGAAAGAGAATTTATTTCTAGAAAAACTAGTGGGAGTAAAATTCATCTTGAAGAAGTTCAAGATGAAGATAACACTAAGGCCGATGGAAAATGAGCAGGCACCACAAAGTGTTGTGGATGAAATTGTTGCCCAAAGTTGTGGAGCAAACACTGCTCAAGTAGACCAACCTCTTCAGAGATCCGATAGGATCCGCCAACCCGAGAGATATTCTTTTCTCTCGACCGACAACGTGAGGTATTGCTTGTCGATCTTGACGAGCCTACATCCTATCAAGAAGCTATGATGAGCCCAGATTCCGAGAAATGGCTAGAGGCCATGAGATCCGAAATGGAATCCATGTACACTAACCAAGTATGGACTTTGGTTGATCCACCTGAAGGGGTAAAACCCATTGGGTGTAAGTGGGTCTTTAAAGTAAAGACTGACATGGATGGTAATAAGCATACCTATAAAGGTAGATTGTGGCTAAAGGATTCAAACAAATTCATGGTATTGACTATGATGAAACCTTTTCACCTATGATGCTTAAATCCATTCGGATCATACTTGCTATTGCACCTACCACGACATTATGAGATCGGCGCAGATGGATGTCAAAACCGCTTTTCTGAATGGAAAGCTACTCGAGGATGTGTACATGACACAGCCTGAGGGTTTTGAAGATCCAAAGCATCCTGGAAAGGTATGCAAACTGCAAAGGTCCATTTATGGACTAAAGCAAGCCTCTCGAAGCTAGAATCTTCGATTCGATGATGCAATCAAGGAGTTTGGTTTCATCAAGAATGAAGATGAACCTTGTGTCTACAAGAGAAATAGTGGGAGCACAGTTGTATTTCTTGTCTTGTATGTAGATGACATACTTCTCATCGGAAATGATATTCCTCACTCCAAATGTGAAGATGTGGTTAGGGAATTGTTTCTCGATGAAAGACTTAGGTGAAGTCGCTTATATTCTAGGCATCAAGATCTATAGAGATAGATCTAAAAGATTACTTGGCCTAAGTCAGAGTACATACATTGATAAAGTGCTAGATCGTTTTGCTATGCAAAATTCCAAGAAAGGGTTTCTGCCTTTATCACATGGTGTAAGTCTTTCGAAGACTCAATGTCCCTCTTCTAAGGAGGAGAGAGACCGCATGGATAAGATCCCTTATGCATCTGCTATAGGGTCTATCATGTACGCCATGCTTTGTACTCTCGACATCTCGTATGCTTTGAGTATGACAAGTAGATACTTCAGATCCGGTGAAAGTCATGGATAGCGATCAAAAAATATTCTTAAATACTTACGAAGAACGAAAGAATATTTCCGATATTCGAGGCAATGAGGAGCTAATCAGAAAGGGTTACAAAGATGCAAGCTTCCAAGCAGACAAGGATGACTATAGATCGCAATCGGGTACGTGTTTTGCTCGAATGGTGGAGTGAGTCGAAGAGTTCAAGCGGACACGATGCGATTCTACAATGTGTTGAGTATATTGCGCTAGATCGATGCAGCAAAGGAGGTTGTTTTGGCTCGCAAGTTCATCGATGAACTTGGGGTAGGTCCTAGCATTGCAGATCCAAGAGACCTCTATTGTGACAACAATGGGGCTATTGCACAGGCTAAGGAACCTCGATCACATCAGCGGACCAAACACATACTGCGGCGCTTCCATCTCATTCGAGAGATCATCGATAGAGGAGATGTGAGGAAGCTAACATCGCAGATCCATTGACCAAGGCTTTGGCACAGAGGAAGCATGATGGTCACACTAGGTCACTAGGTATTAGATATCATAGTGATTGGTACTAGTGCTAGTGGGAGATTGTTAGTTATAGCCCTAAGAACCAATCATGTGATGGTTGAATAGGGACATTTTGTATCATATTCTATAAAGGCAAAGGAATGGTTATTATATTTAAGTTTGCTTGTGCCACTAAATTAAATATAGTAATGCCCTAGAAAAGTAGGTTCTTATCTACAGCACATCAATTGGCAGAATTGATTATGAGAGGCTGTAGAGAACACTTTCTAAATGTTCCTAGTCAAATATTAATATGCAAGGGCAATATTAATACATAAAGACTAGCATGTAGGTCAATTGATGACTTGATCTCACAAGTCATGGATATATGATATCAAGTTGACACATGGGTATATATTAGAGAATATATATCGAATCACCCGCCATGAGAAAGTTTCATGGATCGTTATATGAGTGTCATAAACTTTCTCATGTGACTATTGGTATGAATAGTCCTCAACCTAAAGTCACTACTGCTCCTACATAAGGAGTTATGTACTTTGGTATCACAAACGTCACACCCGTAATAGGTGGACCATAAAGGCGACATCGGGTATATAACAAATTATGCGGAGGGATGTGAGTGATGTAGATGGGATCTATCCCTCTCATATGACGAGAGTGATATCGGTGGGCCCCTTGATTGAGTAGAACTACTAAAACGCATGGCCATGCTCGAATGAGTCAATATGAGATATTGAGCTCATTTGTTTGAGTTAGTTTACTCAGGGATCAAGAAACACATAGATTGATCGAGGATGACACGGTCTATGCCTCATTGATCAATCGATATCAAGGATAGAAGGACACGGCCATACATTATAGTAGTCACGGAAAGGTTAGCTGGATCTTGACTTATCTCAGACTTGGGTAGCAATGATGTATTGCTAGATGCCGCTCATTGCTTGTGTATCTAAAAGAGTTTAGATCCACTGCCAACGTTATGAGAGCCTATAGGGTCACACACAAAGAGCATGATAATTAGAGGAATTAGAGTATTCCAGTTTGACTAGAATAATATGGGAATAAGCTTAAGTACAAAATGGTTTTTGGACTTTAAGCTTAATGAGAATTTTAGCTAATTGATTTAATGAGATTAATTCAATATGTTACCTTATTGATTTAATAAGATTAATTCAATATGATAACATAAGCTTAATTGAATTAATAAGATTAATTCAATATGATAACATAAGCTTAATTGAATTAATAAGATTAATTCAACATGCATGCATGCCACATAAGAATGCCACATAAGCATGCCACATAAGCATGCCACCTAAGCATCCACCTAAGCTAGTTAAGGTGGAAGGAAACAAAATGGTTTTGTCTCCTTAAGTGGCCGGCCAAACAAGGATATGTCTCAATGCAATGGATTGCATTGAATGTGTGGAGGTGAAAGGGTTTTTCCAACCCTATAAAAGACACCTCAAGTGACCGGCCAAAAGAGAGCATTGGCTTTGTTGTTGGTGGAAGCTTTGGTTGTGTTGTTGTGGTTGTGAGAGAGCTTGGTGGAAGCTTTGGTTGTGTGGGTTTGTGAGTCTAGGCTAGCAAGAAGAGGAGTCTTCTTCTTCCTTTCTCCTTTTCCCTCTCTTCCTCTCCTTTAGGGACTTCTCTAGCAAGAAGTAAAGGAGAGCTCTTCTAGTTTTCCTTTTGTGAGACAAGAGCTTGCTCGTGTGGATACATATAGAGGCACGGACATTTGAACGTGCTAAAGATCCAAACAACCAAAAGGAAAAGCGGGATTAACAAGGGCACGCAACAAAGGTAATCCTCTCCTATAAGATAGGTTTGCTTTTAGAGAAACTTATTTTGTACGAGTTTTCTTTCGCAAGGATCACTAGGAAGGGATCCTAATTTTTCCGTTGCGCATATGCCATTTGGCATACAAGAGATCCCAACAGTGTTATCTACCAGTACCTGGTGTGTAGATACAGGAGCCACTGATCATGTCTGCAATACTTTGCAGGGGTTCCAGGAAACCCGACGACTAGCTGAGGGAGAGATTACCGTCTACATGGGCAATGCTTCAAAGGTGGCGGCTATTGCAGTGGGAGACGTTTATTTATCTTTCGATACGAATAAAGTTTTGGTTTTGAGAAATTGTCTTTATGTACCTACTTTTAGAAAGAATCTAATTTCAGTTTCTAAATTGTTTCTGGATGGATATTCTGTTTCTTTTAATGACAAAGTTGTTATAAAAAGGAATAGGGAGATTATCTATTCTGGTACATTGGTTGGCAATTTGTACACTCTTGAACTGAAAACTCCCACGATGCATATAGAAGTGAATAACTCATCTTCTAAGTCTAATAAGAGAAAAGAACCTTCGAAAATGAACCAGACATATCTTTGGCACGTAAGACTTGGTCATATTAACCTGAGTAGAATTCAAAGGTTGATAGCTGATGGACCCTTGGGTTCATTAGTGGTGGAAGATCTCCCAACCTACGAGTCTTGCTTGGAAGATAAGATGACCAAGAGGCCTTTTAAGGCTAAGGGGTATAGAGCCAAAGATGTATTGGAATTGGTTCATTCTGATTTGTGCGGTCCTATGTCTATCCAGGCTAGAGGTGGCTTTGAATACTTTGTCTCTTTTATAGATGATTATTCAAGGTATGGATACATTTACTTGATGCGTCGCAAGTCTGAATGCTTTTACAGGTTCAAAGAATTCAAGGCTGATGTGGAGAACCGTCAAGGTAAAAGTATCAAGACACTACGATCTGATCGTGGTAGCGAATACCTCTTAGGAGAGTTTAGGAGTTACTTATCAGAGGCTGGGATTCAATCCCAATTATCCGCACCTAGCACACCCCAGCAGAATGGTGTGGCAGAGCGAAGGAATAGGACTCTTATGGAGATGGTCAGATCGATGATGAGTTATTCTGAGTTACCTGATTCGTTCTGGGGGTTTGCTCTGGAAACGGCAGCACACATTCTGAACTTGGTTCCATCTAAGTCAGTACCCTCTACTCCCACAGAATTGTGGACTGGGCGAAAGCCTAGTCTAAGACATATTCGAATTTCGGGTAGTCCAAAGACATGTCTTTGAAGGGAGATGGTAAGTTGGAATCTCGCATGTAAGTGCTTGTTTGTTGGCTACCCTAAGGGAACGAAGGGTGGTTTGTTCTATAGTCCTAGAGATCAGAAGGTGATCGTGAGTACGAATGCCAGATTTCTAGAGGAGGACTATGTGATGAACCACAAGCCCACGAGTAGGATTGTTCTTGAGGAGTTGACAGGGGAAGTCCCGACTTCAGTACCACCGGTACAAGAGGAAATACCATAAGTCACTTCACCGAGTGTCACAGAGCATACACAGGAGGCACCTCGTCGTAGTGGGAGGGTTGTTAGACAACCCGAAGATTCATGTTCTTGGGAGAGTCTTCGGACTTAGTCCCTGGTAAACATGAACTTGATCCCTGGACATATGACAAGGCACTCCAAGATAGAGATGCAGTATCTTGGCAAAGAGCGATGAATTCAGAGATAGAATCTATGGATTCTAATTATGTCTGGGAGCTAGTAGAACCACCCGATGGTGTGAAAGCCATTGGATGCAAGTGGATCTACAAGAGGAAGAGAGGAGTAGACGGGAAGGTTGAGACCTTCAAAGCTAGGCTTGTTGCGAAAGGGTATACTCAGAAAGAGGGTATCGATTATTAGGAGACCTTTTCACCGGTAGCTATGCTTAAGTCTATCCGGATTCTCTTATCTATTGTTGCTCATGAGGATTATGAGATTTGGCAGATGGATGTCAAGACAGCTTTCCTTAACGGAAGTCTTGAGGAAAACATCTATATGAAACAACCAGAGGGATACATTGCAAAGGGCAAAGAGCATCTTGTGTGTAAGCTTAATCGGTCCATTTATGGATTGAAGCAAGCTTCTAGATCTTGGAACATCTACTTTGATGAGGTAATCCAGTCATATGGATTTATTCAAAGTCCGGATAAGCCTTGTGTATTCAAGAGATGTGATGTAAACGTAGTGGTATTTCTTGTACTATACGTAGATGACATTTTGTTAGTTGGCAACAATATTAGAGTGTTATCAGACGTAAGGGTATGGTTGTCCAAACAGTTTGATATGAAGGACTTGGGAGAAGTTGGACACATCCTTGGGATCAAGGTAATAAGGGATCGCAAGAAAAGGATGTTGTGCTTATCTCAAGCTTCATACATTGACACTATCCTTGCTCGTTTTATCATGCAGAACTCCAAGAAAGGTTTTCTACCTTTTAGGCATGGAGTACCTTTATCTAAAGAGATGTGTCCCAAAACATCAAAGGAGATAGAGGAGATAAAGGCGGTTCCTTATGCTTTGGCAGTAGGAAGCCTCATGTATGCTATGCTATGTACGAGACCAGATATCTGCTTTGCCGTGGGCATGGTTAGCAGATATCAGAGTAATCTAGGATAGGGATATTGGACTGCAGTAAAGCATATATTTAAGTACCTGAGAATGACTAGGGATTATATACTGGTTTACCGGGTAGATCAATTAGTCCCTGTGGGTTACACGGATTCTGATTTCCAATCAGATAGGGACAACAGTAAGTCTACCTCGGGGTTTGTGTTTACTTTTGGAGGTGGAGCCATAGTATGGAGGAGTGTCAAGCAGAAATGCATGGCGGAATCTACCATGGAAGTTGAGTATGTGGTAGCCTCTGAGGCAGCCAAGGAAGCTGTCTGGCTCAGGAACTTCTTGATGGACTTGGATGTGATTCCTGGTTTGCCCAGAACTATCACAATTTATTGTGATAACAGTGGTGCAGTTGCAAACTCGAAGGAACCACGAGCCCATAAGGCGAGTAAACACATAGAGCGCAAGTACCACCCGACACGAGATCATAAAGCGAGGAGAAGTAGTCGCCACCAAGATTGCATCGAGGATAACCCGTCGTTGATCCATTCACTAAGGCCCTTCCAAATAAAGTGTTTGATAGGCATGTGGAGGACATGGGGATAGATATAGTATGATGACAAAGATAGTCTTTTAGTATAAGTGGGAGATTGTTGGAATGTATACTGAAAGCCTAGCTCTTTTGTATGAACATTTTTATTTTGAAATAAGAATGACATGATCATTGTTTGCACTTTATATTTATTATATGTGTGCATATTGTCTAATACTTTACATTGTAGATAACATGGTGCTTGGTGTGTAAGATCATGTTATCACCTTCCTTGTAGAATATAAGTAGAGGCTCACAACCAAGATTGGTTTTTGGACAAACCATTGGCATGGTTGTAGTGTAGCTTGGTATTGTTTTGTCTTGAACATAGAGTTACACTAGTACACTTAGGTGTATTGAGCAGAGACCGACATAGGTGATTCAATTTATCACTACATAATTGAATCGGACCTCGGATATTATGTTGTACATGCTCTTAATCCCGATATAATAACGGGCACATGTACTTAGTATTTATTTCTTTGATTTACCAAAGGGTGAGATTTATATGGATTAAATCAATATGCCCGGTAAGTTGGGAAATGATATTATTTACATGATGTGCCATTGATTATAGGAGGAAACCGTGTCCTATATATTAGGTTGATGATGTCCCCTTGAGGAGCTCATAAGGTTAATCATATAAACCCTGCAGGTTGACTTAGTCAAATTGATGATAAGGTTGAGTGGTACTACTCGAGGAGTTAGATGTTAATTGATTGATGGTCAGTAAATCAATTAATTGATGGACATTCGATATCTTAAACACGGGGAGATGGATGTACAAATAATGTATGGAGCCCATATTAATTTATGGGGGTTGGTGAGGTAATTCAATGATGATCCTCCAGTGGAATGGAACATCATTGATGGATCAAGTTTGTGTGGTTCCGATCCATCGGGTGGCCAAGATCCAACTCCTCCTCATGGTCCCTATCGTAGCCTATTAAATCCTCATGAAGCCTAGATCCAATGATGGAAAACAAAACTCTAGATCCGACGGTGGAGATTAAATCTCTAGATCCAACGGTTGAGATTAAATCTCTAGATCCGACGGTTGAGATTAAATCCTTAGATCCGACGGTAGAGATTAAATCTCTAGATCCGACGGTTGAGATTAAATCTCTAGATCCGACGGTTGAGATTAAATCCCTGGATCCGACGGTTGAGATTAAATCTATAGATCCGACGGTTGAGATTAAATCTCTAGATCCGACGGTTGAGATTAAAACAAGGCTTAAGCCTAACTCTATAAAAGGAGGCTTAAGGTGGGCGGCAAGGGAAGTTGGTTGGTTTTGGAGATTAGGGTTTTGCCTATCATAAGCTTGGGCGGCAAGAAACCCTAAGGAGATTAGGGTTTGGTTCCTTGGTTGGGCGGCTAGGGTTTGGAAGTTAAGGTGGGCGGCAACTATAGGAGAGGGGCTCTTCTTCCTAAGGTGTGGCCCTACCTCTTCTCTTCTTCCTCTACCTTGGTCGGGCTCAACCTATTCCTCTTCTCCTCTTTCTTTCCTCTTGGTCACAGACAAAGGACCTAGGGATTGTTCCCTTGTTCGGTCCCTTGGTTGGCCATCTTGTTCTCTCTTTTCTTGGGGTCGGCGGCATCAAGTCTTTGTGGCTTGGTGGTTGGCCCAAGCAAGAAGGGAAGGAGAGTTCTTCTTTCTTTTGATTTAAGAAGATCTAGGAAGCTTCAACTTGTGGAGGATCTTCGCCCACACGAAGTCTACAAGGAGGTTAGGACATACGATAGAAGATCGAGAGGTATAAAAGTTTTTATAAGTTTTATTATTGATCTTTGCATGTTCTTATTAATATGAATGTATGTGTTGATTATACATGTCTACATCCATATGTATTTGTATAATCATGGACCCCGAAGATAAACACAAAAACCGGTGATCCGTCCGTCGTCTCTTCCGCGGCTAACCGACTAGAAGAGCTTGGTTGCTTGAACAACTAGTTTGTTCAAGCGATCGCTCAAGTCGTTAGCACGACGAAGAATTGGTTGAGCTTAGGAAACTCATCCCATCCGGATTAGTTTTCATTAGTGAAAATTTTAATCCGGGGACATGGGAGCCAACGAGCCTCTGAGCAATGACATCAGAGTGTACACTTGACACTCTAGAGTTCCGGCAAGCTATTTGGACGAGCGAGATTTGCAAAGGGCATCACATCGAGGGTAACACTCTCAACTTCTAGATCTAAGGTAGATCTAGGTTTACTTAGCACATACATGTTTTTTTTATTTTAATATATCTTCGCACGGATCCGTGGTCGAACTTCCGGGGTTTCCACAACGCAAAAAGCGGTTTTTGCGGCTCGGAAAGTCCAACAAAAATGATCCATAATTGTGTCTATGTATGAAGCTTGAGATAAGCACAACATCCTTTTCCTGTGATCCCTTATAACGTTGATCCCAAGGATGTGTCCCACTTCTCCCAAGTCCTTCATATCAAACTGTTTGGACAACCATCCCCTTACATCCGATAACACCTTGACATTGTTGCCAATTAACAAAATGTCATCTACGTATAGTACAAAAAATACCACTACATTTCCGTCACATCTCTTGTATACACAAGACTCATCCGGACTTTGAATGAATCCATAAGACTAAATTACCTCATCAAAGCGGATGTTCCAAGACCTCGAAGCTTGTTTCAATCCATAAATGGACCGATTAAGCTTACACAGAAGATGCTCTTTGCCCTTTGCAATGAATCCTTCTGGTTGCTTCATATAGATGTTTTCCTCAAGACTTTCATTAAGAAAAGCTGTCTTGACATCCATATGTCATACCTCATAATCCATATGAGCAGCAATGCATAAGAGAATCCGGATAGACTTAAGCATGGCTACTGGCGAAAAGGTCTCCTCATAATCGATACCCTCTTTCTGAGTATACCCTTTCGCAACAAGCCTAACTTTGAAGGTCTCAACCTTCCCGTCTATTCCTCTCTTTTTTTTGTAGATTCACTTACATCCAATGGTTTTTACACCATCGGGTGGTTCTACTAGCTCCCAGACCTTATTTGAATCCATAGATTCAATCTGAGCATTCATTGCACTTTCCCAAGATATTGCATCTTTATCTTGGATTGGCTAGTCATATGTCCAGGGATCAGGTTCATGTTCACCAGGGACCAAATCAGAAGATTCTCCCAAGAACATGAATCTATCAAGTTGTCTAACAACCCTCCCACTACGACGAGGTATCACTTGTGGATCCTCTGTGACACGCGGTGCAGTGACTTGTGGTATATCCTCTTGTATCGGTGGTACTGAAGAAGTGACTTCCCCTTTCAATTCCTCCAAAACAATCTTACTCATGGTCTTGTGGTTCATTACATAGTATTCCTCTAGAAATCTGGAGTTCGTGCTGATGATCACCCTCTGATCTCTAGGAATATAAAACAAACCACATTTCGTTTCTCTAGGATAGCCAACGAACATGCGCACTTCTGTACGAGGTTCCAACTTACCAGCATCTGCCTTCAGCACATGTGATGGATTCCCCCATATCCGAATATATCTTAGACTAGGCTTTCGTCCAGTCCACAATTCTGTGGGAGTAGAAGGCACTGATTTAGATGGTACCAAGTTCAGAATATACACTTCAGATATCTAGCATATCTTGAGACGAACTGCAACTCAAAATAACTCATCATCGATCTAACCATCTCCATAAGATTCCTATTCTTTCACTCTGCTACACCATTCTGCTGGGGTGTGTCAGGTGCAGACAATTGGGATTGAATCCTAGCCTTTGATAAGTAATTCCTAAACTCTCCCAAGAGGTACTCACCACCACGATCAGATCATAGTGTCTTGATACTTTTACCTTGACGTTTCTCCACATCAGCCTTGAATTCTTTGAACTTGTCAAAGCATTCAGACTTGCGGCGCATCAACTAAATGTATTCATATCTTGAATAATCGTCTATGAAGAAGACGAAATACTCAAAACCACCTCTAGCCTGGATAGACATAGGACCACACAAATCAGAATGAACCAACTCCAACACATCTTTGGCTCTATACCCCTTGGCCTTAAAAGGCCTCTTGGTCATTTTACCCTCCAAGCAAGATTCGCAGGTTGGGAAATCTTCCACCGCTAATGAACCCAAAGGTTTCATCAGCTATCAACCTTTGAATTCTGCTTAGGTTAATATGACCAAGTCTTAGATGCCAAAGATATGTTTGGTTCATCTTCGAAGGTTCTTTTGTCTTATTGGAATTAGAAGATGAGTTATTAACTTCTATTTGCATCATGGGAGCTTTTGGTTCAAGTGTATACAAATTTCCTATCAATGCACTAGAACAGATAATATCCCTATTCCTTTTTATAACAACTCATTTAAAAGAAATAGAATATCCATCCATAAATAATTTAGAAACCGAAATTAAATTCTTTCTAAATAAAGGTACATAAAGGCAATTCTTAAGAACCAAAACTTTATTTTTCTCAAAAGACAAATAAATATCTCCCACTGCAACATCCGCCACCTTTGTGGCATCGCCCAAGTATACGGTAATCTCCCCTTCAGCCAGTCGTCTGGTTTCCTGGAACCCCTATAAAGTATTACAGACATGATCAGTGGCTCCCGTATCTACACACCAGGTGCCGGTAGATAACACCGCTAAACATGTTTCAACGACTAAACCAAAAGATATACCTTTGTTCTGCTTGCGGTTGGGGCAGTCCTTCTTCCAGTGTCCAGTCTGCTTACAAGTGAAGCACTTGTCTTTTGGATTCTTCACTCCTCCTTGAGTTCCTCCCACTGCCTTTGCCCCAGCTTGTTTCTTCTTCTTCTTGCCTTTCGGCTTAGAAGTAGAAACCTTTTGGGCAACCATGGCTTGCGCCTAAGCACTCTGACGAAAAAGCCCCTCTGCCGCCTGGAGTTCTGTCAGAAGCTTTGCCAACGAATACAACCTCTTGTTCATGTTGTAGTTCAGGAGAAACTACTCAAAACTCCTAGGTAGAGACTAGAGAATGATATCGACCTGGGTTTCCCCATCGATCTCAGCTCTGAGGACTTCCAGCTCATTTAAATAAGCCATCATCTTGAGAACATGATCCCTCACGGGTGTTCCCTCGATCATGGTGGTCGTCATCAAGTTCCTCATGGCTTCCTGCCTAGCAGCCCGATTCTGGTGTCCAAAAAGCTCTTTGAGATTGAGCATCATGTCATAAGCAGTGGGCATAGCTTGATGCTGATGTTGCAGTATATTTGACATAGATGCTAAAATGTAACACTGCGCTATCTCATCAGCCTTGATCCATTTCTTATAACTCTCCTTCTCCTTTTCCCCAGAATCATCCACAGGCTTAGGAGGGCACTCTTTGAGGAGTACATATTTGTATTCCTCAACAGTCAAGACAATGTCAAGATTCCTCTTCCAATCAACATAGTTGGGTCTAATAAGTTTATTTTCTTTCAGTATCACAGCAAGCGAGTTGAAAGTCATTTTGAAAAAACCTAAGAATCACATAGATCAAAACATTAGATTTCAAAAAATTATTGATTCCTCAAACAATAAAATTTTAAAATCAACCAACACCTCAAAAACACCGAGAATATCATATGCCACGATAGTGTGGACGTATACGAATTCTACATTTGTAAGAGGAGGTTTTAACCATTAATTTTACTATCTTGTCAACCTAACTTTTTGACAAATAAAATTAATAGTTGGTTCCTCTTCGGCCCTACAAATAAAAGCAGTGACTCCGATGGGGAGGATACTTATATTTGTATCTAAGTGTTCACCATTACTCGGTATCAAGGTAATTATCTCGGGTTATGTGCCTTCTGATGGGGAAGTACACACGCTCCTTAATAATTTCATATAACCATATTCGACCTTTTGATCCGCAAACAAACTCATCCGATGTGGAAGAAGGCACTCAGAGTCAACGTGCAAGTTTGTTTGCATCACATGTCAAATCGTAATGGAGGCCATGGAAATTTATAAAAATATCCCTCTCCCACTTAGTAATTTAAAATTAAGGAATTTTCTAGCCTATGACATGCATATCAAACAATAAGCAATAAATATGAAAAATAAATATTCTCCAACTATTATGGCTTTTGTCTTCAATATGTCTCCCATCGTATCGTCATCTCGTCTGCTCCTCCCTACGCCATGTACAAGTCATCCGGAGATCCGAGCCGAGAAAAACTATTTTAATTTACATCCATCGATCCTATACTCCACGAGAGAAGTGTACATGAAATCTAGATCGAAAGTTAACTAAAATAAAAAGAGTGGCTAAACAATGTCGTATCTAATTACAAAAATTAAATACTAGCCTCGTCAACCCCAAGGATTCAACAAAATATACAATTACACATATACAATCACATACACACATATAGCCATAATAGTTGGATCCTATGTCTGCAACCAAAAAGTTAACCTACGAAAATCCTACTATTATCCGGCACATATAATATATGAAAAGTGCATAAAAGTAACCGAATCCTAAACGCACAAAACCGGAAACCGTGGCTTTGATACCACTTGAAGGTAGGAAACTTCACTTCACACTTCAACTCGGTGACTTGTTCATGGAGATCCCTTCTACGTCCCCGGATAAAATAATTTATCCTTGACAAGGAGGGATTACGGAAGCTACCATTTCATCGTCGTGTTATTCGATTAGAGTGGTCACTTGAACAAACTTGTTGTTTAAGCCACCTACCTCTAATCTACGAATAGTCGCGGAATAGACAATGTACGGATCGCCGGTTTTTGTGTTTGTATTCAGGGTCCAAGTTAATTTAGCCATAAACAAAATATACAACATGCATATAATTAAAAAACAATTATAGACATAATACAAAAGAATATAAACAAATGTTATACCTCTCGATCTTCTATTGTATGTCCTTCCTCCTTTTGGATGTCGTGTGAGCGACGATCTTCCAAAAGTCGAAGCCTCCTAGATCACCAATCTTCTTTTCTTTGTTCACTCCGAACAAAGGAAGATGATAAAACAAAACACTCCCCTATCTAGAACCGGCCACCAAGTCAAGAGACCTAGTTGAAACCGCCAGCCAAGGAAAGGAGATGAAGGTTATGGATGCCGGCCAAGAGCTCCAAAGGAAGAAACCTTAGTCTTTGCCACCGGCCAAAGAAGAGATTAAAGGGATTGGACGTCGGCCAAGGTGAAGAGAAGAAAGAGGGGCACCGGCAACTCTTAAGGAAGAAGAACACCTTCCTTATTTGTGGCCGCCCAAGCCCTTCTCCAAAAACCCTAGCCTCCTTTTGTTTCTTGTCGCCCAAGCCTTAAGAAACAAAACCCTAACCTCTCTCTAATTTATCTCCACACCAAGCCTTATGCCCATATTTATAGATGTAGGGGATCGATCGGTGTGTATTGGCCGACTAGAAGGGGGTGAATAGCCCTCTTCGTACAATGGTGGAATTTGCTCGTCTACAAATAATATTAGCGCAACGGAAACAACAACAATACAAGAAAATCAAAACAACAAGAATAAAATCAATGCTAACAAAAGGAATATAACGTGGTTCACGGCTACGCCGCTAATCCACGGTCGGATTCGTCCACGGTGAATCACTCCACAAGCTTCCACTAGATCTCTCCTTTGCATAAAGCTAGGTGGAGGTAACCTCTTTTACACAAGGATCACTCTTCTACAATAGAATGAAGATTAGCACAAGTAGAAGAGTGGAAAATGTTTAGGGCACTTTGGGAGATGTTAGGAGTTCAAGCATTATCCTCCCAAAGCCCAACACCCTCTCTTTTTATAGAGAGGGTTGATTTCTTTCCGTTGGCCGCCACCAGTCGACTGCTTCCCTTGGTAGTCGACTGCCGCCACTACAACGGCCTTTGAACACATCAGATCCCAACCATTGCAATCCAACGGAACCCTTGACAGTCGACTGATGCCTCGTAGTCGATCGCCGATCACCGGCTACGAGGTTACGTGGCCCAAACCTCTTGACTACCGATCTGCCGCCCGCCGATCATGATCGGTGATGGTCGATGGTCCCGCCAACATCGATATCGGGAAAACTCATCCGACACTTAGCCAAATGGCCAAGTTTCGCCTAAGAGCACTACCCCTTCCCGGGTTACATTCGTTCACTCTCATCCCTTGGAGTCCCTCGCCTTTGAAGTTATCTTCGTCCGGCCACATCCCTCGGATGCAAGCGCCGACTCTCTAGCGCCATCCTTCGGCGTCTCGCTCAAGTCTACTTCCTCGGCTTCACTCCAAGCTCCTCGTCTGCGGTCCCTCGGATGCTCCAAGCGCCTGACTTTCGCAAAGCCATCCTTCACCGAGTCATGAGAGGTTAAAACTCGCCAAGGCTCCATGTGCGAATTACTAAGTCCTGCAAGACTCCAACGCACATATCAAATCACAATAACAACCTAACTTAAACCCTTTGTCACACACATCAAAACCATAATGCGGGTTGATTGCCCTAACAATCTCCCCCTTTTTGATGTGTGGTAATCCGTTTAAGTTAGGTAAAAACATTTGATAAAATATTAAGGAAAGAAAGCATGTGAATAACATGATTAGCAACTCTCCCCCTTAATACATGAAACTCCCCCTAAATATAATTCCCCCTTACTTAAACAAATATATTTCTCCCCCTTTGACACCATCAAAAATGTTAAACAAGGTTTATACAAGCGTGGCATCAAGTTTAGAGGGAAACAAAAGCCAAAACATGCCTTAAAATCGGATACAAAAGGTTATTGGGCATGTTATCAGACTACCAGTTGACTTGTTCAGACTACCAGTCGATTGGCACATGCATTTCGGGGTTTTCAGGTTTTCAGGGTGGATTTCAGAAATGCATTAGAAAATCTATAAAATTCGAAAAATCATGAAATTTGGGGAACATATTTCTTGTAAGTATATTTATCAAGGAAAAATAGTTTCCAATGAAAAATCATTATATTTTCAAGTATTTGCCAAAACTCCAAAAGTTTCAAAAGTAACTAGGTTTTTTATCAAGTTAGTATCAAGTTTAACACCTAGTTTTGCTTTAAATTTTTTCAAAACATGAACACACAGATTTTAAAGTAAGAAATTATTTTGAAAACATATGAAATATCCAACCATGATCTTTGGGCAATATGTCTATGAATTAAACATAAGCCTTCCCCATGATTGGTCTATTATTGCTATTTTGATACCTTAAATGACCATCTAAATGCCATAGGCATTAGTGGACATTTGAATCATCCTAACATCTCACTCATGCTAAGTTTTCAATCAAGGTAGCCTATGGTGAGTGTGAGATGTATTCTAAAGGTATTTGTATATACTTAACCATCATTTTCATGCAATTCTATACAAGGTTAAGTATCATCCTAACATACCACATGATCATAAAGACATATATGAATTAATTTTACATTATGATCATGAAACAAATGTATTCATCAAATTGTGATCATGCATTAGGTATGATTTATGATAATAGGTCAAATATTACCTAAAGCATGATTTCTACCTTATTGCCCATGATTATGTGCCAAATATCAAGATCATAAATCATGATTGCAAACATATATAGCAATTACATTAACTATCATGATTTAAGCATTATTATCAATTTATGGACACATTATCATCACCTAACACTATTTCTAAAAATGAAGTCCCACCATCCTAAGTCAACCAAAATATGATATAGATGAAATCCTTATGGTTGACTATCCTAGGGTTTTCCTAACCCTTATGGATGGATTTAGGAACCCAAAACAAGTTCTTGCCTATGGGGTTCACTAAAAATTTCTTAGGGATCCATTTTCTAGCTATTGTCTTCTTTTTGTCTTGACCCCTAGCAATTAAGCATTTATAGGCCTTTTCATTTTTTTTTTCTTTATATCCTAGGTCTTTCTTGTTGAAACTAGCTCTTTGGCTCCCTATGATCATGTTAAGGGTGTTGGAGCCTATGGTGAATTTTTCTAGGGCTTTGGTCAAGTGATCTACCTTTTCCCTTAAAGCCCTATTTCCATCCATACATGCATCACTAACATTAAATGGCATATATTCATGTGAGCATGCATCATTTAAGCTAGAAGAAATATTATCATTTACATTTAAGCATGCTTTTTCTAATTTTTCTTCTAAGTCCTTAATTTGATCAAGCATGCTTTTGTTCTTTTTCTTGGCTCTAAATAAATCCTTAGTGAGCTAGAAATCATGGAAACTATTTTACTAGGTGAGAGGTTCGTTACCATAGTTTCCATGTCTTCTTCTTCTTCGGATGAGGATGGTGAAGAAGCTCCCCGTTCACTAGAACTCTCCTCACTTGTACTTGATCCTTCATTTTCGGAGGAGGAGTCTAGATCGTCAAAGGCCATTAATGCCAAATTTGTGACAAAGGAATTTTCTTCCTCGGATGATGAGGAAGAAGGGTCATCCCAAGTCCTTGCCTTTAGTGCTTTTGCCTTTCCCTTTTCTTTGGCTTTCTTCTCTTCTTCTTTCTTCTTGCTCCCCTTTTTCTTCTTCTTTCCTTCCTTCTTTCTCTTCTCCTCTTTGCTCTTGTTCAAGAGGGGACAATTATCCCTTATATGTCCCTCTCCTTGGCAATTATAGAAAATCACCTTCCCCCTTGGTCTTCTTCTCCTATCACTAGAGTTATTAAATTTAAAATCTTTTAATGCACGCCTTACCCTCCTTACCATATAGGCTTCTTCCGTGCTATCCATGGAGGAGGATGAGGATGCTTCATCGGAGGAGGAGGGGTTCTCCATCTTCTTCTTCCCTTTGTTGGCTAATAGTGCCACTCCCCTTGATGGTTGAAGTCTTGGCTCTTCTACTACTCCTTGAAGCCTAGATTCATGCAATTCCATAGTGGAGAAAAATTCATCTAGAGTACTTACCTCTAGATTCTTTGAAATATAGAATGAGTCCACCATTGAACTCCACTTGGATGATCGGGGAAAAGCATCTATTGCCTTCATGAGCATGTCCCTATTGGAGAGCTTCTCCCCTACACTAGATAAACCGTTAAGGATTTCTTTAAATCTTGAATGTAGAGATGTTACCTTCTCCCTTTTAATGTGTTTGATATTGTTGAGTTGGGAGCGAAGGACATCTCTCCTTGCTAGTTTTGCCTCGGATGTGCCTTCATGAAGCTCCACTAGCTTCTCCCACATTTCTTTGGCACTAGAGCAATCCCCAATTCGGTTTATCTCTTGTTGGGGAAGTACGTTGAGGAGATGATGTTTAGCCTTTGAATTTGCAAGGTGTTCCTCTCTTTGCTTTTTAGTCCACCTTGACTTGTCTAGTATTCTCTGTTGGTGCAATCGGCCCAAGTCACGATTGACCAGGACTCGAGTTTGACTTGAGTGATGTTTTGATGTTTCGACAAAAACATATGACAATGTGATTGTCATGGGAATGTCCAAGTCATGGGTACTTGGCATGGAAAGTCCAAGTGGGACACTTGGCATTTGGGAAAAGACCAAGCATGGGTCTTGGCAAGGAAAGTCCAAGTCATGGGTACTTGGCATGGAAAGTCCAAGTGGGACACTTGGCATTTGGGAAAAGTCCAAGCATGGGTCTTGGCAAGAAAAGTCCAAGTCATGGGTACTTGGCATGGAAAGTTCAACATGGGTTGTCAAGGGAAAGTCCAAGCTTGAGTCTTGGCACTTGCGAAGTCCAAGGAGTTTGGTATTGGCGGTGTAAAGTCCAAGCGGGAGTCTTAGTGGCATAAGTCCAATGTACCTTGGCGGTATAGACACCGTTAGCATGACATAGCCGAGGGAAGCATCTGGAGACTAGCGTGATGGATGAACAAGTCATGGATGACTTGGAGGGATCCGAGGGGCGTGAGGGTGATGGAGGTGGCTAGAAGGCTTAGGTCTAGGCTAAGGGTGGTCTAGAAAGTATGGGGACACCATACTTGGGTTAAAACCTCATCTTTGAGGTTGGCAGTTGACTGGCATTATGGTCGGTTCGACTGCCGTGAGTCAACTTGAGTTTGACTATCGTTTAAGAGATGGAATTGCTCACAATGATCGCTTCATTGAGCTGATCGATGTCGATGGCGGTCGATCGCCGCTGAGTTGCGCAGTATGCCCAGAGCCAACTGGAACTTGTCCAACATGGATTGAGCCATTGTCTCACAGCTACAGTGTTGGCAGTCGACTGGAGCCTTATGGCAGTCGACTGCCAGGTGGAAATCCAGCCCAATGGAGGATAAAAGCAGCTGTTCGTGGAAGGCTCAAGCATCAATTCTTTGGGAGCTTTTTGGGGGCGATTTGAAGGCGATTTACAGGTGCATTTCAGGGCCCTTCAACCTCATCCAAGCAACCAACAAGCAAAGCGCTCAAACCCTAGTTTTGTAAAGTCCTCTTTACATTTCCTTGTATTTTGCTTGTATTTTCGTGTATTACTTTTGTAATATGTTGTAAGAGGTTTCTTCGCCTCCGGATTGTTCTAAGAAGGATTTATTTCATAGTGGTGTGCTTGTGGCATCGCTAGGGCTCGTTTGAGCCCGATCCGTGGAGTAGGAACCGTGCGGTTCCGAACCATGTTAAATATTTATGTTTGTGTGTTGTACATTTTGTTATCATTATTATTCTTGTTATTTCGCTGCGCTAACGAAATTGTAAAGACAAACATGACAAATTCCATCATCATACGGTCACGCGCTATTCACCGCCCCCCCCCCTCTAGTGGGCGCACAGGTCCTAACAAGTGGTATCAGAGCAAGGCCGCTCTTCTAAGTCTAACAACAAAGGGAGCAAGCTAGAGGGTAAAAGATGGAAGTCCAAGGACAATTGGGATGGGATATCAACACCCCAGTCCCCTATACCTTCTATGGACAAGAAGGGTTTAAGCAATGGAAGTCAAGAATTGAAGACTTCCTAATGATGAGGGACTTTGAAGAATGGTCTATCTTGATGGAGGGTTTTAGCTATCCAATAGGACTAAAGGGAGGATTCCTCAAGAAGAAGAGATGGACCGAAGAGCAAGTCTAAGCATCCGAGAAAAATGATAAGGTATTGAAGTTTTTAATCGATTCAATACCTAACAATATCTTGTATATGTTAGGAAATTATGTAGATGCTAAAGAGTTATGGAGCCAAGTGGCAAAGCTCCATGAAAACTCATCATCGGTCCAAGAAGATTTGGAAGAAGTGGAGTGCTCACCTTCTCAAGCTCAAGCAAGTACACCGTCATCTAAAGAGATTGAGGATTTGGAGGTTGATAGGGAATCAACTTCCGGATCGGTGGAAGAGGAGATGGAAGAAGTAGAAGAAACCTCCACCTCTAGGATTGAGGAGGAGGAAAGAATTTCCACTCCAGAGCAACAAGAAGAAGCTTCCACATCCGGTCAAGATGAAGAAGTTTCAATTCCAACACCTACCGCCACCATAGGTAACTCAAACATATTAAATTACAATAAAAATCATATCATATGTTTTGAGTGTAGGGAAGTCGGGCACTACAAGAGCAAGTGCCCAAATAAGATTAGGAAAGCTCAACCGGCACCAAAAGTCAAGGACGCCGGTTCCCCAACACCTAAAGGCAAGGAGCACATCATATGCTTCAAGTGCAATTCAAAAGGACATTATAGGAATCAATGTCCTAGGGGGAGCAAAAAGACTCAAGAAGGAGCATCACAAGTAGGGGGAGCTACTAAGGCAAACCCTAAGTTATATCATTTCAATAATGCTCATTCTTCTAGGTTTAATAGACAAAAGCATGCTAGGAATTTTAACTCTCTTGCAATTTATGAAAAGCATGCTAATAGGAAAAAGTATTTTTGTTTAGGAGCTAAGAATATCCACTTAGATAATAAGGAGAAATTTGGGACTAATGTCCCTAAAAACAATTTATCTAAGGACAAACCTAGGTCAAACAACACTAGACCAATTTTACCTAGGGAGACAATTAGGAAGGTACAAGATCATCTAGGTTTTAATCCCAAGTGGACTAGGCATATGCCTAGGAAGTCTCATGCCCATGGTTTAAATCAAAACTCTAAAATTGGGCGATTAGAAATTGAAAACCAAGCCTTGAGGTCAAGGCTTGAAAATCTTGAGAAGACCCTTAGGAACATACAAAACCAATTTAAAGGGTCAAATGATCAAAAGTCTAGGTCCAAATCTCAAAGTCAACACTTAGGACCTAAGAGTCAAAAGTCAACCAAGGCCAAGCAAGGTTTGGGTCACAAACCTAAGCCTAAGGTGGCTTATCATAGTGTTCCATTTGATTATGGAACACAAACTAGGTCTAGGAAGACCAAGGTCAATAGGGAAGTCATCCCTAAGGTTGACCAAAGGTTGTGCCTAGTGGCTAGGGTTTCTAGGAAACCTAGGGTAGCCAATAAGAAGGTTGCAAGGGGAGTTACCCCTAGAGTCAATCTAGGTAAGGCCACAATGGCCAAGGCTAACAAGTCTAGGAGGGTCATTAGGAAGGTATCTAGAGAGGTTATCCCTAAGGAATACCTAATTAACCCTAGGAGCTCAAATAGGTTTTGGGTTCCTAAGAGCGTGATTGATTCATGCTAAATGGGTTTAGGGTGTGCCGACCTTGATTGGATGGGTAGTTAACCTAACCATGGTGAATGTGGCACTTTAGGTCATTTTCAAGGTTTTGGTTACCTTGGGAATGTAGTTTGATTGTTAATCCTAAAAGATTTTAGGATGTGCCAATATTAATTGAGAAGTTTGATAAAATGATCAAATTGGCACAATTTAGGTTTAGAGGTTTTAATGTGTCATTTTGGGTTTTTGGCACATTTGGGAGAATTTAGGTTTATATGGAAAAATATACTTAATTATATCAAATGGCAATTAATATTAAAATTTAGGTATCATTATACCTATAATTTTTATTTGCCATGTTTTGATTGCCATATGACATGCCATGACATCATATCTATTTTAAATTACCTAATATGTCATGATCATGTTTAGGATTAAGGATTAATGTCATGTGTTTTAGATTTTATCATATGCCATGACATCATGATCATTGGCTATGCTTTAATTTTGCTATCATTATGCCATGATCATTTCATGCATTTAATGTATTGAAAATTGAGTTAAGGTCTTTGGCATGACTTGGAGTCTCATTTATAAGGGAATCAAGTAGAGTTGCCTTAGAGAATGCATGAAACCCTATATTAAGGAGAACCAAAACCCACATCTCACATCCAATTGACATGTATGTGTATTTATACACCCTAGATACATGTGAGATGCTAGGATATGAGTTGAGTTCAAGGTGCATAGTTTTTGCATCTAGAAGGACTATAACTCATCTAATTTCATTGGTGGATCATTGGGAGAGCATGTGTACAAGTCATGTACATAGAGCCCAAAGAATATGATCCAAAACAAAGTTTTGAAAATATTTTAAAATCATTTTAGAAAACCTTGGTGAAGCCTATCTTTTGATAGCAATCATCATTGATGAGATTGATACAAAGTGAGCTAAAACATTGAAGTTTTTCTTCACTTTTGGATTTTGTATCAATTTCGATATTTTATATGTAAAATACTTTTCAAACATTTTTCACCCATTGTATTGGTCATAAGTATTATACGTATGAATTTTCATGATTTTTCGATATATGTATAATTATTTATGAATTTCTGAAATTCACTTCTGATAGTTGAAATTCGGAAATTTCAGCTATCAGTCGACTGCCCTTGGTGGTAGTCGACTAATGTGAGTGGCAATCGACTGATTACTGTTAGAAGTCGACTGCCAGGTCTGATTTCGGGTTAACAAGGTTTCTTTAGCCCAATTTTAACCATGGTAAAGGTCCCTAACCACTCCTAACCCTAGGATATGCTTTGGGAAGCATTATAAAGGGTGAAAATCCATTGGATATGGATTAGGAGAGGTGTTAGGATTTGTATCAAATTTAAGGTGTGGAAAGTTCAGGTTTGAACTTAAAACCTTAATTTTGATGGTTTAGAGTCTCTATTGGCTTAGGGACTTCCCAAGGACATTGTTGGTGCAATGGTCAAGGGGGAGCAATCTTTTAGGGGGAGTTATCCATCTTGAGATGATGGATGTATTTCTCTTCTTGAAAGAGGAGAAGTTATTGGGAGAGTATCATCAATTGGGAAAATTGATGGGATTTTGAGAAACCCAATTTGGAAATTGAGAGAGAGTATAGGATTGCCTCTCTTGAGTGATATGAGACTTATCACAAGGAAGATGGTAGACATCCTAGGTATTTTTGGATCAAGGGGGAGATTGTAAGATCTCATTGGGATATGAGACTTTGACCTCCTTGGAGAGATCACATTTTTGATGTTAGTCAAAAATGGGGAGAATGTTTTTGGAGAAGGTTAAATTACCAATTTGGGATAATTGGTAAGGGATTAGAGTTAGTGTTCTAACTCAATGTTTGGTTTTTGTCAAACATCAAAAAGGGGGAGATTGTAGGTGCAATTGGCCCAGGTCACGATTGACCATGACTCGAGTGATGTTTTGATGTTTCGACAAAAATATATGACAATGTGATTGTCATGGGAAAGTCCAAGTCATGGGTACTTGGCATGGAAAGTCCAAGTAGGACACTTGGCATTTGGGAAAAGTCCAAGCATGGGTCTTGGCAAGGAAAGTCCAAGTCATGGGTACTTGGCATGGAAAGTCCAAGTGGGACACTTGGCATTTGGGAAAAGTCCAAGCATGAGTCTTGGCAAGGAAAGTCCAAGTCATGGGTACTTGGCATGGAAAGTCCAACATGGGTTGGAAAGGGAAAGTCCAAGCTTGAGTCTTGGCACTTGAGAAGTCCAAGGGGTTTGGTATTGGCGGCGTAAAGTCCAAGCGGGAGTCTTGTCAGTGTAAGTCCAATGTGCCTTGGCGGTATAGACACCATTAGCATGACATAGCCGAGGGAAGCACCTGGAGACTAGCGCGATGGATGAACAAGTCATGGATGACTTGGAGGGATCCGAGGGGCAAGAGGCTGATGGAGGTGGCTAGAAGGCTTAGGTCTAGGCTAAGGGTGGTCTAGCAAGTATGGGAACACCATACTTGGGTTAAAACCTCATCTTTGAGGTTGGCAGTCGATTGGCATTATGGCCGGTTCAACTGTCGTGAGTCGACTTGAGTTCGACTACCGTTTAAGAGCTAGAATTGCTCTGGTAGTCGACTGCTCATTGAGCGATCAAGCGATGTCGACGGCGATCGTGATGTCGATTGCGGTACGGCCGATCGATGTCGGCAGCGATCGTCGATGTCGAGCCGATCGCTAAGGACGGCGCCGATTGCGATTGAGATTCACGGCGCGAGCGCTCCATAGCCAATGGCGATGGATAAAAGCAGTTGTTCGTGGAAGGCTCAAGCATCAATTCTTTGGGAGCTTTTTGGGGGCGATTTGAAGGCGATTTGCAGGTGCATTTCAGGGCCCTTCAACCTCATCCAAGCAACCAACAAGCAAAGCGCTCAAACCCTAGTTTTGTAAAGTGCTCTTTACATTTCCTTGTATTTTGCTTGTATTTTCGTGTATTACTTTGTAATCTATTGTAAGAGGTTTCTCCGCCTCCGGATTGTTCCGAGAAGGAGTTATTTCATAGTGGTGTGCTTGTGGCATCGCTAGGGCTCGTTTGAGCCCGATCCGTGGAGTAGGAACCGTGCGGTTCCGAACTACATTAAATATTTGTGTTTGCATGTTGTACATTTCGTTATCATTATTATTCTTGTTATTCCACTGTGCTAACGAAATTGTAGAGACAAACGCGACAAATTCCATCATCGTACGGTCACACGCTATTCACCCCCCCCTCTAGCGGGCGCACAGGTCCTAACATTCTCCCCTCTTCATCCCTAGGCATCTCAAAATCGTTTTCCATTATAAGCATAATATCGAAATCGGTTTCAAAGAATACCTCCATTCGCTTCTTCCACCAAGCGAATTCCCCTTCGAACTTCGGCGGATGAATGTTTGAGCCGGCCATCTTTTGATGAAGTGCTTGTTGCAGCGGTTAGTCCTCGACAAGCGACTTGGTTCTAATACCACTTGTAGGGTATCGATCAGTGTGTATTGTCCGGCTAGAGGGGGGTGAATAGCCCTCTTCGTACGATGGTGGAATTTGCTCGTCTACAAATAATATTAGCGCAACAGAAACAACAACAAGACAAGCAAATCAAAACAACAAGAATAAAATCAATGCTAACAAAAGGAATATAACGTGGTTCACGGGTATGCCCCTAATCCACGGTCCGATT
The DNA here is from genome assembly GCA_025175895.1 of Wurfbainia villosa. Taxonomy (NCBI): domain Eukaryota; kingdom Viridiplantae; phylum Streptophyta; class Magnoliopsida; order Zingiberales; family Zingiberaceae; genus Wurfbainia; species Wurfbainia villosa. Next base: position 600,884 of record JAKLTH010000201.1, on the reverse strand, counting down.
CATCCACGGTGAATCACTCCGCAAGCTTCCACTAGATCTCTCCTTTGTACAAAGCTAGGTGGAGGTAACCACTTTTACACAAGGATCACTCTTCTACAATAGAATGAAGATTAGCATAAGTAGAAGAGTGGAAAACGTTTAGGGCACTTTGGGAGCTGTTAGGAGTTCAAGCATTAGCCTCCCAAAGCCCAACACCCTCTCTTTTTATAGAGAGGGTTGATTTCTTCCTGTTGGTCGCCACCAGTCGACTGCTGCCCTTGGCAGTCGACTGCCGCCACTACAACGGCCTATGAACACGTTAGATCCCGATCATTGCAGTTCAATGGAACCCTTAGCAGTTGACTGATGTATCCATCAGTTGATTGATGCCTCATTCGGCCCTACTATCGCTACGAGAGGTTACGCGTGGCCCAAACCCTCTTGACCCGATCACGCCGCCATCGCGTGATAGTCTTGGCGATCATGATCGCCAACATATGGCAGTCGACTGCTTGGCCAAAAACCCCTCAGTCGGATACCAGTCGAACCCCGTTCGACTCAGAGTAGTTGACTTCCATTCCATTGCAGTCGACTGATGTCAGGAAAATTCATCCGACACTTAGCCAAATGGCCAAGTTTCACCTAAGAGCACTACCCCTTCCCGGGTTACATTCGCTCACTTTCATCGCTTGGAGTCCCGTGCCTTTGAAGTTATCTTCGTCCGACCACGTCCTCGGATCGCCAGTGCGACGACTCAGCCGCCATCCTTCGCGTCTTGCCACAAGTCTACTTCCTCCGGCTTCACTCCAAGCTCCTCGTTCGGCGGTCCCTCGGATGCTCCAAGTGCACAGCTTCCACAAAGCCATCCTTCACTGACTCAAAGACCGAGTCATGAGAGGTGAAAACTCGCCAAGGCTCCATGTGCGAATTACTAAGTCCTGCAAGACTCCAACGCACATATCAAATCACAATAACAACCTAACTTAAACCCTTTGCCACACACATCAAAATCATATCATGGGTTGATTGCCCTAACAATAGAGTTAGGCTTAAGCCTCCTTTTAATCTCCATCATTGGTTCTAGGGATTTAATCTCAACCGTCGGATCTAGAGATTTAATCTCAACCGTCGGATCTAGAGATTTAATCTCTACCGTTGGATCTAGAGTGTTATTTTCCATCATTGGATCTAGGCTTCATGAGGTTTTAATAGGCTACAATAGAGACTATGAGGAGGAGTTGGATCTTGGCCACCCAATGGATCAAGCCCACATAAAGTCCGATCCATTAATGATAATCCATTCCACTAGAGGATTATCATTGATCTACCTCACCAACTCCTATAAATTAATATGGGCTCCATATATTATTTGTACATATTTCTTGCCGTGTTTAAGATCTCGAATGTCCGTCGATTAATTAATTTACTGACAATTAATTAATCAACATCTAACTCCATGAGTAGTACCACTCAACCTTATTATCATGCCGGACCAAGTCCACCTGCAGGGTTTACATGATGAACCTTATGTGCTCCTCAAGGGGACATCATCATCCTAATATATAGGATATGGTTTTCTCCTATAATCAACGACACACCATATAAATAATACCATTTCCCAACTTACCGATCCTTTCGATTTACTCCATAAATCTCGCCCATTAGTAAATCAAAGAAATGAATACTAAGTATATGTGCCCGTTATTATATTGAGATTTAGAGCATGTACAACATAATATATGAGGTCCGATTCGATTATGTAGTCAGCAATAAATTGAATCACCTCTAAGTTGGTCCTGCTCAATACACACAAAGTGTACTAGTGTAATTCTATGGTCAAGACAAACCAATGCCAAATCACACTACAACCATTCCAATGGTTTGTCCATAACCATCTCGGTTGTGAGCCTTTACTTATACTTTACAATGAACCGATAACATGATCTCTTGTGTGACACTACACACCATGTTATCTACAATGTAATGTATCAGACAAATATGCATAACCATAAATATGCAAACAATGATCATGTGATTCTTATTTCAAAATAAAGATATTTATACAAAAGAGAGACTTTTCAGTATACATCCCAACAGGATTCACCTTTCTAAGTCTATGTGCCCTCGCACAGAAGACAAGAGGATTCACATGACTCAAATCCCGTATGCATTAGCAATAGGATCAATAATGTATGCTATGTTATATACGAGACTCGATGTATCGTATGCTTTGAGTGTTACGAGTAGATACCAATCGGATCCTGGTATGGAACATTTGGTGGTTGTCAAGGCAATCCTTAAGTACTTGAGAAGGACTAAGGATTTGTTCTTAGTATATGGAGGAGGTGATGTGGTAGTAAGCTAGTATACTGATGCCAACTTCTAGATAGATAAGGATGATTCCAAATCTCAGTCTAGATACATATTCATAATGAATGGAGGTGTGGTAAGTTGGAAAAGTTTCAAACAAGACACTTGTTAGTGAAAGCCCTAGAGCCAATCATGTGATGATTATTGTATGGACTTTGTTGTATCATATTCCTATTTATAAAGGCATTTCTTTATGGTTATTATACTTACTTGTATTGGTGCCAAATAACTAAGTATGATAACGTCCTTGAGTAGAAGGTTCTTATCTATATCAATTGATTGGTTGAACCGATAATGAGATGATATATAGAATACTACTCTTATTCATTCCTAGTCAAGTATTAACATTCAGGGACAATGTTAATGCGAAGAGACTAGCATCTAGGTCAACTCGATGACTTGATCTCACAAGTCATGGATATGAGATATCAAGTTGACACATGGGTATGCATTGGAGAATGTATACTGAATGATCCGCCATTATAAAGTATCATGGATCGTTATATGAGTGTCTTATACTTTCTCATGTGACTATTAGTCCTTGGACATGAAGTCACCATGGTTCCCTACATAAGGAGTTGCATACTTTGGCTTCGTCAAACGTCACTCGTAAAATGGGTGGACTATAAAGGCGATTACTGGGTATGTAACAAATTATGCGAAGGGATGTGAGTGATGTAGATAGGATCTATCCCTCCTATATGACGGGAGTGACATCGTTATTCTTGATAGAGTGAGACCACTAAGTGCATGGTCATGCCCAAATGAGTCAATATGAGATATTGAGCTCATTTGATTAGAGTGAGTCTACTTGGAGTTCAAGATATAGAATGTACCGAGGATGACACGGTCTATGCCTCGATTGGTCAATCTAGATGTCAAGGATAGAGAGATATTGTCACATATTGTGAGAGTCACAATTAGTAGTCACAAAGGTGATGTTGGATCTCAACATTCTTGTAACTTGGGTAGCAATGATGTGTTGCTAGATACCGCTCATTGTTTATGTTCCTAAATCAGTTTAGGAGCATTGCCAACATTACAAGAACCTATAGGGTCACACACAAAGGACAATTAGATGGAGATTAGGTTCATATGATGAACCATGAGGATTAGGTTCATGGGATGAACCAAATTGGATTAAGAGTAATCCAAATTAGACTAATTGAGTTGGACTCAAGTTGATTCAAGTGTTGAATGAGTCTAATTTAGATTTGATTCATCGAGTCAATTTAAACTAATGAATTGAGATTCATTAAATCAAATTGACTTGAATCAAATGGTTGGATTTGATCAACCATGGGAGATAAGAGGTAAACTTTGACTTGACTTGAGAAGGAAGATGAATGGTCAATTTTGACTTGACCAATTGCAATGTCATGGTGACTTGGCATGGGGTCGGCCAATGATGATGTTCCACATCATCATGGACACATCATGGGGTGTCACCTCATGAGGGAGACCAAGAGTCATTGACTCTTGGAGTTACATGCATGCATGTAACCCCCTTATAGTGGTCGGCCACTATTGATGGGTTATGAAAGTGTGAAGTTAAGTGTGGTAACTTCATCTTCTTCCTCCTCTCTTCCTTCAAGCTCCCTCTTCCTCATCTTGCTGTGAGCCTCTAAGGGATGCTAGCACACTCTAGGTTGCTTTTCGCTACCTATTGCTTGTGTGGATACCAATAGAGGAGTGTACACTTGACACTCTCAAGTTCCAGCAAGCCGTTTGGTCAAGCGGGATAAGCGAAGGGCGTCACATCAAGGGTAAAATTCTTAACATGTAGATCTAGAGTAGATTTAAGGTTTTTAAATACGTACATGTAGTTTTGTTTATCTTCGCACGGATCCGTGGCCGACTTTCGGGGTTTCTGCAATGCAAAAAGCGATTTTTGCGACTCGAATAGTCCAACAACACTGTTGTTGATTCTACCACAGAAGCAGAGTACATTATAGCTTTTGAAGCAGCAAAGGAGAAGGTATGGATCAAGAAGTTCATTATGAAACTTGTGGTTCTGAGCATTGTCGAAGAATTACTAGTTTACTAGAACAACAATGGCATCATTGCATAAGCGAAGGAATTGTGGTCTCATCTGTTAGTGAAAGCCCTAGAGTCAATCATGTGATGATTGTTGTATGGACTTGTTGTATCATATTCCTATATATATATATATATATATATATATATATATATATATATATATATATATATATATATATATATATATATATATATATATATATATATATATATATATATATATATATATATATATATATATATATATAAAGGCATTTCTTTATGGTTATTATACTTACTTGTATTGGGGCCAAATAACTAAGTATAATAGCGTCCTTGAGTAGAAGGTTCTTATCTATATTAATCGATTGGTTGAATCAATAATGAGATGATATAGAGAATGTAAGGGATTTGAGGCCGCTAGAGGGGGGTGAATAGTGTCGTACGAGTTCGATGATGGAATTCGTTGTGTTTGTCTCTATAATTTCGTTAGAACAGTGAAAATAGAAATAATACAATAACGAAATAAGACAAAACACAATTCACAACACGAGATATAATGTGATTCGGAACTGAACGGTTCCTACTCCACGGATCGAGCTCTAAAGAGCTCTAGTGATGCACATGCACTCACTAATCACAAATACTCCTTCTAGACACAAGTCGGAGGTGGAGAAACCTCGTACAATAGATTACAACAATAATCTAAATGAATACAAGCAAATATAATGAAATACAAAGCAATATAAGTAAAGAAAACACTTTACAATTGCTCTTTGAATGCTTGATCACTTGGTTGCTTGATATCAACTTGGAGACCCTGATTTGCAATAGCAAATTGCCCCAAAATCCCTCAAGAAACTGTTGCTTTTTCCTCCATCATGAACTCCTTTTTTAGCTTCAACCTATGCTGGAAAAAGTCAATCAGTCGACTGGTCAGGACTATCAGTCGACTGATGCCACTGTTGTTGTGAGACAATGGCTAGATCCACGCTGGATAAGTCCAACAGATCCATCATCAGTCGACTGATGATACCCATCAATCGACTGATGGAGCCTTCACTCGACCAGTCAAGTCTCGACTCCATTTTGTGCCCGATTTCACGAGCACCAGTTGACTGATCACAAGATCAGTCGACTGCTAGGCATATCAGTCGACTGCCCACTTCTGGCAGTCGACTGCTAGTCCTATTCCTGCAGTCAAACCCTAGTTGACTACGCTAGTTGACTGTCACATGGCACCAGTCGACTGGCACACCTCAAACATGAGGTTTTAGCCCAAGTATGGTGCCCCCATACTTGCTAGACCACCCTCAGCCTAGACCTAAAGCTTCTAGCCACCTCTATCAGCCTCATGCCGCTCGGATCCCTCCAAGTCATCCATGACTTGTTCATCCATTGCGCTAGCCTTCAGGTGCTTCCATCGGCTATGTCATGCTAACGGTGTCTACACCGCCAAGACACATTGGACTTACACCACCAAGACTCTGCTTGGACTTTACGCCGTCAACCATTGGACTTATTCTGCCAAGACTTCACCCTTGGACTTTATGCCATCAATATCAAACCCCTTGTACTTTCCAAATGCCAAGACTCAAGCTTGAACTTTCCCTTACCAACCCATGTTGGACTTTCCATGCCAAGACCATGCTTGGACTTTCCCTTGCCAACCCATATTGGACTTTCCATGCCAAGTACTCAAGACTTGGACTTTACCTTGCCAAGACCCATGCTTGAACTTAACATTGCCAAGTGTCCCACTTGGACTTTTAATGCCAAGTACCTATGACTTGGACTTTCCCATGACAATTATATTGCCATATGTTTTTATCGAACATCAAAACATCTCTCGAGCCAAGCTCGAGTCCTGGTCAATCGTGACCTGGGCCGATTGCACCAACAATCTCCCCCTTTTTGATGTTTGACAAAAACCAAACAAACCATTTGAGTTAGACCATCTAACTCAAAAACTCCTTACCAATTATCCCAAATTGGTAATCTTATCTTTCTCCAAAATATTCTCCCCCAAACATTCTCCCCCTTTTTGACTAACATCAAAAAGGTCTTCTCCAAGGAGGTCAATGTCTCATGTCCCAATGAGAACTTACAATCCCCCCTTGGTCCAAAAATACCTAGGATGCCTACCATCTTCCTAGTGATAAGTCCCATATCACTCAAGAGAGGCAATCCTATTCACTCTCCCAATTTCCAAATTGGGTCTCTAAAAAAAAAACCATCAATTTTCCCAATTGATGACATTCTCCCCATAACTTCTCTTCAAGGAGAAAAATACATCCATCATCCCAAGATGGATACCTCCCCCTAAAGGCTTGCTCCCCCTTGACCATTGCACCAATAATGTCCTTGGGAAGTCCCTAAGCCAATAAGAACTCTAAACCATCAAAAATAAGGTTAAAAGTTCAAACATGAACTCTCCCCACCTTAAATTTGATACAAATCCTAAACAACTCTCCTAATCCATATCCAATGGATTTTCACCCTTTATAATGCTTCCCAAAGCATATCCTAGGGTTAGGAGTGGTTAGGTGCCTTAACCACAGCTGAACACGGGCTAAACAAACCTAGTTTTCCCGAAATCAGCATTGGCAGTCGACTCCGTCAGCTACCAGTCGACTGCCACTCACATCAGTCGACTGCCACCAAGGGCAGTCGACTGATAACTGAAATTTTCGAATTTCAGTTATCAGAGTTGAATTTCCAAAAATCATAAATAATTATACGTATATCGAAAAATCACAAAATTTGATACATATAATACTTATGAACAATACAATGGGTGAAAAATATTTGAAAATTATTTTACCCATAAAATATCGAAATTGATACAAAATTCAAAAGTGAAGAAAACTTCTATGTTTTGGCTCACTTTGTATCAATCTCATCAATGGTGATTGTTATCAATAGATAGACTTCACCAAGGTTTTCTAAAATGATTTAAAAATATTTTCAAAACCTTATTTTGGATCATATTCCTTGGGGTCTATGTACATGACTTGTACACATGCTCTCCCAATGATCCATTACTCATATAAGATGAGTTTGAGTTCATCTAGATGCAAAAACTATACACCTTGAACTTAACTCATATCCTAGCATCTCACATGTATCTAGGGTATATAAATACACATACATGTCAATTGGATGTGAGATGTGGGTTTTGATTCATTTAATCTAGGGTTTCATGCATTTTCTAAGGCAACCCTACTTGATTCTCTTATGAATGAGACTTCAAGTCATGTCATTGTCCTTAAATCAATTTTCAATACATTAAATGCATGAAATGATCATGGCATAATGATAGCAAAATAAAGCATGGCCAATGATCATGATGTCATGGCATATGATATCAAACTAAGCATACATGACATTAACCTAAAACCTAAGCATAATCATGACATATAAAATGATTAAAAATAAACATGATGTCATGACATGGCATATGACAATCAAAGCATGGCATATAAAATATATAGGTATAGTAATACCTAAATTTTAATATTAGTTGTCATTTGTTGGGATTAATCATATTTTGCCATAAAACCTAAATTCTCCCAAATGTGCTAAAAATCCAAAATGGCACACTAACCTCTAAAACCTAAATTGTGCCAATTCAATTGATTTTTCATAATCTTCAAGTTATATTGGCACTTCCTAAAATCTTTTAGGATTAAAATCAAAATCTATTTCCAAGGCAACCATAGCCTTGAAAAACACCTAAAATGTCACCTTTACCATGGTTGAGTTAACTACCCACCCAATCAAGGTTGACACACCCTAAACCCATCTTAGCGTGAATCAATCACGCTCCTAGGAACCCAAAATCTATTTGAGCTCATTGGGTTAATTAGGTATTCCTTAGGGATAACCTCCCAAGATACCTTCCTAACGACCCTCCTAGGCTTATTAGCCTTGGTCATGGTGGTCTTACCTAGGTTGACTCTAGGGGTAACTTCCCTTGCAACCTTCTTAGTGGCTTCCCTAGGTTTCTTCGAAACCCTAGCCACTAGGCACCTACCTTGGTCAACCTTAGGGATGACTTCCCTATTGACCTTGGTCTTCCTAGACCTAGTTTGTGTTCCATAGTCAAATGGAACACAATGATAAGCCACCTTAGGCTTAGGTTTGTGACCCAAACCTTTCTTGCCCTTAGTTGACTTTTGTCTTTTGGGTCCTAGATGTTGACTTTGAGATTTTAACCCTTCACCTTGACCATTAGACCCTTGAAATTGATTTTGCATCTTTTTGAGGGTCTTTTCAAGTTTTTCAATCCTTGACCTCAAGGCTTGGTTCTCTAATTCTAATTGTCCAATTTTAGAATTTTTATTTAATCCTTGGGCATGGTTCTTCCTAGGCATATGCCTAGTCCATTTGGCATTAAAACCTAGGTGCTCTTGCACCTTTCTAATTGTCTCCCTAGGTAAAATTAATCTTGAGTTATTTGACCTAGGTTTCCCCTCAGATAAATTTTTTTTAGGGACATTAGTCCCAAATTTCTTCTTATTATCTAAGTGGACATTTTTAGCACCTAAACAAAAATATTTATCTCTAGCATGCTTTTCATGGTGAATTGCAAGAGAATTAAGATTCCTAGCATGCTTTTGACTTTTAAATTTAGAAGGTACATTATTGAAATATACCTTAGGGTTTGCCTTGGAGTCTCCCCCTACATGTATAGCTCCCTCTTTGACTTTCTTGCTCCCCTAGGGCATGAATTCCTAAAATGCCCCAGTTGTTGGCACTTGAAGCAAATGACGTGCTCTTTGCTTCTTCTAGTGGGGGCACCGACATCTTTTGATGTTTCTTGAGGTTTTGGTGCCGGAGGAGTCTTCCTTACTCTCTTTGGACATTTGCTCTTGTAATGTCCACTTTCCCTACACTCAAAGCAAATTATATGTTTTTTATTTAAAACCAAATTGCTTGAGTTACCTAGTTCGGTGGTGAGGGTCTCTTGAGCTTGTTCTTCCTCTCGATCGGATGTAGATGGTTCTTCTTGTTGCTCCGGTGTTGAGAATGCTTTAATCTCCTCCCCCTCAATCCTTGAGGTGGAGGTCTCCTCTTCTTCCACCGATCTGGAAGTTGATTCCTTTTCAACTTTCGAATCCTCACTCGCTTGTGAGGATGATGATTCATCTTCGGCCTCCTCTTCTTGAGCCGATGATGGATCTTCATGGAGCTTGGCCAACTCCCTCCAAAGCTCCTTGGCATCCATACAATCACCTAGGCTACACAAGAAATCATTAGGAATTAAATCAAAGATAAATTTGATTACGTTCTTATTTTTCTCGAATTGTTGGAGTTGATCCTCACTCCATCTCTTCTTCTTGAGGAAGCCACCCTTTGGTCCTTTTGGATATTCAAATCCTTCCATCAATATGGACCACTCCTCAAAATCCTTCATCATCAAAAAATCTTCAATCCTTCTCTTCCAAGAATTGAAGCCTTCTCGTCCATATAAAGAATAGGGAATTGGGGTGTTGATATCCCATCCTAATTGTTCTTCCATCTTCACCCTCTAGCTTTTTTATCTTAGCTCCCGACGGTTAGTCCGTAGAAGAGCCCTGGGCTCTGATACCAATTGTAAGGGATTTGAGATCGCTAGAGGGGGGTGAATAGCATCGTACGAGTTCGATGATGGAATTCGTTGCGTTTGTCTCTACAATTTCGTTAGCACAGCGGAAATAGAAATAATACAATAACGAAACAAGAAAAAACACAATTCACAACACGAGATATAACGTGGTTTGGAACCGAATGGTTCCTACTCCACGGATCGAGCTCTAAAGATCTCTAGTGATGCACATGCACTCACTAATCACAAATACTCCTTCTCGACACAAGTCGGAGGTGGAGAAAACTCGTACAATGGATTACAACAATAATCTAAATGAATATAAGCAAATATAATTAAATACAAAGCAATACAAGTAAAGAAAACACTTTACAAATGCTATTTGAATGCTTGATTACTTGGTTGCTTGATATCAACTTGGAGACCCTGATTTACAATAGCAAATCGCCCCAAAAGCCCTCAAGAAATCGTTGCTTTTTCCTCCATCACGAGCTCCTTTTATAGCTTCAACTTTGTCTTTGGAAAAAGTCAATCGATGATCGTCGGGACCATCAATCGACTGATGCCACTGTTGTCGTGAGACAACGACTAGATCCACGCTAGATAAGTCCAATGGATCCATCATTAGTCGACTGATGATACCCATCAGTCCACTGATGGAGCCATCACTCGACCAGTCGAGTCTCGACTCCATTCTGTGCCCAATTTCATGAGAACCAGTCGATTGATCACAAGATCGATCGCTAGCCATATCGATCATTGCCCACTTCTGGAAGTCGACTGCTAGTCCTATTCCCGCAGTCAAACCCTAGTTGACTATGCTAGTCTACTGTCACATGGCACCAGTTAATTGGCACACCTCAAACATGAGATTTTAGCCCAAGTATGGTGCCCCCATACTTGCTAGACCACCCTCAGCCTAGACCTAAACCTTCTAGCCACCTCCATCAGCCTCACACCGCTCGGATCCCTCCAAGTCATCCATGACTTTTTCATCCATTGTGCTAGCCTTCAGGTGCTTCCATCGACTATGTCATGCTAACGGTGTCTACACCGCCAAGGCACATTGGACATACGCCGCCAAGACTCCTCTTGGACTTTACGTCGCCAACCATTGGACTTATGCTATCAAGACTTCACCCTTGGACTTTACGCTGCCAATATCAAACCCCTTGGACTTTCCAAATGCCAATACTCAAGCTTGGACTTTCCCTTTCCAACCCATGTTGGACTTTCCATGCCAAGACCATGCTTGGACTTTCCCTTGCCAACCCATGTTGGACTTTCCATGCAAAGTACTCAAGACTTGGACTTTACCTTGCCAAGACCCATGCTTGGACTTAACATTGCCAAGACCCATGCTTGGGCTTTCCCAAATGCCAAGTGTCCCACTTGGACTTTCCATGCCAAGTACTTAAGACTTGGACTTTCCCATTACAATTATATTGTCATATGTTTTTGTTGAACATCAAAACATCTCGAGAACTGGCTGAGTCACAGTAATCGTGACTGGGCGATTACCAACAGAGAATACTACTCTTAATCATTCATAGTCAAGTATTAACATTCAGGGACAATGTTAATGCGAAAAGACTAGCATGTAGGTCAACTTGATGACTTGATCTCACAAGTCATGGATATGAGATATCAAGTTGACACACGGGTATGCATTGGAGAATGTATACTTAATGACCCGCTATGAGAAAGTATCATGGATCGTTATATGAGTGTCATATACTTTCTCATGTGACTATTAGTATGACTATTATTCCTTGGACCTGAAGTCACCATGGTTCCCTACATAAGGAGTTGCATACTTTGGCTTCGTCAAACATCACACGTAAATGGGTGGATTATAAAGGCGATTATTAGTTATGTAACAAATTATGCGGAGGGATGTGAGTGATGTAGATGAGATCTATCACTCATATATGACGGGAGTGACATCATGATTCTTGATAGAGTGAGACCACTAAGTGCATGGTCATGCCCAAATGAGTCAATATGAGATATTGAGCTCATTTGATTAGAGTGAGTCTACTTGGAGTTCAAGATATAGATTGTACCGAGGATGATATGGTCTATGCCTCAATTGAAAAATCTAGATGTCAAGGATAGAGGGACATTGTCACATATTGTGAGAGTCATAATTAGTAGTCACAAAGTTGATGTTGGATCTCAACATTCTTGTAACTTGGGTAGCAATGATGTGTTACTAGATACCACTTATTGCTTATGTTTCTAAATCGGTTTAGGAGCATTGCCAATGTTACAAGAACCTATAGGGTCACACACAAAGGGCAATTAGATGGAGATTAGGTTCATATGATGGACCAAGAGGATTAGGATCATGTGATGAATCAAATTGGATTTAGAGTAATCCAAATTAGACTAATTGAGTTGGACTCAATTCGATTCAAGTGTTGAATGAGTCTAATTTAGATTTGATACATTGAGTCAATTTAAAGTAATGAATAAAGATTTATTAAATTAAATTGACTTGAATCAAATGGTTGGATTTGATCAACCATGGGAGATAAGAGGTCAAGTTTGACTTGACTTGAGAGGGAAGATGAAGGGTCATGTTTGACTTGACCAAATGCCACGTCATAGTGACTTGGCATGGGTCCGGCCAATGATGATGTTCCACATCATCATGGACACATCATGGTGTGGCACCTCATGAGGGAGACCAAGAGTCATGGCTCTTGGTATTACATGGTTTAAATCTCCTTAATGTGGCCGACCAACTTAAGTGGTGAATTGAGTGGGAATTAACTTCATCTTCTTCCTCCTCTCCTCTCTAGCTCTCTCCCTCATCCTCCTTGCCATGACCTCCAAGAGTGCTAGAACACTCAAGGTGGTTCTCTCCACCTATTGTCATTGTGGATACGTGTAGAAGAGTGTACACTTGACACTCTACGAGATCCGGTAAACTGTTTGGACGAGTGGGATAAGCAAAGGGCGTCGCTACAAGGGTAACACTCTTTTCATGTAGATTTAAGGTAGATCTAGGTTTTCTAAACATGTACATAAATTTTTTTTGTTAATCATCACACGAATCTATGGCCGACTTTTGAGGTTTCCACAATGCTAAAAGCAGGTTTTGCGACTCGGATAGTCCAACATCATCAACGATCCAAGCACGTACTTCATTGTTACCATCTGATCAAAGAGATCATTGGTAGAAGAGACGTATAAATAGAGAAAGTTCCCACTACTATAAATCTAGTAGATCCCTTGAAAAAACCTCTTCCCCAAGAAAAGTTTGAGAGGCACATAGATACCTATTGTATTAGATAGCAAGGCGATTGGTTGTGTGCCAAGTGGGAGTATGATGTAATTGAGAGGTGTCCTAAGGCAATCACCTTAGAAGTTTTAAATAAAATTCACTATTTGAGTATACATTGTCTATGTATTTTATTGGATCTTAAATTCATCTTCTGAAGTCCACAATATGATACATAGCATGAGAGAAATTGTGATTGGATCATAATTAGTGGGTATCTCATCATGTGTAAATATGTGAGTATTGAAACTATCCCTAGTCGATGAATTGATGAGATTCAACATCATCAAATTCTGTGAGAATAGCACATGTTATACTCCTTGGTTTATCCAAGAATTCGGTACTCACTAAATAGAAGCATAGGGATTCTGAGAGTGAACATGTGGATGTTAGTTAAGGTAGCTAGTTCATTGGAGTGACCTGCTATGAGACTTCATATGGTTCTTTATATCATTGAAGATCTCATTGCAGCTCAAGTATGAGATTCCTTAGACTTGAGGTATTCAAGTCATCTTGATCATGACATCTTATACTTTGACTTCTTCACAGCTATCTCCATAGTAGGTGTAACTCCGGGTTTATTGGGTATAAGTAAAAGTGATCGAGGATGTTTGAATAACCCACAGAATTCACCACTCTTGTAAAAGGGAGATGTATAGCTTAGGCCTCTTGTTAGGGTTGTTACTTAGAAGTCTCTGGCCAGAGCAACCATGTTAAGAAGATGGTCTTCTTGAGAATATGTAGGAGTAACTTGAACCCACAGGACAAGAAAACTAACTTGGGCTAGGTGTAACGTAGTCAGCCTAGTGGAGACGAGCACATAGGTCATGTTCTGAATCAAGTAGGTATAGGATGAGTGAAAGGAACAAGGCACAAAAACAACTGAAGTTGCTGAAGGGTTCAAAAATGTTCTGAAGACGATTTAGACTTTCTAGTCAATTGGAGATCATGATGTCATGCTAGGTGAAACTCTTGATCTATTCATAATTAAGGGGTTAATTATGAATGACCAACATAGTCGGGAACCTATTGGGTCACACACAATACGGATGATCTCGAGATGTAAAATAAGTCTGAGAATGAAATTCTTAATGAGAGAGGATGTATCTGGATTAGATCAGACCACGCAGGTGCGAGACGGAGGCTATGGAACCTCCTATGGCCATGCTGAGGCTTAGCACAACCATATCACATCTAAATGAAGTTAAATGGACCATACAAAGCATCACATGATCGTGCCTAACCAGGCAAGGGTCGTGCCTAGCTCTGGCCAAAAATGGACAAAGCTCAGGTTGTGCCCGGCAGGACACACAACCAGCCGTGTGTCCTGGCACAACCGTGCCTTTTAAGCATGGCTAGGCCTTGTGTAAAATACACAGTCGTGTCGCGGGCAGTCGAACTTTGAAGAATTCTCTTATGAAAATTTCCTGGATTGTTATTACCTTAATTATCGGATAATTATAGTAATATTATTTTCATTTTGACCTCCTAAGATGCCCTAATCAAGAGATCTATAAATAGATCCCTTGATAATCTTTGGAGACAATCTAAATCTAAGGTTTTCATTCTTGGTAGTCATCTTCTTCCTCTCTCTCCCTTTCTCATCTCCACTGGTTGGCTAGCACCAACCAGAGACGAAGACTTGCTACTCGAGGAGTTGTCACAGGTGATCCCGATGTGGATACCGATAGAGGAAAGGCTTGGGAGCTTTGCTATTGGTTTCTATGGATTCGAAAAGAATCCCGAAGGTATAAAACTTGTCTTCTCCTATCGTTTATTATGTGATTATGTCAAAGTAAGAATTCCTGGACCCCAAGGGATGTCTGGGATGAAAAAAAAAATTTATTCTCTTTGTTTCTGCTACGCATGATCCCACGATGTTCCAACACTTTTGTTTCCATTTGAAGCATACTATATGTTCTTTGCTCTTGCGAATTGGAGCTTTGGTATCCTTCGGCTTCTCCTTGGCCTTTTGTGTCACTTGAGACGTCTTCATAATTCTTTTGGGGAACTTGCTCTTATTATGCCCTTGCTTCCTACACTCAAAACATATAATATGATTTTTATTTTTATTGGCTATGCTTGAGTTATTTATAGGGGTAGAGTAACCATGAGCTTGCTCTTCATCTCTTTCGGATGTAAAATCTTCTTCTTGTTCCAGTGTTGAGGATCTAATCTCCTCCCCCTTAATTCTAGAGGTGGAGGGTTCTTCAACCTCCTCTTCTTCCTCGGATGTTGAGCCTCTCTCAACTTTCGGCACCTCAAGATCTTGAGGTGATGAGCTCTCATCCTTGGATTCTTCTTTACCTAGGGTCGGTGAAGGTTCTTCATGGAACTTGACTAAGTTATTCCATAAATCTCTTACATCCTTATAGCCACCTCTCTTTGGAAAAATATCAATATGTATTAATTTAACCAACATTTTTCTTACTTTATCATTGATCTCATATTTTCAAAGTTTCTCCTCGGTCCATCTTTTCTTCTTAAGAAATCCACCCTTTTGACCCCTTGGAGGTTCGAACCCATATACAATAATGAATCAAACTTCTATATTGCACAAAAGAAAATGTTTCATTCTACTTTTCCAATATCAAAAATTATTGCGGACGAAGACGGGTGGAGTATTGATGTCATATCCAAGTCCATCATTGGGCAACTCCATCCTTCTCAACTCCTCTATCGCTTTTGCTCTCTTGGCGATTATTCCTTGAAGAGCATCCTTGCTCTAATACCACTTGTTGAGGACTGTAGGATGCACTAGAGGGGGGTGTGAATAGAGTTTTGTGATTTCTTCGATTGCATTCATATGCTCGTCTACAAATGGTTAGTACGCAGCAGAAATACAAGCATACATAACATAAACAAAAATAAAACAATCACTACACAATGATTTTTACGTGGTTCGGAACTTACGGTTCCTACTCTACGACGACGCTCTAGGCATAAAAACCTTACCTTCTTGGTAACATGCCAAAGGTGGAGAAACCTCGTACAAGTGTTTACAACAATACAAGCAAATGCAATGAAAAGAAAGAAATGCAAATACAAGAGCACTTTACAAATGAAGAGAACTTGCTTGATATTGTTGGTTGCTTTGGATGACTCTTGAAGGTCTAGAATGAAACAACACTTCCCCTTCAAAATCTCCCAAAAAATCACTTCTGAAATCCTCCACAAACTTCTCCTTTTATGACATGCATCGGGATGTATTTCTACGTGACAGTCGATTGCTATTACCCATCAGTTGATTGCCCCCTATCCATTGTCTCAGAATGGACTAATCCACATAGAATTTCTGCCCAACGGATACCTGAGCAGTCGACTGCTATTACCATCAGTCGACCACCAAGCCTTCAATTGACTATCCAGTCTGTTAGGACTTATGCGCCCGCTAGAGGGGGTTGAATAGCGTTGTCGTCGGTTCGATGGAATTGATCGCGTGCTTGTCTACAACACGTTAGTACGCAGTGGAATATACAAAAATAACATAGACAAACACACAATACATACAAATACAGTCACAACACGAAGATATAATGTGGTTTGGAACATCAAGGTTCCTACTCCAAGGATTGGTCTCGAATGAGCCCTAGCAATGCAAACACATACCACAAATCAAACCCTCCTTCTCGGTGACACACTGAAGGTGGAGAAAACCTCTTACAAGCGATTACAAAAGCAATACAAAGAAATACAAGCAAAATACAACTGAATTGTAAAGAATACTTTATAAATTAGGGCTTTGAACACTTTGCTTGTTGGTTGCTTGAATGAGCGTGGACCCTGAAATGCGCCTGCACTTCGCCTCCAAATGGCCTCAAGAAACCACTCCAAGAACCAATTGTCTAAATCTCCCACAAGCTGCTCCTTTTAACCTGCAACAGGCTAATTTTTTGCCTTGCAGTCGATTGCCATAAGGCCCTAGTCGACTGCCAACAGTATCGTTGTGAAACAACAGCTTGATCCACACTGGAAAATCTCTAACAGATCAGTTGCGATTGACTGCCAACATCATCAGTCGACTGACAACACCGTAGCCGACTGCCCAATCGACTACCGAGCATTCTGTGCTCGTAACCCCGACCAGCAGTCGACTGTCATCCATGGCATTTGACTGATCAAGCCATCAATCGATCGCCAATCATAGTCATCGCCAACATCATCGATCGGTGACAATGCCTTAGCCGACTACCTAATCGGCTAAGAGCATTCTGGCTCGTAACCCCGACCAAGAAATCGATCGTCATCCATGGCATTTGATCGAAGCCATCAATCGACGCCTAATGCCGCAATCGATCGTCGGGTTATTTCTGCGATTGAGCACTAGTTGAGTCCGGCGATTCGGCCATAATCCCGCCAATCAAGGTAAGTCGACTCACCGCCACCAGTGTCAAACACTTGATCGGTCGACCGTCCAAAGCCCGATCATTGTTAACCTCAAACATGAGGTTTAACCCCAAGTATGATGCCTTCATACTTGCTAGACCACCCTTATTCTAGACCTAAGCCTTCTAGGCACCTAGGTTAGTCTCACGCCTATCGGATCCCTCCAAGTCATCCATGACTTGTTCATCCGTACGCTAGCCTTCAGGTGCTTCCATCGGTTATTGTCATGCTAAGTTGGTCTATGCCTCCAAGGCATATTGGGCTTACGCTATCAAGACTCCGCTTGGACTTTACGCCGTCAACCATTAGACTTATACTACCAAGACTCCACCCTTGGACTTTACACTGCCAATATCACCCCTTTGACTTCTCTTACCAACTCATGTTGGACTTTCCATTTGCCAAGACTCAAGCTTGGACTTTCCCTTGCCAAGACCCATGCTTGGACTTTCCTTGCCAACCCATGTTGGACTTTCCCTTGCCAACAATCATGCTTGGACTTTCCATCATATGGTCAACTTCATGTCAACCATATAGTCAAATAATGGTCAAACCATCGTCAAACATCAAAATACCCTTCGAGTCAAACTCGAGTCCAGTCAATCATGACCTGGGTCGATTGTACCAACAATCTCCCTAAAACATTGTCAAACAACAAAACACTACTCGAGTCTAGTCAATCGTGACTTGGGCCGATTGCATCAACAATCTCTCCCTTTTTGATGTTTGATAAAAACCACCAAAAAAATAGAGTTAGGTCAACCTAACTCAAATCTCCTTACCAATTGTCCCAAATTGGTAATACCATAAATTCTCCTCCTTTTTGTTATACATCAAAAAGGTTCTCTCCCCAAGGGTGTCAATGTCTAATATCACAATGAGATCTTACAATCTCCCCCTTGGTCAAAAACACCTAGGATTCCTTCACTCTTCCTAGTGATAAGTCCCATATCACGTAAGAGAGCCTTCCTATAAACTCTCCCAATTTCCAAATTGGGCATCTCACATTCCCAAAATTCTCCCCCTCATGAGAAAGAATACATCCATCATCCCATGACAGATACCTCCCCCTAAAAGCTTGCTCCCCCTTGACCATTGCACCAACAACATCCTTGGAGAGTCCCTAAGCCCATAGGAACACTAAACCATCAAAATTAAGGTCAAAAGTTCAAACTTGAACTTTCACACCCTTAAAATTGATACATACCCTAAACAACTATCCTAATCCATATCCAATGGATTTTCACCCTTTCTAATGCTTTCCAAAGCATATCCTATGATTATGAGCAGTTAGGGTAACCTACCATAGCTGAAATCAGGCTAAACAAATCTTATTTACCCAAAATCAGGTATGGCTCAACTCCTTTGCTATCAATATCGACACTAAGGCTAGTCGAGTATGTGATGGCTGCGCAATGAGTCGCCTACTCACCGCTATTGACTCAGTTGGTGACAACAGCGTAGATTGATTTCTGTAGTTTGCATAAATCAGAGTCAGAAATTGAAATTGGAAAATACATAAATAATTATACGTAATTTGAAAAATCATGAAAAATCATACGTATAATACTTATGTTAATCATAATGGGTGAAAAATATTGGAAAAATAATATACCCACAAAATAGTGAGTTTGATACGAAGTTTAAAAATGAGAAAATCTTCATTGTTTTGAGCTCACTTTGTATTAACATCATCAATGGTGATTACTATCAAAAGATAAACTTCACCAAGGTTTTTTCAACATGATTTTGAAATAGTTTTAAAACCTTATATTGAACCATGGCTATAGGCTTGATGCACATGACTTGTACATAAGCTTTCCTCATGATTCATTCATGGTATAAAAGTGAGTTTGAGTTCATCTAGATGCAAGAACTATACACCTTGAACTTAACTCATTTTCTAGCATCTCACATGTGTCTAGGATGTATCAATACACACACATGTCAATATGATGTGAGATCTGGGTTTTGTTCATCTTAATCTAAGGTCTCATGCATTTTTTAAGACAACACTACTTGATTCCCATATACATGGGACTCAAGTCATGCCAATTGTCCTTAAATCAATTTTCATAAATGCATGAATGATCATGGCATAAATGATAACATAAATAAGCATAGTCAATGATCATGATGTCATGGCATAAAGATGAAATCTAAGCATACATGACATTTAACCTAAATATTGATCATGACATTTTATATGATAAAAATAGATACGATGTCATGACATGGCATATGGCAAATCAATCATGGCAAATAAAATGTAAAGGCATAATAATACCTAAGTTTTAATATTAATTGTCATTTGTTATTATTTAGTTTATTTTTCCATATTATTACTTATCCCCCAAGTGTGACAAAAACAAAAAATGGCACACCATGACTCTAAGACCTAATTGTGCCAATTTGATCAATTTTTCATAGTTCTCAAAATATATTGGCACATCCTAAAATACTTTAGGATTATGATCAAACTGATGGGTTTTGCTTATCGAGTCCGTGAGGGGAAACATCGCTTCCCACTTCACCTCGGTTGCTTGATCATGGTGATCCCTTCTATGTCCCCGGATTAAAAAAAAATTAATCCTAGACAAAAGGGATTACCAAAACAACCAAGTCATCGTCGTGCTATTCGTTTAGAGAGGTCACTTGAACAAACTCGTTGTTTGGCGACCATCCTCTATTCTACGAGTATCCGCGGAATAGACGATGTACGGATCGCCGGCTTTTGTATTTATGATCGGGATCCAAGTATTATTTAGCCACAAACATATTTATATCATGCTCATAATTGAAAAACAAATACAAACATGTAACATATAAAAATTAGAGAATCGATATACCTCTCGATCTTCTAAAGTATGACCTTCCTCCTTTTGAACGTCGTGCGGGCGACGATCTACCAAAAGTTGAAGCTCCTAGATCACAAATCTTTCTTCCTTGCTCTTCCAAAGCAAGAGGAAGAATAGAAACAAGGTTATTCTCCTTCCTATAGACAACCAACAAGCAACCAAGGGAAACCTTGCCGCCGGCCAACAAGGAGAAGGGGATAATGATGGAAACCGGCCAAGACACCAAGGAAAACCCCTAAGTCTTGTTTCCACCACTCAAGGAGAAGAGAAGAGAGCGTTTTGGCCGCCGGCCAAGGGCTGGAAAAGGCTAGAAAGGGTGATGGACGCCAGCTAATGGAGGAGGAAGAAGAAAGGAAGAATTTCCTTATTTGGTGCCGCCCAAGCCTCCAAACCCTAATCCTATCTCAATTAGGACTCCTTGAGTTGCCGCCCACCCCTTGCCCCCCTTTTATAGAGTTAGGGATAAGCCATTGTTTAATCTCCTTCATTGGTTCTAGGGATTTAATCTCAACCGTCGGATCTAGAGATTTAATCTCAATCGTCGGATCTAGAGATTTAATCTCTACCATTGGATCTATAGTTTTGTTTCTATCCATTGGGTCTAATTTTCATGAGGTATTAATAGGATACATTAGGGACCATGAGGAGGAGTTGGATCTTGGCCACCCATGGATCAAGCTCACATAAAGTCCGATCCACTAATGATAATCCAATCCACTAAAGGATTATCATTGATCTACCTCACCAACCCCCATATGATAATATGGGCTCCATATATTATATGTACATTTTCTCCCCGTGTTTAAGATCTCAAATGTCCGTCGATTAATTAATTTACTGACCATTAATTAATCAACATCTAACTCCTTGAGTAGTACCACTCAACCTTTTCATCATGCCGGACCAAGTCCACCTGCAGGGTTTACATGATCAACCTTATGAGCTTTTCAAGGGGACATCATCATCCTAATATATAGGACACGGTTTCCTCCTATAATCAACGGCACACCATATAAATAATATCATCTCCCAACTTACCGAGCCTATCGATTTAATCTATAAATCTCGCCCATTGGTAAATCAAAGAGATGACTACTAAGTATATGTGCCCGTTATTATATCGGGATTAAGAGCATGTATAAAATAATATCTGAGGTCCGATTCAATTATGTAGTCAACAATAAATCGAATTACCTCTATTTCGATCATGTTCAATACACACAAAGTGCACTAGTGAGATTCTATGGTCAAGACAAACCAATACCAAATCACACTACAACCATTCCGATGGTTTGTCCAAAGTCATCTCGGTTGTGAGCCTTTACTTATACTTTACAAGGAGCCGATAACATAATCTCCCGTGTGACACCAAACACCATGTTATCTACAATGTAATGTATTAGACAATATTGCATAACCATATAAATATGCAAACAATGATCATGTGATTCTTATTTCAAAATAAAGATATTCATACAAAAGGTAGTCTTTTCAGTATACATCCCTACAATCTCCCACTTATACTAAAAGACTATGTTGTCCTCAAACTGCCATACATCTGATCCTCATTCCCTCCAGATGCCTATTAAAAGCTCTCGCCGGAAGGGCCTTAGTGAAAGGATTTACCAGGTTATCCTCCGATACAATCTTGGCCACAGCAACTTCTCCTCTCTTTACGATTTCTCGTATCAGGTGGTACTTGCGCTCTATGTGTTTACTAGCCTTATGGGCTCGTGGTTCCTTCGAGTTTTCAACTGCACCACTATTATCACAATAAATTGTGATAGTTTTGGGCAAACCAGGAATCACATCCAAGTCCATCAGGAAGTTCCTGAGCCACACACCTTCTTTGGCCGCCTCAGAGGCTGTCACATACTCAGCTTCGATGGTAGAGTCCGCCACGCATTTCTGCTTGACACTCCTCCATACAATGGCTCTACCTCCCAAAGTAAACACAAAACCTGAGGTAGACTTACTGTTATCCCTATCAGATTGGAAGTCGGAATCCGTGTAACCCACAGGGAGTAATTTATCTGCTCGGTAAACCAGTATATAATCTCTAGTCCTTCTCGAGTACTTCAATATATGCTTTACCGCAGTCCAATGTCCCTGTCCTAGATTACTCTGATATCTGCTGACCATGCCCACGATAAAGCAGATATCTAGTCTCATACATAGCATTGCATACATGAGGCTTCCTACTACCGAAGCATAAGGAACCGCCTTCATCTCCTCTATCTCCTCAGATGATCTAGGACACATCTCCTTAGATAAAAGAACTCCATGCCTGAAAGGTAGAAAACCCTCCTTGGAGTTCTGCATACTAAAACGATCCAAAATCATGTCTATGTATGAAGCTTGGGATAAGCACAACATCCTTTTCCTGCGATCCCTTATAACCTTGATCCCAAGGATGTGTCCCACCTCTCCCAAGTCCTTCATATCAAACTGTTTGGACAACCATACCCTTACGTCTGATAACACCTTGATATTGTTTCCAATCAACAAAATGTCATATACGTAAAGTACAAGAAATACCACTACGTTTCTGTCACATCTCTTGTATACACAAGACTCATCCGGACTTTGAATAAATCCATAAGACTGGATTACCTCATCAAAGCGGATGTTCCAAGACCTCGAAGCTTGCTTCAATCCATAAATGGACCAATTAAGCTTACATACAAGATGCTCTTTTCCCTTAGTAATGAATCCCTCTGGTTGCTTCATATAGATGTTTTCCTCAAGACTTCCATTAAGGAAAGATGTCTTGACATCCATCTGCCACACCTCATAATCCATATGAGCTGCTATGCATAAGAGAATTCGGATAGACTTAAGCATGGCTACCGCCGAAAAGGTCTCCTCATAATCGATACCCTCTTTCTGAGTATACCCCTTCGCAATAAGCCTTGCTTTGAAGGTCTCAACCTTCCCATCTATTCCTCTCTTTCTCTTGTAGATCCACTTGCATCCAATGGTTTTTACACCATCAGGTGGCTCTACTATCTCCCATACCTGATTTGAATCCATAGATTCAATCTCAGCATCCATTGCACTTTGCGAAGATGCTGCATCTTTATCTTGGATTGCCTCGTCATATGTCCAGGGATCCGGTTCATGTTCTCCAGGGACCAAATCAGAAGATTCTCCCAAGAACATAAATCTATCAGGCTGTCTCACAACCCTCCCACTACGATGAGGTATCACCTGTGTATCCTCTATGACACGCAGTGCAGTGACATGTGGTATATCCTCTTGTATCGGTGGTACTAAAAAAGTGACTTCCCCTTTTAATTCTTCCAGAACAATTTTACTCTTGGCCTTGTGGCTCATCACATTGTCTTCCTCTAGAAATTTAGCATTCGTGCTAACAATCACCCTCTGATCTCTAGGACTATAAAATAAACCACCCTTCGTTCCTCTAGGATAGCCAACGAACAAGCGTACTTCTGTACGAGGTTCCAACTTACCAACATATGTCTTCAGCACATGTGCTGGACTCCCCCATATCCGAATATGTCTTAGACTAGGCTTTCGCCCAGTCCACAATTCTATGGGAGTAGAAGGCACTAATTTAGATGGAACAAAGTTCAGAATGTACACCGCCGTATCTAGAGCATATCCCCAGAACGAATCTGGCAAGTCAGAATAACTCATCATCGATCTAACCATCTCCATAAGAGTCATATTCCTTCGCTCTGCTACACCATTCTGCTGGGGTGTGCCAGGTGCAGTCAATTGGGATTGAATCCCAGCCTCTGATAGGTAATGCCTAAATTCTCCCAAGAGGTACTCGCCACCACGATCAGATCATAGTTTCTTGATACTTTTACCTTGACGTTTCTCCACATCAGCCTTGAATTCTTTGAACTTGTCAAAGCATTCAGTCTTGCGGTGCATTAGGTAAATGTATCCATATCTTGAGTAATCATCTATAAAAGAGACAAAATACTCAAAACCACCTCTAGCCTGGATAGACATAGGACCACACAAATCAGAATGAACCAATTCTAACACATCTTTGGCTCTATACCCCTTGGCCTTAAAATGCCTCTTGGTCATCTTACCCTCCAAGCAAGATTCACAGGTTGGGAGATCCTCCACCACTAATGAACCCAAAGGTCCATCAGCTATCAACCTTTGAATTCTGCTTAGGTTAATGTGACCAAACCTAAGATGCCAAAGATATGTTTGGTTCATCTTCGAAGGTTCTTTTCTCTTATTGGAATTAGAAGATGAGTTATTAACTTCAATTTGCATCGTGGGAGGTTTTGGTTCAAGTGTATATAAATTTCCTATCAATGCACCCGAACAGATAATGTCCCAATTCCTTCTTATAACAACTCTATCATTAAAAGAAATAGAATATCCATCCATAAAAAATTTAGAAATCGAAATTAAATTCTTTCTAAATAAGGGTACATAAAGGCAATTCTTAAAAACCAAAAGTTTATTTTTCTCAAAAGATAAATGAACATCTCCCACTGCAACAGCCGCCACCTTCGTGGCATCGCCCAAGTACACGATAATCTCCCCTTCAGCCAGTCGTCTGGTTTCCTGGAACCCCTGCAAAGTATTGCAGACATGATCAATGGCTCCTATATCTACACACCAGGTGTCAGTAGATAACACCGCTAAACATGTTTCAATGACTAGACCAAAAGATATACCTTTATTCTTGCGGTTGGGACAGTCCTTCTTCCAGTGTCCAGTATGCTTACAAGTGAAGCACTTGCCTTTTGGCTTCTTCACTCCTCCCTGAGTACCTCCCACCGCCTTCGCCCCGGTTTGTTTCTTCTTCTTCTTGCCTTTCGGCTTAGAAGTAGAAACCTTTTGGGTCACCACGACATGCGCCTGAGCACTCTGACTAAATAGTTCCTCTGCCTCCTGGAGTTCTGTCAGAAGTTTGGCCAACGAATACAACCTCTTGTTCATGTTATAGTTCAGGTGAAACTGCTCAAAACTCCTAGGTAGAGACTAGAGTATGATATCGACTTAGGTTTCCCCATCGATCTCAGCTCCAAGGACCTCCAGCTCATTCAAATGAGCCATCATCTTGAGAACATGATCCTCACGTGTTCCTCGATCATAGAGGTCGCCATCAAGTTTCTCATCGATTCTTGCCTCGCAGCCGATTCGTGTCGAAAAGTTCCTTGAGATTGAGCATCATATCATAAGCGGGGCATGGCTTGATGTCGATGTTGCAAAGATATTTGACATAGATGCCAAAATGTAACATCGTCATCTCATCGGCCTTGACCCACTTCTTATAGCTCTCTCCTTTTCCCGTAATCATCTGCAGCTTGGGAGGGCACTCTTCGAGGAGTATATATTTGTATTCTCAGTCAAGACAATGTCTAGATTCCTCTTCCAATCAACATTGTTGGGTCCAAAGAAGTTTGTTCTCTTTCGATCACAAAGAAGTGGGTTGAAAGTCATTTTGAAAGAAAACCTAAGAATCATATAAATCAAAACATTAGATTTCAAAAAATTATTAATTCCTCAAACAATAAAATTTTAAAATCAACCAACACCTCAAAACACCGAGATTATCGTATGCCACGATAGTGTGGACGTATACGAATTCTACATTTGTAAGAGGAGGTTTTACCCATTAATTTTACTATCTTATCATCCTAACTTTTTGACAAGTAAAATTAATAGTTGGTTCCTCTTTGGCCCTACAAATAAAAGCAGTGACTCCGATGGGGATGATACTTATATTTGTATCTATGTGTTCACCATTACTTGGTACCAAGGTAATTGTCTCAGGTTATATGCCTTCCGATGGGGAAGTGCACACGCTCCTTGATAATTCCCTATAACCATATTTGACCTTGTGATCCGCAAACAAACTCATCCGATGGGGAGGAAGGTACTCAGAGGCAACGCGCAAGTTTGTTTGCATCACTTATCAAATCATAATGGAGGCCGTGGGAATTTAAAAAAAAATTTCCTCTCCCACTTAGTAATTTGAAATTGAGGAATTTTCCTAGCCTACGACATGCATATCAAACAAAAAGAAATAAATATGAAAACTAAAATATTTTCCAACTATTATGGCTTTTGTCTTCAATATGTCTCCCGTCGCAATGCCTTTTCATCCGCTCCTCCTACGCCATGTACGAGCCATCCGGAGAACCGAGCCGAGACTAAAATCTATTTTAATTTACATCCATCGATCCTATACTCCATGAGGGAGTGTACATGAAAACTAGATCGAAAGTAAACTAAAATAAAATGAGTGGCTAAACAATGTCGTATCTAATTTACAAAAAATTAAATACTAGCCTCGTCAACCCCGAGGATTCAACAAAATAAATATTTACACACATACAATCACATACACACATTTGGCCATAATAGTCGGATCTTATGCCTGCAACCAAAGAGTTAAACTACGCATATCCTACTATTATCCAGCACATATAATATATGAAAAGTGCATAAAAATTAACCGAATCCTAAACACACAAAATCGGAAACCTTGGCTCTGATACCAATTGATGGGTTTTGCTTATCGTGTCCGTGAGGGGAAACTTCGCTTCCCACTTCACCTTGGTTGCTTGATCATGGTGATCCCTTCTATGTCCCCGAATTAAAAAAAAATAATCCTAGACAAAAGGGATTGCCAAAATAACCAAGTCATCGTCGTGTTATTCATTTAGAGAGGTCACTTGAACAAACTCATTGTTCAAGCGACTATCCTCTATTCTACGAGTAGCCGCGGAATAGACGATGTACGGATTGCCGACTTTTGTATTTATGATCGGGATCCAAGTATTATTTCTCCACAAACAGATTTATATCATGCTCATAATTGAAAAACAAATACAAACATGTAACATATAAAATTAGAGAATCGATATACCTCTCGATCTTCTAATGTATGACCTTCCTCCTTTCGAACATCGTGTAGGCGACGATCTACAAAAAGTTGAAGCTCCTAGATCGCAAATGTTATTTCCTTGCTCTTCCAAAGCAAGAGGAAAAATAGAAACAAGGTTCTTCTCCTTCCTATAGCCAACAAACAAGCAACCAAGGGAAACCTTGCCGCCAGCCAACAAGGAGAAGGGGATAATGATGGAAACTGGCCAAGACACCAAGGAAAACCCCTAAGTCTTGTTTCCACCACTCAAGGAGAAGAGAGGCCAAGGGCTGGAAAAGAGGCTGGAAAGGGTGTTGGATGCTGGACAATGGAGGAGGAAGAACTTCCTTATTTGGTGCCACCTAAGCCTCCAAAACCCTAATCCTATCTCAATTAGGACTCCTTGAGTTGCCGCCCACCCCTTGCCCTCCTTTATAGAGTTAGGATAAGCCATGGTTTAATCTCCTCCATTAGTTCTAGGATTTAATCTCAACCTGATCTAGAGATTTAATCTCAACCGCCTGATCTAGAGATTTAATCTCTACCTCGGATCTAGAGTTTTGTTTCTATCCATTGGATCTAAGCTTCATGAGGTGTTAATAGGCTACATTAGGGACCATGAGGAGGAGTTGGATCTTGGCCACCCATGGATCAAGCCCACATAAAGTCCGATCCACTAATGATAATCCAATCCACTAAAGGATTATCATTGATCTACCTCACCAACCCCCATATGATAATATGGGCTCCATATATTATTTGTACATTTTCTCCCCGTGTTTAAGATCTCGAATGTTCGTCGATTAATTAATTTACTGACCATTAATTAATCAACATCTAACTCCTTGAGTAGTACCACTCAACCTTTTCATCATGCCGGACCAAGTCCACCTGCAGGGTTTACATGATGAACCTTATGAGCTCCTTAAGGGGACATCATCATTCTAATATATAGGACACGGTTTCCTCCTATAATCAATGGCACACCATATAAATAATATCATCTCCCAACTTACCGAGCCTATCGATTTAATCTATAAATCTCGCCCATTGGTAAATCAAAGAGATGACTACTAAGTATATGTGCCCATTATTATATCGGGATTAAGAGCATGTACAAAATAATATCTGAGGTCCGATTCGATTATGTAGTTAGCAATAAATCGAATCACCTCAATTTCGGTCCTGCTCAATACACACAAAGTGCACTAGTGTGATTCTATGGTCAAGACAAACCAATACCAAATCACACTACAACCATTCCGATGGTTTGTCCAAAGCCATCTCGGTTGTGAGTCTTTACTTATACTTTACAAGGAGGCAATAACATGATCTCCCATGTGACACCACACACCATGTTATCTACAATGTAATGTATTAGACAATATTGCATAACCATATAAATATGCAAACAATGATCATGTGATTCTTATTTCAAATTAAAGATATTCATACAAAAGATAGTCTTTTCAGTATACATCCCTACACAAACCACATTTCCAAAGCATCACATTACCTTGGAAATGACCTAAAGTGCCACCTTTACCATGGTTAGGTTAATTGCCTATCCATTTAAAGTTGGCACACCCTAATCCATTTAGCATGAATCGATCATGCTCCTAGGAACCCAAAACCTATTGGAGCTCCTTGGGTTTACTAGGTAGTCCTTAGGGATAACATCCCTAGATACCCTCCTAATGACCCTCCTAGGCTTAGAAGCCTTGGTCATTTGGGTCTTACCTAGGTTACCTCTAGGGGTAACTCCCCTTGTAACCTTCTTAATGGCTTCCCTAGGTTTCCTTGAAACCTTAGCCACTAAGAACCTCCCTTGGTCAACCTTAGGGATGAATTCCCTATTGACCTTGGTTTTCCTAGACCTAGATTGAGTTCCATAATCGAATGGAACATTGTGATAGGTCTTTTTGGGCTTAAGCTTGCCCTTAGATGGTTCTTGTTTCCTAGGCCTTTGACTTTGACTCCTAGACCCTAGGCTTTGACTATTTGACCCTTGCATTTATTTTCCATTTTCCTAAGGGTCTTTTCTAATTTTTCAAGTCTTGACCTCAAGACTTGATTTTCCAACTCTAATTACCTAATTTTTTATTTTTCATTTGGTCTTTGGTCATTACCATTTCCTCTAGGCATATGCCTACCCTTCTTAGGGTTAATGCCTAAATGATCTTCTACCTTCTTAATAGTTTCCTTAGGTAGGATTGTTTTAGGGATATTAGTCCCAAATTTCTCCTTATTTGATTTGGCACCTATGCAATATAGTCTATTTTTTCTAGCATGATTTTCATGAACAATAGCAAGTGAATTGAAGGCATGCTTTTTAACATAAAAATTTGAAGGTTCATGACTAAAATATACCTTAGGGTTTGCCTTAGAGGCTCCCCCTACACTTGATGCTCCTTCTTTGAACTTCTTTGTCCCTCTAAGACATTGACTCCTATAATGCCCCCTAGAATTGCACTTGAAGCAAATCACATGCTCCTTGCTTTTAATTGTGGGGAAACAGACATCCTTGGCTTTTGGCACCGGTTGAGCCTTCTTGACCTTTGCTCTTATAGTGCTCATATTCCCTACACTCAAAACACATGATATGATTTTTATTATTTATTAATGTGTTTGAGTTACCTAGGTCATTGGTGGTGGCCGGAGTGGGTTATTCATCTCTCCCAGAGGTAGATGCCACTTCTTAATTTTGCTTTGGCTCCGATGTGGATGGTCTCTTCTCCCCCTCAATTCTAGAGATGGAGGCTTCCTCCAATTCTTCTTTGGATGTTGATGACCTTTCAACCTCCAATTCTTCCACCTCCTCTTCCTCCTCAGATGTCGAATATTCCTTGACCTCCGAATCCTCACTTTCTTGTGAGGATGAGCTTGCTTCTTCTTCTTCGGGCTCTATTTCCAATTGAGCCGATGATGGGTCTTCATGATATTTCGCCATTTTTCTCCATGCTCCTTGATGTCTTTACAATCTCCTATCTTGATCAAAATATCATTAGGAATTACACTAAGTAACATACCCATTACCTTATTATTGGTGTTGTAGTATCGGAGTTGTTCTTGGCTCTAATTCTTCTTCTTGATTTTTCTTCCTTCTTCATCTTTTGGAGTGTCGAAACCTACTATGACACTAATCCAATTGTCAAAATCGCACATAAGAAAATGCATCATCCTACCTTTCCAATATGCGAAGTCTTCATGGTCGAAGGAAGTTGGGATGTTGATATCGTCACCTAATCTCTCATTGAGCTCCATCTCCTCTAGCGCTTTTTCTCCCTCGGATGTGAAGCCAGTGAAGAGTGACCTGCTCTGATACCACTTGTTAGGACCTATTCGCCCCCTAGAGGGTGGTGAATAGCATTGTCATCGGTTCGATGGAATTGATCGTGTGCTTGTCTACAACACATTAGTACGTAGCGGAATATACAAAAATAACATAGACAAACACACAATACACACAAATACAATCACAATACGAAGATATAACGTGGTTCGGAACCTCAAGGTTCCTGCTCCACAGATTAGCAATGCAAACACACACCACTAATCAAACCCTCCTTCTCGGTGACACACCGGAGGTGGAGAAAAGCTCTTATTACAAAAAAGTAATACAAATAAATACAAGCAAAATACAACTGAAATGTAAAGAACACTTTACAAATTAGGGCTTTGAACACTTTTCTTGTTGGTTGCTTGAACGAGAGTGAAGAACCCTGAAATGTTCCTGCACTTCGCCTCCAAATCGCCTCAAGAAACCACTCCAAGAACCAATTACAGAAATCTCCCACAAGCTGCTCCTTTTAACCTACAACAAGATGATTTCACACTTGGCAGTCGACTGCCATAAGGCCCCAGTCGACTGCCAATAGTATCGTTGTGAGACAATGGCTTGATCCACGTTGAAAAAACTCGAGTTAACATCATCACCGATCGACAATGTCGTAGCCGATTTGTGATCGGCTATCGAGCATTCTATGCTCGTAAGCCCGACCAGCAGTCGACTGCCATCCAAGGCAGGCGACTGATCAAGCCATTAGTCAACTGTCCAATGCTAGCAGTCGACTGTCAGGCTATTTCCTATAGTCGAGCATTAGTCGAGTCCGAGAAGTTCGACTGGCCATAATCCCAATCGACTGCTGCAAGTCGACTCGGTTGCCAAGTGTCAAAACACTTGACTAGTCGCCTGGTCCAAAGCCCCAGTCGACTGTTAAACTCAAACATGAGATTTAACCCCAAGTATGATGCTCTCATACTTGCTAGACCACCCTTAGCATAGACCTAAGCCTTCTAGTCACCTCTGTCAGTCTCATGCCTATCGGATCCCTCCAAGTCATCCATGACTTGTTCATCCATACACTAGCCTTCAGGTGCTTCCATCGGGTATTGTCATGCTAAGTTGGTCTATGCCGCCAAGGCACATTGGGCTTATGCTGCCAAGACTCCGCTTGGACTTTACGCCGCCAACCATTGGACTTATGCTGCCAAGACTCAACCCTTGGACTTTACGCCACCAATATCACCCCTTGTACTTCCCTTGCCAACCCATGTTGGACTTTCCATTTGCCAAGACTCAAGCTTGGACTTTCCCTTGCCAAGACCCATGCTTTGACTTTCCTTGCCAACCTATATTGGACTTTCCCTTGCCAAGACCCATGCTTGGACTTTCCATCATATGGTCAACCCCATGGCAACCATATAGTCAAATAATGGTCAAACCATCATCAAACATCAAATTACCCCTCGAGTCAAACTCGAGTCCGATCAATCATGACCCGGGTCGATTGTACCAACAATCTCCCCAAAACATTGTCAAACATCAAAACACTACTCGAATCCAACTCGAGTCTGGTCAATCATGACCTGGGCCAATTGCATCAACACAGTTGACTAGAGACCTTCTATGCTCATGTCCACTCATCGCAGTTGACTATCAGTGGCCAATTGATTGGTTTAACCTACCAGTCAACTGCTATAGCCACATTCAGTATTCGAGCCACAGTCGATGGGGTCATAACCCAGTCGACTGTCTAAGCCAACTATGCCTCCTGAGTGTCGAACACTCGACCAGTCGATTGGTTAATACCATTAGCCGACTAGTAAACCTCAAAAGTGAGGTTTTAACCCAAGTATGATCCCTTCATACTTGTTACTCACCCATAGCCTAGACCAAAGCCTTCTAGCCACTTTCATAAGTCTCACACCCTCAGGGTCCATCCGAGTCCTCCACCAATCCTTAACCCTTTGCGCTAACCTTCAAGTGCTTCCATTAGCCATGTCATGCTAACGGGTCTACCTTTGCCAAGTCTCCAAACTTGGAATTTCATCGCCAAGACTACACCCTTGGACTTTTCCTTTGCCAAGTATCCATACTTGGACTTTCCCTTGCCAAGACTTCACCCTTGGACTTTTCCTTACCAAGTATCCATACTTTGACTTCTCCATTGCCAAGAATCCATTCTTATACTTCTCCTTGCCAAGTCTCCAAACTTGGACTTCCTCTCGAGTCTCACTCAAGCTTGGTCAACCTTGACCTGAGGTTGATTGTCTCAACAATCTCCTCCTCACAATCTCCCCTATATGACCTTGGATATCTCAATCATTCACTAGTCATATGGTCAACATATGGTCAAACTATATTGTCACACGTATTAGCAAAAATCGAAACACTACTCGAATCTCACTCGAGTCTAGTCAATCGTGACCTGGGCCGATTACACAAACAAATGTAAGTTCAATAAATTTAACCAAAAATCCTACACATTATTCACAAACTAAACACATAGAAATTAAGCATCACTTTGTAAGAGATCACGTTGCTAAAGGGCATATTGAACTTAACTATGTTGAGTCTAAATCTAGTTGATATATTTACCAAACCACTATCCGAAATGGAGAATAGTAACTTGAGACGACAACAAGGTTTATGTTTTATAGAATAGGAATTATTTTCTTATATCACATGAAACTATATTTTTGTTATAAATATATTATTATTTAAAATATTAAAAAAAATAAAGCTAGCCTAGGCTTTAGAATTCATGCGCCTATAAATCTAGGTAGAGTTTGCATCTCACAAACACCTAGAAATTACTGTTTGTGTATTAAGCCACATAGATGGGTGTTGTTGGGATTTACCGGAGGATATTCACAATGATTTTGATCCCTTTAGCGGGATCCCAAGGATGCAGGTGCAGCAAAAATACAAAAGAATTAAAATTCCCCATCCCTTAGATCCCTTTAGCCTAGGAACACTTGCTTTTAACACAATCATATAGAAATAGAGATGAAGAAAATAGACATTGACCTTCATGATTCTTGTTGAATTCGTCAAAACCATGAGAAAGACCAACAAGCCTTGCCTCTACCGGTATCCATGTCTGGATCACTCGAGATAACCTTTCGAAGGCCAACAAGTCTTCTTCTCTGATAGGTACAAGCCCAGTGTGGAAAAGAAGCACAAGAGAGGAAGAGAAGAGAAAGACGCCCACCAACGAGAATTCATAACCTAAGATTATCAAGAGATCTATTTATAGTTTTCTTGCTTAGGTCATCTTAGGAGGCTTAAACGGAGCCTTTCTTACCATAATTATCCCATAATTAAGGTAAGAATACAAAGAAAATTTCCATCCAAGCGCACACCAAAAATGGTGGCCTCGCAACATGATCGTGTGTCCTACACATAGTCGGTCGTTCCTAAAAGGCACGACTGTGCCTAGACACACGGCTAGCCTTGTGCCTTTTGGGCATGACCTCAGTTCTGATCGAAGCTAGGGACGACCCATGCCTAACCCTGTATTGTTCGTTTAACCTTGTTTAAGTGTGATATGGTCGTGCTAAACCCCGACATGGCCATAGGAGGTTTCATAGCCTCCATTTCACACTCTCTTGGCTTGGTCCAACCAGATGTAACCCTCTCATTGGGAATCTCATTCTCAGACTTATCTTACGTCTCTAGATCACCTGTATTGCGTGTGGCCCAATAGATTCCTAGTTATGTTGGCCATTCATAATTAACCTGTTAATGATGAATAGATCATAAGTGGAACCTAGCAGTACATCATGGCACCCAATTGATCGGAAAGTCTAAGTCTACTCCAAAACATTTTTGAATCCTTTAGTAGCCATAGTTATATCGTGTCTAATTCCTTTCACTCATCTTATACCCACTTGATTCAGAACATGGTCTATGTGCTCGTCTCCACTAGGTTGACTACGTAACACTTAGCCTAAGTATAGTTTTTTGTCATGTTGATTCAAGTTACTCTCTACATGTGTCCAAGAAGACCATTCTTCTTGACATGTGTGCTTTTGCCAAAAACTTCTGAGTAGCAATCCTGACAAGAGGCCTAGGGTATACATCTCCTTATTACATGAGTGGTGAATCCTCTGTGGTCTATTGAAACATTGTCAATACTTTGGCTTATACCCAATCAACCCAGAGTTACACCTCCTATGGAGATGGTTGCAAAGAAGTCAAAGCATAAGGCGCCATGATCAAGATGAATTGAATATCTCAAGTCTAAGGAATCTCGTACTCGAGCTACAATGAGATCTTCAACTACATAAAGCATCGTATGAAGTCTCATAAAAGGTCACTCCAATGAACTTGTTACCCTTAACTAGGATCCACATGTTCACTCTCAGCATCCCTATGCTTACATTCAGTGAGTATCGAATGCTTGGATAAACCAAGGAGCATAACATGTGCTAGTCTTACAGAATTGATGTTGTCCAATCTAATCAATTCATCGACTAGGGATTATTTCAATACTTACATAATTACATATGATGAGATACTCACTATGTTAGTGAAAGCCCTAGAGCCAATCATGTGATGATTGTTGTATGGACTTTATTGTATCATATTCCTATTTATAAAGGTATGGTTATTATATTTACTTGTATTGGTGCCAAATAACTAAATATAATAATGTCCTTGAGTAGTAGGTTCTTATCTATATCAATCGATTGGTTGAATCGATAATGAGATGATATAGAGAACACTACTCTTAATCATTCATAGTCGAGTATTAACATTCAGGGACAATGTTAATGCATAGAGACTAGCATGTAGGTCAACAAGATGACTTGATCTCACAAGTCATGGATATGAGATATCAAGTTGACACATGGGTATACATTGGAGAATGTATACTGAATGACCCGCCATGAGAAAGTATCATGGATCATTATATGAGTGTCATATACTTTCTCATGTGGCTATTAGTATGACTATTAGTCCTTAGACCTGAAGTCACCATGGTTCCCTACATAAGGAGTTGCATACTTTGGCTTCGTCAAACGTCACCCGTAAATGGGTGGACTATAAAGGCGATTACTGGGTATGTAACGAATTATGCGGAGGGATGTGAGTGATGTAGATGGGATCTATCCCTCCTATATGACGGGGGTGACATCGATATTCTTGATAGAGTGAGACCACGAAGTGCATGGCCATGCCCAAATGAGTCAATATGAGATATTGAGCTCATTTGATTAGAGTGAGTCTACTTGGAGTTCAAGATTTAGATTGTACTGAGGATGACACGGTCTATGCCTCGATTGGTCAATCTAGATGTCAAGGATAGAGGGACATTGTCACATATTGTGAGAGTCACAATTAGTAGTCACAAAGGTGATGTTGGAGCTCAACATTCTTGTAACTTGGGTAGCAATGATGTGTTGCTAGATACCGCTCATTGCTTATGTTCCTAAATCGGTTTAGGGACATTGCCAGCGTTACAAGAACCTATAGTCACACACACATAAGAGCAATTAGATGGAGATTAGGTTCATATGATGAACCATGAGGATTAGGTTCATGGGATGAACCAAATTGGATTAAGAGTAATCCAAATTAGACTAATTGAGTTAGACTCAAGTTGATTCAAGTGTTGAATGAGTCTAATTGAGATTTGATTCATCAAATCAATTTAAATTAATGAATAGAGATTCATTATATTAAATTGACTTGAGTCAAGTGGTTAGATTTGATCAACCATGGGAGATTAGAGGTCAAGTTTGACTTGACTTGAGAGGGAAGATGAAAGGTCAAGTTTGACTTGACCAAATGCCATGTCATGATGATGACTAGGCATGGCCGGCCAATGATGGTGCTCCACATCATCATTGACTTGGTCAATTGGTGCCACATCATGAGGGAGACCAAGGGTCATGGGAGTTACATGCATGCATGTAACCCCCCCTCCATGAAGTGGCCGGCCACTTTAGGGGTTTCATTAGATGAAATTCATTTGGGTGAGTTATTCCAATTTACTTCATCTTCAACCTTGGTGCTCTTCCTCTCAAGCTCTACCTCTCCAAACCTCATCTTGCCGAAATTCCTAAGGGAGTGCTAGCACACTCTAAGGCATTTCTCTCCACCTATTGCTTGTGTGGATACCATAGAGGAGTGTGCACTTGACACTCTCGAGTTCCGGCGAACTTTTGGACGAGCGGGATAAGCGAAGGGCGTCGCTACGAGGGTAACGTTCTAACCTCTTAGATCTAAGGTAGATCTAGGATTTCTGTAAGCACATACATGTAATTATAATTTTTATACTTCGCACGGATCCGTGGCCGGGGCTTCCGAGGTTTTCGCAACGCAAAAAGCGATTTTTGTGGCTCGGAAAACCCAACACACTAATCATGATCCAATCATGATTTCTCTCATGCTATTCATCATATTGTGGACTTCAGTAAATAAGTTTAAGATCCAATCAAATACATATAAAATGTACACTCAAATAGTGATTACCTTAGGACATCTCTCTATTACAACATACTACCACTTGACCTTAAGTCAATTGCCTTGGAATCTAATACTATAGGTCTCTATATGCCTCTCTAGCTTCTTAGGGAAGAGACTTTATCAAGGGATCTACTAGATTCCTATCGGTGGGAATTTTCTCTATTTGTATGTCTCTTTTACCTATGATCTCTCTAATCTGATGGTAACGATGAAGTATGTGCTTGGATCACTAATGAGACCATGGTTACTTTGCCTATGCAATGGTGCCATTGTTGTTGCATTAGACTGGTACTGCTTCTACAATGCTCGAAACCAATCCAAGTTCAATGATGAACTTTTTAATCCGAAGCACCTCCTTTGCTGCTTCAGAAGTTCCAATGTACTCTGCCTTTATAGTAGACCTAATAACGATGTCTTGAAACATTTCCAACTCATCATACCTCCATTCAAGGTGAATATGTATCCAGAGTGAGATTTGGAGTTATCCTTATCCATTTAGAAGTTGACATCAATATACCCGCATATCACTATATCACCTTCTCCATATACTAAGAACAAATCTTTAGTTTTTCATAAGTACTTAAGGATTGTCTTGACGGCCACCCAATAGTCCATACCAAGATCCGACTGGTATCTACTCGTAACACTCAAAGTGTATGATATATTGGGCCTAGTACATAACATAGCATACATGATCAATCCTATGGATGACACATATGGGATCTATTTCATATGAATCTTCTCGTCTTCTATGTTGGGCAGATAGACTTCGAAAGGTGAATCCCCATGTCTGATGAGAATGAAACCTTTCTTAGATTCAGACATGCTAAATCATTTTAGCACTCTATCTATGTATGTAGACTGTGAAAGACCAAGCAACCATTTCGATTTATCTCTATAAATCTTGATCCCCAAGATATAGGTTGCTTCTCCCATGTCTTTCGTGGAGAACATTTTGGACAACCAAACTATACCCGACTATAAAACTA
Organism: Wurfbainia villosa; assembly: GCA_025175895.1. NCBI lineage: Eukaryota > Viridiplantae > Streptophyta > Magnoliopsida > Zingiberales > Zingiberaceae > Wurfbainia > Wurfbainia villosa. The sequence continues at coordinate 562,773 of JAKLTH010000201.1, read as the reverse complement.
GGACATCATTTCCTATGTGCAGTATGTCAACAACATCCAACACTAGGAACACTGCCGCACTCCCACTAGCCTTTCTATACACACAGGATTTGTCAGGATTTGGTGAGAAATTAATATGTTTAATTGCTTCATCAAAACAGACGTTCCAACTCCATGATACTTGCTTCAATCCATAAATGGATCTCTAAAGCTTGCATACCTTCGTATTGATAAACATGAAATCCTCAGGTTGTATCAGATATACATCCTCAGATAAGTTCCCTTTAAGGAAAGTTATTTTCACATCCATCTGTCATGTCTTGTAGTGATAATGAGCTGCTATGGATAAGAGTATCCGTATGGATTTAAGCATACTACTAGTGAAAAAGTTTTGTCATAGTCAACACTTTGCCTTTGACGATATCCTTTCGTTACTAACCTAGCTTTATAAGTAATAACATTACCATCCATGTTGATTTTCTCCTTGAAAACCCACTTGCACCCTTTAGGAGTAATGCCTTCGGGTAGGTCCACCAAGTTCCAAACTTAGCTTTCATATATGAATCTGTTTTTGATTTCTAAAGGTTCAGCCTTTTCCTTATCTCTATGAGTAATAGGTTGTGGTTCTTGATTAGGTATTTTTTTGTGTCTACCAGAGTCTCTTGAATTATGCTTAGTTCAACCTCACTCCTACTATTTTCCTGTAAGAGAAACTCCTTCTCTAGGAATACAACATCCTTGAAACAAACACCTTTTGTTCCAAGAGATGATAGAATTGGAAACCCCTCATTTTCTTAGGGTAATCAATAAATAAACACTTATCAAACTTAGCCTCCAACTTGTTTGATACTGTCCTCTTCACATAAGCAAGATAACCCCATATCTTCAAGTGAGATAAATGAGGTTTTCTACCTTTTCATACCTCATATGGAGTAGTAGAGACTGCCTTAGTTGGGACTCTATGTAACAAGTAAATAGCCGTCTCGAGTGTGTAACTCTAAAAGGACTTTAGAAGAACTGCATGTTGCATCATTGGCCTATCCATGTCCAATAAGGTTTGATTTTGCCTTTTAGCCACACCATTATGTTGTGGCATGTAAGGTGGAGTCCTTTAAGACAAGATGTCATTGTCCCTTAGATAATCCTGAAACTCTTGATTTAAGTATTCACCACCTCAATCCGATCGAAGTACTTTAATACTTTTCTCAAGTTATTTTTCTACTTCATTTTTGAAATCTTTAAACTTTTCAGCGACTTCAAAATTGTATCTTAACAGATACAAATACCCATATCGTGAGTGATCATTGATAAAGGTAACGAAGTAGCTATAACCTCCAATGGCATGAGTTGACATTGTTCCACATACATTGGTATATATGAGGCTCAATACCTTAACTGCAGTTCACCTTTTACCTTAAAAGGTAACTTAGTCATCTTTCCTTTTAAGCATGAAGTGCATGTGTCTAATGAATCCGATTCACAAGACTCTAAAATGCTAAGCTTATGTAGTTTAGTCATATGTTCTTTGCTTATATGGTTGATGCATGCGAGAACGACCTTAAATCTCCGACGAGAATCGCCAAGGACTTGAAGCGTGTGCTCACGCTCAACACACACAAGTGCATGGTTATCGTCAAGTAATAATTAATGTATCGATATCACAGAGACTGTGATTTGAGTATCGTTTGTCCAGTGGATTCTATTTGTTCTGAGTAAATCTATGTCGAGTAAGGTGTGAGGTCGACGATGGTCCCGGCTCAAAAACGGTGTCACTTAGAGAAAGCGAAGGTGGGCTCAAAGTTCCTTAAAGGATTCTAGGATTTCAATTTCACTTGTGCATTGTATTTAATGCTCCTAGGATCTCCAATTATGATCTTGTGGGAGGATCATCGTGTGTTATCCCAATGAACTTTTGCTTCTACCGGGATCTACCTATTCCTAACCAAGTTTTCCTTTCGAATCTTCATAGCTCAGGGAGTTGATATCTTTGGGAGCCCCCTATCACTGGAGTCCCTCAACCCTTCTAGAGTTGATGTTTTTTACTTTAGGCATTCGACTAGAATAGATTCTTGGGGTTCTAGGAAGTCCTATTAATTCCTATGAAGAGGTGGATCATATTTCATATCCTACTCTTTCATATTCTACTTCCTACGGTTATGGGAGGGAGGATGACCGCAAGGTTTCTCCTTGGTTCTACTATATTTTGATACAAAGGCTTTCCACCCTTGTATCTGTTGGTGCAATTGGGCCAGGTCATGATTGACCGGACTCGAGTTTGACTTGAGCATTATTTTGATGTTAGACAAAACATATGACATGTGATTGTCATGGGAAGTCCAAGTGTGTAGCCTCAGCCACGTAAGTCCAAGTGTGTAGCCTTGGCGGTGAAAGTCCAACATTGGTTGGCATTGGCAAGGGAAGACCAAATGTGTAGCCTTGGCCACGTATGTCCAAGTGTATAGCCTTGGCGGTGAAAGTCCAAGCATGGGGCTTGGCATTGGAAGTCCAACATGGAGTTGGCAAGGGAAGTCCAAGTGAGTAGCCTTGGCCACGTAAGTCCAATGTGTAGCCTTAGAGGTGAAAGTCCAAGCATGGGGCTTGGCATTGGAAGTCCAACATGGAGTTGGCAAGGGAAGACCAAGTGTGTAGCCTTGACCACGTAAGTTCAAGTGTGTAGCCTTGGCGGTGAAAGTCTAAGTCATGGGTACTTGGCATTTGGAAAGTCCAAGGGGTGGTTTGGTGTCGTAAGGCCAAGTGGTAGTCTTGGGAGCGTATGTCAATATGTACCTTCGCAGTGTAGACATCGAGAGCATGACAATACCCGAAGGAAACACTTGGAGGCTAGGATATGGATGAACAAGTCATGGATGACTTGGAGGGATCCGCGCATGGATGAACAAGTCATGGATGACTTGGAGGGATCCGTCAAGCACGAGTTTGGCTATTCAACCCCCCTTCTAGCCAGGCCACGATCCTCCAACAAGTGGTATCAGAGCGAGGAGCTTATCATCATACTCGCCGTCGTGATAAGCAAATCAAATGGCCAACATCAACATCCAACTACCGAAATTTGAAGGAGAATTCTCATGGTGGAAGAAACAAATGGAGGTATACTTTGAAACCAATTTTGATATTATGTTAATTATTGAAAATGGTTTTGAAGTGCCTAGGGATAAGGAAAACAAGCCAATAGAAAAATCAAGATGGACCAAGGAACAAATCAAGGAGTTCAAGACAAATATCAAGGTAATCAAAATACTAAGTGATTTGATTGCTAACAATATTTGGTCTAGATTAGGGAATTATAGTGATGCAAAGGATTTGTGGAATAAGGTGGTCAAATTCCACAAAAATTCTGAACCAACACAAGTAGAAAAGGAAGTCGAGGAAGAAGGTCCATTAACATCCAAGGATGTGGATTAATTGGAGGAAATCTCCACCTCTAGAATTGAGGTGGAGGAGAGATTTTCTATCTCGGAGCAAGAACAAGAAGAAGCATCCACCTCCGGAAGAAGTGAAGAAACCTACCATATTGCCTCTACCATCCTAGGTAACTCAAATGCAATTAATAAAAATAAGGATCACATAATTTTCTTTGAGTGTAGGGAAGTCGGGCATTACAAGAGCAAATGCCCAAAATTGACCAAGGAGAAAGTGTCAACGCCAAAAGTTCAAGAAAAATTAAAAGATGTCGGAGTCCTCGCTAGGAAAAGCAAAGAGCACATTGTGTGCTTCAAGTGTAATAAACAGGGACACTACCGAAGCCAATGCCCTAGGGGGAGGAAGAAGGGGCAAGAAGGAGCTACACAAGTAGGGGGAGCTTCCAAAGCAAACCCTAAGGTATATTTTAATGCAGCTTCTAGTTCTAGGTTTAAGAAGCATGTTTTTAGTACTCTTGCTATTGCTCATGAAAAGCATGCTAGTAGAAATAATAGATTTTATTGTTTAGGTGCTAAGCATGTTAATTTACCTAAGGACAAATCTAGAACTAATAACTCTAGACCCATTCTACCTAGGGAATCCATTAGGAGGATAGAAGAAAATTTAGACATTAACCCTAAGAAGGGCAGGCATATGCCTAAGAGGAAGAACCATTCCCAAAAAATTGATGAAAAATCAAAATTGGAAAAATTAGAACTAGAAAAGCAAGCCTTGAGGTCAAGGCTTGACAAACTAGAAAAGACCCAAGCAAAAATGACAAATTCATTTAAGGGGTATAATGGTCAAAATTTATGTTCTAGAGGGCAAGAACCATCAAGGGGGAAGAAAGATTTGGGTTACAAACCTAACCCTAAGAAGACCTACCACGATGTTCCATTCGATTATGGAACAATATCTTGGTCTAGAAAAACCAAGGCTAATAGGGAAATCATCCCTAAGGTTAGCCAAGGTAGGTGTCTAGTGGCTAAGGTTTCAAGGAAACCTAAGGAAGCCACTAAGAAGGTAACAAGGGGAGTTACCCCTAGAGTTAACCTAGGAAAGACCCAAATGACTAAGGCTTCAAAGCCAAAAAGGGTCATTAGGAAGGTATCTAGGGAAGTTATCCCTAGTGAATACCTTGTTAACCCAAGGAGCTCCAATATATATTGGGTTCCTAGGAGTGTGATCGATTCATGCTAGATGGGTTAGGGTGTGTCAACCCTAAGTGGATGGGTAGTTAACCTAACCATGGTAGAGTTTGTTAGTGTCAGCCCTTAGTGTCAATCATGAGATGATTGATTAGGGATCATATGTATCATATTTCATTAATAACAGGCAAAGATTGATTATTATATTTACTTTATGTGTGTGCCAGTCAAATAAATACAATAATGCCCTTGAATAGTAGGTTCTAATCTACAGTATATCAATTGGTAGAATTGATTATGAGAAGCTGCAGAGAACACTATACTTAAATATTCCTAGTCAAGTATTGTATTAATAGACAAAGGGATATATTGATACATTGAGACTAGCCTATAGGTCAATGGATGACTTGATCTCACAAGTCATGGATATGTGATATCACATTGACACATGGATATATATATTGGAGAATATATGTACTGAATTGACCCGCCATGAGAAAGTGTCATGGATCATTATATGAGTGTCATATACTTTCTCATGTGACTATTGGTATGAATAGTCCTTAGACCTGAAGTCACTACGGTTCCCTACATAAGGAGTTATGTACTTTGGTATCATCTAACGTCACCCGTAATAGGGTGCACTATAACGGCGATTGCTAGGTATGTAACAAATTATACGGAGGGATATGAGTGATATAGATGGTATCTATCCCTCTCATATGACGGGAGTGATATCTTTGGCCTCTTGATAGAGTATGACCACAAAATGCATGGCCATGCTCAAATGAGTCAATATGAGATATTGAGCTCATTTGTTTGAGTGAGTCTACTTGGGGATTAAGAAACATAAAGATCGATAAGGGGATGACATGATCTATGCCTCATTGATCGATCTAAGATATCAAGGATAGAAGGATACCATCATACATGATAATATCCATGGAAAGGTTGTCGGATCTCGATTTTCTTGTAACTTGGGTAGCAATGATGTATTTCTAGATGATGCTCATTGCTTATGCCTCTAAAAGGGGTTTTAGACACATTGCCAACGTTACAAGAGCCAATTGGGTCACACACAAATGACATTCTATTTTGGAGATGATTTCTTTTAGTTGACTAAAAGAACAATTGAGCAAATGGCCAAGACTTGAGTTAGACTCAAGCTGGTTAAACTTGAGTTAGACTCAAGTTAAACCATGGAAGATGATTCATCATGCAGAAAATCCAAGGGTCATCTATCATCATGCGATTAATCATGCAAGCTTGGTATTCATGATGAGGAGATGAGAGGTTTTCACGCATTGATGAAAGGGAATACCAAGGGTCTTGGTATTCATGATGGAGATAAGAAGTCTTCTTGAGGAAGACATATGGGAGTTGATTTTGGTGGAGAGGCTTAAAGTTTTTGGACGCGCAAGCCAAGAGAGTGCTCTCCTTCTTCTCCTTCTTTCTTCCAAGTGTTCTTGGCAGTTTGCTAGGGTTGCTAGCACAATGTGTCTCCAAAACTGCTGAGTATCAGTGTGGATACCGTGGAGATACGATTGTCCTTACCATATAAGAGATCCGACAGTGCTTGGATTAGCGGGATTGCGAAGGGCTCGCATCGAAGGTATATTTTGTTAGAGCAATCAACCCATGAATGATGTGTTTTGATGTGTGTGGAAAAGGGTTTAAGTTAGGTTGATTATGGGTTTAATATGTTTGTTGAAGTTGTGCAGGACTTAGTAATTCACACATGGCGAAAGCATTGGCAAGTCACCATCTCAAGACTCGCTCCTTGAGTCGGTGAAGGATAGTATTGCGGAAGTCATGCGCTTGGTGCATCCGAGGGACCGCCGGACAAGGAGCATTGGAGTGAAGCCAAAGAAAGTAGACTTTAGGGCAAGACGCGAAGGATGGCATTGCGAAGTCATGCACTTGGTGCATTCGAGGGACGTTACCGGACGAAGAGAACTTCAAGGCGAGGGACTCCAAGGGAAGATGAGAGTGAGCGATTGTAACCCGAGATGGGGTAGCTCGTAGGTGAACTTGGCCAAATGGCTAAGTGTCGAATAGGTGTTTCCTGACATCAGTCGACTGCCATGATATGGCAGTCGACTACTCCAAGTCGACTGAAGACTCGACTGGTGTCCGAGTCTGGTTTCTGGCCGAACAATCGCTTGCCAAGGGATGGCAGTCGACTACCGAAACCATCAATCAACTGCTGATGGCAACAGTCGACTGGTCGCAAGGATTTTGGGCACAGAATGTTAGAGAGTCGACTACTCGCTTCGGGCACTCAACTGTTGGCTCCATCAGTCGACTGATGGAACAATCAGTCGACTGATGTGGGAGTCATTGGTTGGAATCCAACGTGGAAGAAGCCGTTGTGAGTCAATGGCTATAGCAGCAGTCGACTGATAGCTCGATCAGTCGACTGCTTGCTGCCCAAAAGGAAGAATGGCCTCTTCCCTATAAGAAGAGGCCTTGGGTCATCTTGGGGGGTTAATTCTTCAACTCTAAATTACACCCAAGTGCCCTAAACGTTTTCTACTCTTCTTACTTGCTCTTATTTCAATTCTATTGTAAGAAGAGAGATCTTGTGTAAGAAAGGTTACCTCCACCTAGCTTTGTGCAAAAGAGAGATTAGTGAATTGGTTAAGGCGTGATTCACCTAAAACGAATTGGGTCGTGGACTAGCAGCAAGGGTCGTGAACCACGTTACATCGGTTTGTTAGCATTGTCTTTTTAATTGTCTTTATTATTTGCATTTCTGTTGCGCTAATCTTAAGTGTAGATGATCAATTGAGCGATTACCATCATTGTACGTGAAAGAAGTTTATTCACCCCCCTCTAGTTGGCCACCGATCCTCCAACAAGTGGTATCATAGCGAGGAGATTGTCACCGGACTCACCGCCGCTAAAATCAACTACAATGGTCTGCTCCAACATTCATCCACCCAAATTTGATGGCGAATTCTCTTGGTGGAAGAAGAGAATGAAGGTATTCTTTGAAATTGATTTCGATATTATGCTTATAATGGAAAATGATTTTGATATATCTGATGTGAGAAAAACATATAGGGTTTTAGGAGTAGTTTTCGCTCACATCTCATTACATTTCATGTTAGTTTCATGCGTATGTTACTTTGTTTTACATTCATTTCCTATTTTCTGGTTTGGAGATCTGCTCTTTGTACTTTTGCATGCAGGATAGCATTCCGGGGGAAAATGGTGCACTTTCTAAGCAAAAGAAGAGCATTTTGCAGCTAGATGCAGAATGGGACACGGCCAGGGCGTGTGGCTAAACATGGTCGTGTCCAATGGGCGAGATCAGCCACCCCAAGGCTGCACATGGCCTGGCCGTGTGGAAACACACGACCATGTGGCGCCCCAGCAGATTTACGCGATTAGGGTTTTTTCCGGATTTTGCAACGATCCGATGTGATGTCTATATAAGGAGAGCTCCGCCCAAACCCTAGGAGGAGGCATGACGGCTGGTACGGCACACCGAAGTCCTAAAAAGCTTTGAGAACTAATAACCACCATTTTATCATATTATTTTGGTCCTTAATCTCACTGTTTTTATCCTCTCGAGTGATTATTATTGATTATTATCATGTTTTATGAGTTGGATTTATTTTTGGACCTTATTATAAATTCTCCTTAATTTTGGACTTATATATAAAATTTATCTTTGTTTGTAGGAGATCGAGATGAGCCACTGGACTAGACTCAAGTTTGATCAAAAATGGCTTCATCTAATGGTCATAATGGGCATTTTAAGCTGGAAGAATCTGAGCCCTCCATCAAGATCAGAGGCAATTTAATCAAGGGTTTAGATATGTTTAATCTTGACCTTCCGATGAGATCTGATTGATCTGAGTCATCTATCCAAATTTTGAGTGATCCAGTCTATACATTTAGATCTGGACATCTGAGCCCTTCCTCCAGGTTCAACCGATCATGATTATCCTTTCAGATTGATCAGATCCATCCATTCAAAGTCAAAGAATTCTCAACCGTTAGATGCACAACCCATTAATGGATTAATCAAGGCAATCAAAACCTAGGTTTAATGAACGGCTGGGATTGATCCTGCTTGGATCGAACGGTCATGGAAATTTCCCTTTAAATTCCAACTTCTCCATCGCGATCTCAGCCGGCTTCTTCTCCGTGATTTTCGCCCGACGCAGGAGCTCACCGTCGCCGTGCTCTCCCTTTGCTCGCCGGTCGTCAAAGAGGAAAGGGGATTCCCTCCTTCTCCGGTGACCGGTGCCCCTCTATCATCTCCGCCTAAGCTCCGCCAACCATCTTCTCCACAACTTCACCATGAGCTCTGCCGCCACCGACAAATAGGAGTGAGGATTCTCCTCTGATCGGTTCTGACAGCATCTCCACACCCTCGTTCCACCATAGACGACGCCAGTAGTCATCTCTTCTCCGATAGCCACTCATCATTCAGCAGTCATCTCCACCGCCGACAGCTTCATTCAACAGCATCTCTTTCGGTCAACCCATCACAGCTTCGACAGATCTATATTTCCAGCTTCGAGCAGCATCCAATTCCAATATATTTTTGGACAGCAATTTCATTTCTAGCCAGCTGTGTTTTGATTGTTTCGTTAATTTGATGAATTCTTGTAATCAAATTTACTTCCATGTTTTGAATTGCACGTATTTAGGTTAATTTGTTTCATGCACATGTAGTGTTTGGTTAAATGCTTCTTAGAGTAATTAGGTTATAGTAAATTAGGTTAGATTTAGTTTTATGCTTTACTTTAATTGTTGTTTTTTTTAATCATGTTAATGCCTTAGATTTCGTAAATGCATTGCTTATTTTATTAGGTTGTTAGTTAAATCTCTTCTTCCCTTGAGCCCTAGCAGCCGTCGTCACCTTCCTTCCATCCATTTTCCTCCATAGATTCGAGGAGGAACCGCTTCATCGAGAGATTTCGGCGACGTCCTCCATCTCCACAGCATCCACCTTCTCTTTCGAATTCGAGGAGGAGTCTGCCCCGACGACACTTCTTCGAGCTCAACCGGATCCGCGAGAGTTCGGACCATCCATCAAACTACTGGATTCAAAAGTTTGCACCATTCCACATCCACTACCATTTGCGGAGTCTCGATCGAGCTTCGTCGGACATAGTTAGAGTAACTTGTTCATTCACCGGGCCTATCTTGCGTTGATCAGATTATTTCCTCTTTCAGTTTTCTTTGTTGATTTACTTCTTGCATTATTTGATTTAGTTGTTGCATGTTAGTTTAGGATTTTAATTACCTTGCAACCATAGGTTAGTACTCAAATCCCAAACCCCAATCTTTAATAGAAAACCCAAAGCAATAATTAGTGATCCTAAGTTTACTATTTTGTGGATTACACTCGTTGGGAAACGATCTGGGCCATCCACTATGCTATATTAGTGTAGTTAGGGGGTTCGGTAATTAATTTGAAACGATACCACGGCAAATATTGTTATCAAATTTTGGCGTTGTTGTCGGGGAGTGTAATGATGCTTAGTAGACTTAGGATTGTTTGTTTATTTTTCTAAAAAAAAAATCAAAACTCAAAAACTTTTGTATAGGGTTTCAGTTTTTTATTCTGTTATATATCCATGTATTTTATCATGTATTCTTCCTGTGTCTTTTGATATTGTTTGTTAGTATTTCAGGAAAGAACAGGAAATTTGTTTGATCATGGATCCCTATTATCAGAGATTAGGAGGCTTTTATCAGGCTTATAATTCAGGGATTAATAGAACCGTCAAGGAACTCATTCAACCAGATGTTGCTTGCCAATCTTTTTGCATTTAGTTTCCTTAATAAATGTGGATGTCGAACTCTTTGAAATTGTACATTTTCTTCCAAAAATCCATGGTCATGCTAGCGAATGTTGGTGCAATCGGCCCAAGTCACGATTGACCAGACTCGAGTTTGACTCGAGAGATGTTTTGTTGTTTGACATGAAGGTTTGACATTGATGTCTGATAATGTTTTGGGGAGATTGTTGGTGCAATCGACCGGGTCATAATCGGCCAGACTCAAGTTTCACTCGAGGGGGATTTTGATGGTTGACTGGAGTTGATCATATCAAGGAAAAGTCCAAGCATGGGTCTTGGCATGGAAAGTCCAACATGGGTTGGCAAGGGAAAGTCCAAGCTTGAGTCTTGGCATTTGGAAAGTCCAAGGGTGGAGTCTTGGCGGTGAAAGTCCAAGTCATGAGTACTTGGCATCTGAGAAGTCCAAGGGTTTGATATTGGCGGCGTAAAGTCCAAGCGGAAGTCTTGGCAGCATAAGTCTAATGGTTGGCGACGTAAATTTCAAGCGGAGTCTTGGCAGCGTAAGTCCAATGTGCCTTGGTGGTGTAAACACCATTAGCATGACATAGCCGATAGAAGCACATGAAGGCTAGCGTATGGATGAACAATTCATGGATGACTTGGAGGGATCCGATAGGCGCGAGGTTGATGGAGGTGGCTAGAAGACATAGGTCTAGGCTACGGGTGGTCTAGCAAGTATGGGGGCACCATACTTGGGTTAAACCTCATGTTTGAGGTGTATCAGTCGACTGGTACCATTTGACAGTCGACTAGTGTGAGTCAACTAGGGTTTGACTATGAGGAGTGCCCTAGCAGTCGATTGCTAGAGGTGGACAGTCGACTGCTGGACAGATCAGTCGACTGATCTTGTGATCAGTCGACTGGTGCTCGATAATTCGGGCACAGAATAGAGTCTGACTCGACTACTGGGGTTAGCAGTCGAGTGAAGGCTCGATCAGTCGACTGATGGACATGATCAGTTGACTGATGTCCTATCTGTTGGATTTTTTCAACCTAGATTGCACCGTTGTTTCACAATAACAGTGTCATCAATCCACTGATGGTCTCGATCAGTCGACTGATAGGCGAAATCCAGCCCAGTCAACAACTATAAAGGGAGCTCGTGGAGAAGATTTCGAGCATGATTCTTTGAGGAGTTTTTGGGGCGAATTTCTGGTGTAATTCAGGGTCTCCAAGTGCAACTCAACCAACCAAACAAGCAAGCTTCCAAAAGATTGATTGTAAAGTTTTCTTTGCATTTCTTTTGTTGTATTTTCTTGTTGTATTTCGTGTAACGCCTGTAAAATTTCTAGCAATTTTACAAGAATTTTTGGCTTTACGATAACGGGCTTTATGTGGGCCTTTTCAAAAATAAAAGAAAATAAGCCAAAAAGGGATGCAAGCCCTAGGAATTGAACCTCAAACCTCTAGAGATAGCCAAGCCCTATAGATGCACCCACTAACCAGAAGCCCAATAGGATTTTATCATTAGAGGAATAGGGGAAATTATGGTTAAGTGTAAGGGAGATCAAGGGACTTTTCAAATGAATAAATAGGGGGAATGAAGGGGCATGAGTTACACAATTCATTTTCTCCTCTTCTCTTCTTCTTCCTCACCGAATTCTAGAGCTCCTCTCCATTCTTGGTAAAACTCATCCAAGCAAGAAGCAAGGGCTAGGTTTGGTTTTCCTTAGGACATCTTCCCACTAAAAGCAAAGCGAAGGATGTAAGTATCCCTCACCTGCATACGAGTAGCTTCGATTGATGTTTTGTACAAGAAACCCATATGATATATTCGGCCAACATGGATTTTAGTGTTTTTGTTGAAGTTCTTTATCTTGTTTACATGCAAATAATGATGTGAGGAAGTAGAATGAATTAGGTTAAAAAGTTAACCCTAGGAACCCCCATGAACCATTCGGCCAACTTGGATTTTTGGTATTTTATTGGAGTTCTATATCTTGTTTTACATATAAATGATGATGTTAGGATGTAGAATGAATTAGGTTAAAAGTTAACCCTAAACACCTCTATGAACCATTCGGCCATCATGTATTTTTGGTGATTAATTGAAGTTCTATACTATGTATGATATGCATATGGTGATGTAAGTATGTTAGAGGGATTAGTTTAAAAGTCTAACCCTAAAAGCCTACATGGACCATTCGGCCACCCTTGGTTTTTATGTTTCAATGAAGTTTTATACAATGTTTTAGATGCATATGAAGTTGTTAGTATGTTAATTGGACTAGGATTAAAAGACTAACCCTAAGAACCCCTTGAACCATTCGACCACCTCTCTATTTTGATGACTCCATGAAGATTTAATCCATGTTTTATATGCATATGAAGTTGATAGTATGTTAATTGGATTAGGTTAAAAGACTAGCCCTAAAAACCTACAAGGACCATTCGGCCACCCCTCTTGTATGGATGCTCCAATGAAGTTTTATTTCATGTTTATATGCATATGATGTTGTTAGTATGTTAATTGAATTAGATTAAAAGACTAGCCCTAAAATCCTACATGAACCATTCGGCCAACCATTGTCCTTTAACATGCCCTAGGTTAGGTTAACATGTGTTTTATGTTGGGTGAATCCATGTTGACTTGTGATATTAAATGATGCTAGATGAAGATAACATGCTTTAGTTTAGTGTTTACTTACTCTTGATGTTTATGCCTTATGCCACGCCCTATGTGTATGTGATATTTAAGATATGTTATGAAATGAAATACGATATGATTATGAAATGAAAAACGATGTGTTCACAAAATGAATATGATATGATTATGAAATGATGTATGATATGGTTATGAAATGAAAAATGATATGTTTATGAAACGAAGTATGATATGTTTATGAAATGAAAGATGATAGGTTTATGAAATGAAGTATGATATGTTTATGAAATGAAAAACGATATGTTCATGAAGTGAAGTATGATATGTTATGAAATGAAGTATGCTATGTTTGCAAAATGAAATAAGCTATGTTATAATAAAAGCATATAAGTATTTTACCTTCTGCATGGCTTGTACCAAGACCTTAACAAGGTCCCAAGGGATGGGCTCCTAAGATGCCCTAGGTCGATGGAGTAAGACTCGGGCCTAGGATGGGCCTCTATGTATGATTGCCCCTAGGTCGACGGACTAAGATCGGGCCTAGTACGGGATGGGCTCCAAGATGCCCTAGGTCGATGGAGTAAGACTCGGGCCTAGGATGGGCTTCTACGCTATGACGATTGCCCTAGGTCGACGGACTAAGATCGGGCCTAGTAATCTAGTAGGTTCGAGACTTGCTACCTCGGGTCTATTTAGGGATGCGCGCTATGATAATGAAGAAGTGGTACAATGCCGGGCCCAAATATATTGAGATTATGTTTACGTACTTATAATATATGTTTTCAAAAACATCCTGCATAGGTTTACATGATTTGATTGCTATGTTCACATGTTATGTTTGATATGTTATATATATGTTGCATGTTATGTTTGAAATGTCATGTTTATGCCTCTATGTTACATATGATGTATGTTATGTTTGATATGTTATATATATGTTGCATGTTATGTTTGAAATGTCATGTTTATGCCTCTATGTTACATATGATGTATGTTATGTTTGATATGTTATATATATGTTGCATGTTATGTTTGAAATGTCATGTTTATGCCTCTATGTTACATATGATGTATGTTATGTTTGATATGTTATATATATGTTGCATGTTATGTTTGAAATGTCATGTTTATGCCTCTATGTTTATATATGTTGTATGTTATGTTGATTTGCTATGTTATATATGTTGCATGTTATGTTTGATTAAGTCCTATATTTACATGATATACTGCTATGTTATAGATGATACATGTTATGCTGCTATGTTATAAATGATTCATGTTATGTTACTTATGTTACTTATGCTACATGTTAAGTTGCTTACGTCATGTATGTTACATGTTATGTTGCTATTATGTTATGAATGTTACATGTCATGATTAATGTCGATGTATGGTTTTTGTGAGTAGGACAGGATCTTACTAAGTCTATGTGCTTATAGTTTATCTTTCCCTCGTACTGCAGATAAGGGTAAGGGATGGATAAACTAAAGGGAGCAGCAGGATGGGCCAAATGTGTGTGGTAGTGGCATGGTGGAGAAGATTCGTTATGTCCTTATATATATGTTTCCCTATGATGATGACGGTTATGGATGTCCTTATTTATGTCTCCTTATGATGATGATGTTTATGAACTTTAACTAAGCACTAAGTATCTATATATGTTATGATGCATGCTCTATGTTAATAAGAAGAAGTAAGGAAGAAGTAAGAAGAAGTATTTATATATGTTATGATGCATGCTCTATGTTAAGAAGAAGAAGTACCTATATATGTCAATGCATGTTATGTTTTAAAAGAAAAAAAAATGTGTTTAAAGTCTTCCGCTGTAAGTAGTAAGAAGTGTGGTCAGTCACGCCTCCGGACTTCCGTCCAAAAAAAAAAGGGTGGCGTGACATTTCAGACATTACTATTGTAATCATTTACGAGGTTTCTCCACCTCTGACTTGTGTTAAGAAGGAGTATTTGTGATTAGTTGTGCGTGTTTGCATTGCTAGGGCTTTTAGAGTCTGATCCTTGGAGTAGGAACCATTCGGTTCTGAGCCATGTTATATCTCACGTTGTGGTTGTGTATATTGTTTATATTTGTTATTATTATTCCGCTGTGCTAACAAGATTGTAGATGATCGAACGCGATCAAATTTCATCAAAGCATCGAAACACTCTATTCACCCCCCCCCTCTAGCGGTCACCGAATCCTCAACAATTGGTAGAAGAGCCCGGGGCTCTTCGACGGACCCAGGAGCAAAAGACTCTAGAGGGAAAGAAGATGGATTTTCAAGAAAAGCTAGGATGGGACATCAACACACCACCACCATACAATCAAGAAGATTTTTCGGCGTAGAAGGCAAGAATAGAAACATTCTTGATGATGGACATAGAAGATTGGTTCATCGTCATGGAAGGTTTTGAACCACCTAGGAACAAGAAGGGAGAGGTCTTGAAGTTGAAGAAGTGGACCAAAGAGCAACGTCTTAAGTTCAAGACCGAAGTTAAGGTAACAAAACTTTTAGAAGATTTGATACCTAATGATGTTTTGTCTAGGCTAGGAGATTACATGGATGTCAAGGAGCTATGGAGCAAGTTGGCAAGATTCCATTAGGAGCCCAAAGAACAAGAGTGCTCATCGGCTCAGTTGGAGGAGGAGACCGAAATAGAGAGCACATCATCCTCATCACAAGAAAGTGATGATTCGGAAGTTGATAGAGAAACAACATCCGAGAAGGAAGAAGAGGAAGAATTAGAGGAGACCTCCACCTCTAGGATTGAGGGGGAGGAGATTAGGGCATCCTCAACACTGGAGCAACAAGAAGAACCATCTACATCCGGTTGAGAGGAAGAGCAAGCTCAAGAGACTCTTACTGCCACCCTAGGTAACTCAAACATATCAATTCATAACAAAAATCATATCATATGTTTTGAGTGTAGGGAATCCAGACACTACAAGAGTAAGTGTCCGAAAAGAGTAAGGAAAGCTCCTCCAGCACCTAAAAGTCAATAAAAGTCAAAGGAAGTCGGTCCCCCAACCATCAAGACCAAGGATCACATCATATGCTTCAAATGTAATCAAAGAGGGCATTATAGGAGTCAATGCCCTAGGGGGAGCAAGAAGGTCAAAAAAGGAGCATCACAAATAGGGGGAGCATTGAGAGCTAACTCTAAGGTAAAATCTATTAATGCACCTTCTAAATTTTATAGGCAAAATCATGCTAGAAATAATGTTAGCAACCTTGCAATTTATCATAAAGAGCATGATAGAAATAGGGAATATTGTTTAGGAGCTAAGAAAGTCAACCTTAGGAATAAGAAGAAATTTTGGACTAATGTCCCTAAAAATATTTTACCTAAGGAATCTATTAGAAAAATTGAAGACCACCTAGGTTTTAACCCCAAATGGACTAGGCATATGCCTAGAAAGAACAATGCCCAAAGATTAAATCAAGATTCAAAAATTGGGCAATTAGAGTTGGAAAATCAAGCCTTGAGGTCAAGGCTTGAGAAATTAGAAAAGACCCTTAGGAATATACAAAATCAATTTAAAGGGTCAAATGATAAAAAATCTAGGTCCAAGAGTCAAGGTCAAGAGTCTAGAAGGCAAGGTTCATCTATGGGCAAGAAAGGCTTGAGCCACAAGCCTAGGTCCAAGGTAGATAAGCCTACCTATTATAATGTTCCATTTGATTATGGAACTAAACCTAGGTCTAGGAAGACCAAGGTCAATAGAGAGGTCATCCCTAAGGTTGACCAAGGTATGTGCCTAGTGGCTAGGGTTTCAAGGAAACTTAGGGAAGCCACTAAGAAGATTACAAGGGGAGTCACCCCTAGAGTTAACCATGGCAAGACCACAATGACCAAGGCTAACAAGTCTAGAAGGGTCATTAGGAGGGTATCTAGGGAGGTTATCCCTATGGAATACCTAGTAAACCCTAGGAGCTCAAATAGGTTTTGGGTTTCTAAGAGCGTGATCGATTCACGCTAAATGGGTTTAGGTGTGTCAACTTTAAATGGATGGGTTGTTAACCTAACCATGGTAAAGGTGGCACTTTAGGCAATTTTCAAGGTTATGGATACCTTGGAAATAGATTTGAATTATGATCCTAAAAGATTTTAGGATGTGCCAATACATTGTTGGAATTATGAAAAATCAATCAAATTGGAACAATTTAAGTTTAGAGGTATTAGTGGGCCATTTTGGATTTTTGGCACATTTGGGAAATTTTGGGTAATATGACAAAATATATTTAACTATATCAAATGGCAACAAATATTAAAAGTTAGGTATTATTAAACCTATATCTTTTATTTGTCATGCCTTGTTTTCCATATAACATGTCATGACATCATATCTATTTTTAATTATATAATATGTCATGATGATGTTTAGGATTAAGGTTTAATGTCATTGTTTTAGATTATGTCATATACCATGACATCATGATCATTGGTCATGCTTAATTATGTTATCATTTATGTCATGATCATTCATGCATTTAATTTGATTAAAATTGAGTTAAGGACTATGACATGACTTGAAGTCTCATTTATAAGGGAATCAAGTAGTGTTGCCTTAGAAAATGCATGAGACCTTAGTTTATGATAAACCAAAACTCATATCTCACACCTAAATTGACATGTATGTGTATTGGTACACTCTAGATACATGTGAGATGCTAGAATATGAGTTATGTTCAAGGTGCATAGCTTTTGCATCTAGATGAACTAAAACTCATCTTTTCTTAATTGTGGATCATTGGGAAAGCTTGTGTACAAGTCATGTACATTTAGCCCAAGGAATATGATCCAATATAGATTTTCAAAATCCTTTTAAAAAACCTTGGTGAAGTCTATCTTTTGATAGCAATCACCATTGATGAAGTTGATACAAAGTGAGCCAAAACATTGAAGTTTTTCTTCACTTTTGAACTTTGTATCAATTTCGATATTTTATTGATAAAATATTTTTCAAACATTTTTCACCCATTGTATTACTTATAAGTAATATACATATGAATTTTCATGATTTTTTGATATACGTAGAATTACTTACACTTTTCGAAATTTCATTTCTAATAATTGAAATTCTAATATTTCAGTTATCAGTCGATTGCCCTTGGTGGCAGTCGACTGATTGGCACGGCAATCGACTGATCTCTGATAGAGTCGACTGCTAGGTTGATTTAGGGAAAAACAAGGTTGTTTAGTCCGTTTTCAGCTATGGTAAAAATCCCTAACCACTCCTAACCCTAGGATATTCTTTGGGAAGCATTATAAAGGGTGAAAATCCATTGGATATGGATTAGGAGAGTTGTTAGGGTGATATATCAAATTTAAGGGGTTGGAAAGTTCAATGTTGAACTTTGATTCTTATTTTTGATGGTTTAGAGTTCCTATTGGCTTAGGGACTTCCCAAGGACATTGTTGGTGCAATGGTCAAGGGGGAGCAAGCCTTTAGGGGGAGGTATCCATCATGGGATAATGGATGTTATTTTTCCTCATGAGGAGGAAAATGGAATTTTGAGATACCCAATTTGGGAATTGAGAGAGTTTGTAGGATTGCCTCTCTTGAGTGATATGAGACTTATCACTAGGAAGATTGTAGGCATCCTAGGTATTTTTGGACCAATGGGAGATTGTAAGATCTCACTGGGACATGAGACATTGACCTCCTTGGAGAGAAAACCTTTTTGATGTTAGTCAAAAAGGGGGAGAATGTTTGGGAAAATTTATGGGATTACCAATTTGGGATAATTGGTAAGAAGATTTGAGTTAGTGTTCTAACTCAAAGGTATGTGGTTTTGTTAAACATCACGATTGACCGGACTCGAGTTTGACTCGAGAGATGTTTTGATGTTTGACATGAAGGTTTGACATTGATGTCTGATAATGTTTTGGGGAGATTGTCGGTGCAATCGACCTGGGTCATAATTGACCGGACTCGAGTTTGACTCGAGGGGGATTTTGATGGTTGACTAGAGTTGACCATGTCAAGGAAAAGTCTAAGCATGGGTCTTGGCATGGAAAGTCCAACATGGGTTGGCAAGGGAAAGTCCAAGCCTGAGTCTTGGCATTTGGAAAGTCCAAGGGTGGAGTCTTGGCGGTGAAAGTCCAAGTCATGAGTACTTGGCATTTGAGAAGTCCAAGGGGTTTGATATTGGCGACGTAAAGTCCAAGCGAAGTCTTGGCAGCATAAGTCCAATGGTTAGTGGCGTAAAGTCCAAGCGGAGTCTTGGCAGTGTAAGTCCAATGTGCCTTGGCGGTGTAGACACCGTTAGCATGACATAGCCGATGGAAACACCTGAAGGCTAACATATGGATGAACAAGTCATGGATGACTTGGAGGGATCTGATAGGCGCGAGGTTGACGGAGGTGGCTATAAGGCATAGGTCTAGGCTACGGGTGGTCTAGCAAGTATAGGGGCACCATACTTGAGTTAAACCTCATGTTTGAGGTGTATCAGTTGAATGGTACCATGTGGCAGTCGACTGGTATGAGTCAACTAGGGTTTAACTACGGGGAGTGCCCTAGCAATGATCGACATAGATCGTCACCGATCGATTGATCTTGTGATCACCGATCGTGGTGCTCGATATTTCTGCAGAATGGAGTCCGACTCGACCATCTTAGCAAATGAGTGAAGGCTCGATCAGTCGATTTATGGACAAGATCAGTCAACTGATGTCCTATCCGTTGGATTTTTCCAGCATGGATTGCACCGTTGTCTCATAGCAAACTGATAGGCAAAATCCAACCCAGGCAGTAGCTATAAAGGGAGCTCATGGAGGAGATTTCGAGTATGGTTCTTTGATGTGTTTTTGGCGCGAATTGCTGGTGTAATTCAGGGTCTCCAAGTGCAACTCAACCAACCAAACAAGAAAGCTTCCAAAATATCGATTGTAAAGTTTTCTTTGCATTTATTTTGTTGTATTCACTTGTATTTGCTTGTTGTATTTTGTATTACTGTTGTAATCATTTGTACGAGATTTCTCCACCTCCGACTTATGTCGAGAAGGAGTATTTGTGATTAGTAGTGTGTGTTTGCATTGCTAGGGCTTTTAGAGCCCGATCCGTGGAGTATAAACCATTCGGTTCCGAACCACATTATATCTCGCGTTGTGGTTGTGTATCTTGTTGTTTATATTTATTATTATCATTCCACTGTGCTAACAAGATTGTAGACAATCGAACGCGATCAAATTTCATCGAAGCATCGAAACACGCTATTCACCCCCCCCTCTAACAGTCACCGAATCCTCAACAGCGAAGATCCAATTAGGCACTTGCAAGAATTTTATATGGTATGCTCAGCAATGAAGCCACGAGGTATATCACTGGAAGATATTATGCTCAGAGTATTTCTATTCTCTTTATCAGACATGGCAAAAGATTGGATCTATTATCTTCCTCCTGACTCTATTACATGTTGGAGTGAAATGAAGAAAGCCTTTTTGGAAAAGTTTTTCCCTGCATCCAAGACCAAAGAAATTCGGAAGAGCATTTGTGGTATTGAGCAAATGATAGGAGAGACTCTATATGGGTATTGGGAGAGATTCAAAAGATTGTGTGCTAGTTGCCCCCATCACCAAATTCGTGATCACCTACTTATCCTGCACTTCTATGATGGATTATTTCCTATGGACAGGTGTATGCTTGATGTAGCTAGTGGAGGGGATCTAGTCAACAAGACTCCTGCTCAGGCTAGAGAAATTATTAAGGGCATGGCTGCGAATTCACAACATTCTTATTAGCCTCCACCAGCATTTCAGAGGTTGGATCCTGAGTTCCAGACTTTCCCAATGCTTAATAGCCCACAACAGTCCCAGCAGATGCAAACACAAGGATTTATTCAGCCTTCATCAGAGACCATTTCTCTGGATATCGATGCGCTAGAGGAGATGGATTATGGAGTATGTGATAGCCAAGTTTATGATCCTGCTACTCTATAGGACTCCAATATTTCTATGTGCTATGTTAATGAAGATGTGGATGATGTGGATGTTATTGTTGATAACAGTGCAAATACTATTGTAGAGGATACTGTTACTCCTACTTATGATACTGTTAATGTTGCACATGATTTTTTAGATGTAGCAGATATTGTTACTTATATTAAGGTTGATGATGTTGTAAAGGAGACAGTGTCTACAAAATTGTTATGTTTAGATGTGCAACTACCTGATAAGCCTGACTAGAATTACTCTAAAGATATCAAGATGATTTCTATAGGAGTGATGGATAGCTAGAGAGCCCCAGACTGGACACTCCTATTACAGCCTAAGCCTCCCATATTTTTGCTCAACAAGGCCATAACTCCAAATATAGCAGTCCAGCTTCCAGACTAGTTTTTCCAAATAAATCATCTCCGACCACCTGAGATAGCCTTTGAGAAGACAATACTGAAAGGAGTGGAGTTCATCTTAGCTCTTATGATTCTACTTCTGGGTTGGATTTTACACTGGAATTATTCTGAAGATATCAAGATGATTTCTATATGAGTGATGGATAGCTGGAGAGCCCCAGACTGGACACTCCTATTACAGCCTAAGCCTCCCATATTTCTGCTCAACAAGGCCCTAACACCAAATATAGCAGTCCAGCTTCCAGACTGGTTGCTCCAAATAAATCGTCTCCGACCACCTGAGATAGCCTTTGAGAAGATGATAGTGAAAGGAGTGGAGTTCATCTTAGCTCTTATGATTCTACTTCTGGGTTGGATTTTACACTGGAATTATTCTCATCCACCTAGAAGAACCTTCATGAAGATGATGATGGAGAGAGCTAGACTTTAAAACATATACCACATGAAGAAGACGCTCACTTCCACTTGATCCACTCAACTCCCAGCCTGGCTACTACTCTTGAACCACCTCCAACCGCTAGGATCCCAGGCATTCATTCCTTTCCCATCTCTTTTCTTTTTCTTTGTATATATACATTTCCTTGCTTTTGTTGTTCTTGTTTTAGCTAGTTATTTTGGTTGTCAAGTTTTTAGTGTTAAGTTTTTGCTTTTTTGTGTTTTGAAATAAATTTTCTATGCATTCCTTTATATCATCTTAGAAGTCGTGAAAGCTAGTTAAATTTGATTGTCGAGTTTCGGGGATTTATTGACTTGAATGGATTATTTTATTGCATGTGTTTACTACTTGGTGATGGATTCTATGTTAATGGACTAAGTTGATTAATTTTGTTTATCTAGTGAGGATTGAGCCTATTTTTATTGCTTGTGTGTGGTGCACTAGTGGTCATTGTAACTCTAGAACTTGCTTTGATTCTTTCGAGACCACACAACAATAGGTTTGCATGATTATTATGAAGGCAATCACATTTGTTTTCCTTTACTTCTTTTATCACCACATGCTTATTGAATAACATTCTAGTCATTCATCATTTCTATTTTTCTTTCCTTCCATTACTTGCTTGTCCATTTCTATTTTTGGATGTGGAATACTTGGATGATCCATGATGAGTGTTTTGCCCAGGATGGATAAAAATTTAAGTGTGGGGGTAGAGAGTAGCTCAGGGGAATTTAGTGTTAGCATAGGTAAGTCATGCTTGATCACCATGAGCTAGGCATGCTCTTTATCTTTTTAGCTGAGCTTGATGTTGGAGCATAGGGAAGTGCACTACATGTTGAAAAAAAAAGTTGAAAAAAAAAATTTGAAAAAAAAAAGCTGAAAAAAAAAAGTTGGAAAAAAAATAAATTGGGTTCCCTTGAAAAAAAAAAGTATTGTGAAAATTTTGACATGAGATGTCATTCATTTTTATTTATGTGTGATAGTATTTTTGTTAACGACATCCCTTGTTACAATTATTGAGAGATTTATTGTATATCATTAGTAGATTTGTATTGAAAAATGTGATAATGGTTGTTTACATGTTTATTGGGTTGGAAGAAAATTTTAGGGCAATGCTTTCTTGTACTCATCTATGTAGCATTCCAGTATTTCCATATCTTCTTCTTGCATTTCTTTAGCTATTTCGTTTCTTATCTTTCTTTTCTTTCACAACTCTTGTCATTTTTATTGTACTCATGTTTCCCTTACATTCTTAATAAGCCTTCAGTGATTGTGCATTCTTATGTGTATATTGTTGGTGCAACAATGCCCCAAGCATTTATATATTTTGATGTTTGGATAATCATCTAAGTTAGGCAATGCTTTGTGATCTAATTACCAATATGTTTAAGTGAGTAAAGAGAAGTCCAAGTATGATCTTGGCAAGGAAAGTCCAAGGGATGGACTTGGCAGCATAAGACCAACCCTGTAATCTTGGCAGCATAAAGTCCAAGTGAACCTTGGCAAAGGAAGACCAAGTATGATCTTGGCAAAGGAAGTCCAAGGGATGGACTTGGCAGCGTAAGACCAAGCTTGTAGTCTTGGCAGCATAAAGTCCAAGTGAACCTTGGCAAAAGAAGTCCAAAGTAAAGTCTTGGCAGCATAAGTCCAAGCTTGTAGTCTTGGCAGCATAAAGACCAAGCATTTGGCAACCCAAGACATGACGAAACCAAGGAAGCTCTTGGAAGCAAAGCGCAAAGGATGAACAAGTCGTGGACTCGGAGGATCCCGAGGCGCAAGGCTTAATGAGGAGCTAGAAGGTTGAGTCTAGGTCTAGGGTGTAATATCAAGTGTGAATTACTCATACTTGATGAGTATCACGATCGACACGATGTATCACCGACCGTCTCGACCGAGTCGGTGAAATCGACCATCACCGACCGCTGTGGCCGATCGATGTTAATCACCGACACCAAGCGGCGAATGACCGATCAACAAGAAAATGAGCACAGAGTGTAGTCGAACTCGACTGCGGCCTACGATCACTGATCGATCACTCCATCACCGATCGATGGAGGGATCACGATCGATGGAGGGATCACCGATCGATCACTTGGCCGGTGGACAGTGCGGCTACGAATCTCTGCGGATCGGCCGTTCGTAAGTCGTTGGTTGGCGCATCGATCGATGGTAAGCATCTCGATCGATCAAAGCAACGGAAAAACAACCCCTCTTCTATAAGAAGGGGTCGTGGGGAGCTTGGTGAAGCTAGTGCTCTCATTCCTAGCTACACCCTTGTGCTCACCAAGCTTTCCCAAGTGCTTTAGTGATTCTAAACCTCCTCTTCTCTAGGTTTTAAACTTCCATCATTGTAAAGAAGAGGAGAGCATTGTAAGACAATGTTTCTCCACCTTGGTTCATCCAAAGGAGGTTTTAGTAAAGATTGGCTAGGGCTAATCCACCTTACGGATTGCCGTGGAGTAGGAGCGTCATCTCCGAACCACATACATCGGGTGTTAGCATTGCTTTCATTGTTTTCTTATTCGTATTCTTATTTGTATTTGTATTGCTTCCGCTAATGTATTTGTAGAAACGAAGAAAGGCTAATAACCCCCCCCCCCCCTCTAGCCATTACAAAGATCCTAACAAGTGGTATCAGAGCTCGGATAGCTTGGAAGATTTCACCATCAACCAAGGCATCAATGGCTCTTCAAGAGGGATATAGCACCACCAAGCCACCTCTCTTCGATGGGAGTCACTTTGCGTATTAGAAAGGTAGGATGAAATATTATCTTATGAGTAATATTGAAATTTGGCATAGCATTGTAGATGGCTTCGAGGAACCGGTGGATGAACATGGAAACCCTATTCCGAGCAAGGATTGGACGAGGGAAATGAACCGGAAGTTCGAATCAAATGCCAAGGCGGTACTCACCATCCAATGCAGCATTACAATGGAGCAACTCAACAAGGTGGGGCCTTTCGAATCCACCAAGGAGTTATGGGAAAAGCTCATTGAGCTAAATGAAGGATCCAAGGAGTCAAAGAGGGCCAAGAAGGACTTACTAATTGGACAACTTCAAGCCTTCCAAATGAAGATGTATGAAACCGTTATCCAAATGCATGGAAGGTTCAAGGAGATTGTGAATGGACTCCACATCATAGGTGAGCGAGTTGACAACCGAGATTTGGTAAGATATAAACTTCAAGCATTTCCTAGAAATTCTCTATGGACTTCTATAGTTGATGCTATTAAAGTAACTAGGGATCTTTCTCAAATTAAAATTGATGAATTATTTTGTGAGTTTGAATTGCATGAGCAAACTAAGATGTCCTCTAAGGAAAAGGGTTTAGCTCTATTTGTTGAGAAGAAGGAAAAGAAAAAGAAAGAAAGGAAAGAAGTATCATCATCATCCGAATCGGAGCATGACTCAAGTAGTGATGGAGACTCGTCTAGCGAGATGGCCAACTTTGTCAAGAAACTCTATAGAAAATCAAAGGAGTTCAAGAATAGAGAAGCACAGAAGGGGTCTCATTCTTTAAGAGGTAAAAGTAGTGGTAATTCAAATTTTAATAATAATGTGATTTGCCATGCTTGCAATAAGAAGGGGCACATAAAGCCAAATTGCCCGGAGCTAAAGAAGAAGGAGGAAAAAGAAAAGAAAAAGAAGGACAAGAAGGAGAAGAAAAAGAAGGAGGCCATGGTGGCTCAAACCACATGGGACACACCAAGTGTTGAAGATTCTTCCTACGATGATGAACTTTGCCACATCACACACCATGTGGCACTCATGACCCTAGGAGATGACTCTGGCACATCAAGCCAAGAAGAAGGCTCCTCAAGTGATGAATCGTCATCTAGTGACGATGAGGTAATGAACTCTCCTAAAGTTAAGCTTCTTTATAAATCAATTGCCTATCTTAAAGAAGCTCTAGATAAGTCTACATCTAAGGTTAAGAGCATGAAGGTAGAACTAAAGTCCATTAGGAATGAAAAACCTTCACATATTGATTCTTGCATGCTTAAGGAAGAAAATGACAAACTTAAGGATGAGGTTAGTGAATTAAAGGCATGTTTAGAGAAATTTACAAATGGCTCAAAATATCTTGACATGATCCTTAGTCAACAAAGAGCCGTTTACAACAAGGCCGGTATAGGATATAAGCCAAAAGAAAAAGAAGTTGCTTACATTTCATTAATTAATAGAAAAGCAACCATTAAGGGTAAGGTCAAGAAAGCATAGGTACCCAAGAAGTTTTTACTTAATATTACCGGTCCAAATGTTTGGGTACCAAAAGCTTGTGTTTTTCATGTGATTTAGGTAGGAGAGCAAGGTATGTGGATTGTGGATAGCGGTTGCTCAACACATATGACCGGGGATGTGAGCAAGTTCTCCACAATTAAGTATGTGAAGAAGGGAGCGGTGTCTTTTGGAAATAGTGGAAAACTCAAGATATTAGGTAGAGGTACAATTGAGGTATCCCCCAAAATTGTCATTCATAAAGTTTTACTAGTTGAAAATATGAAATTTAATTTATTAAGTGTTAGTTAACTTTGTGATGCAAACTATCATGTCTCTTTTGAACCCTCTAAATGCATGATTAGACACAAGGAATTAAATGATTGTATGTTAGTTGGATATAGGAAATCAAATATCTATTATGTTGATCTTTTATATGCTTCTAACATCTCTACTAAGTGTCTTGTTGCAAAAGAAGAAGAAAGTTGGCTATGGCATAGGAGATTGGGGCACATCAACATGAAAAACATAGCCAAGGTAGCCAAGGTAGCCAAGATGGAGTTGGTCAAAGGGCTACCAAAGATCAAGTATGTCAAGAACAAAATGTGTGATGCATGCCAAGAAGGAAAACAAACAAAAGCATCACACAAAGGTAAAACCATAACTAATATTTCCTTACCATTAGAACTATTGCATCTTGACTTATTTGATTGGCATAGTACTCCTTCTTTAAATGGTAACAAATATTGTTTAGTCATAGTAGATGATTTTTCTAGGTATACTTGGGTTTATTTTATGAAACATAAGGATGATACCTTAGAAATAATCATAGGATTTAGTAAAAGGGTTGAAAATGAAAAGAGTCTCAAAATCAACCGGATCCGTAGTGATCATGGTGGTGAATTTGAGAATTCTAAATTTTCACAATTTTGTTTAGAGCAAGGGTACAAGCATGAGTTCTCTTGTCCTAGAACACCCCAACAAAATGGGGTGGTGGAAAGGAGAAATCGTGCCCTACAAGAGGCGGCTAGGACTATGCTTAATGCATATTCTCTGTTGGGTTTCCGGCACTGCGGCGTGTGTGTGTTCGATCACGTTTCGTAAACATGAGCACAGCGGAAGCAATAAAAATAATAAATCTACATTTATTACAACACACACATGCATAGTAAAACAAGTGTAGACATAACCGTAAATTTAAATTTGCAATAAAAGGAAATTTAACTACGTTATACCTTTCGTATCACGTGTAGCGGGAACGGCATCAACCGGAACAATCCTCGCTAGAATCGTCTCTATCCGTATCCACGCCGAGTATCCTTAGGATGACTTCACTAAGCCACGAGCTTCGTCTTCATACGGGTTACTAGCCTCGTGTTGAAGACGACGTGATCGAGAGATGATCACGATCCGAATCCAAATTCGGATCCAAAACTGAGTTCTCAAAACTCGCTTCTCCGGAGAGGTATTCGTCAACCGATTGATGAATCCTTCGTCCTCCACCTCAAAGGATTATCGGAGATCGAATCCCCGGTAAGTTAGCCACTGTCGGAGCTCTAACCGTCGTCCAAATGACGCTCCGACGAGAGGAGAACAAGCTGTCCAGAAAACTGGACAGCTTTGGTGGAGGAGATAGGCGCCGGCCAACCAAGGGAAGATAAAGCTCACCTTGATGCCAAACCTAAAGGAGATCACCGGAGGGTCGCCGGAGGATCACCGGCTGAAGCTTGGACGCTGGCAAGGAGCTGGACGGCGGCACAAGGGGCTGGGCGGCAATGGAGGTTGGCGCCAACTCTTAGAGAGGATGAAGTGGGCGGCAACTTAGGGCTAGGGTTTTGGATTAGGGCTTAATTATCCCTTAAGCCCTCTTTTATAGAGAACTAATTCTCTTAATGGTTATTGGATCATAACCATTAGGCCCGTTAACCCGCTCCATTAAGATAAGTTAAAATAAACCAAACCATGATGATTTATTTTAAGTTAAAATGAACCGAACCAACTTTTGGTTCATTCGTTTTAAATAAACCAAACCCTTTGGTTTATTCTCCTCAATTGGATTATAACCAAACCATTTTAGTTCATCCATTATGTCTTCATAAGACACGGCCCATCCACGCTTCCATTGCGACTGAAACGATTTCATGCTCATTTCATGTTTGGTCCAACCAAACCTAGTTTCTCTCGGTCTGAGAATCCCATTCTCAAGCTCGTTTTAAATCCTTTGGATTACGCTCGTTGTGCGTGTGACCAAATAGGTTCTCGGTTTATGTTGGCCGTCTATAATTAACCATTAATTATAGAACAATCATGAGTGGCACCTAGTAGTACATCATGATCCCCAATTAACCGAAAAGATCAATGGTTGATCCAGAACTATTTCTGAAACCCTTCAGCAGCTCGAATGAATCGTGCCCCATTCCCTTCACTCATCTTATGCCCACTTGGTTCAGGACATGGTCTATAGTGTCAGTCCCCACTAGGCTGACTACGTCACACCTAGCCCAAGTATCATTTCCTCATCCTACGGATTCTAGTTACTGCACATGTATCGAAGAGTACCTTACTCTAAACATGTAATGCTTTGGCCAAAGACTTTAGTAACAATCCGACGAGAGGCCATGGGTATACATCTCCTCGCAAGGAGTGGTGAATCATTTATAGGCTATTCAAACACCTTCGATCACTTTGACTTATACCCAATCATCCCGGGTCCACATCTCCTTGGAGATGTTTGCTTAAGATGTCAAAGCATAAGTCTCCATGATCAAGATGACTTGAATACCGCAAGTTAAAGGAACATCACACTTAAGCTACAGTAAGAACTTCATTGACATATCTATATATGCAGAGAACTATATGAAGTCTTACGGCTGGTCACACTAATGAACTAGTTACCATAACTAGCATCCACGATCAACTCTGGACATCACTATGTCTCCAACTAGTGAGAATCAGCTGCTTGGATACACCAAGGAGTATACCTTGTGCTAGTCTCAACAGAATTGATGGTGTCCAAATCCATCAATTCATCGACTAGGGATAATTCTGATACATTACAATTACACATGTAGAGATACTCACTAGTTGTGATCCAATCACAAATTCTCTCATGCTATGAATCGTATCGTGGACATTCAGTAAATGAGTTTAAGATCCAATCAAATACATGAAACATGTATACTCAAATAGTGAATCTTCATTTATCATATAAATGGTTCATACATAAGGCGATTGCCTTAGGACATCTCTCATATATTACTAACAGACTCCCACTTGGCCTAATGCCAATCGCTACGGTATCCAATACCATAAACTCTAACATGACCCTCAAACTTACTTTGAGGTAATGCTTTAGTCAAAGGATCCGCTAAGTTCCTTTCAGTGGGAATTTTCTCGATTTGTATTTCGTTCCTACTGATGATCTCTCTGATAAGATGATAGCGGTGAAGCACATGTTTGGATCATTGATGAGACCACATCAAGTTCAGAGATGAACTTCTTGATCCAAACCGCTTCCTTTGCTTCTTCCAAAGCTGCAATGTATTCTGCCTTAATGGCAGAATCCGCTATAGCGTCAAGCTTGGAACCTTTCTAACTTATTGCGCCTCCATTCCAGGTGAATACATACCCAGACTGAGACATGGAATCATCCTTGTCTATCTGGAGCTGGCATCCGTATACCCACGTATCACCATGTACCCTTCTCCATATATTAGGAACACATCCTTAGTTCTTCTTAAGTACTTAAGGATCGTCTTAACAGCCGCCCAATGATCCATTCCTGGATCGGACTGGTATCTGCTCGTGACACTCAGAGCATACGATACATCGGGCCTTGTACATAACATAGCATACATGATAGATCTTATTGCGATGCATAGGGAATCTTACTCATGCAAATCCTCTCGTCTTCCATGCGCGGACACATAGACTTCGAAAGGTGTACCCCATGCCTGATGGGTATGAAACCTTTCTTAGATTCCGACATGCTAAACCTCTTTAGAACTCGGTCTATATATGTAGAGTGCGAAAGACCAAGCAACCGTTTCGATCTATCTCTATAGATCTTAATCCCAAGGATGTAGGTTGCTTCTCCCAGGTCTTTCATGGAGAATATCTTGGATAACCAAACCTTAACTGACTGTAAGATTGAAACATCATTTCCCATAAGTAATATGTCATCGACATACAATACTAGGAACACGACTGCACTCCCACTAACCTTCTTGTACACACAAGGTTCGTCTGGATTTTGTGAGAAATCAAACTTTTTGATTGTCTCATCAAAACGGATATTCCAGCTCCTGGATGCTTGCTTCAATCCATATATGGACCGTCGCAATTTGCATACCTTGGTTTTATCAATCGATGTGAAACCCTCAGGCTGTATCATATACACGTCCTCGAGCAGGTTTCCATTAAGGAAAGTTGTTTTCACATCCATCTGTCATATCTCATAATCATAATGAGCCGCTATGGCCAGGAGCATCCGAATGGATTTAAGCATAGCTACAGGCGAATAGGTTTCGTCATAATCAACACCTTGCTTTTGACGATATCCTTTCGCCACCAATCTAGCCTTATAGGTAATCACATTACCATCCATGTTGGTTTTCTTCTTGAAAACCCACTTGCACCCTATAGGCTTTATGCCTTCAGGTGGGTCAACCAAGTTCCAAACTTGGTTTTCATACATGGAATCCATTTCCGACTTCATGGCACCAAGCC
Source organism: Wurfbainia villosa (assembly GCA_025175895.1). Taxonomy (NCBI): domain Eukaryota; kingdom Viridiplantae; phylum Streptophyta; class Magnoliopsida; order Zingiberales; family Zingiberaceae; genus Wurfbainia; species Wurfbainia villosa. The sequence continues at coordinate 532,058 of JAKLTH010000201.1, read as the reverse complement.
ACTTATCCCTTTCTGAACTTGTCAGCACTTCTTCATAACTGGTAGGCTCCTCATCATTAATGAGTAACACGTCGTTCGATTCACTTACGAGAAATCCATATCTCTCAGGAATATTGCATGTTCTACCAGATCTACGAAGATGTGGTGTTACAATAGGTCCAGTCGATTGCTCATCACTATGAGTTGTCGGCTGTTGTGCTTCACCAGGTATCTCATCAATGTCTATTTGAGTCTCTCGAGCCTCCTCAAGCTCGACGACACTCCCACTATTTTCTTGCAAGAGAAACTCTTTCTCTAGAAATACAGCATGCCTTGAAACAAACACCTTTTGTTCCACAGAATGATAGAATTGGTAACCCCTTGTTTCCTTAGGGTATCCAATAAATAGACATTTATCAGACTTAGCATCCAATTTGTCTGATACTGTCCGCTTCACATAAGCAGGACAACCCCATATCTTCAAGTAAGATACATGAGGTTTCTTACCATTCCATATCTCATATGGAGTAGTAGAGACTACCTTGGTTGGCATTCTGTTTAACAAGTAAACAGTTGTCTGAAGTGCATAGCCCCAAAAGGACTTGGGAAGATTCGCATGATTCATCATTGACCTGACCATGTCCAACAAGGTCCGGTTACGCCTCTCAGATACACCATTATGCTGTGGTGTATACGGCGGAGTCCATTGAGACAATATACCATTGTCTCTTAGATAATCAAGAAACTCTTGACTTAAGTATTCACCACCTCGATCCGATCGAAGTATTTTAATACTCTTGTCATGTTGTTTCTCTACTTCATTTCTGAATTCTTTGAACCTTTCAAAGGCTTCAGACTTGTATTTCATCAAGAACACATACCCAAACCGTGAGTGATCATTGGTGAAGGTAATGAAGTAGCTATAGCCTCCTAAAGCTTGAGTTGACATAGGTCCACATACATCAGTATGTATTAGACCTAGTAACTCTCCCACTCGTTCACCTTTTCCAGTAAAAGGTAACTTAGTCATCTTGCCTTTTAAGCATGATTCACATGTATCGTATGAATCCAATTCAAACGATTCCAGAATTCCACATCGGACCGCCAAGGCACATTGGACTTATGCCGCCAAGACACCGCTTGGACTTTACGCCGCCAACCATTGGACTTATGCTCCCAAGACTTCACCCTTGGACTTTACGCCGCCAATATCAAACCCCTTGGACTTCTCAAATGTCAAGACTCAAGCTTGGACTTTCCCTTGCCAACCCATGTTGGACTTTCCATGCCAAGACCCATGCTTGGACTTCCCTTGTGCCAAGTACTCAAGACTTGGACTTTCCCAAATGCCAAGTGTCCCACTTGGACTTTCCATGCCAAGTACCCATGACTTGGACTTTACCTTGCCAAGACTCATGCTTGGACTTTCCCATAATCACATGGTCAACCCTAGTCAACCATCAAAGTCTCCCTCGAGTCAAACTCGAGTCTGATCAATTATAACTTGGGTTGATTGTATAAACAATCTCCCCAAAACATTAACCGACATCAATGTCAAACCACTTTGTCAAACATCAAAACAACACTCGAGTCAAACTCGAGTCTGATTTCAATTACAGTAATCAGTCGACTTCCACTCACATCAGTCGACTGCCATCAGGCGGAAGTCGACTGATAACTGAAATTCTCGAATTTCAACTATCAGAATCGAATTTTGAAAAGTCATAAGTAATTCTACATATATCGAAAAATAACAAAATTTGATACGTATATTACTTATAGTCAATACAATGGGTGAAAAATATTTGAAAATTATTTTACCCATAAAATATCAAAATTGATACAAAATCCAAAAGTGAAGAAGAACTTCAATATTTTAGCTCACTTTGTATCAATCTCATCAATGGTGATTGCTATCAAAAGATAGACTTCACCAAGGTTTTCTAAAATGATTTTAAAATGTTTTCAAAACCTTATTTTGGATCATATTCCTTGGGCTCCATATACATGACTTGTACACAAGTTTTCCCAATGATCCACCACTCATATAAGATGAGTTTGAGTTCATCTAGATGCAAAAACTATGCACCTTGAACTTAACTCATATCCTAGCATCTCACATGTATCTAGGGTGTATAAATACACATACATGTCAATGTGATGTGAGATGTAGGTTTTGTTCTCCCTAATCTAGGGTTTCATGCATTTTCTAAGGCAACCCTACTCGATTCCCTTATGAATGGGACTCCAAGTCATGTCAATTGTCCTTAACTCAATTTTAATCAATTAAATGCATGAAATGATTATGGCATTAATGATGATATAAATAAGCATATGCTCATAATCATGATGTCATGGCATAATATGAAATCTAAAAACACATGACATTAATCCTTAATCCTAAAAACATGATCATGACATATAAATGCTAGAAATAAATATGATGTCATGCCATAGCATATGGCAAATCAAAGCATGGTAAATAAAAAGTATAGGTATAATAATACCTAAATTTTAGTGTTAATTGCCATTTGTTGGGATTAATTATATTTTTCCATAAAACCTAAATTATCCCAAATGTACCAAAAAAAAACAAAGTGGCACACTAACCTCTAAACCTAAATTGAGCCAATTTAAATTATTTTTCACTCTTCTTAAATGATATTGGCACATCCTAAAATCTTTTAGGATTTATCATCAAATCCATTTCCAAGATATCCATAACCTTGGAAATGACCTAAAATGTCAACTTTGCTATGGTTGAGTTAACTACCCATCCAATCAAGGTTGACACGACCTAACCTATCTAGCGTGAGTCAATCACGCCCTTAGGAACTCAAAATCTATTTGAGCTCCTAGGGTTAATTAGGTATTCCTTAGGGATAACCTCCCTAGATACCCTCCTAATGACCCTCCTAGGCTTAGTAGCCTTGGTCATTTGGGTCTTACCTAGGTTAACTCTAGGGGTAACTCCCCTTGCAACCTTCTTAGTGGCCACCCTAGGTTTCCTAGAAACCTTAGCCACTAGGCACAAACCTTGGTCAACTCTAGGGATGACTTCCCTATTGTCCTTGGTCTTCCTAGACCTAGATTGTATTTCATAATCTAATGGAACATTATGATAAGTCATATTAGGCTTAGGTTTGTGACCCAAACCTTTCTTGCCCTTGGTTGACTTTTGTCTTTTAGGTCCTAAGTGTTGACTTTGACTTCTAGACCTAAAAGTTTGACCAATTGACCCTTGCATTTGATTTTGCATAATTTTGAGGGTCTTTTCTAATTTCTCAAGACTTGATCTCAAGGCTTGGTTCTCTAATTCTAATTGCCCAATTTTAGAATTTTGATTTGGTCTTTGGGCATGGTTCTTTCTAGGCATATGCCTAGTCCATTTGGAATTAAAACCTAGGTGCTCTTGCACCTTTCTAATTGTCTCCCTAGGTAAAATTGGTGTAGTGTTATTTGACCTAGGTTTGTCCTTAGATGAATTATTTTTAGGGATATTAGTCCCAAATTTCTCCTTATTTTCAAAATAAAGGTTCTTAGCTCCTAAACAAATGTACTTGTTCCTATTAGCATGCTTTTCAGAAATTGCAAGAGAATTAAAATCCCTAGCATGCTTTTTAACATTTAAATTAGAAGGAGCATTATTTAGATATACCTTAGGGTTTGCCTTAGAGGCTCCCCCTACTTGTGATGCTTCATTTTGCCTCTTCCTTTTCCCCTTCGAGCATTGATTCTGGTAATGTTCCAGTTGTTGGCACTTGAAGCAAATGACATGCTCTTTGCTTCTTCTAGTGGGGGCACCGGCATCTTTTGATCTTTCTTGAGGTTTTGGTGCCGGAGGAGTTTTTCTTACTCTTGTAGTGTCCGGATTCCCTACACTCAAAGAAAATTATATGATTTTTATTTAAAATTGAATTGCTTGAGTTACCTAAGTCAATGGTGGTGGTGAGTGTTAGTGCTTATAAGCTCCACATATCTCCACAATGACATGATATTGTCCACTTTGGGCCTAAGCCCTCATGGTTTTATTTTTGGGCTTTACCCAAAAGGCCTCATACCAATGGAGATATCTTTTTTCTTATAAGCACATGATCTTTTCCATGTCTTACCAATGTGGGACTTTGATTGTATTCCCCATACTCCCAACAATCCCCCCCTCAAGCCTATCCCTCCTCGAAGGATTTTCTCTGCTTGATGTCCGATCTTCAACCCACCAGGACTTCCTGCCAGTTGTTCGGTCCCCCCGACCCAACTAGACTTCCTTCCTGATGTCTGGTTCTCTTGATCCGGACGTGGGAGCTCAACTTCCTTCGTTCGAGGTTCATGGCTTGACATGGACCATGGCTCTGATACCAATTGTTAGTGCTTATAAGCTCCACATATCTCCACAATGGCATGATATTGTCCACTTTGGGTCTAAGCCCTCATGGTTTTATTTTTGGGCTTTACCCAAAAGGCCTCATACCAATGGAGATATCTTTTTTCTTATAAGCACATGATCTTTTCCATGTCTTACCAATGTGGGACTTTGATTGTATTCCCCATACTCCCAACAGTGAGGATCTCTTGAGCTTGCTCTTCCTCTCTATCGGATATAGATGATTCTTCTTGTTGCTCCAGTGTTGAGGATGCTCTCTCCTCCCCCTCAATTCTAGAGGTGGAGGCTTCTTCCACTTCTACCTCCTCCTTGGAAGTTGATGGCCTCCCAACCTCCAATTCTTCACACTCTCCTCTTGACCCGGATGTTGACTCTTCTTCAACTTTTGAATCCTCACTTGCTTGTGAGGAAGAGCTTGCTTCTTCGGCCTCTTCCAATTGAATCGATGAGCATTCTACATCTTCTTCTTCTTCTTGGACCGGTTGAGGGTTTTCATGATATTTTGCCAATTCATTCCAAAATTCTTGGCATCCTTGTATTCACCTAGGCTATACAAGATATCATTAGGGATCAAATCACTCAAAAATTTGATTACCTTATTACTCCTCTCAAATTCTCGAAGTTGTTCTTTGGTCCACTTCTTCATTTTGAGGAACCCTCCTTTAGGCCCTCTTAGAAATTGGAACCCTTCCACCAAAATGGACCACTCTTCAAAGTCCCTCATCATTAAGAAGTCTTTGGTCCATGCGCTCCATTGCCTAAACCCTTCTTGTCCATAGAAGGTATACGGGATTGGAGTGTTGATATCTCATCCTAGTTGCTCTTGAACTTCCATCTTCCCTCTAGCTTCTTTAGCTCCCGGCGGTTAATCCGTAGAAGAGCCCCGAGCTCTGATACCAATTGTAGGAGATTTGAGGCCGCTAGAGGGGGGTGAATAGCGTCGCGTGATCATACGATGATGGAATTCGATCATGATCGTCTCTACAAAACTCGTTATGCATAGCGGAATAGTAATAATAAAAGCAATAACGAATTGAAACAACCACGAACACAAAGATATAACATGGTTCGGAACTGAATGGTTCCTACTCCACGGATCGAGCTCTAAAGAGCTCTTGTGATGCACACGCACTCACTAATCACAAATAACTCCTTCTCGACACAAATCGGAGGTGGAGAAACCTCGTACAACAGTTTACAACAATAAACTAAGTACAAAAAGCAATTACAATGCAATACAAGTAAAGAGAACACTTTACAAATGCTTTGGATTGCTTGATCTTTGATTGCCTTGGACTAGCCTTAAAGGATTGGAAAAGCACCAACTATTCCCCTTCAAATCGCCCAAGAAAATCACTGCAAAAACCCTCCATTCGAGATCCTTTTATAGCTTGCGTCGGGCTAGATTTCCGCCTAACACTCGACTGCCATAAGGCCCCAGTCAACTGCCAATACTGTAGCTGTGAGACAACGGGTTGATCCACGCTGGAAAAACTCCAACGAATCTCTTGGCAGTCGACTACCAGCACCCGTAGCCGACTGCCCAGTCGGCTACGGAGCATTCTGTGCTCGTGGCCGAACCATCACGATCATTATCCATGGCGCGATCGATCGCCAAGAATGATCGCACCAATGAACAATGATCACAAGACTTTTTCAGCCCCAATTCGACAGTCGAATTGAAGTCGACTCGTGGCAGTCGAACTGGCCATATTGCCAGTCGACTGCCAACCTTAAACATGTGGTTTTAACCCAACTATGGTGCCCCCGTACTTGCTAGACCATCCCTTAGCCTAGACCTAAGCCTTCTAGCCACCTCCATCAGCCTCACGCCTCTTGGATCCCTCCAAGTCATCCATGACTTGTTCATCCATCGCGCTAGCCTCGAGGTGCTTCCATCGGCTATTGTCATGCTAACGGTGTCTACACCGCCAAGACACATTGGACTTACGCCGCCAAGACACCGCTTGGACTTTACGCCGCAAACCATTGGACTTATGCTCCCAAGACTTCACCCTTGGACTTTACGCAACCAATATCAAACCCCTTGGACTTCTCAAATGCCAAGACTCAAGCTTGGACTTTCCCTTGCTAACCCACGTTGGACTTTCCATTCCAAGACCCATGCTTGGACTTCCCTTGTGCCAAGTATGCAAGACTTGGACTTTCCCAAATGCCAAGTGTCCCACTTGGACTTTCCATGCCAAGTATGTTGGAATGTATACTAAAAGCCTAGCTCTTTTTGTATGAACATTTTTATTTTGAAATAAGAATCACATGATCATTGTTTGCACTTTATATTTATTATATGTGTGCATATTTTCTAATACTTTACATTGTAGATAACATGGTGCTTTGTGTGACACAGAAGATCATGTTATCAGTCCCTTGTAGAATATAAGTAGAGGCTCACAACCAAGATGGTTTTGGACAAACCATTGGCATGGTTGTAGTGTAGCTTGGTATTGTTTTGTCTTGAACATAGAGTTACACTAGTACACTTAGGTGTATTGAGCAGGACCGACATAGAGGTGATTCAATTTATTGCTGACTAGATAATTGAATCGGACCTCGGATATTATATTGTACATGCTCTTAATCCCGATATAATAACAAGCACATGTACTTAGTATTTATTTCTTTGATTTACCAAAGGGTGAGATTTATATGGATTAAATCAATATGCCCGGTAAGTTGGGAAATGATATTATTTACATGGTGTGCCATTGATTATAGGAGGAAACCGTGTCCTATATATTAGGTTGATGATGTCCCCTTGAGGAGCTCATAAGGTTCATCATGTAAACCCTACAGGTTGACTTAGTCAACATGATGATAAGGTTGAGTGGTACTACTCGAGGAGTTAGATGTTAATTGATTGATGGTCAGTAAATCAATTAATTGATGGGCATTCGATATCTTAAACATGGGGAGATGGATGTACAAATAATGTATGGATCCCATATTAATTTATGGGGGTTGGTGAGGTAATTCAATGATGATCCTTTAGTGGAATGGAACATCATTGATGGATCAAGTTTGTATGGTTCCAATCCATCGGGTGGCCAAGATCCAACTCCTCCTCATGGTCCCTATCGTAGCCTAATATAAACCTCATGAAGCCTAGATCCAATGATGGAAAACAAATCCCTAGATCTGACGGTGGAGATTAAATCTCTAGATCCGACGGTTGAAATTAAATCCCTAGAACCAACGGTGGAGATTAAAACAAGGCTTAAGCCTAACTCTATAAAAGGGTGCTTAAGGTGGGCGGCAAGATGAAGAAGTTGGATGTTTTTGGATATTAGGGTTTTGCCTTTCATTGTCTTGGGCAGCAAGAAACCCTAGGGAGATTAGGGTTTGCTTCCTTGGTTGGGCGGCTAGGGTTTGGAAGGAAGAGTGGGCGGCAACTATAGGAGAGGATCTCTTCTTCTTCCTAGGGTGTGGCCAGCACCTATCTCTCTTCCCTCTACCTTGGTTGGCGCTCAACCTATTCCTCTTCTCCTCTTCTTTTCCTCTTGGCCGGCGGCACAAAGGAGCTAGGGATTGTTCCCTTGTTCGGTTCCTTGGTTGGCCATCTTGTTCTCTCTATTCTTGGGGCCGGCGGCATCAAGCTTTTGTGGCTTGGTGGTTGGCTCAAGCAAGAAGGGAAGGAGAGTTCTTCTTTTTTTTGATTGAAGAAGATCTAGGAAGCTTCAACTTGTGGAGGATCTTCGCCCACACGAAGTCTACAAGGAGGCTAGGACATATGATAGAAGATCGAGAGGTATAAAAGTTTTACAAGTTTTATTATTGATCTTTGCATGTTCTTATTAATATGATTGTATGTGTTGATTTTACATGTCTACATCCATATGTATTTGTATAATCATGGACCCCGAAGATAAACACAAAAAACGGCGATCCGTCTGTCGTCTCTTCCGTGGCTAACCGACTAGAAGAGTTTGGTTGCTTGAACAACTAGTTTGTTCAAGCGATCGCTCAAGTCGTTAGAACAAAGACGAATTGGTTGAGCTTAGGAAACTCATCCCATCCGAATTAGTTTTCATTAGTGAAAATTTTAATTCGGGGACATGGGAGCCAATGAGCCTCCGAGCAATACCATCAAAGTACCCATGACTTGGACTTTACCTTGCCAAGACCCATGCTTGGACTTTCCCATAATCACATGGTCAACCCTAGTCAACCATCAAAGTCTCCCTTGAGTCAAACTCGAGTCTGATCAATTATAACCTTGGTCGATTGTATAAACAATCTCGCCAAAACATTAACCGACATCAATATCAAACATAAATGTCAAACCACTTTGTCAAACATCAAAACATCACTCGAGTCAAACTCGAGTCTGGTCAATCGTGACTTGGGCCGATTGCACCAACAGTTTCAGTGAGGGTTAAGGTAGGCTCTTCTAGATCCTTGAGTTTATGTGGTGTTTTGATTGAAGCAATGCACTCCTTGATTAAAGTATCAATTATATAATCCTCAAGTTCTTCTTCAAGTGGTGATTGCATGGATTGCCCTTCTTTACTTCCTATGTCATCTACGTCTTCCTCATCCATTCACTCAAAGTGAGTCTTCACCATATTAGGTGTAATCCAGTCATCAAAGCCACTTTCTAGTCATTTGGTTTCTTCTTCTACTAGATTTCGTTGCATAAACTCCGCGAATTGTCCACTATTCTCCTTGCATTGCCTAGTAAAATTATCTAACAAGGCTTCTAAGTTGGGACTTGGTTTTGGATAAAATTTGCATGGTGATTCATAGCTCTCGTTCTCATTTGGGACACAATATTGAGTCTCTGTCTACGAATGCCACCGTTGAAATTCAGTGTTTGCTTCTTGTTGCGTTTGAATAAAATTTTCTATCATCTGATCCAGTTGGGATTTAGGCAGACAATATTAAGGGTTTAAGTAGCTAGGGTCATAACTATATAAATAGGAATTATCCTGTGGCCACTGGTTGTACTCGTAGGTGATATCTTCTTGTTCAAATTGTGAAGGTTCAAATATATTTGAACAATCGTTAATGGTATGCCATGTTTTACCACAATACTCACAATAAATGTTACCAAAACTCACAGCATTAAATTGATCATAATCATGAGTAAAAGCATGCATCATTATATATAGGAAATTATAGATAAGGAAAGAACAACAATGTTTTGGCAAGAGACTAAAAAAAATAAACTGCTAGAAATTACTAAAGATAAAAGAAAACTGAAATCTAAAATTAGTACTAAATTAAAATGGAAGGTAATAAAAATTAGGGAAATAAACCTAAACTAGGTCTGATCCAAACTATCCACTTTTGATTCAATATCGAATCAACAGTCCCCGACAACGGCGCCAAAAACTTGATGCACGCAAATGCGACCTCAAATCTCGTGACGGGAACCGTCAAGGACTCGCAGCGCGCTCGTACTCAATGTCCACAAGTGCATGGATGTCATCAAGTAATAAATAGATTATCGATCCCACAGAGACTGAGATTCGAGTACCGATTGATCAGTGGACGTTGTTCGGAGTTTAGTTCTAAGGGTTGTGGTTACGAGGTTAACGTTGGTCCTAACTCAAGTACGATGTCACACGGAGGAAGGGAAGGTTGGTTCGAGATTAAAAAAGGGATCCTAGGACTTCAGTTTCACTTGTGCAACATGGAACAAGCTAATAAATTAAATGTTGTCTGGTTCTCTAATTAGGGTCTTATGGAAGGGGAATCATACCCTTTTTCGATGAGCTTTCACTTCTATCAGGAACTACCTATCCTTAATCAGGCTGACCCTTTCGGTAAGATAGGATAGATGGTATGAGGATGCCAAATCAATCCCTATGAAGAGTTGGAATGTGTCCCGTTCCTTACTCCATCATACCCTTCTACCTACGGTTACCAGAGATGAGGACAACCACTTGGTTCCTTCTTAATTCCCCTAGATCTTTGATACAAGGGTTGTCACCCCTTGTATCGGCTATGTACAATAGATAGAAAACGAAAACACAATCTTCATCAAATCAAACAAACACTAACTACAAATAGAAATTCAAAAACATAATTAACATTCGATCTAGCATGTTCTACGTACACAAGTTACTCCCTAATCCTAGAATCGAAGATTCTACTCCATAGACGAAAAAGAACGAACACAATGCATAATAAAATAAGTCATTACAATGCAGGAGATGAATATAAAGTAAATTGCAGTACTCTTAGTTCTTATCTTCGAGTCAGAGCACAGGTTATGATCCTCTCACCATCTCCTTCCTCTCCGTTGCGAGTTTCCGGTGCCTTTTAGGGCACCGGTGTGTCGTCCCAGCCATTGGGCCTCTCCCCTAGGGTTTGGGCATGGCTTTCCTTTTATATACTTGAAGTCGGTGCTTCCCGAATCCACAAAAGAACCCTAATCGCGTTGAAATAACCCAGCACCACACTGTCGTGTGGATTCACACAGCAAGGTCGTGTGTGGCACTGGGGTGGTTAACTCTTTGATTTGGACACGACCGTGTGGATTCACATGGCTAGGCCATGTCCCCTTCCATTCTGATGTGAGCAAAACATATAGGGTTTTAGGAGTAGGTTTCGTCACATCTCGCTGCATTTTATACTTGTTTCATGCATATCGTACTGTGTTTTGCATGCATTTTCTATTTTCTTGTTCGGAGATATACTCTTTGTACTTTTGTATGCAAGACAACATTCTATGGGGAAAATGGTGCACTTTTGGATCAAAATGAAGGCATTTGGCAACTAGAATAGAAGGACACACAACCTGACCCTGTAAATCCACAAGGCCAGCCACGGAGCACACACCAGCACCACACATAGCCTGGCTGTGTGAATCCACATGGTCGTGTGGCGCTAGGATGATTTCGACGAGATTAGGTTTTTTCTAGGTTTCGGGAAGATCCAGCCTCATGTCTATAGAAGGAAATCTATGCCCAAACCCTAGGGGGGAGGCACGACGGTCAGGACGACACACTGACGCCCTAAAAAGCTTTGGGAACTTGCAACGGGGAGGAAGGAGGCCACTCGAGGACCAAATATTGTGCTTCAACACCGGGGAGAAGAACCAAAGTCCATTGTAATTCACTTTCCTTACATAATTTGCATTGTATCTATGAATTCAATTATGTTTTGTGTTTCTCTTCTCGTTTCTATGGAGTAGATTCTCCAATTCTAGGATTATGGAGTAGTTTGTGTGCGTAAAACATGCTATTTCAAATATATGTCTGTTCTTGATTTCATATTTGCAATTGGTGATTGTCTAGACCGATAGCTATTTGTTTTGTTCTTCTATTTACTGTGCATAGCCGATACGAGGGGTGATAGCCCTCGTATCAAAGATTTAGAAGAATTAAGGAGGAACCTTGGCCTCATCTTCGGTAACCATGGATAGAAGGGTGTGATAGAGTCGGAAATGGGACACATTCCAACTCGTCACAGGGATTGATCCGGCATCCTCATACCGCCTACCCCATCCTAAAGCCAGGGGTCAACCTGGTATGGAAAGAGGTAGTTCCCGATAGATGCGAAGGCTCATCAGGGAAGTGTATGATGCCCCTTCCACAAAACTATAGTTAGACGTCTAGATGATACCCAATTGATAGCGTGTTCTGCGACACACAAGCAAAATCGAAATCCTAGAATTCCCTTAGAAGGCTCGTATCAACCCATATCTTCCTCCGTTTAACACCGTACTAGAGTTAAGACCGCCGACAAACCTCATAAGCACAACCCTTAACATTAAACTTCAAACAATAACGTCCACTGAACAATCGATACTCAAATCTCAGTCCCTGTGAGATCGATAATCTTTTTTATTACTTGACAACATCCGTGCACTTGCGGGCATTGAGTGTGAGTGCGCACTTCGAGTCCTTGATGGTTCCCGTCGCAAGATTTGAGGACGTGTTCGCGTGCATCAAGTTTTTGGCACCGTTGTCGGGGACTGATTGATTCGATATCGAATCAAGAGGTGGATAGTTGGATCGGACTTAGGTTAGATTCATTTACTTGCTTTATTTTTTTCTTATTTTTATTTTATTTACTTCAGTTTTAGATTTCCAAAGGCCCGGAGTGGATAATTGGGTATTTACTTCAGTTTTAGATTTTTTATATATATACCTCGATTTAGGTTAGATTAAGTTTAATTGGCTTCTTGCATTTTCTTTTTTATTTTAGTTTATTCTTCATTTGACTTCACATCTTTAAATTTTTTTTTTAAATCCTGTTCATAAGTAATAAGATATACTCCTAATTTTGTGGCTCGGTTCTTCGTTTGCGTAGACATTTAGGATCAGAAGACTTGATTCTGATAGATCTAGAAATCGAACGAACCTATCATCATAGGAGAGCTGAATAGAAGAGGATGGAGGACCAAGACACGTCCGTGGTGAACGTAGGTAGTCGACCTTTGTAGAATTACACAGCCGCTAGTGCTAGAGGATATAAGTCGAGCATATCTGGACCATCAATTTCGTGCAACAATTTTGAATTGAAACTAGCTCTTATACACATGGTCCAGCAAAGTCAATTCGGGGGAGCTGCAACTGAAGACCCGAACTGGCACCTAGAGACATTTTTGGAAATTTGCTCGACGATGAAGATCAATGGAGTACCTACCGACGTGATTCGCCTGAGCCTATTCCCTTTCTCATTGCGGGATAAGGCTAAGGGATGGCTTCACTCCTTTGCGTCGGGAAGCATTACTACATGGGAGCAGTGTGAGCAGTAATTCTTGAACAAATTTTTCCCACCAAGCAAGACTGCTCACATGCACCATTTAATTACTAGCTTCCGTCAGAAAGAAGGGGAGTCTTTATTCGAAGCCTAGGATCGCTACAAGGGGCTACTCTACCAATGCCCCCATCATGGACTGGAAAGGTGGCTGGTGATCCACATATTCTATAATGGGATCATGTATGCCACCAAGGTGTCCCTCGATTCTGCTACAGGAGGGGCTCTAATGAACAAGACTATTGAGGAAGCAGAGGAGCTGATCGAGGAGGTGGCTCAAAACCACCATCAATGGACTTCCAAGTGTAGTCACCCAGCCCCTGCAGTAGGTTTATATGCTATCAACTCTGTAGACCACCTAGCGGTGAGAATGGACGCACTTAGTAGACGGTTCGACTCTCTGAATCCTAATACTGCATGTGCGGCCGATACCTTTGGAGAGGGGGCAGCAACATATAAAGAGGACTATTATGGAGGGTAGGGCAGCTTAGAAGAGAAGATCGAGCATGTCGATGCGGTTAGGGACAACAATCAAAGGCTCAACAACCCATATTCCAGCACTTACAATCCCGGATGGAGGAACCACCCAAATTTTTCCTATCGGAGTAACTCGGGAAATTTCCAATCGTCAGGAGGATATGTGCAGCAATAGGGCAATGGACAGCAACAACCATAGAAGTCTAGGCTAGAATTGATGATGGAAGACTTCATTGCTACCCAAACTAAGGCCAATGCAGAATTTCGACACCAACATCAAAAAATAGAAGAGTCACTTAGGGATTTGAAGGCTACTGTTGACGACCATGCAAGTCACACAAAGATGTTGGAAACTCAGGTGGCCCAAATAACCCAAACTGTATCACAAACTATGGAAATCTCTACGTCATTACCCCAGCCAAGTCAAGTCAAGGAAGAGGGAATATGCGGCGAGAGAGTAGGTCAGAAGAACTGATTCACCGAGGGGTGTGCAGCCATGATATCAACGTTACCAAATCAGGCTGAAATTAAAGATAAAATTCCACCCAAGATGGAGGACCCTGGTGAATTTGTTATACCCTGCTAGATTTATGGTGACAACATGAATGAAGCACTGTGCGATCTAGGGTCATCGATTAGCATGATGCCCTACGCATTCTACTTGGAGATGGGACTAAGTAATATACAACCAATATGAATAGGGATTCGCATGGCGGACGACACGATTAAGGAACCCGTTGGCATGCTTGAACATGTACCTTTGGTGGTTGAGAATTTTGTCATACCCACAGATTTTATTGTACTGGATATAGAACCAAACCCAGAATCCCATCATTTTCGGAAGACCCTTTTTGGCGACTGCGGGAGCATGTATAGACGTGAAGGCGTACAAGATCTCCTTGGAAGTAAATGATGAGATCATCATATTTAACCAATCGGAGTGTAGGCATCCCTTCATAGATGGGTATACCTCGTGCAGGGTAACGACTGCTTCACCTGAGGACAAAGAATTCGAGATGGATGAATGGAGGTTTACAGAGCCTCCCAAGCTAAGTTGAGATAATGAACTGTGGTCAAGCTAAAAGACCTTAAACAAAGTGCTTCTTGGGAGGCAACTGTTAGTTATAGCACTAGAACCAATCATGTGATGGTTGAATAGGGAACATTTTGTATCATATTCTATAAAGCCAAAGGATTGGTTATTATATTTACGTCTTGCTTGTGCCAGCTAAATTAAATATAATAATGCCCTAGAAAAGTAGGTTCTTATCTACAACACATCAATTGGCAGAATTGATTATGAGAGACTGTAGAGAACACTTTCCTAAATGTTCCTAGTCAAGTATTAATATGCAAGGGCAATATTAATACATAAAGACTAGCATGTAGGTCAATTGATGACTTGATCTCACAAATCATGGATATATGATATAAAGTTGACACATGGGTATATATTAAAGAATATATACTGAACTGACCCGCCATGAGAAAGTTTCATGGATCATCATATGAGTGTCAAACTTTCTCATGTGACTATTGGTATGAATAGTCCTCAAACCTGAAGTCACTACGGTTCCCTACATAAGGAGTTATGTACTTTGGTATCGTCAAACGTCACCCGTAACAGGGTGGACCATAAAGGCGATTACTGGGTATATAACAAATTATGCGGAGGGATGTGAGTGATGTAGATGGGATCTATCCCTCCCATATGACGGGAGTGATATCTATGGGCCCCTTGATTGAGTAGAACTACTAAAACACATGGCCATGCTCGAATGAGTCAATATGAGATATTGAGCTCATTTGTTTGAGTTAGTTTACTCAGGGATCAAGAAACACATAGATTGATCGAGGATGACACGGTCTATGCCTCATTGGTCAATCTGATATCAAGGATAGAAGGACACGGTGATACATTATAGTAGTTACGGAAAGGTTAGTCGGATCTTGACTTATTTCGTAACTTGGGTAGCAATGATGTATTGCTAGATGCCGCTCATTGCTTGTGTATCTAAAAGAGTTTAGATCCACTGCCAACGTTATGAGAGCCTATAGGGTCACACACAAAGAGCATGATGATTAGAAGAATTAGTGCATTCTAGTTTGACTAGAATAATTTGGGAATGAGCTTAAGTACAAAATGGTTTTTGGACTTTAAGCTTAATGAAAATTTTAGCTTATTGATTTAATGAGATTAATTCAATATGCTAAGCTTACTAATTTAATAAGATTAAATAAATATGTTATCATGATAGCCTAAGCTTAATTGATTTAATAAGATTAATTCAATATGTTACCTTATTGATTTAATGAGATTAATTCAATATGATAACATAAGCTTATTGAATTAATAAAATTAATTCAACATGCATGAATGCCACATAAGCATTCCACCTAAGCATGCTACATAAGCATGCCACCTAAGCTTGATGAGGTGGAAGGAGACAAAGGGTTTTGACCTTTGGAATTTCTCCACATGTGCCCGGTAACTCCTTGTTTGATTATGTTTCAATGCAATTGATTGCATTGAATGTAATTGGAGATGAAAGGTTTTTTCAATCCTATAAAACACTCCATGGGGTGGCCGGCCAAGGTTGGTGAAGCTTGAGGCTTGGAGAGAGCTTGGTGGTGAGAGGCTTTGGTTGTGTGGTTTTTGTGAGTGTATGCTAGCAAGAAGAGTGGTCTTATTCTTCCTTTCTCTTTTTCCCTAACTTCCTCTCCTTTAGGGACTTCTCTAGCAAGAAGTAAAGGAGAGCTCTTCTAGTTTCTTTTGTGAGACAAGAGCTTGCTCGTGTGGATACATATAGAGGCACGGACATTTGAACGTGCTAAAAGATCCAACAAACCCAAGGAGAAGCGGGATTAAAAAGGGCACGCAACAAAGGTAATATTCTCCTATAAGATAGGTTTTGAGAAATTTATTTTTTGTACGAGGTTTTCTTTCGCAAGGATCACTTGGAAGGGATCCTATTTTTCCGCAAGATATGCCATTTGGCATAAAGAATTCCTCACAAAGGGTATCAGAGCCACTTAAAAGATCGTATAAAATAGGTTTTCTATTTTATATATGATATAGAAGTAGGATAAATTTTATTATGAGTTGATAATTGCATTAGCAATTTTTCAAACATAATAAAATATCCGATGTCTTTTAAAAGTTAAAATGACATGGTGCATGGTTATGGCCTAGTCCCAAAAGGTTTGTGAATGTGTGTGTTGTACTTCTTAATACGGCCTGCGTGTCGTGCCTTCCTCCTAAAATTCTTGTTGTAAAATTAGTTTTAGACTCGAATGTAACTCGAGTATTTCTCCTTTTGTCATGTACAAAACAAAGATGGAGGGTCCATTGGAAGATGAGGTTACAAGGAGGAAGTCAACACACAAGACAACCAAAAGGAAGCACTTAGGAGAAGATGCTATCCCTAGGTTGACCAATCAATCTTTTCATTGGCTTGAGAAGATTGTAGAATAAGGGCCATAACCATGACACGCTTAGTTTAATATGTATGTGATGCATGTTAATTTAGCTTATATGTGATGTATGCTAATATGTATGTGATGCATGTTTATTTCTTAATAAGTCAAAAACGATATGCCTACCAAAGTTTGGTACTCACTACTTCCTCGATCATTTGTTGGGTTTGCCAAAGCAAAGCAATGCATTTTATCTTGAAGAGTGCGAGTGGACAATCGTGATGTCCCGCTATCAAACTTGGTTAAGACTTAATTAAGTTTTTCTTAATTTAATTAAGAAAGTAGAGGCATATATTAGCTTTGAACATAAGTTTTAAAAATTAGTTTTATGTGATTTCAACATCGCCTTTGTCTTAGAAAGTGGTCGTTGTTCGATATCCAAGAAGGCCTGGCCTCGCCACTACCGAAGCCGGTTTAGGAATAAACACTAAACTAATCTAAACTTAACCAAAGCTATTAAAGAGTTACATCAGATGTAATTGGCAAAAGATTGCCTACCTAATCATACTACGCCTTGGGCGATTAGCCAAAGCTAACTCAAGACGACTATGATGTGGATCTTTATCCCATATAAATTTATAGCTAAATAGAAGCTAATGATGTGAGCAAAATGTGTTTACCTACATCAATGATTAGCTCATATCAAAGCTATGAGAATTTAGTGGAGCCTCATTTAATTAAAGGCCTAATTAAATGATTAGGTATGATACTTAATTTTGCATTTTAATGTTGTAGATCACCATGTCATCTAACACACACACCCTCAACTTGCGATCTGCCTTGAGAAGGACAAGCTCAATGGAGCTAACTTTCTAGATCGGTATAGGAACTTGAGGATTATCCTCAAGCAAGAACGCAAACTATGTCCTAGAGCACTACCCTGAAACACACTACCATGCGCGCCACTGTGAAAAGGATGCTTATAAGAAGCATCAAGATGACGATTAGATGTGTCATGTCTTATGCTTGCCACCATGAACTCGAGCTTCGAAGCAACATGAGAACATGGATGCCTATGGTATGGTTGAGCATTTGAAACAACTATATCAAGGACAAGCTAGGCACGAGTGTTTTGAAGTGTCTAAGGCTCTTTTGCATGCAAGATGCAAGAAGGAACACTGTAGGAACTCACGACTAAATGATCGGGTACGCTGAGAACCTTGAAAGACTAGGTTTTCCATCGAGCCAAGAATTGGCAACCGATGTTATCCTCGCAATCGCGTTTAAGCATATAATCAATTCATGAATTATAACATGAATGAAATTGATAAACCTTTGCTCGAGATTCTCAACATGTTAAGAATCAACCAATCTCAAGAAGAAAGTTAGTAACGTACTAATGGTCAAGAAGGGCAAAGGTAAGCAAAGGCAAGGGTAAGACCTAAGCCAAAGGCAAGGCCAATTCATCCACTTCAAAGGGTAAAGGTAAAGTACCTAAGGAAGGGATCGTTTCCATTGCGTGAGATCGACATCGGAAGCGAATCGCAAAGTCTACCTTGAGGAAGTAAAGAAGAAAGAAGTGGGACTTCTTCCTCGTATACACGTTATAGAAGTTAATCTATCTATTTCTTCTACATGGGTATTAGATACCGGATGTGCATCTCACATTTGTACTAATGTGCGTGGAGAGAAATAGTAGACTAATGGCAAAGGCTAAGTGGACCTACGAGTAGGCAATGGCGCAAAAGTTGTCGCCAGTCAGAGGAACATATTCTTTGTCTTTGCCCACCGGGCTTATCTTAGAACTAGAGGAGTGCTTTTATGTACCGCATTAACAAAGAACATAATTTCAGATCTTGTTTAGACAAGAAAAACTTTTCTTTTATAATAAAGGACAAATGTTGTTCCATTTATTTGAATGAAATGTTCTATTGTAATGCACCACTTATGAATGGTCTCTATGTTCTAGATTTAGAAAACCCAATTTATAACGAATACTAAACGGTTCAAATCGAATAATTTGAACCAAACATATCTCCGCATCTGCCGCTTAGGTCACATAAATGAAAAACGATATCCCAACTCCATAAAGATGGATTATTGACTCATTTGATTTTGAATCATATGAGGTATGCGAATCTTGTCTTTAGGAAAGATGACTAAAACTCCATTTAGTGGACATGGCAGAGAGCGACGGACTTGTTAGGACTCATACATACCGATGTATGTGGCCCTTTTCAATGTCGGCCAAAGGAGGCTATAAGTACTTTATTACTTTCAATCGATGATATGAGTAGATTTGGCTACTTATATTGATGAGACATAAGTCGAATCCTTTGAAAAGTTCAAAGAATTCAAGAATGAAGTACAAAACCAACTTGGTAAGCGATAAGCTACTTCGATCGATCGAGGTGGTGAATACCTTAGTCAAGAGTTTCGTGATCACTGGCCGAGTGTGGGATAATATCCCAACTCACTCCTGAACACCACAATGGAATGGTATATCCGAGAGGAGAAATCATACTCTATTAGATATGGTACGATCAATGATGAGCCGATCGATCTACCTACTTCCTTTTGGGGTTTAGCTCTAGAGACACCGCTTTCACACTTAATCGCCCCATCAAAAGCCCAGAGAAAAGACACCATATACATTATATGGATCGAAGAGTCCCAAAATGTCTTTTATAAAGATTTGGGGTTGTGAAGCTTATGTTAGACGCCAAGTCTCGTATAAACTAGGACCCAAATCGATAAGTGTTATTTTGTAGGATATCCCAAGGAAACTAAGGGATATTACTTTATAATCCCACACTTGGCAAGGTGTTTGTTGCTGTAAATGTGTCTTTCTAGAAAGAGAATTTATTTCTAGAAAAACTAGTGAGAGTAAAATTCATCTTGAAGAAGTTCAAGATGAAGATAACACTAAGGCTCGATGGAAAATGAACAGAACCACTACAAAGTGTTGTGGATGAGGAAAATGTTGCCCAAAGAGTTGTGGAGCAAACACTGCTCAAGTAGACCAACCTCTTCGTAGATCCGATAGGATCCGTCGTCAACCCGAGAGATATTCTTTTCTCTTGACTGACAACGGTGATATATTGCTTGTCGATCTTGACGAGCCTACATCCTATCAAGAAGCTATGATGAGCCCAGATTCCGAGAAATGGCTAGAGGCCATGAGATCCGAAATGGAATCCATGTACACTAACCAAGTATGGACTTTGGTTGATCCACCAAGGGGTAAACCCATTGGGTGTAAGTGGGTCTTTAAAGTAAAGACCGACATGGATGGTAATAAGCATACCTATAAAGGTAGATTGGTGGCTAAAGGATTCAAACAAATTCATGGTATTGACTATGATGAAACCTTTTCACCATTGCGATGCTTAAATCCATTCGGATCATACTTGCTATTGCAAATTACCTACCACGATTATGAGATCCGGTAGATGGATGTCAAAACCGCTCAATGGAAAGCTACCGAGGATGTGTACATGACACACCGAGGGTTTTGAAGATCCAAAGCATCTCGAAAGGTATGCAAACCGCAAAGGTCCATTTATGGACTAAAGCAAGCCTCTCGTGGAATCTTCGATTCGATGATGCAATCAAGGAGTTTGGTTTCATCAAGAATGAAGATGAACCTTGTGTCTACAAGAGAAATAGTGGGAGCACAGCTTGTATTTCTTATCTTGTATGTAGATGACATACTTCTCATCGAAATGATATTCCTCACCCACCGCGTGAAGATGTGGTTAGGAATTGTTTCTCGATGAAAGACTTAGGTGAAGCCGCCTATATTCTAGGCATCAAGATCTATAGAGATAGATCTAAAAGATTACTTGGCCTAAGTCGAGTACATACATTGATAAAGTGCTAGATCGTTTTGCTATGCAAAAATTCCAAGAAAGGATTTCGCCTTTATCACATGGTGTGAGTCTTTCAAGACTCAATGTCCCTCTTCTAAGGAGGAGAGAGATCGCATGGATAAGATCCCTTATGCATCCGCTATAGGGTCTATCATGTACACCATGCTTTGTACTGCCTCCGACGCCTCGTATGCTTTGAGCATGACGAGTAGATACCACGGATCTGTGAAAGTCATCGATAGCAAATAAAAATATTCTTAAATACTTACGAAGAACGAAAGAATATTTCCCGATATTTGGAGGCAATGAGGAGCTAATCAGAAGGGTTACATGATGCAAGCTTCCAAATGCATAAGGATGACTATAGATCGCAATCGGGTACGTGTTTTGCTCGAATGGTGGAGATGTGAGCCGAAGAGTTCAAGGTGACACGATTGCCGATTCTACAATGAAGCCGAGTATATTGTCGCATCCGATGCAAAGAAAGGAGGTTGTTTGGCTCATAAGTTCATCAAGTGAACTTGGGGTAGTTCCTAGCATTGCAGATCCAATAGACTCTATTGTGACAACAATGGGGCTATTGCACAGCTAAGGAACCTCGATCACATCGCGACCAAACACATATGGGCGCTTCCATCTCATTCGAGAGATCCTCGATAGAGGAGATGTGTGGATATGCAGAGTACCGACAGAATCTAACATCGCAGATCCATTGAACAAGGCTTTTGCACAGAGGAACCATGATGGTCACACTAGGTCAATATGTCTTAGATATCATAGAGATTGGTACTAGTGCTATTGTTATATATTTATTTATAGCACTAAGAAACAATCATGTTATGGTTGAATAGGGAACATTTTGTATCATATTCTATAAAGGCAAAGGATTGGTTATTATATATTTACGTCTTGCTTGTGCCAGCTAAATTAAATATATAATAATGCCCTAGAAAAGTAGGTTCTTATATACAGCACATCAATTGGCAGAGTTGATTATGAGAGGCTGTAGAGAACACTTTCATAAATTTTCCTAGTCAAGTATTAATATTCAATTGCAATATTAATACATAAAGACTAGCATGTAGGTCAATTGATGACTTGATCTCACAAGTCATGGATATATGATATCAAGTTGACACATGGGTATATATTAGAGAATATATACTGAACTGACCCGCCATGAGAAAGTTTCATGGATCATCATATGAGTGTCATAAACTTTCTCATGTGACTATTGGTATGAATAGTCCTTAGACCAAGTCACTACGGTTCCCTACATAAGGAGTTATGTACTTTGGTATCACAAACGCCACCCGTAACAAGGTGGACCATAAAGGCGATTACTGGGTATATAACAAATTATGCGGAGGGATGTGAGTGATGTAGATGGGATCTATCCCTCCCATATGACGGGAGTGATATCTGTGGGCCCTTTGATTGAGTAGAACTACTAAAACGCATGGTCATGCTCGAATGAGTCAATATGAGATATTGAGCTCATTTGTTTGAGTTAGTTTACTCAGGGATCAATAAACACATAGATTGATCGAGGATGACACGGTCTATGCCTCATTGGTCAATCTGATATCAAGGATAGAAGGACACGGTCATACATTATAGTAGTCACGGAAAGGTTAGTCGGATCTTGACTTATTTCGTAACTTGGGTAGCAATGATGTATTGCTAGATGCCGCTCATTGCTTGTGTATCTAAAAGAGTTTAGATCCACTGCCAACGTTATGAGAGCCTATAGGGTCACACACAAAGAGCATGATGATTAGAAGAATTAGTGCATTCTAGTTTGACTAGAATAATTTGGGAATGAGCTTAAGTACAAAATGGTTTTTGGACTTTAAGCTTAATGAGAATTTTAGCTTATTGATTTAATGAGATTAATTCAATATGCTAAGCTTACTAATTTAATAAGATTAAATAAATATGTTATCATGATAGCCTAAGCTTAATTGATTTAATAAGATTAATTCAATATGTTACCTTATTGATTTAATGAGATTAATTCAATATGATAACATAAGATTATTGAATTAATAAGATTAATTCAACATGCATGAATGCCACATAAGCATGCCATCTAAGCATGCTACATAAGCATGCCACCTAAGCTTGATGAGGTGGAAGGAGACAAAGGGTTTTGACCTTTGGAATTTCTCCACATGTGGCCGGCCAAACAAGGAGTGTAACTCCTTGTTTGATTATGTTTCAATGCAATTGATTGCATTGAATGTGATTGGAGATGAAAGGTTTTTTCAATCCTATAAAACACTCCATGGGGTGGCCGGCCAAGGTTGGTGAAGCTTGAGGCTTGGAGAGAGCTTGGTGGTGAGAGGCTTTGGTTGTGTGGTTTTTGTGAGTGTAGGCTAGCAAGAAGAGTGGTCTTCTTCTTCCTTTCTCTTTTTCCCTACCTTCCTCTCCTTTAGGGACTTCTCTAGCAAGAAGTAAAGGAGAGCTCTTCTAGTTTCTTTTGTGAGACAAGAGCTTGCTCGTGTGGATACATATAGAGGCACGGACATTTGAACGTGCTAAAAGATCCAACAAACCCAAGGAGAAGCGGGATTAAAAAGGGCACGCAACAAAGGTAATATGTTGGTGCAGTGGGCACCAAAGTCGAACCGGTATTTTGATTATGGCAAAAGGCTCAATAGTTAAGGGTATATTTGTTATCTTACGAGCTCAATTAAGTGTGCAGAAATGCTAAAGTTGAGCGGAAGGTCTGCGACACCCGGTGGGAACCGAGGTGGTCGGGCAACGCCAGAGGGACTTCGGAGGAAGCCGAGGTACTCGGGTGAAGACCGGAAGCGAGGCTACAAGGTAAGCTCGTGTGAAAGCGAAGCAAGGTCGTTAAGCGTAGATCCGACCCAATACCTCCAATGGAAGGTCTAGGTCGAGATCAGATGGTTAGAACCATCGTACTTTATATTTTAAGCTAACTTGTACTGCAGTCCAAAACCCTTTGACTACCAATTGCTAGTCAAGTTCGCCACCTCGAGAAGAGCTCGAATTTCAAGGGGGTGAATTTGGACTTGACTCGTTTTTTGGTACAAAGTGTGATGTGGAATCAAGTTGGACATCCAAAACATCACAAAGCTTCCTTTTGGTGGACGCCCAAAATTAGTTGAGTTGGCACATGATGGTTGGCTCCCATGATGTGGCACAAGTCGAATGGCACCAACAAGATGGCGCCCAAGGAGGTTGGAGGGGGCACAACGTGGTTGGATGAAACACCTCATCCTCAAGTTGGCGCCCCCGGAGGTGGGAGGTGGCACAAGGTGGTTGGATGAAACACCTCATCCTTGAGTTGGCGCCCAAGGAGGTTGGAGGTGGCACAAGGTGGTTGGATGAAACACCTCATCCTTGAGTTGGCGCACAAGGAGGTTGGAGGTGGCACAAGGTGGTTGGATGAAACACCTCATACATGAGTTGGCAAAGGATGTGGATGAACAAGTCTTGGGGATAAGAACCTCACCTTGGACACTACCTATGTCTAAATTCATAGATCAATATCCATAAATAGACATGTTCAAGCCAAGCAAATAACAAGAATTCAAGAGCTCTCAACACGCCGCCGAACGCCGCTACTACTACTCACATTTGCTACGACGGCGTCATGACAACGAAAGCTACATCTTCTACTTATAAGAGTTGTCGGTATATTTATTTAAGTTCTACTTCTTTAAATTGTCTTTGTGCTTTAATCGTAACAAGGAAAGGGGGAGTGTCCCTTTGCCTTGATTTCTTTTTGTAATCGTTGCTCCTACTTCCAACGAAGAGGAGTGGTTTTAGTGAATTGCCCTCCGTACGTGATCAAGGATCACTAGGGCCGTGGATTAGCAATCGAAAGATTGTGAACCACGTAAAAATATCTTGTCTACTTTATATTTCCGCTGTGCATTCTCTACTTGCTTTTTACTTATTGCAAAAGTTTTTAACGACACCGTATCGCTATTCACCCCCCCCCCTCTAGCGACACTTTCGATCCAACATAATATTCTCCTATAAGATAGGTTTTGAGAAATTTATTTTTTGTACGAGGTTTTCTTTCGCAAGGATCACTTGGAAGGGATCCTATTTTTCCGTTGCACATATGCTATTTTGCATAAGAAATCCCTACAGCAACCCAAGTGTAGTTTTATATATGTTTTTGATTTTATTACATTCATGTGTATAATTTAGACTTTGATTTATGGTCATTTACGTTTTTTTTTGCAAATAGTTTAGGATTAGAAAGAACTTGCTAGGTAGAAGCAAAAATCATTTTGAGCCCACCTAGTCCACGATGAGAGCTTGCACTTGCACTGCCTTCTTTTTCTACCTTTGAGCAAGATGTAGGTACATCAGCCTATGATTTCTCTGAGTTCCGATCGTGCCTCGATGACATTCACGCCGAGCAGCAGGCACAGTGGGCTAGGGAGGAGGAGCACAGAGCAGCCGTTGCATCCACCTACTCTCAGATCGACCACATGTACATATGACATCAACGACTGAGCACCAGGTTCTCCCAGAAGCCAGACATGGCGAGGCTACCAGACTTCCCGCCTCGACCACCATATTAGAGGTATGATTTCATATAAGTCTGGGGGGCCCCAAGTTTTGATTTATTTTGTTTCTAGCAGTAGTTTTTTTTCTGATATTTGCATTTTAGTTAGCATTCATTTGTTCATGCAAAGGTTGTTTAGTTTCTTTCAGCACTTAGTTCATGCTATCTATAAGCTGCCTCAGTAGTATTTTTAAAAGTTTTCTTCATGAGTTGTTTCCATGGGTAGCTTAACTTCATTTACCTCGTAGTATTTTATTTTATATGCTCTTATAAATGTTCTAAACTTGCACTGGTTAGCTTTTATTTCTACACTTACACGTGATGAATATTCTGAAAGAAAGAATCTAGTACTACGTAGTTATGATTCATCCCAGTAGTCTAGTACTTTAGAATCCATAGGTGACTCTAAGTTTAGCACTTTAGTTACTGGAGATGCTCCGATTGTGTAAGCCCATTCAGAAAAATTAGAATCCTGTGAGCAAGAGAAGAACAAAAATATATTTCTGTTCTTGAAAAAAAAAATAGTTGTTGTGGGTGGAAATGGTTAGGTGCCCCTTTGAGACCGAGTTAGGTTATTGGGGAAACACCTACCAAATTCTCTCAATACCGAGCACGCCTTTGAGACTTTGTACTAGATCTAGGGAACAACCCTTACTTAGGGTGGACCAGTGCCTAAAAGTCGGAGACCTTATGAAAGCTATAAGATGACGACTTAACTTACTTTGGAACGAGTATCCCTTAAGGAAATTCACTTAGCACATGCACGAGAAGCTAACTTAGTGAATTTTTAGAGCATATCTATTTTATTTGATTGAAAATACCACTTGATAAATCTAGTTAACATGCTAAGTATGGAACAATATCTTTTCAAAATTTTATAGCACTGAGGTTTGCTTGAGGACAAGCAAAGACTCAAGTCTGAGAGAATTGATGTGAGCAAAACATATAGGGTTTTAGGAGTGGTTTTCATTCGTATCTCGCTGCATTTTATACTTGTTTCATGCATATTGTACTGTGTTTTGCATGCATTTCCTATTTTCTAGTTTAGAGATCTTCTCTTTGTTAGTGCATATAAGATCCACATATCTCCACAATGGTATGATATTGTCCACTTTGGGCCCAAGCCCTCATGGTTTTGTTTTTGGGCTTTACCCAAAAGGCCTCATACCAATGGAGATATCTTTTCATCTTATAAGCACATGATCTTTTCCATGTCTTACCAATGTGGGACTTTGATTGTATTCCCAATACTCCAACAATCCCCCCCTCAAACGAAGGACCACATTGGGCCCCCCCTCAAGCCTATCCCTCCTCGGAGGATTTTCTCTGCTTGATGTCCGATCTTCAACCCACCAGGACTTCCTGTCAGTTGTTCGGTCCTCCCGACCCAACTAGACTTCCTGCCTGATTTCTAGTTCTCTTGATCCGGACGTGGGAGTTCAACTTCCTTCGTTCGAGGTTCATGGCTTGACATGGACCATGGCTCTGATACCAATTGTTAGTGCATATAAGATCCACATATCTCCACAATGGTATGATATTGTCCACTTTGGGCCCAAGCCCTCATGGTTTTGTTTTTGGGCTTTACCCAAAAGGCCTCATACCAATGGAGATATCTTTTCATCTTATAAGCACATGATCTTTTCCATGTCTTACCAATGTGGGACTTTGATTGTATTCCCAATACTCCAACACTCTTTGTACTTTTGTGTGCAGAATAGCATTCTACGGGGAAAATGACGCACTTTTGGAGCAAAATGAAGGCATTTAGCAGCTGGGATAGAAGGACATACGAACTGGCCCTGTGAATCCACACAGCCAGCTCCGAAGCACACACCAGCGCCACACATGGCCTAGCCATGTGAATCCACATGGTCGTGTGGCACTGGGACAATTTCGATGAGATTAGGTTTTTCCGAGTTTCGGGAAGATCCAGCCTCATGTCTATATAAGGAAAGTCATACCCAAACCCTAGGGAGAAGGCACGATAGCCGGGACAGCACACTAACGCCCTAAAAAGCTTCGGGAACTCGCAACGGGGAGGAAGGAGGTCGCTTGAGGACCAAATTCTATGCTTCAACGCCGGGGAAAAGAACCAAAGTGCATTCTAATTCGCTTTCCTTACATAATTTGCATTATATCTATGAATTCAATTATGCTTTATGTTTCTCTTCTCGTTTCTATGGAGTAGATTTTCCAATTCTAGGATTAGGGAGTAGTTTATGTGCGTAGAACATGCTATTTCAAATATATACATGTTCTTGATTTCATATTTGCAATTGGTGATTGTCTAGACCGATAGCTATTTGTTTTGTTCTTCTATTTACTGTGCGTAGCCGATACGAGGGGTGACAGCCCTCATATCAAAGATTTAGGAGAATTAAGGAGAAACCTAGGGGTTGGTCTCATCTCCGGTAACCATGGATAGAAGGGTGTGATAGAGTCAGAAATTGGACACATTCTGACTCATCACAGGGATTGATCCGGCATCCTCGTACCACCTACTCCGATACGAGGTAGTTCCCAATAGATACGAAGGCTCATCGAGGAAGTGTATGTTACCCCTTCCACAAAACCATAGTTAGACGTCTAGATGATACCCAATTCATAGCGTGTTCTGCGACACACAAGCAAAACTGAAATCCTAGAATTCCCTCAGAAGACTCTTAGCAACCCATATCTTCCTTCGTGTGACACCGTACTAGAGTTAGGACTGCCGACAAACCTCATAAGCACAACCCTTAACATTAAACTCCGAACAATAACATCCATTGAACAATCGGTACTCGAATCTCAGTCCCTGTGGGATCGATAATCTTTTTTATTACTTGACGATATCTGTGTAATTGTGGGTGTTGAGCGCGAGCGCGCGCTTCGAGTCCTCGATGGTTCCCATTGCGAGATTTGAGGACACATTCATGTGCATCACGTTCCACCTGCCAAATGTCTTTCTTTTGCTTGAAAAGTGTGTCATTTTCCCTTTAAAATGTTGTCCTGCACACAAAAGAACAACGAGCAGATCTCCGAACTAGAAAATAGGAAATGCATCCAAAACAAAGTAAGATATGCATGAAACAAGTATAAAATGCAACGAGATGTGAGCGAAAACTACTCCTAAAATTCTATATATTTTGCTCACATCACCTGGCCCCCAGGGAATGTCTAGGATGTAATAAAAAATTTTTTATTCGCTATATTCCGTTGTGCCTATTCCCAGAATCTCCAAGTGGTATCATAGCCACCTTGTAGTTTTGGCATAGATTGCATGTTGTAAGAGAATATTTAAAGTATGCATGATGTTTTAATATACCTATGCCATGTTTTTCTATATGATTGATTAAAGTATGCATGATTTAACATATAGGATATGTTTGTAACCTAAAAGGAAATACCGAGGATGCACCTGGAAACACCGAAGGTGTTGGCCGCATCGTTAGAGCCTAAGCATAACGTTCACATTGGGAAATTATTTCCTAATGTGACCTTGGTTTTTCCATATTTAGGTTTATTTCCTTTTATAGATGAGACCCATAATAACCTGAAATCCCTCGTGTAAATATTAGGGCTGACACCTTCCATTAATATGGTTGAACCAGAGTTCTTTTTTGTGTTTGGGTTGTTGGACTCTCTCCAAGCCTGGCATGACATTGAGCATGTTCAATTCATATGAGATTGGATGTTTATTTTAAATGGTAAGGACCAGAGGTCAATTTCAAGTTAGGGTTGTTGGACTCTCTCCAAGCCTGGCTTGTAAATTAGATGTGTTCAAACCACTTAAATTCAATCTCACGATTAATGGGTCGACCCTAACTGAAAACATTGATTTGTTGGACTCTCTCCAAGGTCAATTTGGACAGAGGTGCAAATAGGTGATATGCATTGGATGTATATATGTTAATGAGTTAAAAACTAGCAATACGTAAACTGAATATATTTGATATATAATGGGTACTTTTGATACCTAACATTATGACTATGAATGGTTTGTTGGACTCTCTCCAAGGTTGTTCTTAGTCATAATGGATATCAACCCACTAGGACATAACCTACCATCTCTTGAATTCAAAGTGAGGGCTATTGAATTTGATAAAAATAGTGGGAGGTTCTTGTTAATGTAAATTGTTTACATTACTATAAATTCATATCTCTTATACACCTCTTTTTGTATGTCTAGGTACTAATTAGAACAACATGTCAACCTCCATTAACTTACGTTTTATTTTGGACAACAACAAATTGACTAGGCCAAACTTCTTGGACTGGCTTCACAACCTAAGAATTATTCTCAAGGCTGAAAAGCTAGCTTATGTTCTTGAAAAGGTTCTTCCCCAACCTCTTGCAGACAATGCATCTGGTGACCAAAAGTTGGCTTACCAAAAATATATTGCTGACTCTGAGATACCGAGTTGCATTGTACTAGTGTCGATGTCTACTGAGTTGCAGAAGCAACATGAGCATATGGATGCTAATACAATTGTCTTCCATCTTCGAGAGTTGTTCAATGAGTAGGCGCAATCTGAAAGGTTTGAGGTCACCTAACTTCTCTTTCACTCGAAGATGTAGGAGGGTTCATCTGCAGTGCAGTTTGCACTAAGGATGAATAGCTATATTGAGAGATTGGGATCATTAGGGTTTTTTTATGGACCATGAATTAAGTATTGACTTAATTCTTCACGATCTGACTGAAAGCTATTCACAATTTGTGATGAACTATCGGATGAATAAGATTGAGTCCACAATTTCGGAATTGATCAATATGCTCAAAACAACGGAGTCATCTGTTGCTAAAGAACAGAAGGTGGTGATGCTGGTTGACTCCTCAAAGAAAGGTTCTAAGAGGAAGTCAAAAACCAAAGCTAAAGGGAAGAAAAAGGTAAAGAAGGAAGAATTAACTCCCAAGGGCACCTGCCATCATTATGGTAAGGATGGGCATTGAAAGAGAAACTGCAAGTAGTATCTAGAGTCACTGAAGCAAAAAAAAGGCATCTGATGCCCAATCTACTTCAGGTATATTTGTTATTGAATGTCATATTATTTCTTCTAGTACTTGAGTATTGGATACAGGGTGTGACTCATATATATATAATGACATACAGGAGCTTAGAAACAGAAGAATACTGGTTAAGGGAGAAGCAGATCTAAGGGTTGGCAATGGAGCAAAAGTTGCTACTGTAACCAAGGGTACTTATATGTTGCGACTTCATACGGGACTAGTTTAAGAGTTGGATGATTGTTTTTATATTCATGCATTAATAAAGAACATTGTTTCTATTTCATGTTTGAATAAGAAAGGTTATCATTTGATATTTAGTAATAATTATTGTTATATTATGTTAAATGGTGTTCTTTATGCTACTGGAATATTAAATAATAAAATATACATATTAGATACATCCAATGAGATATTCAATATCGATTTAAATAGCAAACATGCTAAGTTAGATAATCAATTAACCTCGCAATTATGACATTGTCATCTTGGCCATATAAGCAATGAACGCATGTCCAAACTGCATAAGCTTGGCATTTTAGAGTCTTATGAATTAGATTCATTAGACACATGTGTTTCATGCTTAAAAGTAAAGATAACTAAGTTACCTTTTAGTGGAAAAGGTGAACGAGCAGTTGAGGTATTGGGCCTTATACATATTGATGTATGCGGACTAATGTCAACTCGTGCCATAGGAGGTTATAGCTACTTCGTTACCTTTATTGATGATTATTCACAATATGGGTATTTGTATCTGTTAAGATACAAATCTGAAGTCTTTGAAAGGTTTAAAGATTTCAAAAAAGAAGTAGAGAAACAACTTGGAAAAAGTATTAAAGTACTTCGATCAGATCGAGGTGGTGAATACTTAAGCCAAGAGTTTCAAGATTATCTAAGGGACAATGGAATCTTGTCCCAAAGGACTCCACCTTACACACCACACCATAATTGTGTGGCTGAAAGGCAAAACTGAACCTTTTTGGACATGGTTAGGTCAATGATGCAGCTTGCAAGTCTTCCAAAAACCTTTTGGAGTTATGCACTCGAGACCGTTGTTTACTTGTTAAATAGAGTCCCGACTAAGACAATCTCTACTACTCCATATGAGATGTTGAATAGTAGAAACCTTCATTTATTTTATTTGAAGATATGGGGTTGTTCTGCTTATGTGAAGAGGATAGTATCAGAAAAGCTGGAGGCTAAGTCTGATAAGTATATATTTATTGGTTACCCTAAGGAAATGAAAGGACACCAATTCCATCATCCCTTTGAACAAAAGGTGCTTGTTTCAAGTCATGATGTATTCCTAGAGAAGGAGTTTCTCTTACATGAAAACAGTGAGAGTGAGATTGAATTAAGCGTAGTTCAAGAGACTCCGATAGACACAGAAGAGATGCCTAGTCAAGAATCACAGCTGATTACTTATTCGGATGAGGTAATAACTGAACCAAATAATACACCACTTTTCCATAGATCTAGTAGGACACATAGGATTCTTGAGAGATATGAATTTCTCATAGTGAATCTAATGACGTGTTGCTTATAGAGGATGAGGAATCCACTAGTTATGAAGAGGCACTGAATAGTTCAAATAGGGATAGGTGGCTAATAGTCATGAAATCATAAATAGATTCCATGTATGAAAACCAAGTTTGGAACTTGGTAGACTCACCCGAAGGCATAATGCCTATAGGATGCAAGTGGGTTTTCAAGAAGAAAACTGACATGGATGGCAATGTTATTACCTATAAAGTTAGATTAGTGGCAAAAGGCTATCGTTAAAGACAAGGTGTTGACTATGATGAAACCTTTTCACTAGTAGCTATACATAAATCCATTCGGATACTCTTAGCCATAGCAGCTCATTTTGATTATGAGATATGGCAGATGGATGTAAAAATAGCTTTCCTTAATGGAAACCTGTCTGAGGATGTATATATGATACAACCTGATGGTTTCACATCCATTGACAAGAACAAAGTATGTAAGCTTTAACAATCCATTTATGGATTTAAGCAAGCATCCAGGAGTTAGAATATCCATTTTGATGAGACAATCAAATAGTTAGATTGCTCACATAATTCTGAGGAGCCCTGTGTGTATAAGAAGGTTAGTGGGAGTGCGATCGTTTTCCTAGTATTGTATGTCAATAACATATTAATTATAGGAAAACGATATTCCTATTTTGCAAACAGTCAAAGTCTGGTTGTACAAAATGTATTCCATGAAAGACATGGGAGAAGCAACCTATATTTTGGGGATTAAAATCTATATGTTGAGATGTATACTGAAAAGTCTATCTTTTGTATGAACTTCTTTATTTTCGAAATAAGAATCACATGATCATTGTTTGCATATTTATGGTTATGCATATTGTCTGATACATTACATTGTAGATAACATGGTGTGTAGTGTCACACGGGAGATCATGTTATCAGTTCCTTGTAGAGTATAAGTAGAGGCTCACAACTGAGATGGTTTTGGACAAACTATTGGTATGGTTGTAGTGTAATTTGGTATTGGTTTTTCTTGACCATAGAATTACACTAGTACACTTTGTGTGTATTGAGCAAGACCGACTTAGAGGTGATTCGATTTATTGCTGACTACATAATTGAATCAGACCTCGGATATTATGGTGTACATGCTCTTAATCCCGATATAATAACGGGCACATATACTTAGTATTTATTTCTTTGATTTACCAATGGGATAGATTTATAGATTAAATCGATAGGCTCAGTAAGTTGGGAAATGATATTATTGTAGGGAGTTGCTTCGGAGGCTCATTGGCTCCCATGTCCCCAGATTAAAATTTTCACTAATGAAAGAATTAATCCGGATGGGATGAGCTTCCTTAGCACAACCATTTCGTCATCGTGCTAACAACTTGAGTGGTCTCTTGAACAAACTAGTTGTTCAAGCAACACAACTCTTCTAGTTGGTTAGCCGCGGAAGAGACGACAGACGGATCGCCGGTTTTTGTGTTTGTCTTCGGGGTCCATGATTATACAATATATATTCATACGCATACATGTATAATCAAGACATAAAAGAACATGCTCAGATCTGTAAATAAAATAAAAAAACTTTATACCTTACGATCTTCTACCGTATGTCCTATCCTTCTCGTGGACGACGTGTGGACGAAGATCCTCCACGAGTAGAAGCCTTCTAGATCGCGTTCTTCCCTTCCTTGTCCGCTGCGAACAAAGAGAAGAACCAACAAATACCTATCCTTTCTAGAACCGGCCACCAAATTAGGGAATTTGGTTCAACCGCCGGCCAAGGAGCAAGTGGATGAAGCGCCGGCCAACTTGAAGAGGGGTTGCCGCCGGCCACCAAGGAGAAAGGGAGGAGGAAGAGCACCGGCCACCAATGGAAGGAGAACCGCCGGCTAAGGAATAAGAGAGAGGCCTTGAGAATGGGCGCCGGCCAAGTCTAGATGGAAGAAGGTTGGGCGCCGGCAACTTCTTGGAGGAAGGAGGTTGCCGCCCAAAAAAAAACCCTAGCTCCCAAACCCTAGCCGCCCACTTGTGGAAGAGCCAAACCCTAGCCCTCTATTGATTATTATGCCGCCCAAGCCTAAGCCCCCTATTTATAGAATTGGGCTTAAGCCTCCTTTAATCTCCACCGTCGGATCTAGGGATTTAATCTCCACCGTCGGATCTAGGGTTTTATCCCAACCGTCGGATCTAGGGTTTCATCCCAACCGTCGGATCTAGGATTTCATCCCAACCGTCGGATCTAGGTTTTGTTTTACATTCTTGGATCTAGTCTTCACAAGGATTATATTAGGCTACGATAGGGACCATAAGGAGGAGTTGGATCTTGGCCACCCGATGGATCGAAACCACACAAACTTGATCCATCAATGATGTTCCATTCCACTAGAGGATCATCATTGAACTACCTCACCAACCCCCATAAATTAATATGGGCTCCATATATTATTTGTACATTAATCTCCCCATGTTTAAGATATCTAATGTCCGTCAATTAATTGATTTACTGACCATCAATTAATTAACATCTAATTCCTCGAGTAGTACCACTCAACCTTATCATCATGTTGACTAAGTCAACCAGCTGGGTTTACATGATGAACCTTATGAACTCCTCAAGGGGACATCATCAACCTAATATATAGGACACGGTTTCCTCCTATAATAAACGGCAAACCATGTAAATAATATTATTTCCCAACTTACCGGGCATATTGATTTAATCCATCTAAATCTCACCTCTAGTAAATCAAAGAAATAAATACTAAGTACATGTGCCCGTTATTATATCGGGATTAAGAGCATGTACAACATAATATCCGAGGTCCGATTCAATTATGTAGTCAGTACTAAATTGAATCACCTCTATGTCGGTCCTGCTCAATACACCTAAGTGTACTAGTGTAACTTTATGTTCAAGACAAAACAATACCAAGCTACACTACAGCCATGCCAATGGTTTGTCCAAAACCATCTTGGTCGTGAGCCTCTACTTATATTTTACAAGGGACTGATAACATGATCTTCTGTGCCACACCAAGCACCATGTTATCTACAATGTAAAATATTAGACAATATGCACACATATATAATAAATATATAAACTGCAAAACAATGATCATGTGATTCTTATTCCAAAATAAAATGTTCATACAAAAAGAGCTAGGCTTTCAGTATACATTCCAACAATCTCCCACTTATACTAAAAGACTATGCCGTCATCACTCTGCCATACATCTGATCCCCATGTCCTCCAAATGCCTATCAAACACTTTCGCTGGAAGGGCCTTAGTGAATGGATTCGTCAGGTTATCCTC
Organism: Wurfbainia villosa; assembly: GCA_025175895.1. NCBI lineage: Eukaryota > Viridiplantae > Streptophyta > Magnoliopsida > Zingiberales > Zingiberaceae > Wurfbainia > Wurfbainia villosa. Next base: position 496,835 of record JAKLTH010000201.1, on the reverse strand, counting down.
TGATGCAATCTTGGCGACAGCAACTTCTCCTCGCTTTACGATCTCTCGTATAAGGTGGTACTTGCGCTCTATGTGTTTACTCGCCTTATGGGCTCGTGGTTCCTTCGAGTTTGCAACTGCACCACTGTTATCACAATAAATTGTGATAGTTCTGGGCAAACCAGGAATCACATCCAAGTCCATCAAGAAGTTCCTGAGCCATACAACTTCCTTGGCTTCCTCAGAGGCTGCCACATACTCAGCTTCTATGGTAGAGTCCGCCACACATTTCTGCTTGACACTCCTCCATACTATGCTCCACCTCCAAAAGTAAACACAAACCCCGAGGTAGACTTACTATTGTCCCTATTTGATTGGAAATCCGAATCCGTGTAACCCACAGGGACTAATTGATCTGCTCGGTAAACCAGCATATAATCCCTAGTCCTTCTCAGGTACTTCAATATATGCTTTACCGCAGCCCAATGTCCCTGTCCAGGATTACTCTGATATTTGCTAACCATGCCCACGACAAAGTAGATATCCGGTCTCGTACATAGCATAGCATACATAAGGCTTCCTACTGCCGAAGCATAAGGAACCGCCTTCATGTCCTCTATCTCCTTTGATGTTTTGGGACACATCTCTTTAGATAAAGGAACTCCATTCCTAAAAGGTAGAAAACCTTTCTTGGAGTTCTGCATGCTAAAACGAGCAAGGATAGTGTCAATGTATGAAGCTTGAGATAAGCACAACAGCCTTTTCTGGCGATCCCTTATAACTTTGATCCCAAGGATGTGTCCCACTTCTCCCAAGTCCTTCATGTCAAACTGTTTGGACAACCATACCCTTACGTCTGATAACACTTTGATATTGTTGCCAACTAACAAAATGTCATCTACGTATAGTACAAGAAACACCACTACGTTTCCGTCACATCTCTTTTATACAAAAGGCTCATTCGGACTTTGAATAAATCCATATGACTGGATTACCTCATCAAAGCGGATGTTCCAAGATCTAGAAGCTTGCTTCAATCCATAAATGGACCGATTAAGCTTACATACAAGATGCTCTTTGCCTTTAGCAATGAATCCCTCTGGTTGCCGCATATAGATGTTCTCCTCAAGACTTCCGTTAAGGAAAGTTGTCTTGACATCCATCTGCCAAATCTCATAATCCATATGAGCAGCTATAGATAAGAGAATCCGGATAGACTTAAGCATAGCTACCGGCGAAAAGGTCTCCTCATAATCGATACCCTCTTTCTGAGTATACCCTTTCGCAACAAGCCTAGCTTTGAAGGTCTCAACCTTCCCGTCTACTCCTCTCTTTCTCTTGTAGATCCACTTGCATCCAATGGTTTTTACACCATCGGGTGGTTCTACTAGCTCCCAGACCTGATTAGAATCCATAGATTCTATCTCTAAATTCATCGCTCTTTGCCAAGATACCGCATCTCTATCTTGGATTGCCTCGTCATATGTCCAGGGATCAGGTTCATGTTCACTAGGGACTAAGTCCGAAGACTCTCCCAAAAACATGAATCTCTCGGGTTGTCTAACAACCCTCCCACTACAACGAGGTGCCTCTTGTGTATACTCTGTGACACGCGTGCGTTGACTTGTGGTGTCTCCTCTGTACCGGTGGTATCAAGTCGACTTCGTTAACTCCTCAAGAACAATCCTACTCGTGGGCTTGTGGTTCATCACATAGTCCTCCTCTAGAAATCTGGCATTCGTACTCACGATCACCTTCTGATCTCTAGGACTATAGAATAAACCACCCTTCATTCCCTTAGGGTAGCCAACAAACAAGCGTACTTCTATACGAGATTCCAACTTACCAGCATCTCCCTTCAGCACATGTGCTGGACTACCCCAAATCCGAATATGTCTTAGACTAGGCTTTCGCCCAGACCACAACTCTGTGGGAGTAGAGGGTACTGACTTAGATGGAACCAAGTTCGTAATGTGTACGTTGTTTCCAGAGCAAACCCCGTAATCTAATCAGTAACTCGTAATAACTCATCATCGATCCGACCATCTCCATAAGAGTCCTATTCCTTCGCCCGCCACACCATTCTCACTGGGTGTGCCAAAGTGACAATTGGGATTGAATTCCAGCCTCTGATAAGTAACTCCTAAACTCTCCCAAGAGGTACTCGCCACCACGATCAGATCGTAATGTCTTGATACTTTTACCTTTACGGTTCTCCACATCAGCCTTGAATTCTTTGAACCTGTCAAAGCATTCAGACTTGCGGCGCATCAAGTAAATGTATCCATATCTTTAATAATCGTCTATAAAAGAGATGAAATATTCAAAACCACCCCTTGCCTGGATAGACATAGGACCGCACAAATCAGAATGAACCAATTCTAACACATCTTTGGCTCTATACCCCTTGGCCTTGAAAGGCCTCTTGGTCATTTTACCTTCCAAGCAAGATTCGCAGGTTGGGAGATCCTCCACCACTAATGAACCCAAAGGTCCATCAGCTATCAACCTTTGAATTCTACTTAGGTTAATATGACCAAGCCTTAGATGCCAAAGATATGTTTGGTTCATCTGCGAAGGTTCTTTTCTCTTATTAGATTTAGAAGATGAGTTATTTACTTCTATATGCATCGTGGGAGTTTTCGGTTCAAGAGTATATAAATTGCCAACCAATGTACCAGAATAGATAATCTCCCTATTCCTTTTTATAACCACTTTGTCATTAAAAGAAACAGAATATCCATCCATAAACAATTTAGAAACTGAAATTAAATTCTTTCTAAAAGTAGGTACATAAAGACAATTTCTCAAAACCAAAACTTTATTCCTATCAAAAGATAAATAAACGTCTCTCACTGCAATAGCCGCCACCTTTGAAGCATTGCCCATGAAGACGGTAATCTCTCCCTCAGCTAGTCATCGGGTTTCCTGGAACCCCTGCAAAGTATTGCAGACATGATCAGTGGCTCCTGTATCTATCCACCAGGCACTGGTAGATAATACCGCTAAACATGTTTCAACAACTAAACAAGAAGATATACCTTTGTTTTTTCGGTGAGGACAGTCTGCCTTCCAATGTCCAGTCTGCTTGCAAATGAAGCACTTGCCTTTCAGCTTCTTCACTCCTGCCTAAGGTTCCACTGCAACTTTCTTCGCTCCACCTTGCTTCTTCTTCTTCTTACCTTTCGGTTTAGAGGAAGAAACCTTCTGAGCGACCATGGCTTCGGCACTTTGACGAAAAAGCCCCTCTGCCGCCTGGAGTTCTGTCAGAAGCTCCGCCAATGAATACAACCTCTTGTTCATGTTGTAGTTGAGGCAGAACTGCTCAAAACTCCTAGGCAGAGACTGGATAATGATATCGATCTGGGTTTCCCCATCGATCTCAGCTCCGAGGACTTCTATCTCATTAAGATGAGCCATCATCTTGAGAACATGATCCCTAACGGGTGTTCCCTCGATCATGGTGGTCGTCATCAAGTTTCTCATTGCCTCCTGCCTAGCCGCCCTACTCTGATGTCCGAAAAGTTCCTTGAGATTGAACATCATGTCATAAGCTGTGGCTATGGCCTGATGCTGATGTTGCAGCACATTTGACATAGATGCTAAAATATAACACCGCGCCATCTCATCTGCCTTAACCCATTTCTTATAACGTTCTTTCTCCTTTTCATCAGAGTCATCGGAGGGCTTAGGAGGACAGACCTCGAAGAGTACAAATTTGTACTCCTCCACAGTTAAGACAATATCCAAGTTTCTTTTCCAATCAATGTAGTTTGGTCCAGTAAGTTTGTTTTCTTTTAAAATCACAGCAAGTGGGTTGAAAGCCATTTGAAAATCCTAAAAATCACAATGATCAAAATATTAGATTTCAAATATTATTGATTCCTCAAAAACAATAAAATTCCGAAATCAACCAACACCTCAAAACACCGAGAATATCGCATGCCACGATAGTGTGAACGTATACGAATTCTACATTTGTAAGAGGAGGTTTTACCCATTAATTTTATTATCTTGTCAACCTTACTTTTTGACAAATAAAATTAATAGTTGGTTCCTCTTTGGCCCTACAAATAAAAGCAGTGACTCCGATGGGGAGGATACTTTTATTTTGCATCTAAGTGTGCACCATTACACGATACTAAGGGAATTATTTCGGATTATGTGCCTTACCGATGGGGAAGTACACACGCTCCTTAATAATTTCCTATAACCATTATTTGACCTAGTGATCCGCAAACAAACCCATCCGATGGGGAGGAAGGCACTCAGAGCCAACGCGCAAGTTTGTTGCATCACACGTCAAATTGTAATGGAGGCCGCGGGAATTAATTAAAATGTCCCTCTCCCACTTAGTAAATTGAAAATGAGGAATTTTAAAACATACACAACATGCATATAAAACAAATAAGCAATAAATATGGAAAAAACAGAATTTTTCCAACTATTATGGCATTGTCCTCCAATATGCATCCCATCGTGTCGCCACCTCGTCCGCTCCATCTTTTCCCGTGCGCAAATCACCAAAGAGATCCGAGCCGAGATAAGACTATTTTAATTTACATCCATCGATCCTATACTCCACGAAGGAGTGTACAAATAATCTAGATCGAAAGTAAACTAAAATGAGCGGCTAAACAATGCCGTATTTAATTACAAAAATTAAATACTAATCTAGCCTCGTCAACCCCGAGGATTCAAATAATAAATATTTACACACATCCAATCACATACACACATATGGCCATAATAGTCGGATCTTATGCCTGCAACCAAAGAGTTAAACTACGCATACCCTACTATTATCCGGCACATATAATATATGAATAAGTGCATAAAAATTAACCGAATCCTAAACACACAAAACTGGAAACCGTGGCTCTGATACCACTTGTGGGGAGTTGCTTCGGAGGCTCATTGGCTCCCATGTCCCCGGATCAAAATTTTCACTAATGAAAGAATTAATCCGGATGGGATGAGCTTCCTTAGCACAACCATTTTGTCGTCGTGCTAACAACTTGAGTGGTCGCTTGAACAAACTAGTTGTTCAAGCAACACAACTCTTCTAGTTGGTTAGCCACGGAAGAGACGACGGACGGATCACCGGTTTTTGTGTTTGTCTTCGGGGTCCATGATTATACAATATATATTCATACGCATACATGTATAATCAAGACATAAAAGAACATGCTCAGATCTGTAAATAAAAAAAAAACTTTATACCTTACGATCTTCTACCATATGTCCTATCCTTCTCGTGGACGACGTGTGGACGAAGATCCTCCACGAGTAGAAGCCTTCTAGATCGCGTTCTTCCCTTCCTTGTCGGCTGCGAACAAAGAGAAGAACCAACAAATACCTATCCTTTCTAGAACCGGCCACCAAATTAGGGAATTTGGTTCAACCTCCGGCCAAGGAGCAAGTGGATGAAGCGCCGGCCAACTTGAAGAGGGGTTGCCGCCGGCCACCAAGGAGAAAGGGAGGAGGAAGAGCACCGGCCACCAATGGAAGGAGAACCGCCGACTAAGGAATAAGAGAGAGGCCTTGAGAATGGGCATCGGCCAAGTCTAGATGGAAGAAGGTTGGGCGCCGGCAACTTCTTGGAGGAAGGAGGTTGCCGCCCAAAAAAAAACCCTAGCTCCCAAACCCTAGCCGCCCACTTGTGGAAGAGCCAAACCCTAGCCCTCTATTGATTATCATGCTGCCCAAGCCTAAGCCCCCTATTTATAGAATTGGGCTTAAGCCTCCTTTAATCTCCACCGTCGGATCTAGGGATTTAATCTCCACCGTCGGATCTAGGGTTTTATCCCAACCGTCGGATCTTGGGTTTCATCCCAACCGTCGGATCTAGGATTTCATCCCAATCGTCGGATCTAGGTTTTGTTTTACATTCTTGGATCTAGTCTTCACAAGGATTATATTAGGCTACGATAGGGACCATAAGGAGGAGTTGGATCTTGGCCACTCGATGGATCGGAACCACACAAACTTGATCCATCAATGATGTTCCATTCCACTAGAGGATCATCATTGAACTACCTCACCAACCCCCATAAATTAATATGGGCTCCATATATTATTTATACATTAATCTCCCCGTGTTTAAGATATCGAATGTCCGTCAATTAATTGATTTACTGACCATCAATTAATTAACATATAATTCCTCGAGTAGTACCACTCAACCTTATCATCATGTTGACTAAGTCAACCAGCTGAGTTTACATGATGAACCTTATGAGCTCCTCAAGGGGACATCATCAACCTAATATATAGGACACGGTTTCCTCCTATAATCAACGGCACACCATGTAAATAATATCATTTCCCAACTTACCGGGCATATTGATTTAATCCATCTAAATCTCACCCTCTGGTAAATCAAAGAAATAAATACTAAGTACATGTGCCCGTTATTATATCGGGATTAAGAGCATGTACAACATAATATCCGAGGTCCGATTCAATTATGTAGTTAGTACTAAATTGAATCACCTCTATGTCGGTCCTTCTCAATACACCTAAGTGTACTAGTGTAACTTTATGTTCAAGACAAAACAATACCAAGCTACACTACAACCATGCCAATGGTTTGTCCAAAACCATCTTGGTCGTGAGCCTCTACTTATATTTTACAAGGGACTGATAACATGATCTTCTGTGCCACACCAAGCACCATGTTATCTACAATGTAAAATATTAGACAATATGCACACATATATAATAAATATATAAAGTGCAAAACAATGATCATGTGATTCTTATTCCAAAATAAAATGTTCATACAAAAAAAGCTAGGCTTTCAGTATACATTCCAACAATTATTTACATGGTGTGTCGTTGATTATAGGAGGAAACCGTGTCCTATATATTTGGATGATGATGTCCCCTTGAGGAGCTCATAAGGATCATCATGTAAACCCTGCAGGTGGACTTGGTCCGGCATGATGATGAGGTTGAGTGGTACTACTCATGGAGTTAGATATTGATTAATTAATTGTCAGTAAATTAATTAATTGACGAACATTTGAGATCTTAAACACGGAGAGATATTTGTATAATTAATATATGGAGCCCATATTTATTTATGGGGTTGGTGAGGTAGATCAATGATAATCCTCTAGTGGAAAGGATTATCATTAATTGATCGGACTTTATGTTGGCTAGATCCATTGGGTGGCCAAGATCCAACTCCTCCTCATGGTCCCTATTGTAGCCTATTAAAACCCTCATGAAACTTAGATCCAATGAACAAGATTAAAAGGAGGCTTGGGCAAGATCTATAAATAAAGGCCCAAGGCTTGAAAGGCAACTAGGTTTTTTTAGATGCTAGGGTTTGGGTTAGGGATGGCTTGGGCGGCAAGGAGATAGGAGGTGTGCTATGGTTTTGTCCCTTTGGCCAGTGGCACAAGAGGGTCTAGGGTTTGCTTCTTTTCTCTCTTGGTTGGCCACCCTCATCTTCTCCTAGGGTCGGCGACGCCACCTTCACTCTCTTCCCTTGGCCGGCGGCAAGAGTTAGGGTTTCTTCCCTTGGAGCTCTTAGCCGGCAACCGTCCTTCTTCCTCTCCTTAGGGCCAGCAGACACCAAGGAATTGATCTTTGGTGGTTGGCGCAAGTAAGGAGAAGAAGGGAGCGTGCATTCTTCCCTTTGTTCAGAGAGAGCAAGGAAGGGAAGAACGTGATCTAGGAAGTTTCATCTCTTGGAGGATTATTGCCCACACAACGTCCAAGAGGAGGATAGGACATACAATAGAAAACCAAGAGGTAAACAAGAGGTATAATTCTTGTTTTGGTTTCCTTTTATTTCTTTATATTATGTATGTAATTTCATGTGGCTAATTTACTTGGACCCCGAAGATAAACACAAAAACTGGCGATCCGTACATCATCTATTCCGTGGCTAATCGAGGAAAAGAGTTAGGTTGCTTGAACAATAAGTTTGTTCAAGAGACCACTCTAATCGAATAGCACGATGATGGATCGGTTGCTTGGGTAATCCGTCATTGTCTTGGATTAATTTTTTTTAATCCGGGGATGTAGATGGGATTGCCATGCACAAGCGACCGAGGTGCGCAGTGAAGCTTCGATTCCAACCTTCAATTGGTATCAGAGCCACAGTTTCCGATTTTGTGTGTTTAGGATTCGGTTACTTTTATGCACTTATCATATATTGTATGTGTATACAAGAGATGTGACGGAAATGTATTCTGAAAAGTCTATCTTTTGTATGAACATCTTTATTTTTAAAATAAGAATCACATGATCATTGTTTGCATATTTTTGTGGTTATGCATATTGTCTAATACATTACATTGTAGATAACATGGTGTGTGGTGTCACACGGGAGATCATGTTATCGGCTCCTTGTAAAGTATAAGTATAGGCTCACAACCGAGATGGCTTTGGACAAACCATTGGTATGGTTGTAGTGTGATTTGATGTTGGTTTGTCTTGACCATAGAATCACATTAGTACACTTTGTGTGTATTGAGCAGGACCGACTTAGAGGTGATTCGATTTATTGCTGACTACATAATCGAATCAGACCTCAGATATTATATTGTACATACTCTTAATCCCGATATAATAACGGGCACATATACTTAGTATTCATTTCTTTGATTTACCAATGGGCGAGATTTATAGATTAAATCGATAGGCTCGGTAAGTTGGGAAATGATATTATTTATATGGTGTACCATTGCTTATAGGAGGAAACTGTGTCCTGTATATTAGGATGATGATGTCCCCTTGAGGAGCTCATAAGGTTCATCATGCAAACCCTGTAGGTGGACTTGGTGCGGCATCATGAAAAGGTTGAGTGGTACTACTCATGGAGTTAGATGTTGATTAATTAATGGTCAGTAAATTAATTAATCGACGGACATTCGAGATCTTAAACACGGGGAGAAAATGTACATATAATATATGGAGCCCATATTAACTTATGGGGGTTGGTGAGGTAGATCAATGATAATCCTTTAGTGGATTGGATTATCATTAATGGATCGGACTTTATGTGGGCTTGATCCATTGGGTGGCCAAGATCCAACTCCTCCTCATGGTCCCTATTGTAGCCTATTAATACCTCATGAAGCCTAGATCCAATGGATAGAAACAAAACTCTAGATCCAAAGGTAGAGATTAAATCTCTAGATCCGATGGTTGAGATTAAATCTCTAGATCCGACAGTTGAGATTAAATCCCTAGAACTAATGGTGGAGATTAAAACAAGGCTTATCCCTAACTCTATAAAAGGAGAGCAAGGGGTGGGTGGCAAGTTGAATTCAATTAGAGATAGGATTAGGGTTTTGGGCGGCAAGAAGCTTGGAGCTAGGGTTTGGAGTTGGCGGCACCAAATAAGGAAACTTATTCTTTATCTTCTTCTTCTTCATGGTGGCCGGCGCCCAGCAGCCCTTTCCATCTTTTGGCCGGCATCCAATCCATCCCTTCTCCTTCTCCTTGGCCGGTGGAAACAAGATTTAGGGCCTTCTTTTGGAGTCTTGGCCAGTTTCCATCCTATTCTCCTCTTCCTTCTTGGCCGCCGGCAAGCACCAATCTTGTAGTTTCGTGGTTGGTTGAAAGAAGGAAAAGAGTCTTGTTTCTATTCTTCCTCTTGCTCGGGATGAGCAAGGAAGGAAGATTAGTGATCTAAGAGCTTCAACTTTTGGTAGATCGTCGCCCACACGACGTCCGAAAGGAGGAAGGTCATACAATAGAAGATCGAGAGGTATATCACTTATCTATCTTCATGTGTAACATGTTTATATTTGTTTTTCAATTATATTAATGTTATATTCAATTTTGTGGCTAATATAACTTGGACCCCGAACATAAACACAAAAGTCGGCGATCCGTACATCATCTATTCCTCGGCTATTCGTAGAATAGAGGTTGGTTGCTTGAACAATAAGTTTGTTCAAGTGACCACTCTAATCGAATAGCACGACGATGACAAGGTTGCTTGGGCAATCCCTCTTGTCAAGGATAAATTTTTTTTATCCGGGGACGTAGAAGGGATCGCCATGAACAAGCGACCGAGTTCAAGTGGGAAGTGAAGTTTCCCCTCCCAACAGGCGGCTGTTGCAGTGGGAGATGTTTATTTATTTTTTGATAGGAATAAAACTTTGATTCTGAAAAATTGCCTTTATGTACCTTTATTTAGAAAGAATTTAATTTTAGTTTCTAAATTATTTTTGGATAGATATTCTATTTCTTTTAATGACAGAGTTGTTATAAAAAGGAATAGGGAGATTATCTATTCTGGTGCATTGATAGGAAATTTATATACCCAAATTTATATACCCTTGAACTAAAAGCTCCCACGATGCAAATAGAAGTGAATAACTCATCTTCTAAATCTAATAAGAGAAAAGAACCTTCAAAAATGAACCAAACATATCTTTGGCATCTAAGGTTAGGTCATATTAACCTAAGTAGAATTCAAAGGTTTATAGCTGATGAACCTCTGGGTTCATTAGTGGTGGAAGATTTCCCAACCTGCGAATCTTGCTTGGAAGGTAAAATGACCAAGAGGCCTTTTAAGGCCAAGGGGTATAGAGTCAAAGATTTATTGGAATTGGTTCATTCTAATTTATGTGGTCCTATGTCTATCCAAGCTAGAGGTGGTTTTGAATATTTCATCTCTTTTATATATGATTATTCAAGTTAAGGATACATTTACTTGATGCACCGCAAGTCTGAATGCTTTGACAGGTTCAAAGAATTCAAGGTTGATGTGGAGAAACGTCAAGGTTAAAGTATCAAGACACTACCATCTAATCGTGGTGGCATAATAACAAGCAAGGTAGATAAACATGAAAACTATTGCAAGCTATAACTATCTAGCATATCAACATGACTATATCAAAAAGACAAGTCAAAATACCCGCCTTATATAATGCTCGTGATAACTATCTTCACGCCAGTGAACCTGCCTCGTGACCGAAACCTGATACGTAGAATGTCCGAGCTATCTTCCAATCCGAGGATTTCTTCAGCTTTCCGTTCTCGAATCTGTTATTTAACTTGATCAATAATTTTTAACTAACTAGTGGACAAGTATTTAATAACTCAATTAATCTCTTAATTGATTATCAAATCAATTTAGGTTAATTAACTCTTGATTAATTAGCCTAAAGCTAATTTAACCAATTTAATGATAATTAATCTATTAAGTAGGTTAATTAAATCCGGACCAGTTATCCGATTAATCAATCTCTTAATTAAACTCTTAATTAATCCAAAACTTAGTTGCAGTTAACTCACCGATGTGGGCTGACCGTAAACAGAGGTGATGCCAGATCTTGGCGTCGATCGATGGTGGCTAGCAGCGACGGGACCGGCGCTGGCAGCGGCATTAAGGCTGACCCCAGATTGCTAGGCCGACGACAATGGCTACAGACCCGGACGCAAGGCAGCGGATCTGGTGACGAGAAGAGAGACGGCGATCTGGGCACCAGAAAGAGTGGCAACGGTGACGACGTCGGCAGCTGGGCGAATGGTGGCAGCGAACGGATCCAGAGGACAGTGAATCTGTCACCCGCGGCGAGGACAGACTCCTCCTTAACCTTAGCAACTACCTCCCCAAGCGGTCACCGGCGGATGGCAGCTCGGCGCAGAATCGCAGGTGGGTGCGCGATCGAGGGTGGTAGACCGCCGGTGCGGCGCGCGATCCGGAGAGGCCAGCGGTGGCAGAGAGCGACGCGCGATCGAAATCCTCCGCGGAGTGGGGCAGGGGCGGGCGGCCACCACCGGTGGTCGCACAATGAGGTCGTGTGTGCAGCGACTGGAGGCGGCGCGAGAAAAAGAACAGGCGATCGCTGAATAGGGTGGCGGCGTCGCCGCCAAGAACGCGAGAGGAGAGGGCATCGGCGGTGGAATCGCGATGAAGAGAAGAATTGGATTTGGGGGAAAGCATTACGGCGTACAGGGAATAAGGAAGAAACGAAAATAAAAACCAAGAAATTAAAACCTAGGTTTAGCTATTTAAACCTAGCGTTAATAAACCCATTAATCCCTCAATTATAGATAATCTAAACAGACCTTATAAAAGTCTGTTTTTCTTATCCCGGTAATTATCTCGTACAAGCCTCATTTAAATCCAGAAAAATTCTGAAAAAATTCCTAAAATTCTCCAAAATTCTGAAAATAATTTCTTCCTAATTTTTGGCCCGTTAATTTAGTATTTTAATTTTAGTATTTAACATTCTCCCCCTCTAATAAAAATTTGGTCCCCAAATTTCTACTCAAGTACTAACAAGCAATGTCACACTGCTCAACTCAAGTACTTGGGAAAAACCACACATCAAGTAACTAAGTGGGTTACTGAGCTTGAATCTTTTCCTCAAGCTCCCAAGTAAGCTTCTCATCAGTGTGGTGACTCCACCCGACCTTGACAAGTCGCACAATCTCGTTTCGTAACTGTCGTTCCTTATCATCCAAAATCTATACCGGAACCTCTGCATAAGTAGCATCAGGTTAAATGAAACCTGACACATCTGATAGAATATGTGTAGAGTCTGGAACATACTTCCTTAGCATGGACACATGAAATGCATCATGGATACCAGCCAAAGACGGTGGTAGCCCTAGACGGTAAGCGACTGCTCCGATCCTCTCAAAAATCTCGAAAGGCCCAATGTACCTTGGAGCTAACTTACCACGGAGGTCAAATCTCTTCACCCCTTCCGTGGGTGAGACTTGCAGGAATACCTGATCACCAATAGAGAACTCCCGAGGTCTCCATCTCCGATCTGCATAACTCTTCTGACGATCTTGCGCCTCTGCCATCCTACGTCTGATAGTACGGACCAACCCTGTCTCATACTGAGCTCTATGGGTCCTAGCAACTACAGGGGCGACGGTCGTCGACCAATAGGGGTCGTCGAATTCCGCCAATAGGGGCCGGGTCGTTACAATAAAAAGGTGCCTTTTATTGTAACGCCCCAGGCCCCTATTGGCACCTGGCCTCTATTGGCGGAATTCGGCGACCCCTATTGGTCGACGACCGTCGCCCCTGTTGGCCAGTCGATAAATATGAACAACGTTATATACCCTCTAAGGATTAATCGCATCCTAATCATATGACCTCTACTAATCCCAATCATGGTATCCACCGCAAAACACATAATCATATAATCACATAACACACTGTCTAATAAATGACAGCATAGTCATACTAATGGGAATCAATGGATGAAATTAATAAGGGTATAACTAAAGGGGTCATGCCAGAACAAAGTCAAGGCAATACTAAATAAAACATCAGATGCCTATATATACCCTAAACTACGTAAGCAATGTTATCATGTCCTCATGCACTAGGATCTAGAAAGTCAAAGAACCTATATATATACCTTCTACAAATTTATCCATCTTATTCATATTATTCAACTAGTCTAATAATCCTAATACTAGTCAAATCCTAAGTGGTAAACATCTACCAATAATATCTAATCAATTTTATCACAATGATAACAAGCTATGTATAGCAGTAATAGCAATTTATAACCAAATGCTATCTATAAACCAGCAACCTAAAAATCTAACAGTCCAATAGATATCAGGTTAAAACAATACCAGACAAAACATGATATCACCGCATAACCAATATAAATATGTACTAAATCTAGAAAATTTTCTAGAATGTATTTACCTGTTAGCTGTCTGGAGATGTCCTGTCGCTGCCAAATCCCCCATATTGACCTCGTCAATAATACCTCGAATTTCCGAAACATAAAAATCATCGGAAATCCATACAACTCCGAAAATACCCAGTTAACCTACCAAACTTGGCGAACTCCAAAAACCCAAAGACCCTAAGGAACTCGGAAACCTACGCTCTGATACCAAATAAATTGTCACGCCAGATGAAAATCCGACAGCATCTCCCCAGTACGGGTGACAATACTAATTTTTATACAAGACCTACACGGCCACTATACATCGGTCAACACGACCGGAATCCAATCACAACACAATATACATAATATGAGGCCTCAGGCCATCAACCTACCCCTTCTGCCATCTGAGCAGGAACATACAACCAAACCAATCAAAATAAGATCCGACCAATGGTCCACAAGAACCCCAAAAATCCACGAGTACATAAATCCATTTCCAAGCCTAAACATATCTTCTATACAAAATTCAAACCATAACTCAAACAACTAATAAACTGTCACTACGAGGGGGAAATATACTGGACTCTCCTGACAGCTTCATCTTGAAATAAAAATAAAACCACGGGGTAAGTTCAAAGAACTTAGCGGATATTTGTTGATATGAATAGCAAGATATAGCAAACAATACTAATCATGTCAGTACAGTCTCATATATATGGTAAGCAAGAAATAAATGCAAAAGGACTGTACTCACCTGAATCTCCTACCCTGATATAGGAGCATGTGCCCTACTATAAGAGATAAAGTCATCATCATATATGAATATGAATCCTGTATGCATGGCAATCATATGCAACATCCAAGGCATCAATACAATAATGCAGCAAACACAATACAAATGCAATCCGTGCAAAAATGCATGTCGTGCATATGACATGGTCACCCTCGACGCTACCGCCTTCACACGCGATGGTGAAGCCGAGTGGGTAGGGCTATGACAACTGTGCACTCTGCCATCACTGCTCCTGAGTGACCGAGTGGACAGGATGCTATCGGAGTACACCTATCCTCCTGCCCCAAACATAGTGGGGGAGCTAAGCTCTCATCTCCCGGTGTCATAGACCAGAGGAGGGATCCCTGCCCGCTACCACGCTGCCTCATCGCTACCCATGAGCGGACCCGAGTCGACAGAGCAATCAGACACGCCTCCCGATGTACCACTAACCCATGAGTGGCAAAGGTGTGCAGATGTAATCGCCGCTGGCTCAACAATAATGGAACTGATCGGCCAAAGATGCAATCATGCAAGATGGTGCATGACACTAAAGCATGTAATACCAACTAACATACGTATCCGAATAATATGCACAATAAAAAGGTACATATACATGATCCAAGTAAAACAGGGAAAGTATAACTATAAACTGATCAAATGCATGTGTCAAATAGGCATAATAACATGCAAGGTAGATAAACATGAAAACTATTGCAAGTTATAACTATCTAGCATATCAACATGACTTCATAGTGCACAAAGATCCACGATCACATATTAAGCTCGATTTAAATTATTAAATGTTTATGTTAAACATCTCAATTATCTAGCACTCCCATGCTCCTAATCAATCCCACAGATAATACCATGATGAACTTCATGACTCCTCAAACATCATAAATCGTACATATAGTCAATGGAGCTTAGGAATATAGATCTGGGAATAAGCAATACGTAAATTGAACGTGATTATCAAATCAATTTAGGTTAATTAACTCTTGATTAATTAGCCTAAAGCTAATTTAACCAATTTAATGATAATTAATCTGTTAAGTAGGTTAATTAAATTCGGACCAGTTATCTGAATAATCAATCTCTTAATTAATCTAAAACTTAGTTGCAGTTAACTCACCGATGTGGGCTGACCGTAAACAGAGGTGATGCCAAATCTTGGCGTCGATCGATGGTGGCTAGCTGACGGACCGGCGCGGGTAAAAGCTGATTTGCTACCGACAATGGCTACAAACCTGGACGCAAGGCAGCGGATCTGGTGACGAGAAGAGAGACGCCGATCTGGGCACCAGAAAGAGTGGCAACGATGACGACGTCGGCAGCTGGGCGAATGGTGGCAGCGAACGGATCCAGAGGACAGTGAATCTGTCACCCGCGGCGAGGACAGACTCCTCCTTAACCTTAGCAACTACCTCCCCAAGCGGTCACCGGCGGATGGCAGCTCGGCGCAGAATCGCAGGTGGGTGCGCGATCGAGGGTGGTAGACCGCCGGTGCGGCGCGCGATCCGGAGAGGCCAGCGGTGGCAGAGAGCGACGCGCGATCGAAATCCTCCGCGGAGTGGGGCAGGGGCGGGCGGCCACCACCGGTGGTCGCACAATGAGGTCGTGTGTGCAGCGGCTGGAGGCGGCGCGAGAAAAAGAACAGGCGATCGCTGAATAGGGTGGCGGCCTGGTCGTCGGCGCAACGCGCGAGAGGAGAGGGCGTCGGCGGTGGAATCGCGGTGAAGAGAAGAATTGGATTTGGGGGAAAGCATTACGGCGTACAGGGAATAAGGAAGAAACGAAAATAAAAACCAAGAAATTAAAACCTAGGTTTAGCTATTTAAACCTAGCGTTACTAAACCCATTAATCCCTCAATTATAGATAATCTAAACAGGCCTTATAAAAGTCTGTTTTTCTTATCCCCGTAATTATCTCGTACAAGCCTCATTTAAATCCAGAAAAATTCCGAAAATAATTTCTTCCTAATTTTTGGCCCGTTAATTTAGTATTTTAATTTCAGTATTTAACAGAGGAGATGAAGGTGGTTCCTTATGCTTCGGCAATAGGAAGCCTCGTGTATGCTATGTTATGTACGAGGTCGGATATCTGCTTTGTCGTGTGAATGGTTGCTCAGAAGGTTTTGACTTCTAAGCCGGAAGGAAAGAAGAAGAAGAAACAAGGCGAAGCAAAAGTGGTGGGAGGATCTCAGGGAGGAGTGAAGAAGCCAAAAGGCAAGTGCTTCACTTGCAAGCAGACTGGACATTGGAAGAAGGACTACCCCAACCGGAAGCATAACAAAGGTATATCTTTTGGTCTAGTCATTGAAACAAGTTTAGCGGTGTTATCTACTGGTTCCTGGGGTGTAGATACAGGAACCACCGATCATGTCTGCAATACTTTGCAGGGGTTCCAGGAAACCAGTCGACTAGCTGAAGGAAAGATTACCGTTTTCTTGGGCGATGCTATGAAGGTGGTGGTTGTTGCAGTGGGAGATGTTTATTTATCTTTTGATAGAAAAAACACTTTGGTTCTGAAAAATTGCCTTTATGTACCTTTATTTAGAAAGAATTTAATTTCGGTTTCTAAATTATTTTTGGATGGATATTCTATTTCTTTTATTTACAGAGTTGTTATAAAAAGGAATAAAGAGATTATCTATTCTAGTGCATTGATAGGAAATTTATATACCCTTGAACCAAAAGTTCCCACGATGCAAATAAAAGTGAATAATTCATCTTCTAAATCTAATAAGAGAAAAGAACCTTCGAAAATGAACTAAATATATCTTTGGCATCTAAGGTTAGTTCATATTAACCTAAGTAGAATTCAAAGTTTGATAGTTGATGGACCTCTGGGTTCATTAGTGGTGGAAGATTTCTCAACCTGCGAATCTTGCTTGGAAGGTAAAATGACCAAGAGGTCTTTTAAGGCCAAGGGGTATAGAGCTAAAGATGTGTTGGAATTGATTCATTCTGATTTGTGTGGTCCTATGTCTATCCAAGCTAAAGGTGGTTTTGAATATATTTCATCTCTTTTATAGATGATTTTTCAAGATATCGATACATTTATTTGATTCGCCGCAAGTCTGAATGCTTTGACAGGTTCAAAGAATTCTTGGTTGATGTGGAGAAACGTCAAGGTAAAAGTATCAAGACACTATTATCTTATCGTGGTGGTGAGTACCTCTTGGGAGAGTTTAGAAATTACTTATCAGAGGTTGGTATTCAATCCCAATTATCTACACCTGGTACACCCCAGCAGAATGGTGTAGGGGAGTGAAGGAATAGGACTCTTATGGAGATGGTTAGATCAATGATGAGTTATTCTGAGTTATCAGATTTGTTCTGGGGGTATGCTCTGAATACGACAGTGTATATTCTGAACTTGGTACCATCTAAATCAATGCCTTCTATGAAAGGCGGATCAAGTAAGTTGGAACCTCAAGTCTGAAGTGCGCGCATGTTCGTATGTTCGTAGGTTATCCTAGAGGAACGAAAGGTGGTTGGTTCCATAGTCCTAGAGATCAGAAGGTGATCTTTAGCACGAATGCCAGATTTTTAGAGGAAGACTATGTGATGAACCATAAGCCCATGAGTAAGATTGTTCTGTAGGAATTGAGAGGTGAAGTCACTACTTCAGTACCACCGGTACAAGAGGATATACCACAAGTGACTGCACTGCATGTCACAAAGGATACACAAGTGATACCTCATCTTAGTGGGAGGGTTGTTAGACAGCCTGATAGATTTATATTCTTGGGAGAATCTTCTGATTTAGTCCCTGGCGAACATGAACCTGATCCCTGGACATATGTCGAGGCAATCCAAGATAAAGATACGGCATCTTGGCAAAGTGCAATGAATTATGAGATAGAATCTATGGATTCAAATCAGGTATGGGAGCTAGTAGAACCACCCAATGGTGTAAAAACCATTGGATGCAAGTGGATCTACAAAAAAAAGAAAGTAATAGACGGGAAGGTTGAGACCTTCAAAGCAAGGCTTGTTGTTAAAGGGTATACTCATAAAGAGGGTATCGATTATGAGGAGACCTTTTCATCGGTGGCCATGCTTAAGTCTATCCGGATTCTCTTATGTATTGCTGCTCATATGGATTATGAGGTGTGGCAGATGGATGTCAAGACAACTTTCCTCAATGGAAGTCTTAAGGAAAACATCTATATGGAGAAACCAGAGGGATTCATTGCTAAGGGCAAAGAGCATCTTGTGTGAAAGCTTAATTGGTCCATTTATGGATTGAAGCATGCTTCGAGATCTTGGAAAATCCGCTTTGATGAGGTAATCTAGTCTTATGGATTTATTCAAAGTCTGGATGAGTCTTGTGTATACAAGAGATGTGACGGAACATAGTGGTATTTCTTGTACTATACGTAGATGAAATTTTGTTAATTGGCAACAATGTCATGGTGTTATCAGACGTAAGGGTATGGTTGTCCAAATAGTTTGATATGAAGAACTTGGGAGAAGTGGGACACATCCTTGGGATCAAGGTTATAAGGGATCACAAGAAAAGGATATTATGCTTATCTCAAGCTTCATACATAGACAACATTTTGGCTCGTTTTAGCATGCAAAACCCCAAGAAAGGTTATCTACCTTTTAGGCATGGAGTTCCTTTATCTAAAGAGATGTGTCCTAGAACATCAAAGAAGATAGAGGAGATGAAGGCGGTTCCTTATGCTACGACAGTAGGAAGCCTCATGTAAGCTATGTTATGTGCGAGACCGGATATTTGCTTTCCCATGGGCATGGTTAGCAAATATCAGAGTAATCCCGGATAGGGACATTGGACTGCGGTAAAGCATATATTGAAGTACCTAAGAAGGACTAGGGATTATATGTCGGTATACCAGGCAGATCAATTATTTCATGTGGGTTACACAAATTTCGACTTCCAATCAGATAGGGATAACAGTAAGTCTACCTCGGGTTTTGTGTTTACTTTGGGAGGTGGAGAAATTGTATGGAGGAGTGTCAAGCAGAAATGCGTGGCGGACTCCACCATGGAAGCTGAGTTTGTGGCAGCCTCTGAGGCGGCCAAAGAAGTTGTATGGCTCAGGAACTTCTTGATGGACTTGGATGTGATTCCTGGTTTTCCCAGGACTATCACAATTTATTGTGATAACAATGGTGCAGTTGCAAACTCGAAGGAACCACGAGCCCATAAGGCAAGTAAACACATAGAGCGCAAGTACCACATGATACGAGAGATCGTAAAGCGAGAAGAAGTTGTTGTAGCCAAGATTGCATCAGAGGATAACCTGGCAGATCCTTTCACTAAGGCCCTTCCAGCGAGAACTTTTGATAGGCATGTGGAGGGAATGGGAATCAAATGTATGGCAGTATGAGGACAGCATAGTTTTTTAGTATAAGTGAGAGATTGTTGGGATGTATACTAAAAAGTCTATCTTTTGTATGAACATCTTTATTTTTGAAATAAGAATCACATGATCATTGTTTGCTTATTTATGGTTATGCATATTGTCTGATACATTAAATTGTAGATAACAAGGTGTGTAGTGTCACATGGGAGATCATTTATCAGTTCCTTGTAGAGTATAAGTAGAGGCTCACAACCGAGACGATTTTGGACAAACCATTGGTATGGTTGTAGTGTAATTTGGTATTGGGTTGTCTTGACCATTGAATTACATTGGTACACTTTGTGTGTATTGAGCAGGACCGACTTAGAGGTGATTCAATTTATTGCTGACTACATAATTAAATCAGACCTCGGATATTATAGTGTACATGCTCTTAATCCCGATATAATAATGGGCACATGTACTTAGTATTTATTTCTTTGATTTACCAATGGGCGAGATTTATAGATTAAATCGATAGGCTCAGTAAGTTGGGAAATGAAATTATTTACATGGTGTGTCGATGATTATAGGAGGAAATTGTGTCCTATATATTAGGATGATGATGTCCCCTTGAGGAGCTCATAAGAATCATCATGTAAACCCTGTAGGTGGACTTGGTCCGGCATAATGATGAGGTTGAGTGGTACTACTCATGGAGTTAGATGTTGATTAATTAATTGTCAGTAAATTAATTAATTGACGGACATTCGAGATCTTAAATACGGAGAGATATTTGTACAATTAATATATAGAGCCCATATTTATTTATGGGGGTTGGTGAGGTAGATCAATGATAATCCTCTAGTGGAATGGATTATCATTAATGGATCAGACTTTATGTGGGCTAGATCCATTGGGTGGCCAAGATCCAACTCCTCCTCATGGTCCCTATTGTAGCCTATTAAAACTCTCATGGAGCTTAGATCCAACGGACACGATTAAAAGGAGGCTTGGGCAAGATCTATAAATAAAGGCCCAAGGCTTGGGTGGCAACTAGGTTTTTTGGATGCTAGGGTTTGGGTTAGGGATGGCTTAGGCAGCAAGGAGATAGGAGGTGTGCTAGGTTTTGTCCCTTTGGCCGGCGACACAAGAGGGTCTAGGGTTTGCTTCTTTTCTCTCTTGGTCGGCCACCCTTATCTTCTCCTAGGGCCGGCGGTGCCACCTTCACCCTCTTCTCTTGGCCGCCGACAAGAGTTAGGTTTTCTTCCCTTGGAGCTCTTAGCCAGCCCCCATCCTTCTTCCTCTCCTTAGGGTCGGCGGACACCAAGGAATTGATCTTTGATGATTGGTGCAAGTAAGGAGATGAAGGGAGCGTGCATTCTTCCCTTTGTTCGGATCGAGCAAGGAAGGAAAGAACATGATCTAGGAAGTTTCATCTCTTGGAGGATCGTTGCCCACACAACGTCCAAGAGGAGGATAGGACATACAATAGAAGACCAAGAGGTAAACAAGAGGTATAATTCTTATTTTGGTTTCCTTTTATTTCTTTATATTATGTATGTAATTGCATGTGGCTAATTTACTTGGACCCCGAAGATAAACACAAAAACCAGTGATCCGTACATCATCTATTCCACGGCTAATCGAGGAAAAGAGTTAGGTTGCTTGAACAACAAGTTTGTTCAAGAGACCACTCTAATCGAATAGCACGATGATGGATCAGTTGCTTGGGTAATCCGTCATTGTCTTGGATTAATTTTTTTTAATCCGGGGATGTAGATGGGATTGCCATGCACAATTGACCGAGGTGCACAGTGAAGCATCGATTCCAACCTTCAATTGGTATCAGAGCCACGGTTTTCGATTTTGTGTGTTTAGGATTCGGTTACTTTTATGCACTTATCATATATTGTATGTGCTGGATGATAGTAGGATGTGCGTAGGCTAACTTTTTGGTTGCAGGCATAAGATCCAACTATTATGGCCATATGTGTGTGTATGTGATTGGATGTGTGTAATTGTAATATTATTTGAATCCTCGGGGTTGACGAGGCTAGTATTTAATTTTTTGTAATTAAGTAAAACATTGTTTAGCCACTCTTTTATTTTAGTTTACTTTTGATCAAGATTTCATGTTCACTCCTTCGTGGAGTATAGGATTGATGGATGTAAATTAAAATAATTTTTCTCGGCTCGAATCTCCGGATGGCTTGTACATGGCGTAGGGAGGAGCGGACGAGATGGCGACACGACTGGAGATATATTGGAAAACAAAATTCATAATAGTTGGAAATATTTTTTTTCATATTTATTGCTTCTTGTTTGATATGCATGTTTTGTGCTAGGAAAATTCCTCATTTTAAATTACTAAGTGGGAGAGGGATATTTTTTTAAAATTCCCATGGCCTCCATTACGATTTGACATGTGATGCAAACAAACTTGCGCGTCGGCTCTGAGTGCCTTCCTCCCCATCGGATGAGTTTATTTTGCATATCACAAGGACAAATATGGGTGTAGGAAATTATTTAAGTGCGTGTGTACTTCCCCATCGGAAGGAACATAATCCGAGATAATTGTCTTGGTATCAAGTAATGGTGAACACTTAGATGCAAATAAGAGTATCCTCCCCATCGGAGTCATTGCTTTTATTTGTAGGGTCGAAGAGGAACCAACTATTAATTTTATTTGTCAAAAAGTTAGGTTGACAAGATAATAAAATTAATGGGTAAAACCTCCCCTTACAAATGTAGAATTCGTATACGTCCACATTATCGTGGCATACGATATTCTTGGTGTTTTGAGGTATTGGTTGATTTTAAAATTTTATTGTTTGAGGAATCAATAATTTTTTGAAATCTAATGTTTTGATTTATATGATTCTTAGGATTTTCAAAAATGACTTTCAATCCACTTGCTGTGATACTAAAGGAGAATAAACTTACTGGACCAAATTATGTTGATTGGAAAAAGAATCTTGATATTGTCTTGACTGCTGAGGAGTACAAGTTTGTACTCTTCGAAGAGTATCCTCCTTGTTGGAAATTTAACGCCGCTAGAGGGGGGGTGAATAGCATTGTGACCGTACGAAGATGGAATTCAATCGTGATCGTGTCTACAATTTCGTTAGCGCAGCGGAATATAGAAATGAAAGCAATAACGAAATACAACAATCACTAACACAAAGATATAACGTGGTTCGGAACCACACGGTTCCTACTCCATGGATCGAGCTCTAACGAGCTCTAGCGACGCCAATGCAATCACTAATCACAAATCCTCCTTCTCGACATAAGTCGGAGGTGGAGAAACCTCTTACAATAGATTACAACAATAATCTAAAAGAAACAAGCAACTACAATGAAGAATAATGCAATACAAGTAAAGAAAACACTTTACAAATGCTTTGGATTGCTTGCTTTTGGTTGCTTGAAGAGTGGTCTTGGAGACTCTGATTTGCAGCAACAAATCGCCCCAAAGATGCTCAAGAAACCATTACCAAAAATCCTCCCGTCGAGCTCCTTTTATCCTTCCGCGCGACCTGGATTTCCGCCCATCAGTCGACTGCCATAAGTCACCAGTCGACTGATGCCACTGTTGTCATGAGACAACGGCTCGATCCACGCTGGAAAAACTCCAATGGATCTCTTGGCGTACGACGCCAACATTGGCGATCGACGCCGGTAGCGTAGTCGTATGCCAGAGTCGACTCTCGCGTTTCATGGTGAACTAGCGATCCGCCCTGGCGATCCGGCCGTAGACATCGACGCTCCAATGAGCGATCGCGGCGATTCAGCTCTTAAACGGCAGTCGAATCGGCCATAATGCCAGTCGACTTCCAACCTCAAAGATGAGGTTTTAACCCAAAGTATGGTGCCCCCATACTTGCTAGACCACCCTTAGCCTAGACCTAAGCCTTCTAGCCACCTCCATCAGCCTCACGCCTCTCGGATCCCTCCAAGTCATCCATGACTTGTTCATCCATCGCGCTAGCCTCCAGGTGCTTCCCTCAGCTATGTCATGCTAATGGTGTCTACACCGCCAAGGCACATTGGACTTACGCCGCCAAGACTCCGCTTGGACTTTACGCCTCCAACCATTGGTCTTATGCTGCCAAGACTCCCGCTTGGACTTTACGCTCCCAATATCAAACCCTTGGACTTCTCAAATGCCAAGACTCAAGCTTGGACTTTCCCTTGCCAACCCATGTTGGACTTTCCATGCCAAGACCATGCTTGGACTTTCCTTGCCAACCCATGTTGGACTTTCCATGTCAAGACCCATGCTTGGACTTTCCATTTGCCAAGACCCATGCTTGGACTTCTCATTTGCCGAGACCCATGCTTGGACTTCTCATGCCAAGTACTCAAGACTTGGACTTTTCCAAATGCCAAGTGTCCCACTTGGACTTTCCCATGACAATTACATTGTCATATGTTTTTGTCGAAACATCAAAACATCACTCGAGTCAAACTCGAGTCCTGGTCAATCGTGACCTGGGCCGATTGCACCAACAATCTCCCCCTTTTTGATGTTTGACAAAAACCAAACAAATCATTTGAGTTAGTCCACTAACTCAAATCCCTTACCAATTATCCCAAATTGGTAAACACTCTCCAAATGTTCTCCCCCAAATATTCTCCCCCTTTTTGACTAACATGAAAAAGGTTATCTCTCCAAGGAGGTCAATGTCTCATGTCCCAATGAGATCTTACAATCTCCCCCTTTTTGACCTAAAAATATCTAGGATGTCTACCATCGTCCTAGTGATAAGTTCCATATCACTCAAGAGAGGCAATCCTATAATCTCTCCCAATTTCCAAATTGGGTATCAAAAACCCATCAATTTTCCCAATTGATGATACTCTCCCAATAACTTCTCCTCTCCAAGGAGAACAACACATCCATCATCCCAAGATGGATAACTCCCCCTAAAGGCTTGCTCCCCCTTGACCATTGCACCAACAATGTCCTTGGGAAGCCCCTAAGCCAATAGGAACTCTAAACCATCAAAATTAAGGTTCTAAGTTCAACATAGAACTTTCACTCACCCTAAATTTGATACTTTGACCTAACACATCTCCTAATCCATATCCAATGGATTTTCACCCTTTATAATGCTTTCTAAAGCATATCCTAGGGTTAGGAGTGATTAGGAACCTTTTCCATATGAATACGCCTAAACAAACCTTGTTAACCCGAAATTAGACTGCAATTGACTCGACAAGAATCATTGCCGATCACATCGATCACCACAGAGCGATCATGATCGAAAATCTCGATTTTCATTATCGAAAATGAATTTTGAAAATTCATAAATAATTATACGTAATTCGAAAAATCATGAAAATTCATACGTATAACACTTATGACACACACAATGGGTGAAAAATATTTGAAAATTATTTTACCCATAAAATAGTGAGTTTGATACAAAACTCAAAACCATTGAAATTTTCAATGTTTTTGCCCTATTTTGTATCAACTTCATCAATGGTGATTGCTATCAAAAGATAGACTTCACCAAGGTTTTTCAAAAAGATTTTAAAATGTTTTCAAAACCTTATTTTGGATCATATTCCTTGGGCTCTATGTACATGACTTGTACACATGCTTTCCTAATGATCCACAAATGAAATTAGATGAGTTTTAGTTCATCTAGATGCAAAAACTATGCACCTTGAACTTAACTCATATCCTAGCATCTCACATGTATCTATGGTGTATAAATACACATACATGTCAATGTGATGTGAGATGTGGGTTTTGTTCTCCCTAATCTAGGGTTTCATGCATTTTCCTAAAGCAACTCTACTTGATTCCCTTATAAATGGGACTTCAAGTCATGCCATAGTCCTTAATTCAATTTCAACCAAATTGTCTTAAATGCATGAATGATTATGGCATTAGAAGTGTTATAAATAAGCATATGCTCATAATCATGATGTCATGGCATAAGATATAAAACTAAACATACATGATATTTAAATCCTTAATCCTAAATATGAATCATGACATATAAAATCATAGAACTAGGCATGATGTCATGACATGGCATATGACAATCAAAGCATGGAATATAAAATATATAGGTATAGTAATACCTAAATTTTAATATTAATTGCCATTTGATACAATTAGATATATTTTTCCATATTAACCTTTATAGCCCTAGTGTGCCAAAAACCCAAAATGACACACTAACCTCTAAACCTAAATTGTGCCAATTTAATTGATTTTTCTTAAATTCAAAAGTGCATTGGCACATCCTAAAATCTTTTTAGGATATTGATTCAAATCTATTTCCAAGGTATCCATAACCTTGAAAATAACCTAAAGTGCCACCTTTGCCATGGTTGAGTTAACTACCCATCCAATCAAGGTTGGCACACCCTAAACCCATCTAGCGTGAATCAATCACGCTCTTAGGAACCCAAAACCGATTTGAGCTCCTAGGGTTAATTAGGTATTCCTTAGGGATAACCTCCCTAGATACCTTCCTAATGACCCTCCTAGGCTTATTAGCCTTGGTCATTTGGGTCTCACCTAGGTTGACTCTAGGGGTAACTCCCCTTGCAACCTTCTTAGTGGCCACCCTAGGTTTCCTTGAAACCCTAGCCACTAGGCACACCCTTTGGTCAACTCTAGGGATGACTTCCCTATTGACCTTAGTCTTCCTAGACCTAGTTTGTGTTCCATAATCAAATGGAACACTATGGTAAGCCACCTTAGGCTTAGGTTTGTGACCCAAACCTTGCTTGCCCTTGGTTGACTTTTGACTCTTAGGTCCTAGGTGTTGACTTTGACTTTTGGACCTAGAAGTTTGACTAATTGACCCTTGCATTTGATTTTGCATAACCTTAAGGGTCTTTTCAAGTTTTTCAAGTCTTGACCTCAAGGCTTGGTTCTCTAATTCTAATTGCCCAATTTTAGAATTTTGATTTAGACCATGGGCATTGGACTTCCTAGGCATATGCCTAGTCCATTTAGGGTTTAGACCTAGGTGCTCTTGCACCTTTCTAATTGTCTCCCTAGGTAAAAATTTTCTAGAGTTATTTGACCTAGGTTTGTCCTTAGATAAGTTGTTTTTAGGGACATTAGTCCCAAATTTCTCCCTATTATCTAAGTGAATATTTTTAGCTCCTAAACAAAAGTATTTATTTCTATTAGCATGCTTTTCATGGCAAATTGCTAGGGAATTGAAATTTCTAGCATGCTTTTGTCTATTAACTAAAGAAAGAGCATTATTAACTTGATATACCTTAGGGTTAGCCTTAGTAGCTCGCCCTACTTGTGATGCTCCTTTGCCCTTCTTCCCCCCTTCGGGCATTGACTCGTAATGACCCGGTGGCATTTGAAGCAAATCACTTGCTCCTTGCTCTTTTCATTGAGGCACCGGTCTCCTTGACTTTTGGCATGGTGGAGTCTTCTTAACTTTTAGGACACTTACTCTTGTAGTGTCCTTTCTCCCTACACTCAAAGCATATAATATTCATTTTATTATTAATTGACATGCTTGAGTTACCTAGGGTGGTTGTGGTGGTCGGAGTGGATTCTTGAGCTTGCTCTTCCTCTCTACCGGATGTAGATGGTTCTTCTTGTTGCTCCGGTATCGAGGATGCCCTAATCTCCTCCCCTTCTATCCTAGAGGTGGAGGTCTCCTCTTCTTCCATCACTTCTACCTCTTCCGATCCGGATGTTGATTCCCTATCAACCTCCGAATCCTCTAGCTCTTTGGATGTTTCTTCTTGAGCTTGAGAGGGTGATGGTCCTTCTTCTTGGACGGGTGATAGACTTTCATGGAGCTTGGCCAAATCGCTCCATAGCTCCTTGGCATCCACGTAGTCACCTAGGCTACACAAGAGATCATTAGGAATTAAATCAAAAATGAATTTGATTACCTTCTTGTTTTTATCGAATTGTTGGAGTTGCTCCTCACTCCATCTCTTCTTCTTGAGAAACCCTCCCTTTGGTCCCTTAGGATATTCAAATCCTTCCATCAATGCGGACCACTCCTCAAGGTCTCTCATCATCAAAAAATCTTCAATTCTCGCCTTCCAAGAATTGAAACCTTCTCGTCCATAGAAGAAATAGGGAATTGAGGTGTTGATGTCCCATCCCAATGGTTCTTCCATCTTCACCCTCTAGCCTTTCTTCTTAGCTCCCAGCGGTTAGTCCGTAGAAGAGCCCCGAGCTCTGATACCACTTGTTGGAAATTTGACGCCGCTAGAGGGGGGGTGAATAGCGTTGTGACCGTATGAAGATGGAATTCAATCGTGATCGTGTCTACAATTTCGTTAGCGCAGCGGAATATAGAAATGAAAGCAATAACGAAATACAACAATCACTAACACAAAGATATAACGTGGTTCGGAACCACACGGTTCCTACTCCACGGATCGAGCTCTAACGAGCTCTAGCGACGCCAATGCAATCACTAATCACAAATCCTCTTTCTCGACACAAGTTGGAGGTGGAGAAACCTCTTACAATAGATTACAACAATAATCTAAAAGCAACAAGCAACTACAATGAAGAATAATGCAATACAAGTAAAGAAAACACTTTACAAATGCTTTGGATTGCTTGCTTTTGGTTGCCTGAAGAGTGGTCTTGGAGACTCTGATTTGCAGCAACAAATCGCCCCAAAGATGCTCAAGAAACCATTACCAAAAATCCTCCCGTCGAGCTCCTTTTATCCTTCCGCGCAACCTGGATTTTCGCCCATCAGTTGACTGCCATAAGTCACCAGTCGACTGATGCCACTATTGTCGTGAGACAACGGCTCGATCCACGCTGGAAAAACTCTAATGGATCTCTTAGCGCGATCGCCAACATTGGCCGATCGCCACCACGTAGTCGATCGCCACGGCCACGGCATTCTGCGGTGAACTAGCGATCATTGCCACTTGGCGATCATCATAGACATCGGGCTCGATCGTTTAATGAGCGAATCGCTGAGCGATTCGACTCTTAAATGGCAGTCGAACTCAAGTCGACTCACGGCAATCGAACCGGCCATAATGCCAGTCGACTGCCAACCTCAAAGATGAGGTTTTAACCCAAAGTATGGTGCCCCCATACTTGCTAGACCACCCTTAGCCTAGACCTAAGCCTTCTAGCCACCTCCATCAGCCTCACGCCTCTCGGATCCCTCCAAGTCATCCATGACTTGTTCATCCATCGCGCTAGCCTCCAGGTGCTTCCCTCGGCTATGTCATGCTAACGGTGTCTACACCGCCAAGGCACATTGGACTTACGCCGCCAAGACTCCGCTTGGACTTTACGCCGCCAGCCATTGGTCTTATGCTGCCAAGACTCCCGCTTGGACTTTACGCTGCCCATATCAAACCCTTGGACTTCTCAAATGCCAAGACTCAAGCTTGGACTTTCCCTTGCCGACCCATGTTGGACTTTCCATGCCAAGACCATGCTTGGACTTTCCTTGCCAACCCATGTTGGACTTTCCATGCCAAGACCCATGCTTGGACTTTCCATTTGCCAAGACCCATGCTTGGACTTCTCATTTGCCAAGACCCATGCTTGGACTTCTCATGCCAAGTACTCAAGACTTGGACTTTCCCAAATGCCAAGTGTCCCACTTGGACTTTCCTATGACAATTACATTGTCATATGTTTTTGTCGAAACATAAAAACATCACTCGAGTCAAACTCGAGTCCTGGTCAATCGTGACCTGGGCCGATTGCACCAACACTCCTAAGCCTGTGGATGATTTTGGGGAAATGGAGAAAGTGACTTATAAAAAGTGGATTAAGGCTGATGAGATGGCACGGTGTTATATTTTGGCTTCTATGTCAAATGTATTGCAACATCAGCATCAAGCCATGCCCACTTCTTATGACATAATACTCAATCTCAAGGAACTTTTCGGACACCAGAATCGGGCTGTGAGGCAGGAAGCCATGAGGAACTTGATGACGACCACCATGATTGAGGGAACACCCGTGAGGGATCATGTTCTCAAGATGATGGCTCATTTGAATGAGCTGGAAGTCCTTGGAGCTGAGATCGATGGGGAAACCCAGGTCAATATCATTCTCCAATATCTACCTAGGAGTTTTGAGCAGTTTCATCTGAATTACAACATGAATAAGAGGTTATATTGGTTGGCAGAGCTTCTGACAAAACTCCAGGTGCCAGAGGGGCTTTTTCATCAGAGTGCTCAGGCTCAGGCCATGGTTGCCCAGAAGGTTTCGACTT
The DNA here is from genome assembly GCA_025175895.1 of Wurfbainia villosa. NCBI lineage: Eukaryota > Viridiplantae > Streptophyta > Magnoliopsida > Zingiberales > Zingiberaceae > Wurfbainia > Wurfbainia villosa. The sequence continues at coordinate 466,915 of JAKLTH010000201.1, read as the reverse complement.
CTAAGCTGAAAGGCAAGAAGAAGAAGAAACAAGGTGGAGCAAAGGTGGTGGGAGGATCTCAGAGAGGAGTGAAGAAGCCGAAAGGCAAGTGATTCACTTGCAAGCAGACTGGACATTAGAAGAAGGACTGCCCCAACCGAAAGCAGAACAAAGGTATATCTTTTGGTCTAGTCATTGAAACATGTTTAGCGGTGTTATCTATCGGCACCTGGTGTGTAGATACAGGAGCCACTGATCATGTCTGCAATACTTTGCAGGGGTTCCAGGAAACCAGATGACTAGCTGAAGGGGAGATTACCGTTTACTTGGGCGATGGCATGAAGGTGGCGGCTATTGCAGTGGAAGATGTTTATTTATCTTTTGATAGAAAAAAAACTTTTGTTCTGAGAAATTTCTTTTATGTACCTTTATTTAGAAAGAATTTAATTTTGGTTTTTAAATTGTTTTTGGATGGATATTCTATTTATTTTAATGATAGAGTTGTTATAAAAATGAATAGGGAGATTATCTGTTCTAGTGCATTGACAGGAAATTTATATACCCTTGAACCAAAAGCTCCCACGATGCAAATAGAAATGAATAACTCATCTTCTAAATCTAATAAAAGAAAAGAACCTTCGAAAATGAACCAAACATATCTTTGGTATCTAAGGTTAGGTCATATTAACCTAAGTAGAATTCAAAGGTTCATAGATGATGGACCTCTAGGTTCATTAGTGGTGGGAGATTTCCCAACCTGTGAATCTTGCTTGGAAGGTAAAATGACAAAGAGGTCTTTTAAGGCCAAGGGGTATAGAGCCAAAGATGTGCTGGAAGTGGTTCATTCTGATTTGTGTGGTCCTATGTCTATCCAAGCTAGAGGTGGTTTTGAATATTTCATCTCTTTTATAGATTATTATTCAAGATATGGATACATTTACTTGATGAGTCGCAAGTCTGAATGCTTTGACAGGTTCAAAGAATTCAAGGCTGATGTGGAGAAACATTAAGGTAAAAGTATCAAGACACTATGATCTTATCGTGGTGGTGAGTACCTCTTGGGAGAGTTTAGGAATTACTTATCAGAGGTTGGGATTCAATCCCAATTGTCTGCACCTGGCACACCCCAACAGAATGGTGTAGGGGAGCGAAGGAATAGGTCTCTTATGGAGATGGTTAGATCGATGATGAGTTATTCTGAGTTGTCAGATTCATTCTGGGGGTATGCTCTGGATACGACAGTGTATATTCTAAACTTGGTACCATCTATATCAGTAACTTCTACTCCCACAGAATTATAGACTGAACGAAAGCCTAGTCTGAGACATATTTGGATTTGGGGGAGTCCAGCACATGTGCTGAAGGCAGATGCTGGTAAGTTTGAACCTTGTACAGAAGTGCGCATGTTCGTAGGCTATCCTAGAGGAACGAAAGGTGGTTTGTTCTATAGTCATAGAGATTAGAGGGTGATCGTTAGCATGAATGCCAAATTTTTAGAGTAAGACTATGTGATTAACCACAAGCCTATGAGTAAGATTGTTCTGAAGGAATTGAGAGGGAAAGTCACTACTTCAGTACCACCGGTGCAAGAGGATATACCACAAGTGACTGCACTACATGTCACAAAGGATACACAAGTGATACCTCGTCATAGTAGGAGGGTTATTTGACAGCCTTATAGATTTATGTTCTTGTGAGAATCTTCTGATTTGGTCCCTAGCGAACATAATCCTGATCCTTAGACATATGATGAGACAATCCAAGATAAAGATGCGGTATCTTGGCAATATGCAATGAATTCTGAAATAGAATCTATGGATTCAAATCAGGTATGGGATCTAGTAGAACCACCCAATGGTGTAAAAACCATTGGATGCAAGTGGATCTACAAAAGAAAGAGAGGAATAGACAGGAAGGTTGAGACCTTCAAAGCAAGTCTTGTTGTGAAAGGGTATACTCAGAAAGAGGGTATCGATTATGAGGAGACCTTTTCACCGGTGATCATGCTTAAGTCTATCTGGATTCTCTTATATATTGCTGCTCATATGGATTATGAGGTGTGGCAGATGGATGTCAAGATAGCTTTCCTTAATGGAACTCTTGAGAAAAACATCTATATGGAGCAACCAGAGGGATTCATTACAAAGGGCAAAGAGCATCTTGTGTGCAAGCTTAATCGGTGCATTTATGAGTTGAAGCAAGCTTCGAGATCTTGGAACATCTGCTTTGATGAGGTAATTCAGTCTTATGGATTTATTCAAAGACCGGATGGGTCTTGTGTATACAAGAGATGTGACGGAAACATAGTAGTATTTCTTGTACTATACGTAGATGGCATTTTTTTAATTGGCAATAATGTCAAGATGTTATCAGACGTAAGGGTATGTTTGTCCAAACAGTTTGATATGAAGGACTTGGCAGAAGTGGGGTGTATCCTTGGGATCAAGGTTATAAGGGATCGCGGGAAAATGATGTTGTGCTTATCTCAAGCTTCATACATAGACACCATTTGGCTCGTTTTAGCATGCAGAATTCCAAGAAAGGTTTTCTACCTTTTAGGCATGGAGTTCCTTTATCTAAAGAGATGTGTCCTAGAACATCAAAGGAGATAGAGGAGATGAAGGTGGTTCCTTATGCTTCGGCAGTAGGAAGCCTCATGTATGCTATGTTATGTACGAGGTTGGATATCTTCTTTGTCGTGAGCATGGGTAGAAGATATCAGAGTAATCCAGGACAGGTAAATTGGACTGCAATAAAGCATATATTGAAGTATCTTAGAAGGACTAGAAATTATATGCTGGTATACCATGCAGATCAATTATTTTTTGTGGGTTACACAGATTATGACTTCCAATCAGATAGGGATAACAGTAAGTCTACCTCGGGTTTTGTATTTACTTTGATAGGTGGAGCCATTGTATGGAGGAGTTTTAGGCAGAAATGCGTGGTGGACTCCACCATGGAAGCTGAGTATGTGGCAGCCTCTGAGGCGGCCAAAGAAGTTGTATGGCTCAAGAACTTCTTGATGGACTTGGATGTGATTCCTGGTTTGCCCAGAACTATCACAATTTATTGTCATAATAGTGGTGCAGTTGTAAACTCGAAGGAACCACGAGCCCATAAGGCAAGTAAACACTAAAAGCGCAAGTACCACCTGATACGAGAGATCGTAAAGCGAGGAGAAGTTGTTGTAGCCAAGATTGCATCAGAGGATACCCTAGCAGATCCTTTCACTAAGGTCCTTCCAGCGAGAGATTTTGATAGGCATGTGGAGGGAATGGGAATCAGATGTATGGCAGTATAAGGACAGCATAGTATTTTAGTATAAGTGGGAGAATATTGGGATGTATACAGAAAAGTCTATCTTTTGTATGAACATCTTTATTTTTTAAATAAGAATCACATGATCATTGTTTGCATATTTATGGTTATGCATATTGTCTGATACATTAAATTGTAGATAACAAGGTGTGTAGTGTCACATGGGAGATCATTTATCAGTTCCTTGTAGAGTATAAGTAGAGGTTCACAACCGAGACGATTTTGGACAAACCATTGGTATGGTTGTAGTGTAATTTGGTATTGGTTTGTCTTGACCATTGAATTACATTGGTACACTTTGTGTGTATTGAGCAGGACCGACTTAGAGGTGATTCAATTTATTGCTGACTACATAATTAAATCAGACCTCGGATATTATGGTGTACATGCTCTTAATCCCGATATAATAATGGGCACATGTACTTAGTATTTATTTCTTTGATTTACCAATGGGCGAGATTTATAGATTAAATCGATAGGCTCAGTAAGTTGGGAAATGAAATTATTTACATGGTGTGTCGATGATTATAGGAGGAAATTGTGTCCTATATATTAGGATGATGATGTCCCCTTGAGGAGCTCATAAGAATCATCATGTAAACCCTGTAGGTGGACTTGGTCCGGCATAATGATGAGGTTGAGTGGTACTACTCATGGAGTTAGATGTTGATTAATTAATTGTCAGTAAATTAATTAATTGACGGACATTCGAGATCTTAAATACGGAGAGATATTTGTACAATTAATATATAGAGCCCATATTTATTTATGGGGGTTGGTGAGGTAGATCAATGATAATCCTCTAGTGGAATGGATTATCATTAATGGATCAGACTTTATGTGGGCTAGATCCATTGGGTGGCCAAGATCCAACTCCTCCTCATGGTCCCTATTGTAGCCTATTAAAACCCTCATGGAGCTTAGATCCGACGGTGGAAAATGAAACCCTAAATACGACGGTGGGAATTGAATCCCTAGATCCAACGGTGGAGATTAAAAGGAGGCTTAAGCCTAAATCTATAAATAGGAGTCCAAGGCATGGGCGGCAACTAATCTTGAGGAGATTAGGGTTTTGCTTCCAAGGTTTTGGTCGGCTAGGGTTTGGAGTTGGCTTGAGAGAAGAGGTGGGCGGCAACCTTAGGTTGGTCTTCTTCCAATTGGGCGACGGCAAGATTAGGTTTTGGCTCTTCTTGGCCGGCGGTGCCTCACCCTCTCTCTCTCTAGATTGGCCGGCAACTCCTCCCTCTCTCTCTCTCTCTTTTGGCCAACGACAACCTTTCTTCAAGGTTGGTCGGCGCTCCTTATTCCTCTCCTTGGCTGGCGGCAACCACCAAGCAAGGTGACTTGGTGGTTGTTTCTAGATAGGAGACAAAGTTTTGTTTTATTCTTTCCTTTGCTCGGAGCGAGCAAGGAAGGGAATAACGTGATCTAGGAGGCTTCGACTTTTGGAAGATCATCGCCCACACGACGTCCAAAAGGAGGAAGGACATACAATAGAAGACCTTGAGGTAAACAAGAGGTATAATTCTTGTTTTGGTTTCCTTTTGTTTCTTTGTATTATGTATGTAATTGAATGTGGCTAATTTACTTGGACCCCAAAGATAAACACAAAAACCGGCGATCCATACATCATCTATTCCGCGTCTAGTCGAGGAGAAGAGTTAGGTTGCTTAAACAACTAGTTTGTTCAAGAGACCACTCTAATCGAATAGCACGATGATGGATCGGCTGCTTGGGTAATCCGTCATCATCTTGGATTAATTTTTTTTAATCTGAGGACGTAAAGAGGATCGCCATGCACAAGCGACCGAGGTGAAGTAAGAAGCGAAGCTTCGGCTCTGCAAAACCTTCAAGTGGTATTAGAGCCACGGTTTCCGATTTTGTGTGTTTAGGATTCGGTTACTTTTATGCACTTTTCATATATTGTATGTGACGGATGATAGCAGGTTGTGCGTAGGCTAGCTTTTTGATTGCAGACATAAGATCCAACTATTATGACCATATGTGTGTGTATGTGATTGGATGTGTGTAATTGTAATATTATTTGAATCCTTGGGGTTGACGAGGCTAGTATTTAATTTTTATAATTAAGTACGGCATTGTTTAGCCACTTTTTTATTTTAGTTTACTTTCGATCTAGATTTCATGTACACCCCTTCGTGGAGAATAGGATCGATGGATGTAAAATAAAATAATTATTCTCGGCTCGGATCTCCGGATGGCTTGTACATGGTGTAAGAAGGAGCGGACGAGATGGCGATACGACGGGAGGCATATTGGAGAACAAAAGCCATAATAGTTGGAAAATATTTTTTCATATTTATTGATTCTTGTTTGATATTCATGTCGTGTGCTAGGAAAATTTCTCAATTTTAAATTACTAAGTGGGAGAGGGATATTTTTTATAAATTCCCATAGCCTCCATTACGATTTGACATGTGATGCAAACAAACTTGCACGTCGGCTCTGAGTGCCTTTCTCCCCATCGGATGAGTTTGTTTTGTGAATCACAGGGTCAAATATGGTTATATGAAATTATTTAGGAGCGTGTGTACTTCCCCATCTGAAGGCACATAATCAGAGAAAATTGCCTTGGTATCGAGTAATGGTGAACACTTAGATGCAAATAAGAGTATCCTCCCCATCGGAGTCACTGCTTTTATTTATAGGGTCGAAGAGGAACCAACTATTAATTTTATTTGTCAAAAGTAAGGTTGATAGGATAATAAAATTAATGGGTAAACCTCCTCTCACAAATGTAGAATTCGTATACGTCCACACTATCGTGGCATACGATATTCTCGGTGTTTTGAGGTGTTGGTTAATTTTGAAATTTTGTTGTTTGAGGAATCAATAAATTATTGAAATCTAAAGTTTTGATCTATGTGATTCTTAGGTTTTTCAAAATGACTTTCAACCCTCTTGCTATGATACTAAAAGAGAATAAACTTACTGCACCCAATTATGTTGATTGGAAAAGGAATCTTGATATTTTCTTGACTATTGCAGAGTACAAGTATGTACTCTTCGAAGAGTGTCCTCCTAAGCCTACTAATGATTCTGGGGAAAAGGAGAAAGAGAGTTATAAAAAGTGGATTAAGGCTGATGAGATGGCGCGGTGTTACATTTTGGCTTCTATATCAAATGTATTGCAACATCAGCATCAAGCCATGCCCACTGCTTATGACATGATGCTCAATTTCAAGAAACTTTTTGGACACCAGAATCGGGCTGCGAGGCGGGAAGCCATGAGGAACTAGATGACGACAACCATGATCGAGGGAACACCTATGAGGGATCTTGTTCTCAAAATGATGGCTCATTTGAATTAGCTGGAAGTCCTTGGAGCTGAGATCGATGGGGAAACCCAGGTCGATATCATACTCTAGTCTCTACCTAGGAGTTTTGAGTAGTTTCGTCTGAACTACAACATGAATAAAAGGTTGTATTCGTTGGCGGAGCTTCTGACAGAACTCCAGGCGGCAGAGGGGCTTTTTCGTCAGAGTGCTCAGGCTCAGGCCATGGTTGCCCAGAAGGTTTCGACTTCTAAGCTGAAAGGCAAGAAGAAGAAGAAACAAGGTGGAGCAAAGGTGGTGGGATGATCTCAGAGAGGAGTGAAGAAGCCGAAAGGCAAGTGCTTCACTTGCAAGCAAACTGAACATTGGAAGAAGGATTGTCCCAACCAAAAGAAGAACAAAGGTATATCTTTTGGTCTAGTCATTGAAACATGTTTAGCGGTGTTATCTATCGCCACCTGGTGTGTAGATACGGGAGCCACTGATCATGTCTGCAATACTTTGTAGGGGTTCCAGGAAACCAGATGACTAGCTGAAGGGGAGATTACCGTTTACTTGGGCGATGGCATGAAGGTGGCGGTTGTTGCAGTGGAAGATGTTTATTTATCTTTTGATAGAAAAAAAACTTTGGTTCTGAGAAATTTCCTTTATGTACCTTTATTTATAAAGAATTTAATTTCTGTTTCTAAATTATTTTTGGATGGATATTCTATTTCTTTTAATGACAGAGTTGTTTTAAAAAGGAATAGGGAGATTATCTGTTCTGGTGCATTGATAGAAAATTTATATACCCTTGAACCAAAAGCTCCTAAGATGCAAATAGAAGTAAATAACTCATCTTCTAAATCTAATAAGAGAAAAGAACCTTCAAAAATGAACCAAACATATCTTTAGCATCTAAGGTTTAGGTCATATTAACCTAAGTAGAATTCAAAGGTTGATAGCTGATGGACCTCTGGGTTTATTAGTGGTGGATGATTTCCCAACCTGTGAATCTTACTTGAAAGGTAAAATGACCAAGAGGCCTTTTAAGGCCAAGGGGTATAGAGCCAAAGATGTGTTGGAATTAATTCATTCTGATTTGTGTTGTCCTATATCTAACCAGGCTAGAGGTGGTTTTGAATATTTCGTCTCTTTTATAAACGATTATTCAAGATATGGATACAATTACTTGATGTGCCACAAGTCTGAATGCTTTGACAAATTTAAAGAATTCTAGGCTGATGTGGAGAAACATCAAGGTAAAAGTATCAAGACACTACAATCTGATCGTGGTGGTGAGTACCTCTTGGGAGAGTTTAGGAATTACTTATCAAAGGTTGGGATTCAATCCCAATTGTCTGCACCTGGTATACCCCAGCAGAATGGTGTAGCAGAGCGAAGGACTCTTATGGAGATGGTTAGATCGATAATGAGTTATTTTGAGTTGCCAGATTCGTTCTGGGGGTATGCTCTGGATATGGTAGTGTATATTCTGAACTTAGTACCATCTAAATCAATGCCTTATACTCCCATAGAAATGTTGGCTCGGTGAAAGCCTAGTCTGAGACATATTCGAATTTGGGGGAGTCCAGCACATATGCTGAAGGCAGATACTGGTAAGTTGGAACCTTGTACAGAAGTGTACATGTTCGTAGGTTATCCTAGAGGAATGAAAGGTGGTTTGTTCTATAGTCCTAGAGATCAGAGGGTGATCGTTAGCACGAATTCCAGATTTTTAGAGGAAGACTATGTGATGAACCACAAGCCCATGAGTAAGATTGTTCTGGAGGAATTAAGTGGGGAAGTCACTACTTCAGTATCACCGGTACAAGAGGATATACCACAAGTGACTGCACCGCATGTCACAAAGGATACACAGATGATACCTCATCGTAGTGGGAGGGTTGTTAGACAGCCTGATAGATTTATGTTCTTAGGAGAATCTTCTGATTTGGTCCCTAGTGAACATGAACTTGATCCCTGGACATATGACAAGGCAATCCAAGATAAAGATGTGGTATCTTGGCAAAGTGCAATGAATTCTGAGATAGAATCTATGGATTCAAATCAGGTCTGAGAGCTAGTAGAACCAACCAATGGTGTAAAAACCATTGGATGCAAGTGGATCTATAAAAGAAAGAGAGGAATAGATGGGAAGGTTGAGACCTTCAAAGCAAGGCTTGTTGCGAAAGGGTATACTGAAAAAGAGGGTATCAATTATGAAGAGACCATTTCATCGGTGGCCATGCTTAAGCCTATCCAGATTCTCTTATGTATTGCTGCTCATATGGATTATGAGGTGTGGCAGATGGATGTCAAGATAGCTTTCAGTAATGGAAGTCTTGAGGAAAACATCTATATGAAAAACCAGAGGGATTCATTGTAAAGGGCAAAGAGCATCTTGTGTGCAAGCTCAATCGGTCCATTTATGGATTGAAGCAAGCTTCGAGATCTTGGAACATCCGCTTTGATGAGGTAATCCAGTCATATGGATTTATTCACAGTCCGGATGAGTCTTGTGTATACAAGAGATGTGACGGAAATATAGTGGGATTTCTTGTACTATACGTAGATGACATTTTGTTAATTGACAACAATGTCAAGGTGTTATCGGACGTAAGGGTATGGTTGTCCAAACATTTTGATATGAAGGACTTGGGAGAAGTGAGACACATCCTTGGGATCAAGGTTATAAGGGATCGTAGGAAAAGGATGTTGTGCATATCTCAAGCTTCATATATAGACACCATTTTGGCTCGTTTTAGCATGCAACACTCCAAGAAAGGTTTTCTACCTTTTAGGCATGGAGTACCTTTTTCTAAAGAGATGTGCCCTAGAACATCAAAGGAGATAGAGGAGATGAAGGTGGTTCCTTATGCGTCGCCAGTTGGAAGCCTCATGCATGCTATGTTATGTACGAGGCTGGATATCTGCTTTACCGTGGGCATGATTAGCAGATATCAGAGTAAACCAGGACAAGGACATTGGACTGCGGTAAAGCATATTTTGAAGTACCTGAGAAGGACTAGAGATTATGCTGGTATACCAGGCAGATCAATTACTCCCTGTGGGTTACATAGATTCCAACTTTCAATCAGATAGGGATAACAGTAAGTCTACCATGGGTTTTGTATTTACTTTGGGAGGTAGAGCCATTGTATGGAGGAGTGTCAAGCAGAAATGCATGGCGGACTCTACCATAGAAGCTGAGTATGTGGTAGCCTCTTAGGCAGCCAAAAAAGTTGTATGGCTCAGGAACTTCTTGATAAACTTGGATGTGATTCCTGGTTTGCCCAGAACTATCACAATTTATTGTGATAACAGTGGTTCAGTTGCAAACTCGAAGGAACCACGAGCCCATAAGGCAAGTAAACACTAAAAGTGCAAGTACCACCTGATATGAGAAATCGTAAAGCGAGGAGAAGTTGTTGTGGCCAAGATTGCATCAGAGGATAACCTAGCAGATCCTTTCACTAAGGCCCTTCCAGCGAGAGCTTTTGATAGGCATGTGGAGGGAATGGGAATTAGATGTATGGCAGTATGAGGACAGCATAGTCTTTTAGTATAAGTGGAGATTGTTGGAATGTATACTAAAAAGTCTATCTTTTGTATGAACATCTTTATTTTTGAAATAAAAATCACATGATCATTGTTTGCATATTTATGGTTATGCATATTGTCTGATACATTATATTGTAGATAACATGGTGTGTAGTGTCACACGGGAGATAATGTTATCAGTTCCTTGTAGAGTATAAGTAAAGGCTCACAACCGAGATGGTTTTGGACAAACCATTGGTATGGTTGTAGTGTAATTTGGTATTGATTTGTCTTGACCATAGAATTACACTAGTACAGTTTGTGTGTATTGAGCAGGACCGACTTAGAGGTGATTCAATTTATTGCTGACTACATAATTGAATCGGACCTCGGATATTATGGTGTACATGCTCTTAATCCTGATATAATAACGGGCACATGTACTTAGTATTTATTTCTTTGATTTACCAATGGGTGAGATTTATAGATTAAATCGATAGGCTCGATAAGTTGGGAAATGATATTCTTTACATGGTGTGTCGTTGATAATAGGAAGAAATCGTGTCATATATATTAGGATGATGATTTCCCCTTGAGGAGCTCATAAGGACCATCATGTAAACCCTACAGGTGGACTTGGTCCGACATGATGATAAGGTTGAGTGGTACTACTCATGGAGTTAGATGTTGATTAATTAATTGTCAGTAAATTAATTAATTGACAGACATTCGAGATCTTAAATACGGGGAGATATTTGTACAATTAATATATAGAGCCCATATTTATTTATGGGGGTTGGTGAGGTAGATCAATGATAATCCTCTAGTGGAATGGATTATTATTAATGGATCGGACTTTATGTGGGCTAGATCCATTGGGTGGCCAAAATCCAACTCCTCCTCATGGTCTCTATTGTAGCCTATTAAAACCCTCATGGAGCCTAGATCCGATGGTGGAAAATGAAACCCTAAATCCGATGGTGGGAATTGAATCCCTAGATCCGACGGTGGAGATTAAAAGGAGGCTTAAGCCTAAATCTATAAATAGGAGTCCATGGCATGGGTGGTAACTAATCTTGAAGAGATTAGGGTTTTGCTTCCAAGGTTTTGGTCGGCTAGGGTTTGGAGTTGGCTTGAGAGAAGAGGTGGGCGGCAACCTTAGGTTGGTCTTCTTCCAATTGGGCGGCGGCAAGATTAGGTTTTGGCTTTTCTTGGCCGGCGGTGCCTCACCCACTCTCTCTCTAGATTGGCCGGCAACTCCTCCCTCTCTCTCTCTCTCTTTTGGCTAGCGGCAACCTTTCTTCAAGGTTGGCCGGCGCTCTTTATTCCTCTCCTTGGCCGGCGGCAACCACCAAGCAAGGTGGCTTGGTGGTCGGCTCTAGATAGGAGAAGATGTTTTGTTTTATTCTTCCCTTTGTTCGAAGCAAGCAAGGAAGAGAAGAACGTGATCTAAGAGGCTTCGACTTTTGGAAGATCGTCGCCCACACGACGTCCAAAAGGAGGAAGGACATACAATAGAAGACCTTGAGGTAAACAAAAGGTATAATTCTTGCTTTGGTTTCTTTTTGTTTCTTTGTATTATGTATGTAATTGAATGTGGCTAATTTACTTAGACCTCGAAGATAAACACAAAAATCGGTGATCCGTACATCATCTATTTTGCGGCTAGTCGAGGAGAAGAGTTAGGTTGCTTGAACAACTAGTTTGTTCAATGGGCCACTCTAATCGAATAGCACGATGATGGATCGGCTGCTCAGGTAATCCATCATCGTCTTGGATTAATTTTTTTTAATCCGGGGACATAGAGAGGATCTCCATGCACAAGCTACCTAGGTGAAATAAGAAGTGAAGCTTCGGCTCCGTAAAACCTTCATGAAGATGAGAGGATTCACATGAGTCAGATCCCATATGCATTAGCTATAGGATCAATAATGTATGCTAAGTTATGTACGTGTCCCGATGTATCATATGCTTTGAGCGTTATGAGTAGGTACAAGTTAGATCCTGGTATGGACCATTGGGTGGTTGTCAAGACAATCTTTAAGTACTTGAGAAGGACTAAGAATTTATTCTTGGTATATAGAGGAGGTGATATGGTAGTGAGCGGGTATACTGATGCCAGCTTCTAGACAAATAAGGATAATTCCAAATCTCAGTTTAGATACATATTCATCTTGAATGGAGGTGCAGTGAGTCGAAAAAGTTCCAAGCAAGACATCGTTGTTGATTCTACTATGGAGGCAGAGTACATTGCACCTTTTGAACCTGCAAAGGAAGCAGTCTAGATCAAGAAGTTCATTACTAAACTTGGAGTAGTTCCGAGCATTGTTGAAGCATTACCGGTTTACTATGACAACAATGATGTCATTGCACAGGCGAAGGAACCACGGTCTCATCAGCGATCTGAGCACATACTACATCGTTACCATCTGATCAGAGAGATCATAAGTAGAAAAGAAGTACAAATAGAGAAAGTTCCCACTGATAGGAATCTAGTAGATCCCTTGACAAAGCCTCTTCCCCAAGAAAAGTTTGAGAGGCATATAAAATCCTATGGTATTAGATACCAAGATGATTGGTTGTAGGCCAAGTGGGAGTTTGATGTAATTAAGAGGTGTCCTAAGGCAATCGTCTTAGAAGTTATTAATAAAATTCACTATTTGAGTATACATTATTTATGTATTTGATTGGATCTTAAACTCATGTACTGAAGTCTACAATACGATGCATGGCATGAAAGAAATTGTGATTGGATCACAATTAGTGGGTATCTTATCATGTGTAATCATGCAAGTATTGAAACTATCCCTAGTCGATGAATTGATGAGATTGGACATTATCAATTTTGTGAGACTAGCACATGTTATGCTCCTTGGTTTATCCAAGCATTTGGTACTCACTAAATGGAAGCATAGGGATGCTGAGAGTTAACATGTGGATGCTAGTTATGATAACTAGTTCATTGGAGTGACCTGCTATGAGACTTCATATGGTTCTATATGTCGTTAAAGGTCTCATTGTAGCTCGAGTGCAAACTTCCTTAGACTTGAGGTATTCAAATCACCTTGATCATGGCGCCTTATACTTTAATGTCTTCGCAGCCATCTATATAGGAGGTGTAACTCCGAGATGATTGGGTATATGCCAAAGTGATCAAAGGTGTTTGAATAACCCATAGAGGATTCACCACTCCTGATAAAGGAGATGTATAACCTAGGCCTCTTGTCAAGATTGTTACTCAAAAGTCTCTGGTCAGAGCAAACATGTTAAGAAGATGGTCTTCTTTGGAATATGTAGGAGTAACTTGAATTCATAGGACAAGAAAACTAACTTAGGCTAGGTGTGGCGTAGTCAGCCTAGTAGGGACAAGCACATAGACCATGTCCTGAACCAAGTGGGTATAGGATGAGTGAATGGAATAAGGCACTTACAACTGAAGCTGCTGAATGGGTCCATAAACATTCTGGAGTCGATTTAGACTTTCTAGTCAATTGGAGGGCATGATGTACTATTAGGTGTCACTCATGATCTATTCATAATTAAAGGGTTAATTATGAATGGGCAACATAACCTCACTTATTGGGTCACACACACTACGGGTGATCTTGAGATGTAAAACAAGTCCGAGAATGAGATTCTCGATGAGAAAGGATATATCTGGTTGGACCAGACCAAGGAGGTGCGAAACGGAGGCTATGGAACCTCCTATAGCCTTGTCAGACTTAGCACAACCATATCGCACCTAAATGAAGTCAAATGAACCATACAGAGCCTCACACAGTCATGCCTAACTTGGCATGGGTTGTGCCTGACTCTGGATAAAAACGGCCAAAGTCTGGGCTGTGCCCAGAAGGACACACGGCTGGTCGTGTGTAAGATACACGACCGTGTCGTGTCTTCGCCGTTTTTGGAGATTTCTCTTATGGAAATTTCCTAGGTTGTTCTTATCTTAATTATGGGATAATTATGGTAAGATAGGTCATGTTTAAGCAAGATGCCTTAATCAAGAGATTTATAAATAGATCCCTTGATAATCTTTGGAGACATGAGTTTCTCTTAGGTTTTCCTTGGTAGTCGTCTCTCTCTTCTTCTTCTCATGTCTCCGCCAGTTGGCTAGCACCAATCAGAGATAAAAGACTTTCTTCTCTAGGAGTTGTCTCAGGTGATCCCAGCATGGATACTAATAGAGGAAATGCCCGTTAGTCTTGCTTGTGGTTTCGACGGATTCGAAAGAAACTCAAAGTATTACTTCTCCTCTTTTTGTGTTTACATGTTATTATGCCAAAGAAAGTTTTCCTAACCCCTAGGGGATATCTGGGATGTAATAAAAATTATTTTATTTGCTATATTCCACTACATCTGATACCGGAATCTCCAACAAGTACGCAGTGGAAATACAAGCATACACAATAAAAACAAAAACAACACACGCAATATGCAAGATTTAAGTGGTTCAGAACTATGGTTCCTACTCCACGGGTGAGCTAGTGATCTATCCTCACTATGGCTTCTCCTTTTCGATAACACACCAAAGGTGAAGAAACCTCGTACAAAAGATCTTACAATAAAATACAACAAGTATGCAAAAAAAAGGAAATACAAGTAAAGAACACTTTACAATCAATCTTTGCTTGAGTGGTCTTTTGGTGTCTTTGGATTGCTCTTGAAGGTATGGATTGCAACAACACTTCCCCTTCAAAATTGCCCCAAAAATGCTTGCAAAATCCTCCCCAAGTTACTCCTTTTATAACCTGTTGCTAGCTGGTTTAGTACCTTCCAATCGACTGCACTTACCTAGCAGTCGACTGGCCTCAATGCCCTTGTCTCACAATAACTCAAACCACACTGGAATCTACCCAACGTATACCTCAGCAGTCAAATGCCCTTACCAGTAGTTGATTGATGGCATGTAGTTGACTGGCCAATCGACAACGCACACCTGTGGTCCTAAAGGTCATCGATTGCCAAGGTCAATCGACCGTCTAATCGCCACGATCGCCAAAGCTTAGTCGATAGTCGAGCCTCAATCGACTACATGACTAGTCAACTGGGTCATCCCCCCAGTTGACTGCCCGAGTCAACTAGTCCTTTCGAGTGTCAAACACTCTACGAGTCAACTAGTAAACCTCAAACATGAGGTTTATCCCAAGTATGATCCCCTCATACTTGATACTCACCCATAGCCTAGACCTAAGCCTTCTAGCCACTTCCATCAGCCTCGCGCCTCTCGGATCCCTCGAGTCCATGACTCTTCATCCTTTGTGTTAGCCTTTAGGTGCTTCCATCGGCTATGTCATGCTAAACGGGTCCTTTGCCAAGGTTCATTTGAACTTATGCTACCAAGACTACATGCTTGGATATTATACTGCCAAAATCTCACACTTGGACTTCCTTGCTAAGATTCATTTGGACATACACTGTCAATACTACATGCTTGGACTTTACACTGCCAAAACTACTCCCTTGGACTTGCTTGCCAAGATCTATTTTGACTTACACCGCCAAGACTACATGTTTGGACTTTACGCTGTCAAAACTACATCCTTGGACTTCCCATTGCCAAGCCTCAATGCTTGGACTTTTTTCGCCAAAACTACACACTTGGACTTACATGGCCAAGACTATTCTTGGACTTTCTAATTGCCAAACATCCATACTTGGACTTTCCTTGCCAAGACCATTCTTAGACTTTCCATGCCAAGTATCCAAACTTGAACTTTCTCTCGAGTCTCATTCGAGCTCGGTCAACATTGACCTGAGATTTGATTGCTCCAACAATCTCCTCCATATAACTTTGGATATCCCAATCATATGGTAAACATATAGTCAAATCCATTGTCAAACATCAAAATCCTACTCGAGTCCCACTCGAGTTTGGTCAACATTAACCCGAGGCCTATTGTACCAACACATACTTGGATTGTCCCACACCTAGAGGGCATCAGATTCTATCCTAGTGGTCATTAACAGATTCTCCAAGATGGATCACTTTGTAGCTTGTAGAAAAACTATGGATGTAGTACAAATTGCACACATATTTCAAGGAGGTGGTTTGGCTACACGACATTCCACATTCCATTACCTCAGATCGAGACACCAAATTTATTAGTCAATTTTGGAAGATCTTATAGAGTAAAATGGGGACTACATTAAATTTCAACAGCGCCTACCACCCATAAATTGACAGACATATCGAGGTTGTCAATAGGAGTTTGAGCAACTTATTGAGGTGCTTAGTGGATTCTAAGCTGAAATAGTGGCTCTACCTCAGGCAGAATTGGCTTATAACAAGTCCAAGAACAAAACCACTGAGTTTACTCCTTTTGAGATAGTCTATGGATGGAACCCCTTCGGTATACTAGATTTAGCACCTATCCCTTACACTAAGCACAACCCTAAGATGAAAGAAATGACCGACCATCTTCAAACCATCCATGATCAAGTCAAGGTGGCTATCGAAACAATTAACACCAAGTGCAAAGAGCAAGTGGATCATAGTCGTCGTTCGGTACTTTTTGAAGTTGGGACTCAGTATGGATCATCTTGACCCTATTAGGGCAATCAACCTAAGTATGATCATGGTTTTAATGCGTGTGTCAAAGAGTTTAAGTTAGGATGACTATGCTTTTAATGTGTGTTCTAAGTTGTGCAGGACTTGGTGAATCACACATGAGTAGCTTGATACGGTCAAGCATTAGCAAGTTCATTCATCTCATGGCTCGGGTCCTTGAGTCGGTGAAGGATGGCACGGGGAGAAGCCATGAGCTTAGTTCATCCGAGGGATCATCGGATGAGGAGCAATGGAGTTAGGCTAAAGAAAACAGACATCAAGGCAAGACGCGAAGGATGACACGAGGAGAAGTCATGAGCTTAGTGCATCCAAGGGATGTAGGCCGAAGAAAGAGAGCTTCAACAGAAGACTCTACTGGAAGATGAGAGTTGAGCGATTTTAACCCAGGGTGGTTAGTTCATGTAACACCCCCTAGTCTTTCCACTCCCTACTAGGGGAGATGTCACTCCTTTACTGTCTTATTCTTAAATTCTTCCTTATCTTACTCTGACACTATACTTTAATCATCACCCCATATTACCATCATTCCAAAATTCATGCAATATACTAACGCAATGTGCTAACAACTAAAATGATCATAAGGACCTTGGCATCACTTAAACAATAACCAATTCAAGATCTTCACATAACATGCAAGCATTAAGACTAACCCAACATGACTCTAGCATTCTTTGGACTCAACCATAAGCAATCCAGTTGAACTTCAATAATATAAAAAAAACAATTAGAAACTTAAAATCTGGTTTCCACTGTTCCGTCGTCACACACTCCAAACACTTCATCCACTATGCCACCTTACTGAAGCTTTTCTTTACCTTTATCTGCAGTATAAGGAAATGCAAACTGTAAGTAATAACACTTAGTAAGTACTTTCTATGCTCACAAAAACATACAACTTATGAAATTATACAACTAGTTCTCTTACCCTTGGTACATTTATACACATGTAAGCATAACTGAAAATCATAACTCTGAATACATGTCTCTTGTATAAACCATACTCTTAAGTATTTTAACACTTGTAAATAGTGTATCTGAACTGGAATAATTAACTTGGAAAACTTTTACTTGTACTTATACTGATACTTCAAATTAATAATCATCCTGAATATGGGCTTGGCATAGTACCAATGTGCGCTTTCCTAATAGGTCAGGGTGGCCAACCACCGAACCTACTAGGGTAACTGAAACTGAGGGCCTTGACCCGTGGGCAAAACTGATGCCTGGTACATGCCTTTTCAAAAGTAAAATACTTCCTTTATACTTATATTCTTGTACATACTGAAAAAAATGCTCTTAATCCCCTAAACCACGAATGGGGAGCACCATAAAGATCATTATGCTCTTGACCTCCAAAACTGAAATGGGGAGCATACTGAAGATCGTTGTGCTCTTAATCCCCAATTCGAATGGGGAGCATCTTAAAAAAAAATTTATATATAAAAGAAATATTTTTACATCTTACTCTACATCATGCATAGAATTGTAAGCTACAACTCATTTACAACATGCATGATCATAAATCACATTCTTATCATGGATCTAAATATGATACTGAATCAAACATAATATAACGGGTAAAATCATGTAACTAAAAACACCATGCATAACTGGTTCATATACATGCGTATAAATTGCTCAACCATGTAACTGGAAATAACATGCACATAAAAACATATCAATGACATACGATAACTACTTATACTGCAGGTGAGCAATACTTACTTCCTTTGCTTTTCACCAACTTATACCATTAGGTTTTGTAAAGAGAAGACCTCCTAAGTGTTCCTTTGCTTTAGCGTGATCCTCTACCAAGTCCTTGAGGAGATCCCTCTTGAAAATCCCCTCTTGAATTATCCCACGGTAGGAGAGTAGAATGAGGGGAAACTTTGTTTGGTGGAAATTGAAAGGCTCCTTCCTTTTTTTTTTTTTTGATTCGGCGGAGGAGAAAACAGAGGGGGAGAAGAAGGGGAAGGGTTGGTTGGTGCTTGGTGCTCACGGCTGGGAAGGTTCGGCATTTGGAGAGAAGGGGAGGAGAGGTGGTGTGGGTGGGCGGCGCAAGGGGTTTAGGGAAAGAGAAAAAAATTATAACTAGGGTTTCCTTAACTTAATTACCCCTTTAAATGATTAGCCAAATTAACCAACTTCTCCCTTTTTCCTGCCTATAGGTATATTCTATTATATCCTACCCATTGGTAATCTTATGACTTAGTGGTAGGAAGCCTATTCCCCCAAACCAAAGGTTCATGGTTCGAACCCCGGCTAACGAACCATTTATTCAAATTTTTTTATTCCTATTCTTATTTCTATTTTCCTCTAAATAAAAAGTATAAGAACAAAAATTTGGGTTGTTACAATCCCTTATACCTTATAAAAGTTTCGTCCTCAAAATTTTGAACAGCTCGGGGTACTTTTGCTTCATGTCATCCTCATGTTCCCAGGTTGCTTCTTCAAACTTTTGACTTTGCCATAAGACTTTTACTAACGGTACTTCTTTATTTCTTAGTTTCTTGACTGCTCGATCTATTATCTGAATAGGTCGACTTTCATAACTTAGATCTATCTAAATATCTACCGTCTATGGCTCAATCACTTGGTTGGTATCTGGTATGTGCTTCTTAAGCATTGAAACATGAAATACATTATGGATAGCTGACATCTCCTGTGGTAGCTCTAGCTCATAATCTACTTTACCAACTCTCTTGGTTATCAGGTAAGGGCCTACATATTTGGGGCTTAACTTGCCTTTCTTCCCAAACCTCATTACCCCTTTTATAGGAGCTACCTTAATGAACATTGAATCCTCGACTTGGAACTCTAGGGGTCTACGTCTGACATCAGCGTAACTCTTCTGCCGACTCTGGGCAGTCTCTATCCTTTAGCGTATGTTCTTTATAGCTTTGGTGGCGTCATCTATAAAATCAGTCTTGAATCCCATTTCTTTCTTCTCGCCACCCTCATACCAACAGATAGGTGATCTGCATTTCCTTCCATACAAGGCTTCATAAGGTGTCATTCCAATTGTGATTTGATAACTATTATTATAGGCAAACTCTACCAAACAAAAATATTTGCACCAGCTTCCTTTAAAATCTAAGGCACAAGCTCTTAGCATATCCTCTAAAATCTGATTCGCTCTTTCTATTTGCCCATCTGTCTGAGGATGAAATGCAGTGTTGAATCGTATCTTAGTGCCGAGGGCTTTCTGAACACACTCCCAGAAGTGTGAAGTGAAGCGATTATCTCTATCCGAGATAATGGTCTTAGGAACTCCATGTAGTCTAATCACTTCCTTGACGTATAACTGGGCTAACTGCTCCACGGAGTATGATATTCTGATAGGCATGAAGTGAGCAAACTTTGTCAATCTATCGACAACTACCCAAATAGAATCGTAACCATTGGTTGTTTTGGGTAGTCCTACTATGAAATCCATGGTTATTTCCTTCCACTTCTATTCTGGAATCTGGATAGGCTGTAGAACTCCTCCTAGTATTTGGTGTTCTGCTTTCACTCTCTGACATGTCAGACAAGCGCTAACATACTTAGCCACGTCCCTCTTCATACCAAGCCACCATAATTTCCCTTTCATATCTTGATACATCTTTGTGGATCCAGGGTACATCAAATATGGGGTCCCATGAGCTTCTTCTAGGATCTTCTTTCTTAAGTCTGGGTCCTTGGGAATACATAGGCGTTCACCCAAATATAATACCCCACTGTCAAAGACACGGAATCCTTCATCCTTTCCTTCTTGGATCTCTTGCTTGATCCTTTGGATGCTAGGATCTTTGTCCTGTCTTGCTAATATATCCCCAAATAGTGTAGGTACTATGGTCAAGGTGAAGAGATATCCAGAAATGATCTCAATCCCAAAATTCATTATCTCTTTCTCTAGTGGTTGGGATAGTGTTGCTAGGGACATCAAAGTGGCACATGATTTTCTACTCAGTGCGTCTACTCTTTGTTTGCCTTTCTAGGATGGTAGTGGATTTCACAGTCATAGTCCTATACTAGCTCAAGACATCTGTGTTGTCATATATTCAGATCCTTCTGAGTGAAGAAATACTTCAGACTCTGGTGATCTGTGTAAATTATGCATTGGACTCCATATAGGTAATGTCTCCAAACTTTCATAGAAAAGACCATTGCTACCAACTCAAGGTCATGAGTGGGGTAATTCTTTTCGTAGTCCTTGAGTTGCCTAGATGCATAAGCAATGACTTTACCCTTCTGCATAAGTACTGCTCCGAGTCCCATCTTGGACGCATCACTATACATGTCAAATCCCTCATTACTTTCTGAAAGGCTAAGCACTGGAGCACTTGTGAGTCTCCTCTTTAATTCAAGGAAGCTCTTTTCACAATCTTCGGTTCATTCGAACTTCTTGTTCTTTCTGGTAAGAACCGTCAACGGTGAAGCTATCCTTGAGAAGTTTTCCATAAACTTCTGGTAGTACGCCACTAATCCGAGGAAACTTCTGACTTCACTGGCATTCTTTGGTTAACCCCAATTACTGACCACTTATATCTTTGTCGGGTCTACTATAACTCCATCTTTTGAAATAACACGACCCAGAAATGACATTCGATCAAGCTAAAACTCACACTTGGAGAACTTTACATATAACTATCTTTGTTGAAGGGTCTGCAAGACTATCTTCAAGTGTTCAACATGTTCCTCCTAGGTTCTCGAGTAGATAAGAATGTCGTCAATAAAGACGACCACAAACTTGTCAAAGACCTCCTTAAATACCCGATTCATCAAGTCCATAAACATAACGGGTGCATTCGTCACTCTGAAGGGCATGACCACGAACTCATAGTGTCCATACCTCGTTCAGAAAGTTGTTTTCGGTATATCCTCCTCTTTAACTCTTACTTGATGATAACTGGACTGCAAGTCAATCTTGGAGAAGACTGTGGCTCCCCTCAATTGATCGAATAAATCCTCTATCCTTGGCAGAGGATATCTGTTCTTGATCATCACTTGATTCAAGGCTTGGTAGTCTATGCACATCCTCATAGACTCATCTTTCTTTTTCACGAACAACACCGGAACTCCCCACGGGGAATGACTAGGGCGGATGAATCCCTTGTCTAGTAACTCCCGTAATTGTTCCTGAAGCTCTTTCAATTCAGTTGGAGTCATACAATAGGGTGCTTTTGAGATTGGGTGGGTACCAAAAATAAGCTCGATCTCAAACTCAACTTCCCTTCTAGGTGCTAGTCCTAGTAGCTCATCAGGAAATACTCTTGGGTAGTCACATACAATTGGGACGTCTTCCAGCTTTTGGGTTCTTTCTTGCTTAGTATCAACTATATAAGCTAAATGCTCAGTGCATCCACCAGCTAACATCTTCTAAACTTCCATGGTAGACAAGAACTTCTTAGTCTTCTTCCTTGGTTCTCCCATAAACTCAAATTTGGCCTCGGTCTCGGGTTGGAATACTACTCTTCGCTTACGGCACTCAATGGAAGCACCATACTTGCTCAGAAAGTCTATTCCAAAGATGACATCGTAGTCATGCATGTCCAGCAAGACCAGATCACTATAAAGCTCTCTGTCTGAAATTCTGATCGGCACAACATGCAACCAGTGTGTAGATGTCATTATTTCACCCGAAGGTAGGGTCGTTAAAAATTGAATATCTAAGATATTCGGAGTTATATCTATCTTCTTAGCAAATGTCATACACATGAAAGAATGGGTTGCCCCAGTATCAAACAATATGGTAGCATGCTGACTAAGGATAGGTATCTAACCTGTGACCACGGTAGAAGCATTTGCTACCTCTTCCTTGGTGAGGGAGAAGATCTGAGAATTAGGTGTAACTGATGGGGCCTCCAATCTTCCTTAGTTGATGTAAGGACCCTCCAGTGCTCCTTGCATCTGATGTAGCTGGGCTGGTCTACCTCCATACTGAGTAGACTGTGGCGGAGGTAGATTGGTCTTGGTGGGGCATCTTGTTTGCGGCGTCCTCGACACTACATATATAACACCCGCTCACGCCCTGGCGGCAAACTCCTAGATGCTTCCTCCCACACTTAGAACATGTAGGATACGTAGGCTGCTTACTGGCTAAACCTGCCTTTGCATTATTCCACTGTTTCCTCTTGCCATTGTTGTTTCGCTTCCAGTTTGAATTATCGCTCTAAGATTTCTGACCTCTTGAACTGCCCTGGCTTTTGCTTTCTATCGAGGCTAGCTTCTGGTGCTTGATACTATTCATGTAATGCTCCGTGATTAGTGCACTGCTGATTAGCTCTTCAGTGGTATGTGGTCTATTAACTCCACCAGCCACATTCAGAGCTATCTCCGGTCTCCACATCTTTAGCATCAACCTAACTCTTTCCTTCTCAGTACTGACCAGTTTCGGGCATAGGCGAGACAACCTATTGAACTTTTTTACCGTTTCATCTACTGATAAATCCCCTTGTCGAAACTCCATGAACTCATCATAATTCTTATTGGTGACTCGCATATGGAAGAACTCCTCGAAGAACTCCGTCTCAAAGTCCGTCCATGACATTTGGTTCACCACCCTCTTGGCCTTTACTCGCTCCCACCACATTCTGGCATCTTCGGTCAAACAAAACGAGGTGCACTTAACTTTCTCATTCTCAGGCCAATCCAGCAGTTCCACTATGCTCTCTACTGTCTTGAACCATGCCTGAGCATCCCATGGTTCACTGGCACCGGCAAAACTCTCTAGCTTCAGCTTTTGCCATTGAATCAGATAGGTCTCTTGCCTCACCCCTCCCACTGGAGCTATTGGTGGGTCTAGTGGGGCAGAAGATGCAGTTGGAATGGCATTCTGAGTCACTGGCTGAGTAATAGAATTTTCTCGTTGATTCGTCATCAAGGTATTGATGACCTGCTGCAGCTCTGCCACTTGCTATTGGAGCTGAGTGACTATATGCATCCAGGCAAGTGGTGGTACTTCTTCATTCATTTCTTGTCCTCTACGGGGTTTTTTCTCGAGGCATTTCCTGCTCTTCATAAGATGATAAAGTGAAACCATTATAAGGCTATTATCACTATTTTTTTTTCATCTTCACATACATATCTAGGTATGCTCTATTACTTACTATCTATCATCTTCATATATATATATATATACAAACATATTTAACTCAAAGAGAACATTCTAGGTGAGCATGTTTAACTTAAAAGAAGCATTCCTTACTACTCATAAAGAAAATAAAGCAGATAAATACTTGCTTACTTGGAGGCGACAGAACAGATGCTCGATGTGTGTGTGATGGAAGGTGGAACTCGCTCTGATATCATCTTGTAACACCCCCCCCCCCTAGTCTTTCCACTCTCTACTAGGGGAGATGTCACTCCTTTACTGTCTTATTCTTAAATTCTTCCTTATCTTACTCTGATACTATACTTTAATCATCACCTCATATTACCATCATTCCAAAATTCATGCAATATACTAACGCAATATGCTAACAACTAAAATGTTCATAAGGACCTTGACATCACTTAAACAATAATTAATTCAAGATCTTCACATAACATGCAAGTATTAAGACTAACCCAACATGACTCTAGCATTCTTTGGACTCAACCATAAACAATCCAATTAAACTTCAACAATATAAAAAATAATAATTAGAAACATAAAATCTGGTTTAGACATCTGCAATTAGGATCTTTTATTTCCATTGTTCCATCGCCACACACTCCAAGCACTTCATCGGCTATGCCACCTTACTGAAGCTTTTCTTTACCTTTATCTGCAGTATAAGAAAATGCAAACTGTAAGCAATAACACTTAGTAAGTACTTTCTATGCTCACAAAAATATGCAACTTATGAAATCATGCAACTAGTTCTCTTACCCTTGGTACATTGATACACATGTAAGCATAACTGGAAATCATAACTCCGAATACATGTCTCTTGTATAAACCATGCTCTTAAGTATTTTAACACTTGTAAACAGTGTATCAGAACTGGAATAATTAACTTGGAAAATTTTTACTTGTACTTATACTGATACTTCAAATTAATAATTATCCTGAATATGGGCCCGGCATAGTACCAATGTGCGCTTTCCTAATAGGTCGGGGTGGCCAACCACCGAACCTACTAGGGTAATTGAAACTGAGGGCCTTGGCCCGTGGGCGAAACTGATGCCCGGTACCTACCTTTTCAAAAGTAAAATACTTCCTTTATACTTATATTCTTATACATACTGAAAAAAAAATGCTCTTAATCCCCTAAACCACAAATGGGGAGCACCATAAATATCATTGTGCTCTTGACCCCCAAAACTGAAATAGGGAGCATACTGAAGATCGTTGTGCTCTTAATCCCCAATTCGAATGAGGAGCATCTTAAAATTTTTTTTTATAAAAGAAATATTTTTGCATCTTACTCTACATCATGCATATAATTGTAAGCTGCAACTCATCTACAACATGCATGATCATAAATCACATTCTTATCATGGATCTAAACATGATCCTGAATCAAACATGACATAACGGGTAAAATCATGTAACTAAATACACCATGCATAACTAGTTCATATATATGCGTATAAACTGCTCAACCATGTAACTGGAAATAACATGCACATAAAAACATATCAATGACATACGATAACTACTTATACTGCAGGTGAGCAATACTTACTTCCTATGCTTTTCACCAATTTATACCATTAGGTTTTGTAAAGAGAAGACCTCCTAAGTGTTCCTTTGCTTTAGCATGATCCTCTACCAAGTCCTTGAGGAGATTCCTCTTGAAAATCCCCTCTTGAATTATCCCACGGTAGGAGAGTAGAATGAGGGAAAACTTTGTTCGTTGAAAATTGAAAGGCTCCTTCCTTTTTTTTTTTATTCGATGGAGGAGAAAACGGAGGGGGAGAGGAAGGGGAAGGGTTGGTCGGCGCTTGGTGCTCACGGCTGGGAAGGTTCAGCATTTGGAGAGAAGGGGAGGAGAGGTGGTGTGGGTGGGCGGCGCAAGGGGTTTAGGGAAAGGGAAAAAAATATAACTAGGGTTTCTTTAACTTAATTACCCCTTTAAATGATTAGCCAAATTAACCAACTTCTCCCTTTTTCCTGTCTATAGGTATATTCTATTATATCCTACTCATTGGTAATCTTATGACTTAGTGGTAGGAAGTCTATTCTCCCAAACCAAACGTTCATGGTTCGAGCCCCGGCTAACGAACCATTTATTCGAAATTTTTTTTATTCCTATTCTTATTTCTATTTTCCTCTAAATAAAAAGTATAAGAACAAAAATTTGGGTTGTTATAGTTCAACTTAGGTGAACTTGGCCAAATGGCTAAGATCAAGTGTCGGATGCTCAAACATCTCTGTTTGAGGTTTTACCCGATGTCAGTCGACTGATATAGGAATCAATCGACTCGCAAGCAGTTGACTGTTGTCTACTGAGGTTTTGTGGCCATCAATCGACTGATCCACCATCAGTTGACTACTATACCCTAGTTGTTGACTGTTATAAGTGGTCATGGGCACAGAACCTCTCGTAGCCGACTGATTGCTTGGAGAAGTTGAACTGATAGCTAGATCAGTCGATTATCGATAATGATCGATCGGTCGATGTATGGTTGGTGTGATGACCACGGATCAAGCTTGGTCGCCGTTGGAGTCGGTCAACTAGCGATCATTCTTGGCATGTTCCTCTCTATAAAAGGAGGCCTTGGGAGGCTTGAAGAGGCAAGTGCTTCATTCTAAATCTTACTCTCAAGTTGTACAAGTGCTTTTACTCTCTTGTTCACTAATTCTACTTCTATTATCTTGTGAGAAGAGGAGTTTGTAGTAAGAAGGTTCTTCTCCACCTTGTGTTCATCTAAAGGAGAAAATAGTGGAAGGTTGAAGGAGTGATCCACCTAAAGGATTGTTGTGGACTAGCGACAAGAGGTCATGAACCATGTTAAAGGCTTGTGTTAGCATTGTCTTGTTTAATTTTGTTGGGAGTATGGCGAATACAATCAAAGTCTCACATTGGTAAGACATGGAAAATATCATGTACTTATAAGATAAAAAAGATATCTCCATTGGGATGAGGCCTTTTGGGTAAAGCCCAAAAATAAAACCATGAGGGCTTAAGCCCACAGTGGACAATATCATGTCATTGTGGAGATATATGAATATTATAGGCACTTACAATTGATATCAGAGTCCTGGTCCATGTCAAGCCATGAACCTCTAATGAAGGAAGTAGAGCTCCCATGTTCGGATCAAGAGAACCATATACCAGGCAGGAAGTCCAGTTGGGTCAGGAGGACCGAACAACTAGAAGAAAGTCCAGTTGGGCCATAAGGGATGGACAACTGACAGGAAGTCCAATTGGTTCAAGAGAACCAGACACTTGGCAGGAAGTCCTGGTGGGTTGAGGATCGGACATCAAGTAGAGGAAGTCCTTCAAGGATGGATAGGCTTGAGGGGGGGCTCAATATGGTCCTTCGTTTGAGGGGGGATTGTTAGGAGTATGGTGAATACAATCAAAGTCCCACATTGATAAAATATGGAAAAGATCATGTACTTATAAGATAAAAAGATATCTCCATTGGGATGAGGCCTTTTGGGTAAAGTCCAAAAATAAAACCATGAGGGCTTAGGTCCAAAGTGGATAATATCATGTCATTGTGGAGATATATAAATCTTATAGGCACTTACAAATTTTATTTTAGCTTCCGTTTTATTTGTGCTTTCGCTAACAACTCTTATAGTTAATCAAGAAAGGCTATTCATCCCCCCTTTTAGCCGGAGCATCGGTGTTAACAAGTAGTATCAGAGTCATACTCTTATCATCAGACTCATCACTGTGATAAGCACATCAAATGGCCGGTATGAACATTCACCCACCAAAGTTCGAAGTAGACTTTTCTTGGTGAAAGAAAATAATGGAGGTATTCTTTGAAACCAATTTCGATATTATGCTAATCATGGAAAGTGGTTTTGAGCTACCTAAGAATGAAGACAATGAGCTAATAGAAAAATCAAGATGGACAAAGAAGCAAAGGGAGGAACATCTAGCAAATTCAAAGGCCAAGCATCACCTTTTAAATGTGCTTCCTCAACAAGAAATAAATCAGATTGGAGAGTGTTCAAGTGCAAAGGAGATGTGGGAGAAGTTAATTGAGCTTCATGAGGGTACATCTGAGCAAAATTAGCAAGACGAGATCTTCTCCTATCACAACTCAATAATATCAAATTGGACAAAGGAGAAAAGGTATTATCATTAAATTCTAGGTTTAAAGAAATAATTAATGTCTTGTCAAGTGTAGGGAAAAAGTTATCAAATCGAGATATGATTATGAAAGCTATTGATGCATTCCTCCGATCCTCAAAGTGGAGCTCCATGGTTGATTCCTTCTATATCTCAAGGAATCTAGAGGTTGGTACTTTAGAAGAATTTTTTGTTAGGACCTGTGTGCCCGCTAGAGAGGGGTGAATAGCGTCGTGCTAAGCGTGATGGAAATCGTTCGCGTGTAGTCTCTATAAATTTCGTTAGCGCAGCGGAATATAGATAATAATGACAATAACGAAATAGACAATCACACACGAACACGAGTATGTAACGTGGTTCGGAACTGAAGGGTTCCTACTCCACGGGTCGGGCTCAAACGAACCCTAGCGATGTCAATCACACACCACTAATAAACACTCCTTCTCAGAACAATCCGGAGGCGGAGAAACCTCGTACAAACTACTCTTACAACAATAAGAGATGAATACAAGCAATATACAATAATGAAATACAATGCAAGTAAAGAAAACTACTTTACTAGAGCACTTTGGTTGCTTGATCTTTGGTTGCCTTAGACTAGCCTTGAAGGACTGGAAGAGTACCAACAATTCCCCTTCAAATCGCCCAAGAAAACCCCTTGCTTGAGCCTTCCATGAACAGTTGCTTTTATCCTTCATCGGGCTAGATTTTCGCCTGGCAGTCGACTGCCATAAGTCACCAGTCGACTGCCAACACTGTAGCTATGAAACAACGGCTCAATCCACGTTGAATAAGTTCCAACGGTACTCTCACCAGTCGACTGCCAATATTGGCAGTCGACTGCCAATGCCCATAGTCGATTGCCCAGTCAGCTACGGAGCATTCTGTGCTCACAACTCAACCGGCGATCGCCATCCGAAGTCGACGTTGACATCACGATCGCTAATGAGCGATCCCGCCAAAGCAATTTTAGCTCTTAAATGGCAGTCGAACTCAAGTCAACTCACGGCAGTCGAACCGGCCATAATGTCAGTCAACTGCCAACCTCAAGGATGAGGTTTTATCCCAAGTTATGGTGTCCCCATACTTGCTAGACCACCCTTAGCCTGGACCTAAGCCTTCTAGTCACCTTCATCAGCCTTACGCCTCTCGGATCCCTCCAAGTCATCCATGACTTGTTCATCCATCGCGCTAGCCTTTAGGTGCTTCCATTGGCTATGTCATGCTAACGGTGTCTACACCGCCAAGGCACATTGGACTTACGCCGCCAAGACTCCGCTTGGACTTTACGCCGCCAATATCAAATCCCTTGGACTTCTCAAATGCCAAGACTCAAGCTTGGACTTTCCCTTGCCAACCCATGTTAGACTTTTCATGCCAAGCCCCATGCTTGGACTTTCCCTTGCGCCAAGTACTCAAGACTTTGACTTCCCAAATGCCAAGTGTCCCACTTGGACTTTCCATGCCAAGTACCCATGACTTGGACTTTACCTTGCCAAGATCCATGCTTGGACTTTCCCATAATCACATGGTCAATCCCTAGTCAACCATCAAAGACTCCCTCGAGTCAAACTCGAGTCTGATCAATTATAACCTGGGTCGATTGTATAAACAATCTTCCCAAAACATTAATCGACATCAATGTCAAACATACTTTGTCAAACATCAAAACATCACTTGAGTCAAACTCGAGTCTAGTCAATCATGACCTGGGCCGATTGCACCAACAATCTCCCCCTTTTTGATGTTTGACAAAACAAACCTTGAGTTAGGCCCCTAACTCAAATTTCCTTACAAATTATCCCAAATTGGTAATCCCAAACATTCTCCCCCTTTTTGACATACATCAAAAAAGTTATCTCTCTAAGGAGGTCAAAGTCTCATGTCCCAATGAGATCTTACAATCTCCCCCTTGATCCAAAAATACCTAGGATGCCTACTATTTTCCTAGTGATAAGTCTCATATCACTCAAGAGAGGCAATCCTATACTTTCTCCCAATTTCCAAATTGGGTTTCTCAATATCCCACCAATTTTCCCAATTGATGATACTTTCCCAATGACTTCTCCCCCTTCAAGAAGAGAAACACATCCATCACTCCAAGATGGATAACTCCCCCTAAAGGTTTGCTCCCCCTTGACCATTGCACCAACAATGTCCTTGGGAAGTCCCTAAGCCAACAGGAACTCTAAACCATCAAAATTAAGGTTCTAAATTTAAACCTGAACTTTCCACACCTTAAATTTGATACAAACCCTAACACCTCTCCTAATCCATATCCAATGGATTTTCACCCTTTATAATGCTTCCCAAAGCATATCCTAGGATTATGAGTGGTTAGGGACCTTTACAATGGCTGAAATTAGGCTAAACAAACCTTGTTAACCCGAATCGACACGCAATGACTCTAACAAGAATTAGTCGATTGCCACTCATCACCGACCGCCACCAAGGCGGCCGATCGATAGTCAAATTTCAATTTCATCTATCAGAAGTGAATTTCAAAAATTCATAAATAATTATATGTATATCAAAAAATCATGAAAATTCATACGTATAATACTTATGACCAATACAATGGATGAAAAATGTTTGAAACATATTTTACCCATAAAATATCAAAATTGATACAAAATCCAAAAATTAAGAAAAACTTCAATGTTTTAGCTCGCTTTGTATCAATCTTATCAATGATGATTGCTATCAAAAGATAGGCTTCACCAAGGTTTTCTAAAATGATTTTAAAATGTTTTCAAAACTTTATTTTGGATCATATTCCTTGGTCTCTATGTACATGACTTGTACACATGCTCTCCCAATGATCCACCAATGAAATAAGATGAGTTATAGTCCTTCTAGATGCAAAAACTATGCACCTTGAACTCAACTCATATCCTAGAATCTCACATGTATCTAGGGTGTATAAATACACATACATGTCAATTGGATGTGAGATGTGGGTTTTGGTTCTCCTTAATCTAGGGTTTCATGCATTCTCTAAGGCAACTCTACTTGATTCCCTTATAAATGGGACTCCAAGTCATGCCAAAGTCCTTAACTCAATTTTCAATACATTAAATGCATGAAATGATCATGGCATAATGATAGAAAAATTAAAGCATGGCCAATGATCATAATGTCATGGCATATGATAGAATCTAAAACACATGACATTAATGCTTAATCCTAAACATGATCATGACATATTAAGTATTTTAAAATAGATATGATGTCATGGCATGTCATATGGCAATCAAAATATGGCAAATAAAAAGTATAGGTATAATAATACCTAAATTTTAATATTAATTGTAATTTGATATAATTAAGTATATTTTGCCATATAAACCTAAATTCTCCCAAATGTGCCAAAAACCCAAAATGGCACATTAAAACCTCTAAACCTAAATTGTGCCAATTTGATTGATTTACCAAACTTCATAATTAATATTGGCACATCCTAAAAACCTTTAGGATTTATAATCAAATCTATTTCTAAGATATCCATAACCTTGGAAATGACCTAAAATGTCAACTTTGCTATGGTTGAGTTAACTATCCATTCAATCAAGGTTGACACGACCTAACCCATCTAGTGTGAGTCAATCACGCCCTTAGGAACCCAAAATCTATTTGAGCTCATTGGGTTAATTAGGTATTCCTTAGGGATGACCTCCCTAGATACCTTCCTAATGGCCCTCTTAGGCTTGGTAGCCTTGGTCATTTTGGTCTTACCTAGGTTGACTCTAGGGGTAACTCCCCTTGCAACCTTCTTAGTGGCTTCCCTAGGTTTTCTTGAAACCCTAGCCACTAGGCACACACCTTGGTCAACTCTAGGGATGACTTTCCTATTGACCTTGGTCTTCCTAGACCTAGTTTGTGTTCCATAATCAAATGGAACACTATGATAGGCCACCTTAGGCTTAGGTTTGTGACCCAAACCTTGCTTGCCCTTGGTTGACTTTTGACTCTTAGGTCCTAGGTGTTGACTTTGAATTTTGGACCCTTGACTTAGACCACTAGACTCTTGAACTTGATTTTGTATATTCCTAAGGGTCTTTTCTAGTTTTTCAAGCCTTGACCTCAAGGCTTGGTTTTCCAACTCTAATTTCCCAATTTTTGATTTCTCATTTGGTCCTTGGGCATTACCATTTCCTCTAGGCATATGCCTAGTCCATTTAGGATTAAGACCTAGGTGTTCTCCTATTTTCTTGATAGATTCCCTAGGTAAAATATTTTTAGGGACATTAGTCCCAAATTTCTCCTTAGTTTCAAAATGGACACTCTTAGCTCCTAAACAATAATATTTATTGTTCCTAGCATGCTTTTCATGATGAATTGCAAGAGAATTAAAAGCATCCTTTTTAACATTAAACCTAGAAAAATGAGCATTATTGAAATGATATACCTTAGGGTTTGCCTTAGTAGCTCCCCCTACTTGTGATGCTCCTTCTTGGGTCTTTTTTCTCCCCCTAGAACATTGATTCCTATAATGTCCTTTTGAATTGCACTTTAAACATATGATGTGCTCCTTGACTTTAGGTGTTAGGGAACCGGCATCCTTGACTTTTGGTGCCGGTGGAGCTTTCCTAATCTTCTTTGGGCACTTGCTTTTGTAGTGCCCGGTTTCCCTACACTCAAAACATATTATATGCATTTTATTATTAACACATATGCTTGAGTTACCTTGGGTGGTTGTAGGTGCCAGAATTGGATTTTGAGCTTCTTCCTCTTGACCGGATGTCGAAGCTTCTTCTTGGGGTTGTTCCGGTGAAGATGTTCTAATCCCCTCTCCCTCAATCCTAAAGGTTGAGGTTTCTTCTAATTCTACCTCTTCCACCACTTCTTCCTCCTCGGAGGTTGAGGCTTCTTCTTTATTTTGTTCCGGCTCCGGTGTGGATGGTCTTTCCCCCTCAATCATAGAAGTGGATGCTTCTTCCACCTCTTCTACTTTCTTCTCCGATCCGGAAATTGACTCCTCACTTTCTTGTGAGGATGATGAAGCTTCCTCTTCGATCTCCTCCTCTTCCAAATCTTCTTGGACCAATTCGGGATTATCGTAGAACTTGACCAACTTGTTCCACAACTCTTTGGCATCCCTATAGCTTCCTAATCTAGACAAAATGTCGTTAGGTATCAAATTAACCAACATTTTTGTTACCTTAACGGTTGTCTTAAATTTTTCCCGTTGCTCCTCGGTCCATCACTTCTTTTTGAGGATTTCACCGTTCTCTCCTCTCCGAGCATCAAAACCTATAATCACAGCAAACCAATTTTCTATATTCGACATTAGAAAATATTCCATCCTACCTTTCCAATACGCGAAATCTTCGCGGTCAAAGGCGGGTGGAGTCGCTATGTCATCGCCCCATCTTTCTTGAAGATCCATCGTCTTCCCTCTAGCTTCTTTGCTTTAGCTCCCGACAGTTAGTCTGTAGAAGAGCCCCGGGCTCTGATACCACTTGTTAGGACCTGTGCGCCCGCTAGAGGGGGGGTGAATAGCATCGTGCTAAGCGTGATGGAAATCGTTCGCGTGTCATCTCTACAAATTTTGTTAGTGCAGCAGAATATAGATAATAATGACAATAAAGAAATAGACAATCACACACGAACACGAGTATGTAACGTGGTTCGGAACCGGACGGTTCCTACTCCACGGGTCGCGCTCAAATGAGCCCTAGCGATGTCAATCACACACCACTAATAAACACTCCTTCTCAGAACAATTCGGAGGCGAAGAAACCTCGTACAAACTACTCTTACAACAATAAGAGATGAATACAAGCAATATACAATAATGAAATACAATGCAAGTAAAGAAAACTACTTTACTAGAGCACTTTGGTTGCTTGATCTTTGGTTGCCTTGGACTAGCCTTGAAGGACTGGAAGAGCACCAACAATTCCCCTTCAAATCGCCCAAGAAAACCCCTTGCTTGAGCCTTCCACGAACAGCTGCTTTTATCCTTCATCGGCCGATTTACCGCCGATCGCTATAAGTCACCAGTCGATTGCCAACACTGTAGCTGTGAGACAACGGCTCAATCCACATTGGATAAGTTCCAATGGTACTCTCACCAGTTGACTGCCAACATTGGCAGTCGACTGCCAATGCCCGTAGTCAACTGCCCAGTCGGCTACGGAGCATTCTGCGTTTCGCAACTCAATCGCAACAATCGCCATCCTCGCAGCGATCGCTATCAACATCGCTTGATCGCTTCAATGAGCCGATCGCTAGCATAATTTCACTCTAAACGGAAGTCGAACTCAAGTTAACTCACGGCAGTCGAACCTGCCATAATGCCAGTCGACTGCCAACCTCAAGGATGAGGTTTTATCCCAAGTTATGGTGTCCCCATACTTGCTAGACCACCCTTAGCCTAGACCTAAGCCTTCTAGTCACCTCCATCAGCCTGATGCCTCTCGGATCCCTCCAAGTCATCCATGACTTGTTCATCCATCGCGCTAGCCTTCAGGTGCTTCCATCGGCTTTGTCATGCTAATGGTGTCTACACCGCCAAGGCACATTGGACTTACACCGCCAAGACTCCACTTGGACTTTACACCGCCAATATCAAATCCCTTGGACTTCTCAAATGCCAAGACTCAAGCTTGGACTTTCCCTTGCCAACCCATGTTGGACTTTTCATGCCAAGCCCCATGCTTGGACTTTCCCTTGCGCCAAGTACTCAAGACTTGGACTTCCCAAATGCCAAGTGTCCCACTTGGACTTTCCATGCCAAGTACCCATGACTTGGACTTTACTTTGCCAAGACCCATGCTTGGACTTTCCCATAATCACATGGTCAATCCCTAGTCAACCATCAAAGACTCCCTCGAGTCAAACTCGAGTCTGGTCAATTATAACCTGGGTCGATTGTATAAACAATCTCCCCAAAATATTAACCGACATCAATGTCAAACATACTTTGTCAAACATCAAAAAATCACTCGAGTCAAACTCGAGTCGGGTCAATCGTGACCTGGGCCGATTGCACCAACATTTTTCTCTACTATGGAACTTCACAAAACTCGCCTTGAAGGAATAGTTGAAGAACCAATCAATCAATCAAGGGAAGTAGCACTCGTTGCAAGCAAAGGAAAGAAGAAGAAGACCTCACCCTCCTCATCGGATAATGATTCACACTCTTTAATGGATAACGATGAAGAGGCATACATGGTAAGAAGGGTAAGACGTGCATTAAAAGGTATTTAACAAATCCAATGATAGGAGAAGGACAAGGAAGATAATATGCTACAATTGCCAAGGGAAAGGACATATGAGGGATGAGTGTCCTCTATTGAACAAGAAGAAAGAAGAAAAGAAGAAGGATGAAAAGAAGAAAGAAGGCAAGAAGAAAGAAGAGAAGAAGTCAAAGGAAAAGGAGAAGAAGTCAAAATCCCGAAACTTAAAAGCTATATGGGACTCATTCTCATCATAGGAAGAGGAGGTCGTCTCACATTTTGCACTCATGGCAGTAGATGATGTAGCATCCATCTCATCCGAACAAGAAGAAGGAAGTACAAATGAGGAGGAGAGCTCAAGTGTAGAGGGAGCACAATCTTCGAAATTGGAAGAAGATTGGGTAAGTGAGGTAAAGAATCTCCCTACTCAAGATGTCATTCATATGATTTCAAATTTAACTAGGGATGTATTTAGAACTAAGAAGAAAAATAAATGCTTGCAAAATGATATTAGAACTCTAGAAGAAAAGTTAAAAAATGCATGTTCACATGATAATGTTGTTTCTTTTAGTACAAATGATGCATGCTTAGAAGAAAATAAGATTTTAAGGGGAAAAGGTAGAATATCTTAGTAAGGCTCTTGAAAAATTTACCATTGGCTCTAATACCTTAAAAAAGATCAAAGGGAGCCAAAGGGCAAGTTTCTATAAGAAAGTCTTAGG
Organism: Wurfbainia villosa; assembly: GCA_025175895.1. NCBI lineage: Eukaryota > Viridiplantae > Streptophyta > Magnoliopsida > Zingiberales > Zingiberaceae > Wurfbainia > Wurfbainia villosa. The sequence continues at coordinate 431,098 of JAKLTH010000201.1, read as the reverse complement.
ATATAAGGGATCAAGGAATGAAAAGTCATACCATTACCTAATTGCTAGGGGACAATCAAAAACAACAATGGTAGCTAAAAAATGGATCCCCAAGGAATACTTGGTAAACCCTATTGGAAAGAATCTATATTGGGTACCCAAGTCAATCCTTAAAGGATTGAAAAACCTAGGATAGTCAACCATAATTGAATGTATTTCATACCTTACTAAATGGTTGACTTATGATCTTGATGGGTGATATTGGATAATACTTAACCTTGGAAGCATTGCATGAGAAATTTTTGGTTAAGTAGAATTGCCTTAGTTACATCTCACAACCCACTATAAGGATAACTTGATTGATAAACATAGTCATGGGTGAGATGTTAGGTTGATACAAATGATTCACTAATGCTTATGGCATTTTGATGAGTCATTAGATGTATCATGACAAAACAATCATTGGCCAACTATGGGAAAAGTAAATGTTTAACTCATAAACATCTTGCCGAAAGATCATAGTTGGATATTCTTTATAATTTGAAAACATTTCATGTTTTGAAAACCTTGAGTTAATACTTTGAAACATTTAAAGGCAAAACTAGATGCCAATGCTGATACAACATTTGAAAATTAAAGCTAGGGGGAGATTGTTAGGGCAATCAACCCAAGTATGATCATGGTTTTGATATGTCTGTCAAAGAGTTTAAGTTAGGATGACTAAGCTTTTCATGTGTGTTATAAGTTGTGCAGGACTTGGTGAATCACACATGAATAGCTTGATACGGTCAAGCATTGGCAAGTTCATTCATCTCATGGCTCAGGTCCTTGAGTCGGTGAAGGATGGCACAGGGAGAAGTCGTGAGCTTAGTGCATCCGAGGGACCTTCGGACGAGGAGCAATGGAGTTAAACTAAAGGAAGTAGACTTCAGGGCATGACGTGAAGGATGGCATGGGGAGAAGTCATGAGCTTAGTGCATCTGAGGGATGCAGGCCGAAGGAAGAGAGCTTCGATGGAAGACTCCATGGGAAGATGAGAGTTGAGTGATTGTAACCCAAGGTGCTTAGTTCAACTTAGGTGAACTTGGCCAAATGGCTAAGATCAAGTGTCGAATGCTCAAATATCTTTGTTTGAGGTTTTACCCGATGCCAGTTAACTGATATAGGTATCAGTCGACTGGTCAAGCAGTTGACTATTGTCCGCTGAGGTTTTGTGGTCATCAGTCGACTACTAGGGTTTAGCAGGCAACTGGTCCACCATCAGTCGACTATCATACCCTAGTAGTCGACTGTTATAAGTGGACATGGGCACAGAACCTCTCTTAGCCGACTGATTACTTGGAGTAGTTGAACTGATAGCTGGATTAGTCGATTGCCTATGTGAGCAGTCGATTGATCAGTGTACCATTGAGTTGTGACGACCATGGATCATGCTTGGTCAGAAGTCGTTGGAGTTAGTCAGCTACAGCGGCAATCGACTACTGGCATGCCCAATGGGAAAAACAGCCTCCTCTATATAAAACGAGTCCTTGGGAGGCTTGAAGAGGCAAGTGCTTCATTCCAAATCTTACTCTCAAGATGTCCAAGTGTTTTTACTCTCTTCTTCACTAATTCTACTTCTATTATCTTGTGAGAAGAGGAGTTTGTTGTAAGAAGGTTCTTCTCCACCTTGTGTTCATCTAAAGGAGAAAATAGTGGAAGGTTGAAGGAGTGATCCACCTAAAGAATTGTCGTGGACTAGCGGCAAGAGGTCGTGAACCACGTTAAAGGCTTGTGTTAGTGTTGTCTTGTTTAATTTTAGTTTATCTTCCATTTTATTTGTGATTTTGCTAACAACTCTTATAGTTAATCAAGAAAGACTATTCATCCCCCCTTCTAGCCAAAGCATCGGTCCTAACAGACCCGTGATTTCTTTCCAATTAGCGAAAACAACAAACTGAAGGAGTGAAAGATAGAACCTTGTGAAATTGTATAAAAGATTAATGACAATACTTACCGATTGCGCCTCCCTAGCCATATGAAGACATCTGACATGTTCGATGTAAAGCATTTGAGTCCTTACTCAGGAACAAGTTGTTGGTGCAATCAACCTCAAGTTAATGTTGACCAAGCTCGAGTGGGACTCGAGTAGTGTTTTGACATTTGAAAATACACTTGACAATATGTATCATCATATGCCTAATGGATGGTTTGGGACATCTAAGGTCATATGAGGGACATTGTTAGGAGGAGATTGTTGGAGCAATCAACCTCATGTCAAGGTTGACGAAGCTCGAGTAAGACTCGAGTGAAAGTTCAAGTATGGATACTTGGCAAGGAGAAGTCCAAGTTTGGAGACTTGGCAAGGGAAGTCCAAGTATGGATACCTGGCAATGGAGAAGTCCAAGAATGAATTCATTGCAATGGTAAGTCCAAGTGTGTAGTCCTTGTGGTGTAAGTCCAAGTATGGATACTTGGCAAAGGAAAGTCCAAGGGTGTAGTCTTGGTCGTGTATAGTCTTGGCAGTATAAGTCCCGGAGGTGCGACCTCTTGACAAAGATAGACCTAGTAGCATGACAAAACCAATGAAAGCACTTGAAGGCTAGCACAAGGGTGAGGAGTCATGGACTAAACCAAAGGCATAAGGCTGATAGAAGTGACTTGAAGGCTTATGTCTAGGCTAAGGGTACCCGATGGCATAATGAAGCCGATGGAAGCACTTGAAGGCTAGCACAAGGGTGATGAGTCGTGGACTCGAACTAAAGGAACGAGGGTAATGGAAGTATCTTGAAGGCTTAGGTCTAGGCTAAGGGTAAGTGTCAAGTATGAAGGGATCATACTTGGGCCTTAAACCTCAATTTTGAGGTTTACTAGTCGATTGAGACTTGGTCCAGTCGATTGGTCAACTACTCGGCACTCGAGAGCTTAGAAGACTCGTGCAGTTGACTAGGGTTATGGACCAGTGAGTAGTCAACTCGGGAAAATTGACTATATGTGGCTCTGGCAGTCGACTAGTGGGTTGTACCAGTCGACTAACAATTGGCAATTGACTACTAGGGTTGAGCAGTTGACTGACTTTAGTGAACAAGGGCACAGAATATTTTTGAGTTGATTCTTGGCTCATAGTAGTCGATTGATGGCTATGGCAGTCAACTGATGGCTATGAGCAGTTGATTGATCAACTATTTTCGACGTGGATTAGTCTGTTGTGAGACAACGGTCAAGTGAGCAGTCGACTAGTGGGTAAGGGAAGTCAACTAATTGGTAGAAAATTAGCCCGAGCAGTGCTTTAAAAGGAGGTTGCAATGGAGGAAAGAAGAAATTGGTTCTTGGAGTTCTTAAAGGGGAATAGTTGGTTCTTTCCAGACCTTTAAAGCCAACCAAAAGAAAAGCGATCAAAGGCATTTTTATGTAAAGTGTTTTCACTTCTTCATTTCATTTTCTTCTTGTATTTTGTTGTATTCTTGTAAAACTACATTATAAGAGGGTTCTCCACCTCCGGTGTCATTCTGAGAAAGAGAAATAGTTAGTGGTAGTGCATCACTAGGGCTCACTCTAGAGCTTGGTCGTGGAGTAAGAACTAGGATTCCGAACCACGTACAAATCTTTGTGTTGTGTTTTGTGTTTTGTTTGTGTTTATATTGTATTTCTATTGTGCACTAATAACTTGTAGACAAGCACAACGCAATCGAACGATCGAATTGAACGAACGCTATTCACCCCCTCTAGCGCGATCATAAGATCCTCAACAATTGGTATCAAAGTAAGGTCTCTCTTCAAGGACTAGCCGCTAAGGGAGCATGCCCTAGAGGAACCATCAAGAGCAATGGAGTTTAATGATGGATTGGGCTACAACATACAAGTTCCACCTACCTTTGACGGTGAAGATTTCACATATTGGAAAGGTAGAATGGAATATTTTCTAATGAATGATATTGAAAATTGGATTGTCTTGATGGAAGGTTTTGAACCCCCGATGGACAAGAAAGGGAGAATCCTCAAGAAGAAGAAGTGGACCGAGGAGCAAATCCAAAAATTCAAGATAAATGAAAACGTAATGATACTCTTGGCTAGTTCACTTCCTAAGGATTTATTATATAGCCTAGGAGAATTCTACGATGCTAAAGAGTTATGGAGTAAATTGATCAAGCTCCATAAGAAGCCTTCACCGGCCCAAGACGATAAGGAGGAGTCCAAGGAATCAAGTTAATCATCTCAAGAGCTTGATGATTCAGAGGTTGATAGGTGTTCAACATCCGAGTCAGACAAAGTTGAAGTTTACCTCTAGGATTGAGGGGGAGGTTAGATCTTCGATGTCGGAGCAAGAAGAGGAGCCTTCAACCTCCGAAGCCAATGGAGAACAAATTCAAGATTCTCCTACCATCTCTATAGGTAACTCAAATACAATTTGTAAAAATAAAGATCATATAATTTACTTTGAGTGTAGGTAAAAAGGACACTACAAGAGTAAGTGTCTAAGTAAAATCAAGAAAAAAGCTCAAGTGGTACCAAAGGCCAAGGTGAAGCCCAAGGAAGTCAGAGCACCGCTACAGAAAGGCAAGGAGCATATAGTGTGCTTCTGGTGCAACCAACAGGGCCACTATCGAAGCCAATGTCCAAAGGAGAGTCACCCTAGGAAGGACAAGGTAGAGAGCTCAAATGTAGGGGGAGTACTTAAGGCAAAGCCTAAGGTAACATTTAATAATACAATTTCAATTATTAATGATCAGAAGCATGCTAGTTATGAATTTAGTCTTAATGCAATTTCAAGTATTCATAATGATAAAAGACATGCTAATAATAAGTTTTATTGTTTAGGTGTTAAACATCATAAAATTAAACCTAAGGATAGGAAGGTAGAGAACAATATAAGCAAAAATCCTAAGAAAACTAGACATGTGCCTAGAATGAAATAGAATAATGGACAATCAAAAATTGAGGTATTAGAGATAGAAAATCAAGTTTTGAGGTCAAAGCTTGATAAACTTGAAAAGACCCTCAAAGGAATGGAAAACATGATTAAAGGGTCAAATGGACAAACACTAGGATTTAGGAGGCAAGAAAAATTTAAGGTCAAGAAAGATTTTGGTTACAAGCCTAAGTTCAAAGAAATCATGCTCTCTTACCATAGTGTTACATATAGTTATGGAACTAGCCCTAGGTATAGAATTACAAGGGAATGTTGGTGCAATCGGCCCAGGTCACGATTGACCAGGACTCGAGTTTGGCTCGAGTGATGTGTTGATGTGTTTTGATGTTTCGACAAAAACATATGACAATATAATTGTCAAGGAAAGTCCAAGCATGGGTCTTGGCAAATGGAAAGTCCAACATGAGTTGGCAAGGAAAGTCCAAGCATGGTCTTGGCATGGAAAGTCTAACATAGGTTAGCATTTGAAGTCCAAGGGGTTTAATATTGGCGGCGTAAAGTCCAAGCGGTAGTCTTGGCAGCATAAGTCCAATGGTTGGTGGCGTAAAGTCCAAGCGGTAGTCTTGGCAGCATAAGTCCAATGGTTGGCGGCGTAAAGTCCAAGCGGAGTCTTGGCGGCGTAAGTCCAATGTGCCTTGGCGGTGTAGACACCGTTAGCATGACATAGCCGATGGAAGCACCTGAAGGCTAGCGCGATGGATGAACAAGTCATGGATGACTTGGAGAGATCCGAGAGGCGTGAGGCTGATGGAGGTGGCTAGAAGGCTTAGGTCTAGGCTAAGGGTGGTCTATCAAGTATGGGGGAACCATACTTGAGTTAAAACCTCATGTTTGAGGTGTGCCAGTCGACTGATGCCATGTGGCGGTGACCGACCGAGTCAACTAGGGTTTGATTGCGGGTTTAGCCTAGCCGATCGCGCCATAGGTTGGCAATCGATCGATGATCGAGCCGACCGATCGCGTGTGATCACCGACCGGTGCTCGAGAATTCGCCACTGCATCGGAGTCGAGACTCGATCCGGTCGAGTGAGGACTCCATCGGCCGATCGATGGTCATAATCACGACCGATGGTAGTTCCGCTGACTTATCCAACGTGGAACTAGCCGCTGTCTCACGACAATAGGCATCACGATCGATGGTCCCGATCACCGATCGATAGACTTTTTCCAGCACAGGTTGAAGCTATATATGGAGCTCGTGGTGGAGGAAAAAACAATCGGTTCTTGAAGGCTATTGGGGAGATTTGTTGGTGCAAATCAGGTCTCCAAGTGCAAGCAAGCAACCAAGCATTCAAGCAATCAAAACAAGTGTTGTAAAGTCTTTTCTTTACTTGTATTTCATATTTACATTGTATATTGCTTGTATTTCATTCTTACTGTTGTAAGATTTATTGTAAGGGGTTTCTCCGCCTCTGACTTGTGTCGAGAATGAGTGTTTATCATTAGTGAGTGCGTGTGCATCACTAGGGCTCTTTAGAGCTCGATCCGTGGAGTAGGAACCGTGCGGTTCCGAACCACGTTATATCATTGTGTTAGCTTGTTGTCTATTTCTATTGCTTTTATCATTATATATATTCCACAAGGCTAACGAAATTGTAGACACAAACGAGATCGAATTACATCTTCGCTATTCACCCCCCCTCTAGCCATTCCAAGGGTCCTAACAAGTGGTATCAGAACCCGGGGCTCTTCTATGGATTAACAACCGGGAGCTAAGGCAAAAGGCTAGAGGGTGAAGATGGAATTCCAAGACAAGCTTGGATGGGAAATCAACACTCCACCTCCATATGATCCAGAAGATTTTCCAAGATGGAGAGCAAGAATGGAAACATTCTTGATGATGAACATAGAGGATTGGTTCAACCTCATCAAGGTCTTGAACCCCTAGGAATAAGGGGAATGTCCTAAAATTGAAAAAGTGGACCCAAGAGCAACGCCAAAAGCTCAAGACCGAAGTTAAGGTAACGAAACTTTTGGAAGATTTAATCCCTAATGATGTTTTGTGCAAGCTAGGGGATTACATGTATGCTAAGGAGCTATGGAGAAAATTGGCAAGATACCATGAGGAGAGTTCATCCTCAAGTGAAAGTGAGGAATCGGAAGTTGAGATGGAGTCAACTTCCGAATCGGAGAAAGAAGAAGTAGAAGAGGTGGAAGAAGCATCTATTCCTAGGATTGAGGAAGAGAGACCATCCTCTACACCGGAGCAACCTCAAGAAGAGCTTTCAACATCCGATCAAGATGAGGAAGCTCAAAATTCAACTTCGGCACCTACCACCACCCTAGGTAACTCAAACACTTTATTTTCAAATAAAAATCATATTATGTGCTTTGAGTGTAGGGAGTATGGGCATTACAAGAGCAAGTGCCCAAAGAAGGTTAGGAAAGCTCCACCGGCACCAAAGGCCAAGGATGCCGGTCCTTCAAGTCAAAAGAGCAAGGAGCATATTATATGCTTCAAGTGCAACTCAAAGGGACATTATCGGAGTCAATGTCCAAGGGGGAAGAAGAAAGGTCAAGAAGGAGCAACACAAGTAGGGGGAGCCTCCAAGGCAAACCTTAAGGTAAAATTTATTAATGCACCTTCAATTTCTAGGGATAAGAAGCATGCTAGGAATAATTTTAATAGTCTTGCTATTGTGCATGAAAAGCATGCTAGAAATAATAGATATATTTGCCTAGGAGCTAAGAGTGTTCACTTAGGAAATAAGAAGAAATTTGGGACTAATGTTCCTAAAAATATATTACCTAAGGAAAGCATTAAGAAAATAGGAGAACATCTAGGCTTTAATGCTAAGAAATCTAGACATATGCCTAGAAATAAAAATATCTCAAGAGAAAATGAAAAATCAAAAATTGAGATATTAGAAAAGGAAAATCAAGCCTTGAGATCAAGGCTTGAAAAACTTGAAAAGACCCTTAAGGTTATGCAAAATCAAATGCAAGGGTCAATTAGTCAAACTTCTAGGTCCAAAAGTCAAAGTCAACACCTAGGACCTAAGAGTCAAAAGTCAACCAAGGGCAAGCAAGGTTTGGGTCACAAACCTAAGCCTAAGGTGGCTTACCATAGTGTTCCATTTGACTATGGAACACTAACTAGGTCTAGGAAGACCAAGGTCAATAGGGAAGTCATCCCTAGAGTTGACTATGGTGTGTGCCTAGTGGCTAGGGTCTCTAGGAAACGTAGGGAAGCCACTAAGAAGGTTACAAGGGGAGTCATCCCTAGAGTTAACCATGGCAAAACCAAAATGACCAAGGCTAACAAGCCTAGGAGGGTCATTAGGAAGGTATCTAGGGAGGTTATCCCTAAGGAATACCTAATTAACCCTAGGAGCTCAAATCGGTTTTGGGTTCCTAAGAGCGTGATTGATTCACGCTAGATGGGTTAGGGTGTGCCAACCTTGATTGGATGGGTAGGTAACTCAACCACTGTAAAGGTGGCACTTTAGGATATTTTCAAGGTTATGGTTACCTTGAAAATACATTTGAGCTTTAATCCTAAAAGATTTTAGGATGTGCCAATATTATTTGAGAAGTTTGATAAAATGATTAAATTGGCACAATTTAGTTTTTAGAGGTTAGTGTGTCATTTTGGGTTCTTGGCACACTAGGGAGATTAGGTTAATATGGCAAAATATAATTAGTTATATCAAATGGCAATTAATATTAAAATTTAGGTATACGTATACCTATACTTTTTACTTGCCATGATTTGTTTGCCATATGCCATGTCATGACATCATGTTTACTCTTAATCATTTAATATGTCATGATCATGTTTTAGAATTAAGGATAAGTGTCATGTATTTTTAAATTTCATTTTATGCCATGACATCATGATTATGAGCATGTGTTTATCTATATCATCTCTAATGCCATAATCGCTCATGCATTTAAGATATTTTGATTAAAATTGATTTAAGGACTATGGCATGACTTGGAGTCCCATTTATAAGGGAATCAAGTAGGGTTGCCTTAGAAAAATGCATGAAACCCTAGTTTAGAGAGAATAAAACCCACATCTCACATCTAATTGACATGTATGTGTATTTATACACCATAGATGCATGTGAGATGCTAGGATATGAGTTAAGTTCAAGGTGCATAGTTTTTGCATCTAGATGAACTAACACTCATCCAATTCCATTGTGGATCATTGGGAGAGCTTGTGTACAAGTCACGTACATAGAGCCCAAGGAATATGATCCAAGATAAGGTTTTGAAAACATTTTAAAATCATTTTGAAAAACCTTGGTGAAGTCTATCTTTTGATAGCAATCACCATTGATGAAGTTGATACAAAGTAGGGCCAAAACATTGAAAATTTCAATGGTTTTGAACTTTGTACCAATTTCACTATTTAATGGGTAAATTAATTTTCAAACATTTTTCACCCATTGTATTAGTCATAAGTATTATACGTATCAAATTTCGTGATTTTTCGATATACGTATAATTAGTTATGATTTTTCAAAACTCATTTCGATAAAAATCGATTTCGATCGATGGAGGTTCCAATGATCGATTTCTGAATCATCGATCGTAGCCTGATTTCGGGGTAAACAAGGTTGTTTAACCTGATTTCAGCTACGGTTATGGTCCCTAATCACTCCTAATCCTAGGATATGCTTTGGGAAGCATTATAAAGGGTGTAAATCCATTGGATATGGATTAGGAGAAGTATTTTGGGTTTGTATCAATTTTAAGGTGTTGGAAAGTTCAATGTTGAATTTCTAACCTTAATTTTGATGGTTTAGAGTTCCTATTGGCTTAGGGACTTCCCAAGGACATTGTTGGTGCAATGGTCAAGGGGGAGCAAGCCTTTAGGGAAAGGAATTCCATCATGGGATGATGAATGGTATTTTTCCTTATGGAAAGGAACAATGAGTTTTTGTGATACCCAATTTGGAAATTGGGAGAGTGAATAGGATTGCCTCTCTTGAGTGATATGGGACTTATCACTAGGAAGATGGTAGACATCCTAGATATTTTTAGACCAAGGGGGAGATTGTAAAATCTCATTGGGACATGAGACATTGACCTCCTTGGAGAGAAGACCTTTTTGATGTTAGTCAAAAAGGGGGAGAATGTTTGGGGAGAACATTTGGAGAGTATTTACCAATTTTGGGATAAAGGTATGAATTTGAGTTAGTGTCCTAACTCAATAATTTGTTTGGTTTTGTCAAACATCAAAAGGGGGAGATTGTTGGTGCACCGCCCAGTGTCACGACACCGTGACTCGAGTTTGGCTCGAGTGATGTGTTGATGTGTTTTGATGTTTCGACAAAAACATATGACAATATAATTGTCAAGGAAAGTCCAAGCATGAGTCTTGGCAAATGGAAAGTCCAACATGAGTTGGCAAGGAAAGTCCAAGCATGGTCTTGGCATGGAAAGTCTAACATGGGTTAGCATTTGAAGTCCAAGGGGTTTAATATTGGCGGCGTAAAGTCCAAGCGGTAGTCTTGGCAGCATAAGTCCAATGGTTGGCGGCGTAAAGTCCAAGCGGTAGTCTTGGCAGCATAAGTCCAATGGTTGGTGGCGTAAAGTCCAAGCGGAGTCTTGGCGGCGTAAGTCCAATGTGCCTTGGCGGTGTAGACACCGTTAGCATGACATAGCCGATGGAAGCACCTGAAGGCTAGCGCGATGGATGAACAAGTCATGGATGACTTGGAGGGATCCGAGAGGCGTGAAGCTGATGGAGGTGGCTAGAAGGCTTAGGTCTAGGCTAAGGGTGGTCTAGCAAGTATGGGGGAACCATACTTGAGTTAAAACCTCATGTTTGAGGTGTGCCAGTCGACTGATGCCATGGCGGCGACCGACCGAGTCAACTAGGGTTTGACTACGGGTTATGGCCTAGCGATGCCATAGGTCGTTGGCGATCGATGTGCTCGAGCATGAATGATCGTGTGATCACCGACCGGTGCTCGAGAATTCGCCGTATCGGAGTCGAGACTCATCGTCGAGTGAGGACTCCATCACCGATCGATGGTCACAATCACCGATCGATGGTAGTTCCGTTGGACTTATCCAACGTGGAACTAGCCGTTGTCTCACGACAACAGTGGCATCAGTCGACTGATGGTCCCGATCAGTCGACTGATAGACTTTTTCCAGCACAGGTTGAAGCTATATATGGAGCTCGTGGTGGAGGAAAAAGCAATCGGTTCTTGAGGGCTATTGGGGCGATTTGTTGGTGCAAATCAGGTCTCCAAGTGCAAGCAAGCAACCAAGCATTCAAGCAATCAAAACAAGTGTTGTAAAGTCTTTTCTTTACTTGTATTTCATATTTACATTGTATATTGCTTGTATTTCATTCTTACTGTTGTAAGATTTATTGTAAGGGATTTCTCCGCCTCCGACTTGTGTCGAGAAGGAGTGTTTATCATTAGTGAGTGCGTGTGCATTACTAGGGCTCTTTAGAGCTCGATCCGTGGAGTAGGAACCGTGTGGTTCCGAACCACGTTATATCATTGTGTTAGCTTGTTGTCTATTTCGTTATTGCTTTTATCATTATATATATTCCGCTGCGCTAACGAAATTGTAGACACAAACGAGATCGAATTACATCTTCGCTATTCACCCCCCCCCCCTCTAGCCATTCCAAGGGTCCTAACAGGGAAGTGATCCCTAGATTTGACCTTGATAAGAGTCAAGTGACTAAGGTCTCAAAGAAACCTAGAAGAGTCACCAAGAAGGTTACAAGGGAAGATATCCCTAGGGTTAACCTTAAAGAGACCAAAATGGCTAAGGATTCCAAGAAGCTTAGGAGAGTCATTTGGAAGGTATATAGGGAAGTCATTCCTAGTGAATACCTAAAAAATCCAAGGAGCTCCAATTGGTATTGGGTTCCTAGGAGTGTGATCTCTTCACACTAGATGGGTTTAGGCGTGTTAACTTAAATTGGAAAGGTAGTTAATCTAACCATAGTGGAGTTGACACTTTAGAGCATCTTCAAGGTATATTGATACTTTGAAAATAAATTTAGATTATGATCCTAAAGGATTTTAGAATGTGCTAATAGAAATTATAGATGTTTGAAAAATTGATCATAATTGGCACAATTAGGTTAGAATCAATGGTGCGCCAAGTTGGGGTTTTTGGCACACTTGAGGGATTTGGATTGTCATTATGGCAAAGTTGGTAATTGATGTAAGTTTAGCAAATGACAATTAGGTTCAAAACTTAGGTATTCTTGTACCTTTGTATTTTATATATTTGGCATGATTTAATTGTCATAATCCATGTCATGACATCATGTATCACATGAATATTTGAAATGTTATGCTAATACTTAGTTATGTTTATTATGTCATAACATCATGCATCATTGGAAAATGCTTTAATTTACCCAAATCATTTATGCCATGATCATAATTTATACATTAAATTTATCAAATTGAATTTAAGGGCAAATGATATTATTTGACACACATAGGTAAGGTGATCAAATGGATATGCTTAGATAATTATGCATAAACCCTTAGTTTAGGGAAGAATCAAAACTTACATCTCACAAAGACTATAAGATGACATGTGTGTGAATTGAAACACTCTAGACGCACGTGAAATGCAAGGAAATTGAGTTAGGTTCAATGTGCTTATATAGTACATCAAAATGAACTCAAACTCATTAAATCATAGGGAGAAATCATGAGGAAAGCGAATATACAAGTCATGTACACTAAGCCCATTGACCATGATTGAAAATAGATTTTGAAAATAATTTTAAAATTGTTTTAGAAAACTTTGGTGAAGAATAGAAGTCACCATTGATTAGATTGATACAAGTTAGGCAAAAACATTAAAGTTTTCAATGATTTTAAACTTTGTATCATTCTTTCAAAATAATGGGGATTTTCATAGAAAATTATTTTTATCCATTGTATTTAGCATAAGTAATGTGTGTGTGAAATTTTATGATTTTTTGAAAATTATGGAATTGCTTGTGCATTTTCAAAACTCATCTGAAAATCTTGATTTTTGCAAATGCAAAAAACAGTGGACTGCTAGTGTATCTAGTCGACTGGTGGTGGTTTCAATCAACTGGCGTCTAATAGAGTCGACTGATGTGTCTGATTTTTAGCTGAACAAGGTTCGTTTATCTATTTATCAACACCCCTAAGTACCCTAATTACTCCTAACCCTATAATATGCTTAGAGAAACATTGGAAGGGTGATATTTTCATTGAAAATGATTAGGAGAGTTAATTAGGTGAAAATCAAATTTTAAGAAATGTTAAAGTTCAAGTTTGAACTTTTACCCTTATTTTTGATTGTTTAGATTTCCTATAGGCTTATCAAAGACATTGTTGGTGCAATGGTCAAGGGGGATTAAGCCATTAGGGGGAGTTTGTCCATCAAGAGATGATGGATGAAGGTTAAAAAGGGGAAGAGTGAAGAATTGTTTTTCATTTAGTGATAAGAGTTTTGTCACTAAGGAGAATGAAAGCGGATAGATGACTTTGGACAAAGGGATAGAATAAAAGATCACATTGAAAGATGATGTTGGTGCAATCAACCCAGGTTATGATCGACCAAACTCGAGTTTGACTCAAGTAGTATTTTTATATTTGACAAAATGATTGAAAATGTGATTGTCATGGAAAGTCCAAGAATGGATACTTGACATTTAGGAAGTCCAAGAGTGTGATATTGGCAGTGTAAAGTCCAAGTTGTAGTCTTGGCAACATAAGTCCAATGTTTGGTGGCGTAAAGTCCAAGCATGTGTCTTGGCGGCATAAGTCCAAATGTACCTTGGCAAAGTAAACTCAATTAGTATGACAATAGCCGATGGAAGAACCTGAAGGCTCGCGTATGAATGAATAAGTCTTGGAGGACTTGGAGGGATCTGATAGGCGTGAGGCTGATGGAGGTGGCTAGAAGGCTTAGGTCTAGGCTAAGGGTGGTCTATCAAGTATGAGGGTATCATACTTGGGTTAAACCTCATTGTTGAGGTTTACCAGTCGACTATTGACTTTGGTCAGTCGACTGGTCAAGTGAGTAATTACTTGAGCCCAGTTAGCTTGGAGCAGTCGATTGATACGGGAGTCGACTGGTGCTCAACTGCTCGGTTGTGGCCCTTGCAGTTGACTACGAGGAGAAGCAGTCGACTGATGGTATTGGACACGGGCACAGATTGTTGTGTAGTTGATTGGGTAGTCGACTGCTGGTAAGGGCAGTCGACTGCTGGGGTATCCGTTGGGCAGATTCCAACTTGGATAGAGCCATTGTGAGACGATTGCATAAGGGCCAGTCGACTGCTGTGTAAGAGCAGCTGACTGGAAGGAGAAAATCAACCTGAGTTGCAGCTTTATAAGGAGCTCGATAAGGAGGATTTTGGCTATGGTTCTTAGGGACATTTGAAGGGGAAGTGTGTAGGAACGTCGGTGAGTGCAAGAGGGGGGGTGAATAGCGCATCTTCATCGACTTGATGGAATTTGATCATGCTTGTAACAAAACTTGTTATGCGCAATGGAAATAAAGATAATAAAGCAATAATAAAAACACAAGCACACAATTACACAATCGATATAACGTGGTTCAAAACCTTAGGGTTCTTACTCCACGGATTGAGCTCGAATGAGCCCTAGCGATGTCAATACCACCACTAATAAAAAACACTCCTTCTCGACAACAAGTTGGATGCGGAGAATAGATTACAAAAGTAATACAAGATAAAACAAGAAAATACAAATGAAATACATAAAACAACGTAAAGAAAACTTTACAACTATTGCTTTGGATGCTTGCTTGTTTAATTGCTTGAATCACAGTTGAAGACCCTGATTTGCACCAACAAATTGCTCTAAATTTCCTAAGAAATCACTGCCAAAAACCTTTCCTTCGAGCTCCCTTCAAAACTGTAACTCATGCTGATTTTCGCCTAGAAGTCGACTGGTCATACCCATTAGTCGACTGCTCCAATAGCCATTGTCTTACAATGACTTAATCCACGCTGCAAAAACTCCAATGGATACCTCATCAGTCGACTGCCCTTACTAGCAAATAATCGATGCTTCGATAATCCGATCGACGCTCACCAAGGTTCCGAGTCCGCGACCACAACCATCGGTCGCCGACCCGACCCTTGCGGCGATCGATCAAAGCGTCGAGTCGCCTCGACTAGGGCACCAGTCGAGGCTTTCTTGCATTTGTTCAGTGGTAGTTGAGTCCAGTCGAGGTGTCGCCTCGACTGGGACTCCAATCGAATCACCTTACATTTGTGGCCGCAATTCGACCGCAGTCGATCTCCAGTTCACTCCCATCAGTTGATTGGTCATAATCCCAGTCGATTGATCAGTGTCAACTCAGCTGTCAAGTGTCAAAATACTTGACCAATCAACTAGTCCATGACCCCAGTCGACTGATACACCTCAACCATGAGGTTTAACTCAAGTATGATGCTCTCATACTTGCTAGACCACCATTAGCCTAGACCAAAGCCTTCTAGCCACCTCCATCAGCCTCATGCCTATTGGATCCCTTCAAGTCATCCATACGCTAGCCTTCAGGTTCTTCCATCGGCTATTGTCATGCTAACGTGGTCACCGTCAAGACACATGCTTGTACTTTATGCCGGCAAACCATGGGACTTATGCTGCCAAGACTCCACCCTTGGACTTTACGCCGCCAATATCAATCCTTAGACTTCCCTTGCCAACCCATGTTGGACTTTCCATTTTCTAAGATTCAAGCTTGGACTTTCCCTTGTCAAGACCCATGCTTGGACTTTCCATGTCAACCCATGTTGGACTTTCCAATTGCCAAGACTCAAGCTTGGACTTTCCCTTTCCAAGACCCATGCTTGGACTTTCCATGCCAAGTGTCTCACTTGGACTTCTCCATCATATGGTCAACCCCATATCAACCATATAGTCAACTCATTGTCAAACAATGGTTAACTCATTGTCAAACATCAAAACACAAACATCAAGACACTACTCGAGTCAAACTTGAGTCTGGTCAATCATGATCTGGGTCGATTGCACTAACAATCTCCCCCTTTTTGATGTTTGACAAAAACCAAACCTTTGAGTTAGAACACTAACTCAATCTAATCCTCTCAATTTTCCAAATTGGGAATTCTCCAATTCTCCCAATTCTCCCCCTTTTTGACATACATCAAAAAGGCTCTCCCCAAGGGTATCAATGTCTCGTATTCCAATGAGATCTTACAATCTCCCCCTTGGTCCAAAAACATCTAGGATGCCTTCACTCTTCCTAGTGATAAGTCTCATATCACTAAAGAGAAGCAATCCTACAAACTCTCCAAATTCTCCCCCTTATGAGGAAGAACACATACATCATCCCATGATAGATAACCTCCCCCTAAAGGCTTGCTCCCCTTTGACCATTGCACCAACCATTAGAGAGTCCCTAAGTCTATAAGAACACTAACCCATCAAAATTAAGGTTAAAAGTTCAAACTTGAACTTCCACACACCTTAAAATTGATACATCACCCAAACAAATCTCCTAATCCATATCCAATGGATTTTCACCCTTTAATGCTTTCCAAAGTATATCCTAGGGATAGGAGCAGTTAGGGTAGCCTAACATAGTTGAAATCAGGCTAAACAGACCTTGTTTACTCGAAATCAGTATTGGCAATCGACTGGTTCAGTTAACAGTTGACTTCCCTATGCATCAGTCGACTGAGAAAGCTTCTAGTCGAGTGAAAGCAACTCCAGTCGAGGTGCCGCCTCAACTAGTTTATGATTTTGTCGAAATTACATTTTCAGACCATCTTCAGAAATGCATAAGTAATTCTAGAAAATTCAAAAAATCATGAAATTTCGATCACACATTACTTATGCCAAACACTATAGGGGAAAAATATTTTAAAAATAAATTACCCATCAAATAGTGAATTTGACACAAAGTTCAAAACCATTGAAAAGTTCAATGTTTTGACCCTACTTTATATCAACTCTATCAATGGTGATTGCTATCAAAAGATAGACTTCACCAAGGTTTTTCAAAATGATTTTAAAATATTTTTAAAACCTTATATTGAACCATGGTCTATGGGCGTAATGCACATGACTTATACATAAGCTTTCCTCATGATTCATCCATGGTATAAGATGAGTTTGAGTTCATCTAGATACAAAAATTATGCACCTTGAACTTAACTCATTTCCTAGCATCTCACATGTGTATAGGGTGTTTGAAAACACACACATGTCAATTTGATGTGAGATGTGGATTTTGTTCATCCTAATCTAGGGTCTCATGCATTTTCCTAGGCAATACTATTTTATTCCCTTATACATGAGACTTCAAATCATGTCATTGTCCTTAAATCAATTTTAATTAACTTAAATGCATGAATGATGATTATGGAATAAGTGATAGCATAAACAAACATGTGCCAATAATCATGATGTCATGGCATATGATTAAATCTAAATACACATGACATAAAAGATAAACCCTAAGCATGATCATGATATATTAAATGAAATGAAATATGATGTCATGACATGGCATATGACAAACAAGTCATGGCAAATAAAATGTGAAGGTATAGAAATACCTAAGTTTTAGTATTAATTTCCATTTGTTAGAATTATATTAATTTTTCCATATTACTACTTATCTCCCAAGTGTGCCAAAAACCCAAAATGGCACACTATGACCTTTAAATCTTAATTGTGCCAATTTGATCAATTTTTCATGGCTTCTCAAATGATATCGACACATCCTAAAACATTTTAGGATAAAAATTCATACTTATTTCCAAAGTATTCCATTACCTTGGAAATGCCCTAAAGTGTCAACTTTGCTATGGTTGAGTTAACTACCCATCCAATCAAGGTTGACACATTCTAACACATTTAGCGTGAATCGATCAAGCTCCTAGGAACCCAATACCTATTTGAGCTCCTTGGATTTATTAGGTATTCCTTAGGGATGACCTCCCTTGATACCTTCCTAATGACCCTCCTAGGCTTAGAAGCCTTGGCCATTTGGGTCTTGCCTAGGTTAACTCTAGGGGTCACTCCCCTTGTAACCTTCTTAGTGGCTTCCCTAGGTTCCCTTGAGACTTTAGCCACTAGGCACTTGCCAAGGTCAACCTTAGGGATGACTTCCCTAGTAACCTTAGTTTTCCTAGACCTAGGTTGTGTTCCATAATCAAATGGAACATTGTGATAGGTCTCCTTGGGCTTAGGTTTGTGACCCAAATCTTTCTTGCCCTTAGATGAGCCTTGCCTCCTAGAACCTAGGTTTTGACTGCTAGATCCTAAATCTTGACCATTTGACCCTTGCATTTCCTAAGGGTCTTTTCTAATTTCTCAAGTCTTGACCTCAAGACTTGATTTTCCAATTCTAATTGCCCAATCTTCGAATTTTTATTTAGTCTTTGGGCATTACCATTTCTTCTAGGCATATGCCTACCCTTCTTAGGGTTAATGCCTAAATGGTTTTCTACTTTCCTAATAGTTTCTGTTGGGTTTTTCCGAGCCGCAAAAACCGCTTTTTGCGTTGCGGAAACCTCGGAAGCCCCCGGCCACGGATCCGTGCGAAGATGTATTAAAACAAAACATGTATGTGTTTATATAAAAACCCTAGATCTACCTTAGATCTAGAAGGTGAGAGTGTTACCCTCGTAGCGACGCCCTTCGCTTATCCCGCTCGTCCAAAAGGTTTGCCGGAACTCGAGAGTGTCAAGTGTACACTCCTCTATCGGTATCCACACAAGCAATAGGTGGAGAAAAGCATCCTAGAGTGTGCTAGCACCCCTTGGACGTTCATGGCTAGATGAGGAAGAGAGAGCTTGAGGGAAGAGAGAGAGGAAGAAGATGAAGTTACACAACTTAACTTCACATCATCCATAACCCACTATAAGGGGGTTACATGCATGCATGTAACTCCAAGAGCCAATGGCTCTTGGTCTCCCTCATGAGGTGGCACCCCATGATGTGTCCATGATGATGTGGAGCATCATCATTGGCCGGCCCCATGCCAAGTCACCATGACATGGCAATTGGTCAAGTCAAAATTGACCATTCATCTTCCCTCTCAAGTCAAGTCAAACTTGACCTATTATCTCCTATGGTTGATCAAATCCAACCATTTGATTCAAGTCAATTTTAATTTAATGAATCTCTATTCATTAATTTAAATTGATTTGATGAATCAAATCTAAATTAGACTCATTCAATACTTCAATCAACTTGAGTCTAACTCAATAAGTCTAATTTGGATTACTCTTAATCCAATTTGGTTCATCCCATGAACCTAATCCTCATGGTACATCATATGAACCTAATCTCCATCTAATTGCCCTTATGTGTGTGACCCTATAGGTTCTTGTAACGTTGGCAATGTCCCTAAACTGATTTAGGAACATAAGCAATGAGCGGTATCTAGCAACACATCATTGCTACCCAAGTTACAAGAATGTTGAGCTCCAACATCACCTTTGTGACTACTAATTGTGACTCTCACAATATGTGACAATGTCCCTCTAGCCTTGACATCTAGATTGACCAATCGAGGCATAGACCGTGTCATCCTCGGTACAATCTAAATCTTGAACCCCAAGTAGACTCACTCTAATCAAATGAGCTCAATATCTCATATTGACTCATTTGGGCATGGCCATGCACTTCGTGGTCTCACTCTATCAAGAATATCGATGTCACCCCCGTCATATAGGAGGGATAGATCCCATCTACATCACTCACATCCCTCCGCATAATTCGTTACATACCCAGTAATCGCCTTTATAGTCCACCCATTTACGGGTGACGTTTGACGAAGCCAAAGTATGCAACTCCTTATGTAGGGAACCATGGTGACTTCAGGTCTAAGGACTAATAGTCATACTAATAGCCACATGAGAAAGTATATGACACTCATATAACGATCCATGATACTTTCTCATGGCAGGTCATTCAGTATACATTCTCCAATGCATACCCATGTGTCAACTTGATATCTCATATCCATGACTTGTGAGATCAAGTCATCTTGTTGACCTACATGCTAGTCTCTACGCATTAACATTGTCCCTGAATATTAATACTTGACTAGGAATGATTAAGAGTAGTGTTATCTATATCATCTCATTATCGATTCAACCAATCGATTGATATAGATAAGAACCTACTACTCAAGGACATTATTATATTTAGTACACAGAACCATATCTATCAAGTCATCAAGAAATGTAATGAAGCACCAGAACCACCTCTAGCAAGACATTGAAAGGACCACATACATCACTATGTATAAGTCCTAACAAATCTGTTGCTCTTCGCTATGTCCACTAAAGGGAGTCTTGGTCATCTTGCCTAAAAGGCAAGACTCGCATGTCTCATATGATTCAAAATCAAATGAGTCTAGCAGCCCATCCTTATGGAGCTGAGATAAGCGACTCTCATTTATATGACCTAAGCGACAATGCCAGAGATAGGTTTGGTTCAACTCATTTGACTTGAACCTCTTGGTATTTATGTTATAGATAGGGCTCTCTAAGTCTAGAAAGTAGAGTCCGTTCATTAGAGGTGCACTACAATAGAACATATCATTTAAATAAACTGAACAACATTTGTTCTTTATTATAAATGAAAAACCTTTCTTGTCCAAACAAGAAACTGAAATGATGTTCTTAGTTAAGGTACATAACAACATTCATCTAATTCTAGTACAAGCCCAGAGGGCGAGATAGATCACAAAGAATAAAGAAGAACCCTTGCTCCATTGCCTACTCGTAGGTCCACCTCGCCCTTTGTCAATGCCCCGCTATTTCTCAAATGCACACATTGGTACAAATGTGAGATGCACATCAGATCTAATACCCAAGATGAAGAAATAGATAGATTGACTTCTATAACATTTATACCAAGTAGAAGTCTCACTTCTCTCTTCTTAAGATCTTCGGTATGTCTTGCAATTACGCTTCCGATGTCCCGCTTCCTTGAGAAGAAGCAAGCCCTTCCTTGGCTACCCTCCTTTGGGTTTAAGTTCTTTGCCTTTGCCCTTGCCTTGGGACTTTCACGTACCGTAAGGCATGCCCTTGCCTTTCTTCTTCTCGCACCATCAAAATGGTGTCGATTTACCCTTCTTAAGGTTAAGCTCATAGCTTCTCAACATACTTTGAGCATTTCAGTAATGGCTTATCAATTTCATTCATGTTATAATTCATGACAAATTGATTGAAGGCTTGTGGCAAAGATTGCAAGATTAGGTCGATGGCGACTCTTGGCCAAGTGGGAATCCCAGCCTTTGTAGGTTTTCTACGTACCCAATCATCTTGAGTACATATGTACCTACGGGAGTCCCTTCTTGCATTTTGGACCCAAATAATGCCTTAGAGACTTCATATCTCTCATGTCTAGCTTGTCCTTGATATAGTTGACGAAGATGTCCAACCATATCATAAGCATTCATGAACTCGTGTTGCTTCTGAAGCTCAGAGTTCATGGTCGCGAGCATTAGACATGACACATCTAATGCATCATCTTGATGCTTCTTGTAAGCATCTTTGTCAGCTCGCGAGGCATTGGCAGGAGGTGCCTCCGGAATGGGCTGCTCCAGGACGTACAGCTTCCTTTCTTGGGTGAGAACAATTCTCAAGTTCCTGTACCAGTCCAGGAAATTTGCTCCATTGAGCTTGTCCTTCTCAAGGACGGATCACAGAGAGAGAGTGTTCGTGGTTGTCGACATAGTTATCTACAACATACAATGCAGAGAATTAATATCATATTCCTTTTATCATTTAATTAGGCCTTTAATCAAATGATGCTCCCACTAAATTATAGGAATTTTGTCGAATCGAGTTATGGATGTGGTCAAACCACTTTTACTAGATTCATACAAACTAGCTATAATTCTTGCGGGACAAGATTCACATCATACTAAGCCTTGAGTTAGCTTTGGCTAAATCGCCCAAGACTTAGTACGATCGGTGGGTAACACATTACCGATTACATCTCTATGCAACTCTTGTTTATAGGATTAAGACCCACATTTACAAAAGACCTTGAGTTAGCTTTGGCTAAATCGCCCAAGATTTAGTCTAAATGCAATCTTAACCTATCTTTCCAACGATTGGAATATGCCTATAGTTCTACTCGATCCAATTGAGTTAACTAGTTTTGCTCAATCTAATTGAGCTTACTCTAACCCGAGTCGTGATAGGCGGGACCAAGATTGTCCCTCTGCACCCTACCAAGATAATATGCGTTGCTCTGCTTTGGCAGATTCAACAACAACAAATGATCGAGGTAGTGATGGGTATCAAGGCTCGGTAGGCATTTTCGAGTTGATTCGATTATGATCTAATCTAATCGTAATGTGTATCTTATACGCATTTAGGCCTTTATTATCCTATATTAGCATGCATCATATACATACATTAATTATTCTAGCATGCATCATATACATACAAGAAAATTAACCTAGCATGCATCATATACATACAAACATTTTTCTACTAGCATGCATCACATACATACAAGCAAAATCAATTAAATATACATATATATATATCAACATATATATATATCATTAAATGTGATATAGTCATGGCCCTACTACGATCTTCTCAAGCCAATGAGAAGATCGGACGGTCAACCTAAGGCTAGCGGCTTCTCCAAGCGCTTCCTTTGACCGCCATGTGTCGTCGTCACCCTTCTCGTAAGCTCGTCTTCAAGTGGACTTTCCACCGCTCCATTTTTGTACATTACAAATACGAAACTCGAGTTACATTCGAGTCTAAAACTATTTACAACTAGAATATTAAAAGAATAGGTGCGACGCGCAGGTCGCAAACACTTTACAACACGCACAACCACAAAACGGCACGCAGGCCGTATTATGAATTACAACACACATAATCCAATCCAATTGGGTTATTGGGCCATGACAATCACAGAATTATACATAATTCTAAATTATGTATTTTTACAGAAAATTTCTATAATTTTTCCTAATTTATTTTGAATTTATGAGTCACCCCTCCGAAACGGTCCCGCTAAGCGGTTTCCGGGCGCGATCGCGGGACATGGCCCCTTTCGGGGATAGGGGCAGCGCCCCTACTCGCAAAATAAACTTCGCGAGTGTCCCTACAATGATCTTACAGTGACTTAAGTCACTGTCCCAAAAACCTAAAGCGAGAACTCGCCGATTCGGAGAGTTTTTCTCGACGGTTGAAGCCTACGAGTGTCCCAACACTCGTTGCTTCGACTCTACGAGAAAAATACCCAAAAATTCTATAAAATAAGAAAATTTACAGAAACATATAAATCTGTAATTTTTATATCTAATATAAAAACTACAAAAACGAAACACATACATGCTTCGCACGTGGCTCTGATACCACTGTTGGGTTTTTCCGAGCCACAAAAACCGCTTTTTGCGTTGCGGAAACCTCGGAAGCCCCGGCCACGGATCCGTGTGAAGATGTATTAAAACAAAACATGTATGTGTTTATATAAAAACCCTAGATCTACCTAAGATCTAGAAGGTGAGAGTGTTACCCTCGTAGCGACGCCCTTCGCTTATCCCGCTCGTCCAAAAGGTTTGCCGGAACTCGAGAGTGTCAAGTGTACACTCCTCTATCGGTATCCACACAAGCAATAGGTGGAGAAAAGCATCCTAGAGTGTGCTAGCACCCCTTGGACGTTCATGGCTAGATGAGGAAGAGAGAGCTTGAGGGAAGAGAGAGGAAGAAGATGAAGTTACACAACTTAACTTCACATCATCCATAACCCACTATAAGGGGGTTACATGCATGCATGTAACTCCAAGAGCCAATGGCTCTTGGTCTCCCTCATGAGGTGGCACCCCATGATGTGTCCATGATGATGTGGAGCATCATCATTGGCAGGCCCCATGCCAAGTCACCATGACATGGCAATTGGTCAAGTCAAAATTGACCATTCATCTTCCCTCTCAAGTCAAGTCAAACTTGACCTATTATCTCCTATGGTTGATCAAATCCAACCATTTGATTCAAGTCAATTTTAATTTAATGAATCTCTATTCATTAATTTAAATTGATTTGATGAATCAAATCTAAATTAGACTCATTCAACACTTCAATCAACTTGAGTCTAACTCAATAAGTCTAATTTGGATTACTCTTAATCCAATTTGGTTCATCCCATGAACCTAATCCTCATGGTTCATCATATGAACCTAATCTCCATCTAATTGCCCTTATGTGTGTGATCAGTATAGGTTCTTGTAACGTTGGCAATGTCCCTAAACTGATTTAGGAACATAAGCAATGAGCGGTATCTAGCAACACATCATTGCTACCCAAGTTACAAGAATGTTGAGCTCCAACATCACCTTTGTGACTACTAATTGTGACTCTCACAATATGTGACAATGTCCCTCTATCCTTGACATCTAGATTGACCAATCGAGGCATAGACCGTGTCATCCTCGGTACAATCTAAATCTTGAACCCCAAGTAGACTCACTCTAATCAAATGAGCTCAATATCTCATATTGACTCATTTGGGCATGGCCATGCACTCGTGGTCTCACTCTATCAAGAATATCGATGTCACCCCGTCATCCATAGGAGGGATAGATCCCATCTACATCACTCACATCCCTCCGCATAATTCGTTACATACCCGATGTCGCCTTTATAGTCCACCCATTTACGGTGACGCTTTGACGGCCAAAGTATGCAACTCCTTATGTAGGGAACCATGGTGACTTCAGGTCTAAGGACTAATAGTCATACTAATAGCCACATGAGAAAGTATATGACACTCATATAACGATCCATGATACTTTCTCATGGCGGGTCATTCAGTATACATTCTCCAATGCATACCCATGTGTCAACTTGATATCTCATATCCATGACTTGTGAGATCAAGTCATCTTGTTGACCTACATGCTAGTCTCTACGCATTAACATTGTCCCTGAATGTTAATACTCGACTAGGAATGATTAAGAGTAGTGTTCTCTATATCATCTCATTATCGATTCAACCAATCGATTGATATAGATAAGAACCTACTACTCAAGGACATTATTATATTTAGTTATTTGGCACCAATACAAGTAAATATAATAACCATGCCTTTATAAATAGGAATATGATACAATAAAGTCCATACAACAATCATCACATGATTGGCTCTAGGGCTTTCACTAACAGTTTCCCTAGGTAGGATTGTTTTAGGGATATTAGTCCCAAATTTCTTCTTATTTCTAAGATTGACATGTTTAGCCCCTAAGCAATAAAGTCTATTATTTCTAGCATGCTTTTGTTCATGAGTAATAGCAATAGCATTAAAATTGTTCCTAGCATGCTTTTGACTATTAATTGAAGAGGGAGCATACTTAAAGGTTACCTTAGGGTTTGCCTTAGCTCCCCTTATATTTGATGCTCCCTCTTGTCCTTTGGTTTGCTTTCTCCTAGGGCATTGGCTTCTATAGTGCCCCTTTTGATGGCATTTGAAGCAAATGACATGCTCCTTGCTCTTTTGTCTTTGGGCACTAATTTCTTTGGTCTTTGGCATGACTTGTGTTGTCTTCTTTACCTTTTTCGGACACTTTCTCTTGTAGTGTCCGGCTTCCCTACACTCAAAATATATTATATGAATTTTATTATTAACACATGTGTTTGAGTTACCTAGGGTGGTGGTGGAATTTTGAACTTCCTCTTCTTCTTGACCGGAGGTAGATGGTTCATGTTCTTCTTTCTCTGGCATTGAGGATGATCTAATGTCCTCCCCCTTAATCCTAGAGGTGGAGGCTTCTTCCACCTCTTCTACTTCTCCTTCCTCCTCGGACGTCAAACACCTTTCGACCTCCGACTCCTCACTTTCTTGTGAGGATGAGCACTCCTCTTCGGACTTTCTTTCTACTTGAGCCACAGATGATTCTTCATGGAGCTTGGCCAATTTATCCCATAGCTCCTTGGGATCTTGAAATTCACCTAACCTAGACACAATATCATTAGGTATTAAATTTAATATTAATTGTGTTACCATATCATTTCTTTCAAAATTTTAGACTTGCTCTTCGGTCCATCTTTTCTTCTTGAGGAATCCACCTTTTGGACCTCTTGGAATTTCAAACCCCTTCACTAGGATCATCCAATCTTCAAAGTCCATCATGAAGAAGTTCTCCATTCGTGCCCTCCATTGCTCAAACCCTTCTTGTCCATAGAAGGTGTATGGAATTGGGGTATTGATGTCCCATCCCAATTTTTCTTCAAACTCCATCTTCTTCCCTCTAGCGTGCTCCCTCGGATGTGAAGCCGGTGAAGAGCTCCTAACTCTGATACCAATTATAAGAACGTCAGTGAGCGCTAGAGGGGGGTGAATGGCACGTTCATTTGCTTGGCGAAAATCGATCGTGCTTGTCTCTATAAAATGATTAGTGTGAAGTAGAAAATAAAAGCACAAACTAAAACAAAGAAAAACAACACAATCACACAAACATGGCAATATAACGTGGTTCGGAACCTTAGGGTTCCTAATCCATGGGTTGGGCTCGAATGAGCCCTAGCAATGCAAACACCGCCACTAAACCAATGATACTCCTTCTCGGTGACACACCGGAGGTGGAGAAACCTCTTACAATGATTGCAACAGTAATACAAATAAATAACAAGAAAATACAATAAAATGTAAGTAAATAACACTTTACAAAGAGCTTTGAATGCTTTGCTTGTTGGTTGCTTGGATGATCTTGAAGGACCCTGAAATGCACCTGCACTTCGCCTTCAAATCACCTCCACAAC
Source organism: Wurfbainia villosa (assembly GCA_025175895.1). Lineage (NCBI taxonomy): Eukaryota > Viridiplantae > Streptophyta > Magnoliopsida > Zingiberales > Zingiberaceae > Wurfbainia > Wurfbainia villosa. Next base: position 404,476 of record JAKLTH010000201.1, on the reverse strand, counting down.
CTCTCAAGGAACTGATGGTGAAATGCTCCATGAGTTGCTCCTTTTATGCCTACATCGGGTTGATTCTGTGCCTGGTAGTCGACTGCCATAAGACCTCAGTCGACTACCAATAGTGTAATTGGCTCACAACGACTCAATCCACGTTGGCATCCAAGCCAATGGATACACTAGTAGTTGACTGTCATTCCTAGTAGTCGACTGCCAATGCCCATAGCCGATCGTCCACGGCTCAAAGTGTTCTGCCCTAGTGACCAACACAGCCGATGACCCTCCACGGCAATGACCGCTCAATCCATCGACCGATCGCCCAATGCTGGTAGTCGACTGCCAAGACCTTTTGTCATAGTTGAACACCAGTCGACTCCTAGATAGTCAACTACTCAGAGTTAACTCGCCTGCTAAGTGTTAAAACACTTAACCAGTCGAATGGTCCATAATCCCAGTCGATTGCTACACCTCCACCATGAGGTTTACCCCAAGTATGATGCCCTCATACTTGTTAGACCACCCTTAGCCTAGACCTAAGCCTTCTTGCCACCTCCATCAGCCTCACGCCTATTGGATCCCTCCAAGTCATCCATGACTTGTTCATCCATACACTAGCCTTCAGGTGTTTTCATCGGCTATTGTCATGCAAAGCTAGTCTACACCGCCAAGGCACATTGGGCTTACGCTGCCAAGACACACGCTTAGACTTTACGCCATCAACCATTGGACTTATGCTGCCAAGACTCCCGCTTGGACTTTAGGGTTTGCCTTAGAGGCTCCCCTGATGCACGCGAACGCGACCTCAAATCTCGCAACGAAGACCGTCGAGGACTCGAAGCGCATGCCTGTGCTCAATGCCCGCAAGTGCATGGGTGTCATCAAGTAATAAAGAATATCGATCCCACAGGGATTGAGATTTTGAGTATCGGTTGGTCCAGTGGACGTGTTGTTGTTCGGATTGGGAATCCTAGGGTGTCACATGGAGGGTTTACTACGAGTCTTTTGTGGAAATTCTAGGATTTCGGTTTCTCTTGTACGTCACAGAATACACTACCAATTGGGTATTATCTAGACATTTAACTACGGCCTTGTGGAAGGGATATCATACACTCCCCCAATGAGCCTTCGCATCTATCAAGAGCTACCTCTGTCATACCAGGTCGACCCCTAGTGTTAGGATGGGGTAGGGGGTACGAGGATGCTAAATCAATCCCTGCAATGAGATGGAACATATCTCATTTTCGACTTTATCGCATCCTTCTATCCACGATTATCGGAGATGAGGCAAACCCTAGGTTCCTCCTTAATTCTCCTAAATCTTAGATACGAGGGTTGTCACCCCTCGTATCGGTTACGCATAGTAGATAGAAAACCAAAACAAGTAACTATCAAACTAAACCAATACCAATTGCAAATATAAACTCAAAAACAGAAATATATTTGGAATAACATGTTCTACGAATACAAACTACTCCCTAATCCTAGAATCGGAAAATCTACTCCGTGAATATGAGAGGAGAAATACAAAGCATGATCATATTCAGATATACAATGGAAATTATGCAAGGAAAGTAAGTTACAATGCAATGTGGGTCTTCTCCCTGGCATTGAGGTGCAGAACTTGGATCCAGAGCGGCTTCCTTCCTCCCCATTGCGAGTTTCTGATGCTTTTTAGGGCACCGGTGTGTCATTCCAGTCGTCGGCCCCCCCTAGGGTTTGGGCGTAGCTTCCTTTATATAGACATCAGGATAGATAGATCTCCCCAAAACCTAGAAAATAACTGAATCGCATCGAAATTGCCCAACGCCACACAATCGTGTGTTTCAACATGGCCAGGCCGTGTGTGGCACTGTGGTGGCCGATCTCGAGCCTCGAACACGGCCGTGTGTAGCCACACGCTCTGGTCGTGTCCCCTTTTGTGTCCAGCTGCCAAATACCCTTCTTTCACTCCGAAAGTGTGTCATTTTCCCCATGAAATGCTATCCTGCACACAAAAGTACAAAGAGCATATCTCCGAACTAAAAAATAAGAAATGCATGCAAAACAAAGTACGATATGCGTGAAACAAGTATAAAATGCAACGGGATATGAGCAAAAACTACTCCTAAAACCCTATATGTTTTGCTCACATCAATTCCCCCATACTTAAATCTTTGCTTGTCCTCAAGCAAACCTCAGTGCCATGAAATTTTAAAAAACATTGTTCCATACTTAGCTTGTCAACTAGATTTATCAAGTGGTATTTGCAATCAAAGCAAAATAGATATGTTCTAAAATTTCACTAAGTTAGCTTCTCGTGCACGTGCTAAGCGAATCTTCTTAGAGGATACTTGTTCCATGGTAAGTTAAGTCATCATCCTATAGCTTTCCTAAGGTGTCCGACTCTTAGGCACTTATCTGCCCAAAGTGAGGGTCGTTCTCTAGATCTAGCACAAAGTCTTAAATGTGTGCTCGGTATTGAGAGAAATTGGTAGGTGTTTCCCCAGTAACCTAACTCGGTCTCAAAGGGGCACCTAGCCATTTCCACCCACGACAACTATTTTTTTATCCCTCATAATCTTTTTTTTTCAATTTTTCTCACTATCTTTTTCTTTCCCTCTTTTTTTTTCTTTTCTTATTCCATTTTTTTCTTTTTTTTTTCTCTTGGGATTTTGATATTTTCGAATGGGCTTCCACGATCCAAGCATCTCCAGTAACTAAAATGTTAAATCTACAGTCACCTATGGATTCTAAAGTACTAGACTACTGAGATGAATCATAATTAGGTACATACTAGATTCTCCCTTTCAGAATGTTCTACATGTGTAGGTGTAAAAATAAAAGCTAACCAGTGTAAGTCTAGAACATTCATTAGAGCAAATAAAATAAAATACCATGAGATAAATGAAGTTAAGCTACCTATGGGAACAACTCATGAAAGTAACTTTAAAAATACTATTGAGGCAGCTTAAAGATAGAAAAAAACTAAGTGCAGAAAGAAACTAAACACACTATGCATGAATAAATGAATGCTAACTAAAATTAAAATGAAAATATTAGGAAAGAAACTACTGCTAGAAACAAAATAAGTCAAAACTTGGGGTATCCCCTCCCCAAACTTAAGTGAAGCATACCTCTAATATGGTGGACGAGGTGGAAAGTCTGGTAGCCTCAGAATCTCGGGATCCTGGGAGAATCTGGTGTTGAGCCGCTGATGCCACATGTACATGTGATCGATCTGAGAGCTGGTGGATGTAGCGACTGCTCGGTGCTCCTCCTCCCTAGCCCACTGTTCCTGTTGGGCACGCATTTGCTGCCTGACCTCGCGATGGTAGGCAACCTCCTCCTAGCGATTGGCAGCCTCCTCCTGAAAATAAACTCGGAGCTACCTCTGCCATACCAGGTCAACCCCTAGCATTAGGATGGGGTAGGCGGTACGAGGATGCTGAATCAATCCCTGCGATGAGATGGAATGTATCTCGTTTCCGACTCTATCACATCCTTCTATCCATGATTACCGGAGATGAGGCAAACCCTAGGTTCCTCCTTAATTCTCCTAAATCTTAGATACAAGGGTTGTCACCCCTTGTATAGGTTACGCACAGTAGATAGAAAACCGAAACACGTAACTATCGATCTAAACCAATGGCAATTGCAAATATAAACTCGAGAACAAAAATATATTTGGAACAACATGTTCTACGCACACAAACTACTCCCTAATCCTAGAATCGGAAAATCTACTCTATGAATATGAGAGGAGAAACACAAAGCATGATCATATTCAGATATACAATGGAAATTATGCAAGGAAAGTAAGTTACAATGCAATGTGGCTCTTCTCCCTGGCGTTGAGGTGCAGAACTTGGATCTCGAGCGGCTTCCTTCCTCCCCGTTGTGAGTTTTCGATGCTTTTAGGGCACCGGTGTGTCGTCCCGACCGTCGAGCCCCCCTAGGGTTTGGGCGTAGCTTCCTTTATATAGACATCAGGCTAGATCTCCCTGAAACCTGGAAAATAACTAAATCATGTTAAATCGCCCAACGCCACACGACCGTGTGTTTCCACACGGCCAGGCTATGTGTGGCACTGTTGTGGCCGATTTCGAGCCTCAAACACGGCCGTGTGTAGCCACACACCCTGGCCGTGTCCCCTTCTGTGTCCAACTATCAAATGCCCTTCTTTCGCTCCGAAAGTGTGCCATTTTTCCCATGAAATGTTATTCTACACACAAAAGTACAAAGAGCATATCTCCGAACCAGAAAATAGGAAATACATGCAAAACAAAGTATGATATGCATGAAACAGGTATAAAATGCAACGAGATGTGAGCGAAAACTACTCCTAAAACCCTATATGTTTCGCTCACATCACCCCCCTACATTTGATGCTCCTTCTTGGACCTTCTTTCTTCCCTTAAGGCATTGACTCCAATATTGCCCCCTTTGATTGCACTTGAAGAAAATTACATGCTCCTTGCTTTTCATAGTGGGGACACCGGCATCCTTGACCTTTGGTGTCGGTTGGGCCTTCTTGACCTTCTTAGGGCACTTGCTCTTATAGTGCTTGGGTTCTCTACACTCAAAACATATTATATGAATTTTATTATTAACACATGTGTTTGAGTTACCTAGGGTGGTGGCGGAATTTTGAACTTCCTCTTCTTCTTAATCGGAGGTAGATAGTTCATGTTCTTCTTGCAACAACATTGAGGATTATCTAGTGTCTTCCCCCTCAATCCTAGAGGTGGAGGCTTCTTCCACCTCTTCTACTTCTCCTTCATCCTTGAACATCGAACACCTTTCGACCTCCGACCCCTCACTTTCTTGTGAGGATGAGCACTCCTCTTCGAGCTATCTTTCTACTTGAGCCATGGATCGTTCTTCATGGAGCTTGGCCAATTTATCCCAAAGCTCCTTGGCATCTTGAAATTTACCTAACCTAGACACAATATCGATGCACACGAACGCGACTTCAAATCTCACGATGGAGACCGTCGAGGACTCGAAGTGCATGCTTGCGCTAAACGCCTGCAAGTGCACGAATGTCGTCAAGTAATAAAAGATTATCGATCCCACAAGGACTGAGATTCGAGTACTGATTTGTTTAGTGGGTGAAATTGTTCAAAAGTAAAATCTAAAGGATTCGATTGTGAGGGTTGTCGGTGGACTAAACTCTTGTACAGTGTCACACGGAGGAAGAAAGGAGCGTGCCGAGATCATTAAAAGGGATTCTAGGACTTCGATTTCACTTGTATGTCGCAAAACATGCTATCAACTGGGCGTTGTCTAAACGTCTAGCTATGGTTTTGTGGAAGGGACATCATACACTCTCCCGATGAGCCACCGCATCTATCAGGAGCTATCTCTACCTTACACGGACGGGATAGGAGGTATGAGGATGCTAAATCAATCCCTGCGACAAACCGTTTCCAGTTCCATCGCATCCTTCTACCCACTGTTACAGGAGATCAGGTTTACCTCTAAGTTCCTTGTATAAATCTCCTAAATCTTAGATACGAGGGTTGTCACCCCTCGTATCACCTTAGCACAGCAGGTAGAAAACCAAATACGCATAGATATTGGTATAAACAATTTCCAATTGCAAATTCAAACTCAGAAACAGAATTCAATTTGAAGCAACATGTCATGCATACACAAGCTACTCCCTAATCCTAGAATCGAAGAAAATACTCCATATATAGAAAAGGAGAATCACATGGCATGTTCATGTTCGTATATATCAGAAATAAAATGCAAGAACAAGAGGTTACAATGCCGATGTGGCCTTCTCTCCGATGTTGAAGTACAGAACTTGGATCTCCGGCGGCATTCTTCCTCCCTGTTGTGAGTTCCCGAAGATTTTTAGGGCTTCGATGTGCCATCCCAGCCATCCTGCCTCCCCCTAGGGTTTGGGCGGAGCACTCCTATAGACATCACATTGAATCGCTGCAAAATTCAGAAAAAACCCTAATCGCGTATATCAACTGGGCCGCCACACGGCCGTGTGTTTCCACATGGCCAGGCCATGTGCGGACCTGGGGTGGCTGATCTCGCCCATTGGACATAGCCGTGTGTAGCCACATGCCCTGGTCGTGTCTCATTCTGCATCTAGCTGTAAAATGCCCTTTTTTTGCTCTAAAAGTGTGCCTTTTCACCCGGAATGCTATCCTGCACACAAAAGTACAAAGAGCAGACCTCCGAATAAGAAAATAAGAAATGTATGCAAAACAAAGTGACATATGCATGAAACTAGAATAAAATGTAATGAGATGTGAGCGAAAACTTGTAACGCCCGCCCTTATCTGCTCTCAGGGCGGCGCTACTTTTTTTTTTTTTTTTTTATAACATGACATATAGGGATCATTTCACAATCTACGTACTTAACATGTTTTCATGGCATAAACCTTCTCTTATACATGCATTACCTATCATATTCGTAATAAGCATGTTAACATCTCTTATCTCTTTTTATAACATGCATAACATAAAATATCCATTCATGAGTTCTAGCATATCAAACTTTTATAAGTAACTGAACAGTAACATAACTAAGCAACATTCAACATGGTACTAATAAATCTCAAGTCTTATAAGTGGAAGCAAATGTCTTAAGGTGTTCACTGAGCATATAAATATAAGCAGATAGTAATAGGGTCTTTTTCCACCATGCCACTATCACACCCACTTGGCCCCTCCTGCTACTTCCTCTTAGTTCATGTTTCCTTTATCTGCAGTATATGGACAACATGAACTATAAGCATATAGCTTAGTAAGATTCTTGCCTACTCACAAAAGCCACAAACCTCATCGAACAATTAGAAAAACAAGAGCATACTAGCATAAATAGCATAATTATTTCATAACAACACTATGTATCAACTTACCAACGCAATGAAAACATAAGCATGGCATACAATTTACACAGGGCATAAATTAAACATAAGCATTCATGATATCATCAACCCTAACGTGCATAAAGGACATAGTCCTAAGCATTCTTAAACTTAACGTAAGCATTCATAATTTCATAAATCATAGACAAGCATCAAGGACATAATCATAAGCATTCTTAAACTTGACATAAGCATTCATAATTTCATAAATCATAGACAAGCATCAAGGACATAATCATAAGCATTCTTAAACTTGACATAAGCATTCATAATTTCATAAATCATAGACAAGCATCAAGGACATAATCATAAGCTTTCTTAAACTTGACATGAGCATTCATAATTTCATAAATCATAGACAAGCATCAAGGACATAATCATAAGCATTCTTAAACTTGACATAAGCATTCATAATTTCATAAATCAAAGACAAGCATCAAGGACATAATCATAAGCATTCTTAAACTTGACTTAAGCATTCATAATTTCATAAATCATAGACAAGCATCAAGGACATAATCATAAGCATTCTTAAACTTGACTTAAGCATTCATAATTTCATACAAGTCCTTTCTTTTCAAAACATATACATATAGGTACTTCAACATAATCATAACTTGAATGGGGGGCCCCAGGTTAAGTACCACATAATGTGCGTTCCCTAATAGGCTGGGGTAGCGAGCCACCAGACCTACTAGAGCAAGACCTCTTACGTCTTACCAGGGCAAGACCTCTTACGTCTTCTTATGTCCCTATGGATTTGATTAACGACCACCTGACGGGTCGGGTACTTAACCTCTTACAAAGTAAAATACTTAATTCCTTTCTTTCTTGTCATATCATAAAGAATGCTCTTAATCCCCAACATAAAAAGGGAAGCATCTCAATCTTATCTTACCATAAGGAGAGCTCTTAATCCCTACTTGAAAGGGAAGCATCTCCATCTTATCTCATTATAAGGAGAGCTCTTAATCCCTACTTGAAAGGGAAGCATCTCCATCTTATCTTATCATAAGGAGAGCTCTTAATCCCTACTTGAAAGGGAAGCATCTCCATCTTAGGCATTTCATAGCATACATGCATTCATAACATAAGAGTACCCTAAAGGGGTCCTAAAGCATAAACATGTTTATCACATAAGCATATTTCATAGGCATATTCATGGCATATTAAATCATAAAACATGTTCATCTCAAAGGCATATTTCATGGCATATTACATCATAAACATGTTCATCACATAGGCATATTTCATAAACATATTTCTTGGCATGTTAAATCATACAACATGTTCATCACATAGGCATATTTCATAAACATATTTCTTGGCATATTAAATCATAAAACATGTTCATCTCATAGGCATAGTTCATAAACATATTTCTTGGCATATTAAATCATAAAACATGTTCATCTCATAGGCATATTTCATGGCATATTATATCATAAACATGTACATCACATAAGCATAATTCATGGCATATTATAATCATCCACATAACATAACTTCATAAGGGGGTGTTTTCATGAAACCCTAGCCCCTAACCCCCAAGGTTGGCCGAAACATGTAGGGGGTACTAAAATTTGATTCTGGTCACATAAATTCATTCATGAAGGCATACTACATAACATAACTTCATAAGGGGGTATTTTCATGGAACCCTAACCCTAACCCCAAGGTTGGCCGAAACTTGTAGGGGCTATAAACTTGGATTTTTGTCACCTAAAAATTTCTACATGAAGCATACAACTTGTAAAAGATCCTTAGCATCACTTTCATGAAACCCTAGCCCCAAAGACATGGTTGGCCGAAACTTGTAGGGGCTATAAACTTGGATTTTTGTCACCTAAAAAAAAATTCCTACATGAAGCATACAACTTGTAAAAGATCCTTAGCATCACTTTCATGAAACCCTAGCCCCAAAGACATGGTTGGCCGAAACTTGTAGGGGCTATAAACTTGGATTTTTGTCACCTAAAAATTCCTACATGAAGCATACAACTTGTAAAAGATCCTTAGCATCACTTTCATGAAACCCTAGCCCCAAAGACATGGTTGGCCGAAACATGTAGGGCACAAAACTTCATATTTATTTCATGTAACATGTCCTACAAAACTAATATACTGCAGGTGAGGAAATCTTACTTCCTTCGCTTTGCTCTGAGGGGGAAGATGACCTAAGGAAACAAAAACCTAGCCTTCTCCTTGCTTAACTCTCTAGGGTGGAACCCTATTTTGTTTTGGCCGAAACATCAAGGAAGGAGGCTTAGGGTTTCGGTGGAAGGAGGAAGAAGGAAGAAGAAGTGGCCAAGTGGAACCTTCCCTCTTCTTTATAAAGGGAGGAAGAGAAGTGTCTCTTCTCTTTTCATGCCTCTTCATTTACCCTCATCACACTTATCTATAATTTCCCCTCTTTCTCCAGCGAGAAGCTCTTTCACGAGCACTTGGTCATCACATGCATGGTAAGAGTTAACTCTTACCAAGAGGTTTAAGGTTCAAACCTCACCTCTCCACTTTTTTTATCCTTTTATCATTTTTTTCCAAGATTCCATATATAATTTCCTAGACATGAAATTAAATTTTATACAAAAATTATTATAAAATTTCTAGAGCTTGGGATGAAAAGGGAGGAAAGGGAAATGGGGAATTCGGCCAAGGATGAGGAAGAAGGAGAATGAAGAAGGAAGGTGGGGTTTTACTTCCTCTCTTTTCTTAATTCTCCTCTTTAATACTTAGGGAATGAACACTCTCCATCCTTTCATGGGAGGGGATGAACCCACTCCTCATCTTCCCATCTATATTCTTTGTATAATCTTTATATATCTTATCCATAAATTATCCTAGGGTCTAGTGGTGTCAAGGCTACCTCCCTATTAGTGGGTTCATGGTTTAAATCCTACCTATGACCATCTTTTATTTTATTTTATGTTAAACCTTTTATAGCCTTAAAACCTATATAATTACTTTGCATAGTTTAGAATTTCACGGGCGTTACAAAACTACTCCTAAAACCCTATATGTTTTGCTCACATCACTTCCCCCAGACTTAAATCTTTTGTTGTCCTCAAGAAAAACTCAGTGCTATGAAATTTTAAAAGGATATCGTTCCATACTAGAATGTTAACTAAATTTATCAAGTTGTATTTGCAATCAAAGAAAAATAAATATATTCTAGAAATTCACTAAATTTTCTCCTCGTGCTCGTGCCAAGCGAATCATTCTTAGGCGATACTCGTTCCATGGTGAGTTAAGTCGTCATCCTATAGCTTTCCTAAGGTCTCTGGCTCTTAGGCACTTACCTGCCCAAAGCGAGGGTCGTTCCCTAGATCTAGCACAAAGTCTCAAAGGCATGCTCGGTATTGAGAGAAATTGGTAGTGTAGGGAATCGATCGGCCGACTAGAGGGGGGTGAATAGCCCTTTGTCGTTGGATGGTGGAATTTGCTCGTCTACACAATCGTTAGCGCAAGAGGAATACTAATAAAGACAAGCAAATAAACAATGAAAAGTACAAACAATGCTAACACAAAATATAACGTGGTTCACGGCTACGTCGCTAATCCACGGTCCCCGATTCGTCCTCAGTGAATCACTCCGCCAAACCAATCCACTATTGGTCTCTCCTTTGCACCAAGCTAGGTAGAGGTAACCTTTACAAATCAAGATCACTCTTCTGACAATAGAAATAAAGTAAAAGTAAGTAAGAAGAGTTTAAAGCTTGTGGGGCACTTGGATGATCACTTAAAGCATAAACATTAGCCCCCAAAGCCCCATACCCTTCCTCTTTATAGAGGAAGAGGGTTTCTTCCCGTTGACACAGGATCAGTCGACTGATGTCCCTATCAGTCGATTGATCCTGTAGTCGTTGCCCAATAACGACTGCTTTCCACGTTGAATTTCATCCAACGGCACTGGCATCAATTGACTGATATTACCATCAGTCGACTGATGCTCGATCAGTCGAGTGCTCCGTGAGCTCGACTCCATTCTATGCTCGAAACACTTGCGACCAGTCGACTGATGCCTTCATCAGTCGACTGGTGGTCTCACAGTCAACTGCCAATCCATGGAAGTCGACTGTTGGCACTTGAACTGGACTCAAACACTAGTCGAGTCACCGTCGACTTAGAGTAGTCGACTACCATTAACATGGTAGTCAACCGATGTCGGGAAATCCCATGCGACACTTAGCCAAATGGCCAAGTTTCACCTAAGATCTACTGCCCCTTCCCGGGTTACATTCGCTCACTCTCATCCCTCGGAGTCCCTCGCCTTTGAAGTTATCTTCGTCCGACCACGTCCCTCGGTTGCGCCAAGCTCACGGCTCTACAGCACCATCCTTCGCGTCTCGCCCTAAAGTCTACTTCCTCCGGCTTCACTCCGAGATCCTCATCCGGCGGTCCCTCGGATGCTCCAAGCGCACGGATTTCGCAAAGTCATCCTTCACCGACTCAAGGACCGAGTCATGAGAGGTGAAACTCTCCAAGGCTCCATGTACGAATTACTAAGTCCTGCAAGACTCCAATGCATATATCAAATCATAATCACAACCTAACTTAAACCCTTTGCCACACACATCAAAGCCTTATCATGGCAAGAGATTGCCCTAACAATCTCCCCCTTTTTTATGTGTGGCAGTCCATTTAAGTTAGGTAAAACATTTGATGAAAACTATTAAGAAAGGAAAGCATGTAAGTAAACATGATTAGCAACTCTCCCCCTTAATACATGAAACTCCCCCTAGATATATTCCCCTTACTTAAACATATCCCCTTACTTAAACATATACATTTCTCCCCCTTTGACACCATCAAAAATAAATAACAAGGTTTATACAGCATGGCATCAAGTCTAGAGAGAAATAAAAACCAAAACATGCCTTAAAAGGGGATAAACGAGATTACTGGGCATGTTATCAGACTACCAGTCGACTGGTTCAGACTACCAGTCGATTGGCACAAGGATTTCGGGTTTTTCAGATTTTCAGAATGAATTTCATAAATGCATTAGAAAATCTATAAAATTTGAAAAAATCATGAAATTTGGGGAACATATTTCTTTTAAGTATATATATCAATGAAAAATAGTTTTTCATGAAAAATCATTATATTTCCAAGTATTTGCCAAAAATCCAAAAGCTTTAAAAACCACTAGGTTTTTGATCATGTTTGTATCCATTTTAACACCTAGTCTTGCTTTGAATTGTTTCAAAACGTGAATACACAGATTTTAAGGTAAGAAATTGTTTTGAAAACATATGAAATATCCAACCATGATCTTTGGGAAATATGTCTATTAATTAAACATAAGTCTTCCCCATGATTGGTCTATTATTGCTATTTTGATACCTTAAGTGACCATCTAAATGTCATAGGCATTAGTGGACATTTGTATCATCCTAACATCTCACTCATGCTAAGTTTTCAATCATGGTAGCCTATAGTGAGTGTGAGATGTATCCTAAAGGTATTTGTATATACTTAACCATTATTTTCATGCAATTCTATCAAGGTTAAGTATCATCCTATCATTCCACATGATCATAAAGATGTATATGAATTAATTTCACATTATGATCATGAAATACATGTATTCATCAAATTGTTATCATGCATTAGGTATTATATGATCATACTAAAGCAAATATCACCTAAAGCATGATTTATCTACTTATAGGTGCATTATCATCACCTAACACTATTTCAAAAATGTTGTCCCGCCATCCTAAGTCAACCAAAAATATGATATAGATGAAATCCTTATGGTTGACTATCCTAGGGTTTTCCTAACCCTTTAGGATGGATTTTGGAACCCAAAATAAGTTCTTTCCTATTGGGTTCACTAAATACTCCTTGGGGATCCATTTCCTAGCCATTACTTTCTTTTTGTCTTGACCCCTAGCTATTAGGCATTTATAGGCCTTTTCATTTTTCTTTTCCTTATATCCTAGGCCTTTTTTGTTAAAACATGCCCTTTGACTCCCTATGATCATGTTCAAGGTGTTGGAGCCTATAGTAAACTTTTCTAGGGCTTTGGTCAAATAATCTACCTTTTCTTTTAAAGCCCTATTTTCTTCTATGCATGCATCATTAACATTCAAAGGGATATAGTTATCATGTGAGCATGCATCATCATTATCATTATTAAAACATGCTTTTTCTAATTTTTGTTCTAAATCCTTAATTTGCTCAAGCATGCATTTATTTTTCTTTTTAGCTCTAAATAGATCCTTAGTGAGGCTAGAAATCATAGACATAATTTGCTTAGGGGGTAGATTCGTTACCTCACTTACCAAATCCTCTTCCGATGATGAGGATGTAGAGGAGGCTCCCCCTTCACTTGAGCTCTCCCCACTTGAACTTGATCCTTCATTTTCGGAGGAGGAGCAATCCAAGTCATCAAAAGCCATTAGGGCTAAGTTGGTGACAAAGGCATTCTCCTCTTCCGATGATGAGGAAGATGATGAGGAGGGGTCATCCCAAGTCCTTGCCTTTAAAGCCTTGGTCTTCCCCTTTTCTTTGGCCTTCTTCTCTTCTTCCTTCTTTTTGCTCCCCTTTTTCTTCTTCTTTTCTTCTTTCTTCTTCCTCTCTTCTTTGCTCTTGTTTAAAAGAGGACAATTGTCCCTTATGTGTCCCTCTCCTTGGCAATTGTAGCAAATAATTTTCCCCCTTGGTCTTCTATTCCTATCATTAGATTTATTAAATCTAAAACCTTTTAATACATGCCTTACCCTCCTTACCATATAGGCTTCTTCCGTGCTATCCATGGAGGAGGATGAGGACGCTTCATCGGAGAAGGAGGAGATCTCTATCTTCTTCTTCCCCTTGTTGGCCAAAAATGCTACTCCTCTTGAAGGATGAAACTTTGGCTCTTCTTGTATTCCTTCAAGCCTTGTTTCGTGGAACTCCATTGTTGAGAAGAACTCCTCCAAGGTGCTCACTTCTAGATTCTTGGACATGTATAAGGAGTCCACCATTGAGCTCCATTTTGACGACCGGGGAAAAGCATCAATTGGTTTCATGAGCATGTCCCGGTTCGAGAGTCTTTCTCCTACACTTGTTAGTCCAATCAAAATTTCTTTAAACCTAGAATGCAATGAGGTTACCTTTTCTCCCTTTTCTAATTTTATGTTGGATAGTTGGGAGCGGAGGAGGTCTCTCCTTGCAAGTTTTGCCTCCGAGGTGCCTTCATGAAGCTCTACTAGCTTCTCCCACATCTCCTTCGCACTAGAGCATTCCCTTATTCTATTCACCTCTTGTTGGGGAAGTACATTATAGAGGTGGTGCTTGGCCTTTGAATTTACCAAGTATTCTTCCCTTTGCCTCTTGCTCCACCTTGCTTTCTCCAATGGCTCCCCATCTTCATTCCTAGGCAATTCAAAACCGTTTTCCATAATCAAAAGAATTTCAAAATCGGTCTCGAAAAATACCTCCATTCTCTTTTTCCACCAAGAGAATTCCCCCTCGAACTTTGGCGGATGAATATTTGAGCCGGTCATTCTTGAATGTGCTTGTTGTGGCGGTTATCCTCGACAAGCTTTCCTTGGCTCTGATACCACTTGTAGGGAATCGATCGGCCGGCTAGAGGGGGGTGAATAGCCCTTTATCGTTGGATGGTGGAATTTGCTCGTCTACACAATCGTTAGCGCAAGCAGAATACTAATAAAGACAAGCAAATAAACAATGAAAAGTACAAACAATGCTAACACAAAATATAATGTGGTTTACGGCTACGCCACTAATCCACGGTCCCCCATTCGTCCTCGGTGAATCACTCCGCCAAACCAATCCACTATTGGTCTCTCCTTTGCACCAAGCTAGGTGGAGGTAACCTTTACAAATCAAGATCACTCTTCTTACAATAGAAATGAAGTAAAAGCAAGTAAGAAGAGTTTAAAGCTTGTGGGGCACTTGGATGATCACTTAAAGCATAAGCATTAGCCCCCAAAGCCCCATACCCTTCCTCTTTATAGAGGAAGAGGGTTTCTTCCCGTTGACACAGGATCAGTCGACTGATGTCCCTATCAGTTGACTGGTTTTGTAGTTGTTGCCCAATAACGGCTGCTTTCCATGTTGGATTTCATCCAACGGCACTAGCATCAGTCGACTGATATTGCCATCAGTCGACTGATGCTCGATCAGTCGAGTGCTCCGCGAGCTCGACTCCATTCTGTGCCCGAAACACTTGTGACGGTACCGATGATGCCTTCATCGATCGTGGAATCTCAATGATCGCCAATCCATGGCGATCATTGTATGAACCGGACTCGAACACTAGTCGAGTCACCGTTGACTTAGAGTAGTCGACTACCATTAACATGGTAGTCAACCGATGTCGGGAAATCTCATCTGACACTTAGCCAAATGGCCAAGTTTCACCTAAGAGCTACTACCCCTTCCCGGGTTACATTCGCTCACTCTCATCTCTCGGAGTCCCTCGCCTTTGAAGTTATCTTCGTCCGGCCACGTCCCTCGGATGCGCCAAGCACACAGCTCTGCAGCGCCATCCTTTGCGTTTCGCCCTGAAGTCTACTTCCTTCGGCTTCACTCCGAGATCCTCGTCCGACGGTCCCTCGGATGCTCCAAGTGCACGGCTTCCACAAAGCCATCCTTCACCGACTCAAGGACCGAGTCATGAGAGGTGAAACTCTCCAAGGCTCCATGTGCGAATTACTAAGCCCTGCAAGACTCCAACGCACATATCAAATCATAATCACAACCTAACTTAAACCCTTTGTCACACACATCAAAACCTTATCATGGCAAGAGATTGCCCTAATAGGTAGGTGTTTCCCCAGTAACCTAACTCGATCTCAAAGGGGCACCTAGCCATTTCCACCCACGACAACTATTTTTTATCCCTCATAATCTTTTTTCTTTTTTTTTCTCTCTCTTATTTCTCTTTTCTTTTCCTTTCTCTTTTTTATTTTTTTCAGCTCACTAGGATTTTGATTTTTTCGAATGGGCTTACACAATCTAAGCATCTCCAATAACTAAAATGCTAGTCTTAGGGTCACCTGTGGATTCCAAAGTACTAGACTACTAAGATGAATCATAATTAGGTATGTACTAGACTCTCCCTTTCAGAATGTTCGACATGTGTAGGTGTAAAAATAGAAGCTAACTAGTGTAAGTCTAGAATATTCATTCAAAGCTAATAAAATAAAATACCACAAGGTAAATGAAGTTACACTACTCATGGAAATAACTCATGAAGAAAACTCTAAAAAATACTACTGAGGCAGCTTTACAGATAGTAAAAACTAAGTGCTGAAAGAAACTCAACCACCTATACACAAACAAATGAATGCCAACAATGATGCAAATATCAGGAAAGAAACTACTGCTAGAAATAAAATCAAATTTGGGCTCCCCCCCCCCCCCCAAACTTAAATGAAAGTATACCTCTAGTATGGTGGACGAGGTAGAAAGTATGGAAGCCTCGGCGTCTCGGGATCCTGGGAGAACCAGCTGCTGAGCCGCTGATGCCACATGTACATGTGGTCGATCTGAGAGCTGGTGGATGTAGCGATTGCTTGGTGCTCCTCCTCCCTAGCCCACTGTGTCTGCTGGGCATGCATGTGCTACCGCATCTCCTGGCAGTAGGTGGCCTCATCCTAGCGACGGGCAGCCTCCTCCTAGAAGTAGATGCGGGCCTCATCGTAGAACTCCTCAGCCCACTAAAAGTGCTCCTGGAAGCCCTGGAACTTCACCTGCGTGTAGGCGCTTGATAACTGTCATTTTGTTATATTATTTTGGTCCTTAATATCACTGTTTTTATCCTCTCGAGTGATTTATTATTGATTATCTGCATGTTTTATGAGTTTGGATTCATTTTGGACCTTTTTGTAAATTCTTCTATATTTTGGATATATTTTTGGACTTATATGCAAATTTTATCTTTGTTTGTAGGAGATCGAGATGAGCCACTGGACTAGACTCACAGTGGATCAAATATGGCTTCATCTAGGGTCATAGAGGACATTTCAAACTGGCTTAATCTGAGTTCTTTATCGAGATCGGAAGCAATTTAAGCAAAGGACCATATCTGATCAATCTGGACCGTCCATGGAAGCGACTTGATTCTGAGCTATCTATTCAGATATGGAGAGATCCAGTCCATACATTTCGATCTGGACATCTGAGCCCTTCCTCCAGATTCGACCGATCGTAATTATACCTTCAGATGGATCAGATCCATCCATTCAAAATCAGAGGAATTACAGCCGTTGGATTACAACCTTCTTAGTGGATTAATCAGCTTAATCAAACCTAGCTTCAAATGGATGGCTGAGATCAATGGGCTAAATGATCGGACGACTCAGAAAAAGCCTTTAATCAACTTCTTCACGCGTTAACAGAAACTCGAGAGCCGCAGTTTTTCTCTTCTTCCCCAATCCGCGCAGCCTCCTCTCCAAATCGACTTCGCCGACGGTTTTTTTTTCTCCACGCCACCGCCCGAAGCACCGCCGGCCATTCCCTTCTGTTGGATCGAAAGTGTCGCTAGAGGGGGGGGTGAATAGCGATACGATGTCGTTAAAAAAACTTTTGCAATAAGTAAAAAGCAAGTAGAGAGTGCACAGCGGAAATATAAAGTAGACAAGATATTTTTACGTGGTTCACAATCTTTCGATTGCTAATCCACGGCCCTAGTGATCCTTGATCACGTACGGAGGGCAATTCACTAAAACCACTCCTCCTCGTTGGAGGTAGGAGCAACGATTACAAAAAGAAATCAAGGCAAAGGGACACTCCCCCTTTCCTTGTTACGATTAAAGCACAAAGACAATTTAAAGAAGTAGAACTTAAATAAATATACCGACAACTCTTATAAGTAGAAGATGTAGCTTTCGTTGTCGGCGGCACTTCGTCGTAGCAAATGTGAGTAGTAGTAGCGACGTTACGACGGCGTGTTGAGAGCTCTTGAATTCTTGTTATTTGCTTGGCTTGAACATGTCTATTTATGGATATTGATCTATGAATTTAGACATAGGTAGTGTCCAAGGTGAGGTTCTTATCCCAACTCAAGGATGAGGTGTTTCATCCAACCACCTTGTGCCACCTCCAACCTTCTTGTGTGCCAACTCAAGGATGAGGTGTTTCATCCAACCACCTTGTGCCACCTCCAACCTCCTTGGGCGCCAACTTGAGGATGAGGTGTTTCATCCAACCACCTTGTGCCACCTCCAACCTCCTTGGGCGCCAACTTGTTGGAGCCATTCAACTTGTGCCACATCATGGGAGCCAACCATCTTGTGCCAACTCACCTTATCTTGGGCGTCCACCACAAGGAAGCTTGGTGATGGTTTGGATGTCCACCTTGATGCCACATCACCCTTTGTACCAAAACACGAGTCAAGTCCAAATTCACCCCCTTGAAATTCGAGCTCTTCTCGAGGCTGGAACTTGACTAGCAGTTGACTGTAGTCAAAGGGTTTTGGAGATACAAGTTAGCTTAAAATATAAAGTACGATGGTTCTAACCATCCGATCTCGACCTAGACCTTCCATTGGAGGTATTGGGTCGGATCTACGCTAACGACCTTGCTTCGCTTTCACACGAGCTTACCTTGTAGCCTCGCTTCCGGTCTTCACCCGAGTACCTCGGCTTCCTCCGAAGTCCCTCTGGCGTTGCCCGACCACCTCGGTTCCCACCGGTTGTCGCAGACCTTCCGCTCAACTTTAGCATTTCTGCACACTTAATTGAGCTCGTAAGATAACAAATATACCCTTAACTATTGAGCCTTTTGCCATAATCAAAATACCGGTTCGACTTTGGTGCCCACTGCACCAACAATCTCCCCCTTTTTGATTCATGGCAAACCGACACAAAAGTTAAGGAAAAATTAAGCATAACAGTAAGCTAGCATAATGATTAAGCAGGAATGAGCTAGCATAAAGATTAAATATGAATGAGCTAGCATAAAGATTAAGCATGAATGAGCTAGCATAAAGATTAAATATGAATGAGCTAGCATAATGATTAAGCATGAATGAGCTAGCATAAAGATTAAATATGAATGAGCTAGCATAAAGATTAAATATGAATGAGCTAGCATAATGATTAAATATGAATGAGCTAGCATAATGATTAAGTATGAATGAGCTAGCATAAAGATTAAATATGAATGAGCTAGCATAATGATTAAATATGAATGAGCTAGCATAATGATTAATCATGAGTGAGAAATATTATTGTTTCAAGTTCTCCCCTTTGAGGTAACCTCCCCCTTGACCGAAGGTGAGTTCTTGAAAAATAATTTTTACTCCCCCTTAATAGTTGCTTAAGTAAACGGAATTACTTAATATAAAAGGTAATAATTTTGTTTACTTTCTTCCCCTTTAATTTTGGTAATAATTTTGTTTACTTTCTTCCCCTTTAATTTTGGTTAATTTTGGTTACTTTTGTGACTTTCTCCCCCTTTTGCCTTAACTCAAAAAGTTTGTAAATATATTTTAGGGTTTGTAAGTCCAAGCAAGTTCCCAATATGATTTCTAAGGTAAGACTTAGGCTAATTTCATAAAAAGAAGCAAAAGTAGAGTACATATATAGAAAAATTTAAATCCTACTCTATTACGCACATACCTAACTTTCGTCTTAATAAACTAAATTCGCCGGGTAGTGGTTTGGTGAAGATGTCCGCTAGGTTTGATTTGGACTCAACATACTCTAGTTGTATAGTTCCATTAGTTACATGTTCCCTAATGAAGTGGTGTTTAACTTCTATATGTTTTGTCCTAGAATGACATATTGGATTTTTAGTTAAGTTAATTGAACTAATGTTATCTATGTAGGTTTTAATGTTGTTAAAGATTAAGCTAAAGTCTTGGAGAGTGTGCTTCATCCACAGTGAGTCGAGACACACTCACCCATCGCAACGATTCGGCCGGTGGTAGATAAGGCAACGCAATCGCTTCCTCTTGCACCAACTCACTAGACTAGAGCCTAGGATTTGACAACAACAACTCGTGCTCTTTCTATCGAGTTTTCTACCGGCATAGTCGGTGTCGGAGTAGCCGATTAGATTAAACTCGGTAGATATAGGGTACCAAATACCTACGTTTAGCGTGCCCTTTAGATATCTAAGGATACGCTTGACTAGGGTTAGGTGAGACTCCTTGGCACAGGTTTGTAACCTTGCGCACATACTTACCGCGAATAAAATGTCGGGTCGGCTCGCGTTAAGTATAGGAGACTTCCTATTGCGCTCTATAGTATTTTAGGTCAACGGGTTTTCCTTCTACATCTTCGTTTATATTAACATTAGTTGCCATAGGTGTATTGATTATTTTAGCATCTTGCATTCCAAATCGATTTATTAAGTCCTTAGTATATTTTTGTTGATGTAAATATATTCCATCTTTAGTTTGTTTAATTTGTAAACCTAAGAAGAAACTTAACTCTCCTACTAAATTCATTTCAAATTCACTTTCCATAAGTGAGATGAATTCGTTTAGCAGGATCGAGTTGGTAGTTCCAAAAATTATATCATCTACATAGATTTGGGCTATAAAGATTTCTTTTCCTACGGTTTTAACGAATAAGGTTGGGTCGACTAAACCTTGGTTGAATCCTTTGGACTTAAGATAGATCGAAAGCCTTTCGTACCAAGCTCTTGGGGCTTGTTTGAGTCCATATAGGGCTTTCTTAAGTCTAAGGACATGGTCAGGTTTATCTAGATTTTCGAATCCGGGAGGTTGACTGACGTAAACTTCTTCCTTAATGTATCCATTCAAAAATGCTGACTTGACATCCATTTGAAACAATTTAAAACCTCGATGTGCAGCATATGCTAACAACATTCGGATGGACTCTAGTCTGGCTACGGGGGCGTAGGTCTCATCGTAATCTAAACCTTCGACTTGACTAAACCCTTTTGCGACTAACCTAGCTTTATTTCTAACTACTTCACCTTTATCATCAAGTTTATTTCGAAATACCCACCTTGTTCCAATAATTGATTTTTCTTTAGGTGGTGGTACTAATTCCCAGACTTCATTTCTAGTGAATTGAGCTAGCTCTTCTTGCATAGCAATAATCCAGTCGGGATCAAGAAGTGCTTGTTCAATAGTTTTGGGTTCGATTTTGGAAATTAACGAGATTTGACTAAGGTTTCGATATGAAGCTCTAGTTCGAACCCCTAAATTTGGATCACCTATAACTTGATTGATAGGATGATTTGTGTGAGTTCTAGTTTGACTTGGGTTAGAGTCATCTATCACTTGGTCGATAGGATGACTTGGGTTAGGACGAGATTCAAGTTCAAGATCAGAGTCGGGTTCGCTATAAGTTGATTTGCTAGTTGGTTTTGTTAAGGTTCGTGTCCTTCGTCAAAAACTATATTAATGGTTTCTTCGACTCTTATGTGTAGGATCAATGGAATTACTAAAGGGTTGTTTGTAAGTTTTTAAACCTAAATCATCTCACAAATATCTACATGATCAAAACATGTTATTCCTATGTGTTACTGTGAGATGACTTTCAATTTTACTTGATTAATTTTAATGAATTTAAATTAACCAACATTAGGTTAGATTCGGATTTAGTCTAAGCTCATCAAGTAATCTTTTCAAGAGATTAGCTTCCAGGTCGTGGCGAGGCACAGAGGCCTTCTTTGATCGGAACAACGACCACTTCCTTAGACAAAGCTAATTTCAAGAAATTGATAACTCGACTTACTTGAGACTACATCTTGGTCTAACTAGTTATTTTTGAAAAGAGGCTCCCCGAGGCTCAATCTTTTCGTAGGATTTTAGTTGATTTATTTTTGAAAAGAGGCTCCCCGAGGCTCAATCTTTCAGGATTTTAGTTGGTTATGAGTCCTATCTAACCATTCTAAAAATAAAGGAAAAACTAAGCATGCAATTTCTAAGACTTAACAAAAATACATTTTGTATTGGCTCCCCTGGACCATTGAATCGAGTGGGTCTATTCACATAGTGAATTTGGTCCTTGGGAACCCAATACATGTTAGATCCTAAAGTTGAAATCAAAGTGGTCTTAGGGACCCATGCTTGGACATTTTTCTTATGTTGGTTTACTATAGACATATATGACTTATTGGTTGTATTTGAGTTAAACCCGAGTCCGGCCTTGTTGTACACGGCCCTTTGTGATCCAAGTAAGAGGTCAAGTCCCTTGGATCCCAAAGTGAACCTTTCCAACGTGTTCCTAAGGTCTTCGACTTGTGTTTTCAAAAGCGAGTTCTCAACTTCAAGCTTTTCAACTTGAGTTGAGTCCTCCTCTTGAATACGAGTAGTCGAAGAGGTTAGGAGACCTCATGTTTGAGAAGGTTAACCTCCTCAATTAGGGTCTCGACCTTGGACTCGGACTTAGCTAGTTTCTTATTTAAAAATTTAATTGCACCATACAAAGTATTAAGTAACGACCGACTTACCCTTAATGATTCTTTTGAACGGATACGGATCCGTGGCTTGTCTTGAATGGAAGCTCATCATCGGATTCGACTCGGACTCTTCTTGGTTCGAGTCGTGCTCGGTCGGCTTGGCCATTAGAGCTTGGATATCGCCTTCTTCCTCCGACAACTCCTCCCAAGTAGCGTTTAGCGCTTTCTTGGTCTTTGATGCGTTATTCTTTAGCTTTGGGCACTCGGACTTGATGTGACCGAACACTGCACTCATAGCATCTAAAATTAGAAGTATTTGAATTAGGTTTAGGCTTACCTTGAGTTGTTGGTCGTTTTCGTCTCTTGATCATCTTCGAACTAGATTGACTAGTTCGGATTCTATTTCGAGTCTACTTCCGATTCGGACTCGTCTTCTTCCTTGGGGTGGCTTGCTTGCGGGCTTCTTCTTCTTGGAACCCGCAACTAACACAATACTCTTCTCGGCACGGACCACGTTAGTTTGCTCATGTAATTCAAGTTCAAAACAATTCCTAACCTAATTTTAGAAAGGTCCTTGGAGACCTTGTAGGCATCGACCATGGATGCCCACAAGGTGGTCCTAGGAAACGAGTTAAGAGAATACGATAAGGTCGCGATTCTCGACCTTTTGTCCGATGGCATGGAGTTGGTTGACGATGTCTTGGATACGAGCATGTAGTTGAGTTGCGGGTCTCGCTTTTCCTGCATTTTCAAGTTATACAATTTATTTAAAAGTAAATCTCTTTTACATACCTTCGTGTCGTCGGTGCCTTCGTGTAGTTCCACTAGCTTGGTCCATAAGTCCTTTGCACTAATGAAGGGGCCGACGCGGTTGAGCTCTTCCTTGGACAACCCACATTGCAAGATTTGAGTTGCCTTGGCATCGGATTCTACTTGTTTTTTCATGGAATTTGACCATTGATCGTAACCCAAAGATTCACCATCTTCATTAATAGGAAGTGTGAAACCGGTTTGGATTACGATCCACATCTCGATTTGGGTTTTAAGAAAGCATTCCATCCGACCCTTCCAATAACGAAAGTCATTACCGTTGTAAAACGGGGGTCGGGCGGTGCTAAACCCTTCGAGATGGGCCATTTAAAAACAAGAAGAAGAACGAAGAAAAGAATCTTGCAAAACACACACGGAAAGAATATTCCAAGACTTTCGTCTTGGATTAGTAGTGCGGGAAGTAAAAAAGGATATATAAAATGTAACTTGCAAAAAGAAATAAACAATCAAATGCGAATGTCGTTGAAGTTCCGGAGGACAACCTTACTCGGGATCTAACCCGAAGGACAACCTTATCCGGATCCTAAAGCCTCTAATGCAATTCTATATGTAGGAGAAGATAAGCAAGTGAAATAATTATACGAAAACAGAAATAAATAAATAAAAAATCTGAAAAAAAAGAAAAACAAAGCTAGATTGGTGGTTTCACCGAATCTTAGCGCCCCCGGCTCTGATACCAATTGTTGGATCGAAAGTGTCGCTAGAGGGGGGGGGTGAATAGCGATACGATGTCGTTAAAAAACTTTTGCAATAAGTAAAAAGCAAGTAGAGAGTGCACAGCGGAAATATAAAGTAGACAAGATATTTTTACGTGGTTCACAATCTTTCGATTGCTAATCCACGGCCCTAGTGATCCTTGATCACGTACGGAGGGCAATTCACTAAAACCACTCCTCTTCGTTGGAAGTAGGAGCAACGATTACAAAAAGAAATCAAGGCAAAGGGACACTCCCCCTTTCCTTGTTACGATTAAAGCACAAAGACAATTTAAAGAAGTAGAACTTAAATAAATATACCGACAACTCTTATAAGTAGAAGATGTAGCTGCGTCGGCGCACTTCGTCGTAGCAAATGTGAGTAGTAGTAGCGACGACGACGGCGTGTTGAGAGCTCTTGAATTCTTGTTATTTGCTTGGCTTGAACATGTCTATTTATGGATATTGATCTATGAATTTAGACATAGGTAGTGTCCAAGGTGAGGTTCTTATCCCAACTCAAGGATGAGGTGTTTCATCCAACCACCTTGTGCCACCTCCAACCTTCTTGTGTGCCAACTCAAGGATGAGGTGTTTCATCCAACCACCTTGTGCCACCTCCAACCTCCTTGGGCGCCAACTTGAGGATGAGGTGTTTCATCCAACCACCTTGTGCCACCTCCAACCTCCTTGGGCGCCAACTTGTTGGAGCCATTCAACTTGTGCCACATCATGGGAGCCAACCATCTTGTGCCAACTCACCTTATCTTGGGCGCCCACCACAAGGAAGCTTGGTGATGGTTTGGATGTCCACCTTGATGCCACATCACCCTTTGTACCAAAACACGAGTCAAGTCCAAATTCACCCCTTGAAATTCGAGCTCTTCTCGAGGTCGAACTTGACTAGCATTGGTATAGTCAAAGGGTTTTGGACTGCAGTACAAGTTAGCTTAAAATATAAAGTACGATGGTTCTAACCATCTGATCTCGACCTAGACCTTCCATTGGAGGTATTGGGTCGGATCTATGCTTAACGACCTTGCTTCGCTTTCACACGAGCTTACCTTGTAGCCTCGCTTCCGGTCTTCACCCGAGTACCTCGGCTTCCTCCGAAGTCCCTCTGGCGTTGCCCGACCACCTCGGTTCCCACCGGGTGTCGCAGACCTTCCGCTCAACTTTAGCATTTCTGCACACTTAATTGAGCTCGTAAGATAACAAATATACCCTTAACTATTGAGCCTTTTGCCATAATCAAAATACCGGTTCGACTTTGGTGCCCACTGCACCAACACCTTCCTCCACCAAGGCGGGCGGTGGCGTTCCTATTTCCTATTTCATCATCTTCTCAGCGTAGCTTCTTCCTCCTCTCCAACGCGCGGCGGCTTTCGTCCACAGCGATTCCGGCGGCAATTTTCCGGCAACTCCAGCGGCGTCCCCTTCATCTCCATCCGAAGATCCTTCCCTTGGTCGGCGGAGTCAAGTTCTGAAGTTGGGCAGACGGTGGCTTTGCCGAGCAGAGGGGTTTTCATCCATCTTCACCGGCGTTCTCTTGACGCCTGGCAACCGGAGCTGAGCCACCCAGTTGGACGTGGTCGCAGAAGGCTGGGTGTGACCTTCATCGCGTAAGCGGCGACATGTATTTCGATTCCGGCACCTTGATTCTAAATTCGGCCGTAAACCCTATTTCCAACATCGGTGAAGACTTGTAGACGATCACTGCTCCGGTGATGGACTTCGGGACTGCCGCTACCACGGCAGTAGAAGGTACCGAATCTGTGATAGACTCAGCGCTCTGCTCCTCCCATCGCTGCCTCTGTGTCTGCTGCTCGACATATATGTCATCGAGGTGCGAACGGAACTCCGAGAAATCATAGTCCTACGTACCTGCATCCTGCTCAAAAGTAGAAAAAGGTGGTGGTGCAAGTGCAGGCTCATGTCGACGTGGACTAGGTGGCCTCTTATGCATGTGTGGACTGGAGGGAGAGTGATGTAAAGGGGGAGAGATGGGCGCTGATGTGGATGGTCCCTCGTGTGGCGGGGACTCCACTATCAGGTCCAAGCACAAGTTGGCACGTGTGGTGATGGTGGTACGATCAGGGTCGGGGATGTTAGTGCAATCAACCCATGATATGGTTTTGATGTGTGTGTCAAAGGGTTTAAGTTAGGATGTTTGGATTTGATATGTGCGTTAGAGTCTTGCAGGACTTAGTAATTCGCACATGGAGCATTGGCGAGTTTCACCTCTCATGACTCAGTCCTTGAGTCGGTGAAGGATGGCTTTGCGGAAGCCGTGCGCTTGGAGCATCCGAGGAACCGCCGAACGAGGAGATTGGAGTGAAGCCGGAGGAAGTAGACTTCAGGGCGAGACGTGAAGGATGGCGATGCAGAGCTGTGCGCTTGGCACATTCGAGGGACGTGGCCGGATAAAGATAACTTCAAAGGCGAGGGACTCCAAGGGATGAGAGTGAGCGAATGTTACCCGGGAAGGGATAGTGCTCTTAGGTGGAACTTGGTCAATTGGCTAAGTGTCGAATGGGATTTCCCGACACCAATCGACTGCCATGTAATGGTAGTCGACTACTCTAAGTCGACTGTGACTCGACTAGTATTCGAGTCTGGTTCAGTGCCAGCGATCATTGCCATGGATTGGCGATCTGGAGACCACGATCGACTAATGAAGGCATCGATCATCGGTATCAAGTGTTTCGGACGCGAATGGAGTGTCCGCCGACACTCATGATCGAACATCAGTCGAATTATGGCAAGATAAGTCGACTGATATGGGAGTCGTTGGATGAAATCCAACGTGGAAGAAGCCATTATTGGGCAACGACTACGGGATCAGTCGACTGATGGGGGGGCATCAGTCGACTGGTCCTGTGTCAACGGGAAGAAACCCTCTTCTTCTATAAAAAGAAGAGGTGAAGGGATTTGGGGGCCTAATACTTCAACTCATAACATCTCCCAAAGTGCTCTAAGGATTTTCTACTCTTCTACTTGTGTTAATTCTCATTCCATTGTAAGAATAGTGAATTCTTGTAAAGAGGTTACCTCCACCTAGCTTGGTGCAAAGGAGAGAATAGTGAAAGCTTGCGGAGTGATTCACCATGGATGAATCGGGTCGTGGACTAGCGGCAAGAGCCATGAACCACGTTACGACTTTGTGTTAGCGTTTGTATTCTTGTTATTGCTTTATCTTTATTGTTTATACTTCTGCTTGTGCTAATGAATTTGTTGAGGACTAACCGCCGCTACAAGTGGTATCAGAGCCAAGGCGCTTGTTGAGGACTAACCGCCGCTACAAGCACTATATCAAGAGATGGCCAATTCTAACATTCATCGGCCGAAGTTCGAGGGGGAATTCGCTTGGTGGAAGAAGCGAATGGAGGTATTTTTTGAAACCGATTTTGAAATTCTATTAATAATGGAAAATGATTTTGAAATACCTAGGAATGAAGAAGGGGAGCCATTGGAGAAGACAAGATGGACAAAAAGACAAAGAGAGGAGTACTTGGCGAATTCGAAGGTCAAGCACCACCTCTACAATGTACTCCCCCAACAAGAAGTAAACCGGATAGGGGAGTGTGCAAGTGCCAAGGAGATGTGGGAGAAGCTGGTAGAGCTTTATGAAGGTACCTCGGAGGCTAAGCTTGCAAGGAGAGATCTCCTCCGCTCCCAACTAACGAATATCAAACTTGAAAAGGGAGAAAAGGTAACCTCACTACACTCTTGATTTAAGGAAATTTTAATTGGGCTAATAAGTGTAGGAGAAAGACTTTCGAACCGGGATATGCTTATGAAAGCAATCGATGCTTTTCCCCCGTCATCGAAATGGAGCTCATTGGTGGACTCCTTCTACATGTCAAAGAACCTAGAAGTGAGCACCTTGGAGGAGTTTTTCTCAACCATGGAGCTCCATGAAACAAGGCTTGAAGGAATAAATGAAGAATCAAGTATCAAGCCATCAAGAGGAGTAGCCCTAGTAGCAAATAAAGTGAAAAAGAAGAAGATGGAGACTCCTTCCTCCTCTGATGAAGCATCTTCCTCCTCCTCCATGGATAGCATGGAAGAAGCATACATGGTAAGGAAGGTAAGGCGTGCTTTGAAGAATTTTAAATTTAATAAATCTAATGATAGGAGGAGAAGACCAAGGGGGAAGGTAATTTTCTAAAATTGCCAACAAGAGGGACACATAAGAGATAATTGTCCACTCTTGAATAAGAGCAAAGAAGAGAGGAGAAAGAAAGAAGAAAAGAAGAAAAAGAGGAGCAAGAAGAAGGAAGAAGGAAGAAGAGAAGAAGGCCAAGGCACTAAAAGCAAGGACATGGGATGATCCCTCTTCCTCTTCATCATCATCATCGGAGGAAGAAAATGTCTTTGTCACAAATTTGGCACTAATGGCATTTGATGACCTAGACACCTCCTCCTCCGAACAAGAAAGATCAACACAAGTGAGGAGAGCTCTAGTGAAGGGGGAGCTTCTTCACCATCCTCATCCAAAGAAGAAGAGGACATGGAGACTATGGTAACAAATCTCTCACCCCATAAAATAGTTTCCATGATTTCTAGCCTTACTAAGGACTTATTTAGGGCTAAGAAAAAGAACAAAAGCATGCTTGATCAAATTAGGGATCTATAAAATAAATTAGAACAAGCATGTTTACATGTTAATAATGATGATGATGCATGCTCACATGATCTTTATATGCCTTTTGATGTTAATGATGCATGCATTGAAGAAAATAGGGCTTTAAGAGAGAAAATATATCATTTAACCAACGCCCTAGGGAAATTCACAATTGGCTCCAACACCCTTAACATGATCATAGGGAGCCAAAGAGCAAGCTTCAATAAGAAAGGCCTAGGATATAAAGAAAATAAAAATGAAAAGGCCTATAAATGTCTAATTGCTATGGGTCAAGATAAAAAGAAAACAATAGCTAAAAAATGGATCCCTAAGGAATTTTTAGTGAACTCCATAGGAAAGAATTTGTTTTGGGTTCCTAAATCCATTCTTAAGGGTTAGGAAAACCCTATGATAGTCAACCATATGGATTCCACCTATATCATATTTTTGGTTGACTTAGGATGGCAGGACTAAGGTTTTGAAATAGTGTTGGGTGATGATAATGCACCCTTAAATAGTTTAAATCATGCTCAACACTTAGTGTTATGTATGTTGATACACATTTTTAGCATAGTGTTGGGTGATGATAATGTTCCCATAAATTGATAATAATGCTTAAATCATCATAGTTAATGTAATTGTTATACTTGTTTGCAATCATGATTTATGATCTTGATATTTGGCACATAATCATGGGTATTAGGGTTCAAATCATGCTCTAGGTGATACGTGACTTTTTATCATGACTTTATATCTAATGCATGATTATAAATTGATGAATACATGTGTTTCATGATCATAATATGAAATCAATATATATATATATATATCTTTATGATCATGTTGTATGCTAGGATGATACTTAACCTTGTATAGAATTGCATGAAATTAATGGTTAAGTATATACAAATACCTTTAGGAACATCTCACACTCACCATAGGCTACCTTAATTGAAAACTTAGCATGAGTGAGATGATAGGATGATACTAATGGTCCACTAATACCTATGGCATTTAGATGGTTATTTAAAGTATCAAAATAGCAATAATAGACCAATCATGGGGAAGGCTTATGTTTAATTCATAGAAATATTGCCCAAAGATCATGGTTGGATATTTCATATGTTTTCAAAACAATTTCTTACTTTAAAATATGTGTGTTCATGTTTTGAAACAATCTAAAGCAAAACTAGGTGTTAAAATTGATACAAACTTGATCAAAACCCTAGTTATTTTTGGAGCTTTTGGATTTTTGGCAAATTTTTGAAAATATAATGATTTTTCATGGAAAAACTATTTTTCATTGATAAAGGACCCTAAAAGAAATGTGTTCCCCAAAATTTCATGATTTTTTTAATTTTGTAGAATTTTTAATGCATTTATAAAATTCACCCTGAAAATCCGAAATCAGAGTGCCAGTCGACTGGTAGTCTGAACCAGTCGACTAATCGACTGATAACATGCCCAGTAACTTCTTTTATCCGATTTTAAGGCATGTTTTGGCTTTTGTTTCCCTCTAAACTTGATGGCATGCTTATATAAACTTTGTTTAATATTTTTGATGGTGTCAAAGGGGGAGAAATATATATGTTAAGGGGGAATTGTATTTAGGGGGAGTTTCATGTATTAAGGGGGAGAGTTGATAATCATGTTTATTTACATGCTTTCTTACCTTAATATTTTTATCAAATGTTTTACCTAACTTAAACGGATTGCCACACATCAAAAAGGGGGAGATTGTTAGTGCAATCAACCCGTGATATGGTTTTGATGTGTGTGGTAAAGGATTTAAGTTAGGATGTTTGGATTTGATATGTGCGTTGGAGTCTTGTAGGACTTAGTAATTTGCACATGGAGCATTGGCAAGTTTCACCTCTCATGACTCGGTCCTTGAGTCGGTGAAGGATGGCTTTGCGGAAGTTGTGCGCTTGGAGCATCCGAGGGACTGCCGAACGAGGAGATTGGAGTGAAGCCGGAGGAAGTAGACTTCAGGGCGAGACGCGAAGGATGGCGCTGTAGAGCCGTGCACTTGGCGCATCCGAGGGACGTGGCCCGACGAAGATAACTTCAAAGGCGAGGGACTCCAAGGGATGAGAGTAAGCGAATATAACCCGGGAAGGGATAGTGCTCTTAGGTGGAACTTGGCCAATTGGCTAAGTGTCGGATTGGATTCCCGACACCAGTCGACTGCCATGTAATGGTAGTCGACTACTCTAAGTCGACTGTGACTCGACTAGTGTTCAAGTCTGGTTCAAGTGCCAACAGTCGACTGTCATGGAATGGCAGTCGACTGTGAGACCACCAGTCGACGGATGAAGGCATCAGTCGACTGGTCGCAAGTGCTTCGAGCACAGAATGGAGTGTCCGCTTCTGGCACTCGAATGATCGGGGCATCAGTCGACTGATGGCAAGATTAGTCGACTGATATGGGAGTCATTGGATGAAATCCAACATGGAAGAAGCCATTATTGGGCAACGGCTACGGGATCAGTCGACTGATGGGGGGCATCAATCGACTGGTCCTGTGTCAACGGGAAGAAACCCTCTTCTTCTATAAAAAGAAGAGGTGAACGGCTTTGGGGGCCTAATGCTTCAACTCATAACATCTCCCAAAGTGCTCTAAGGATTTTCCACTCTTCTACTTGTGTTAATTCTCATTCCATTGTAAGAAGACTGAATTCTTGTAAAGAGGTTACCTCTGTAGGGATTTTTTATGCAAAATAGCATATGCGCAACGGAAAAATAGGATCCCTTCCAAGTGATCCTTGCGAAAGAAAACCTCGTACAAAAAAATAAATTTCTCAAAACCTATCTTATAGGAGAATATTACCATTGTTGCGTGCCCTTTTTAATCCCGCTTCTCCTTGGGTTTGTTGGATCTTTTAGCACGTTCAAATGTCCGTGCCTCTATATGTATCCACACGAGCAAGCTCTTGTCTCACAAAAGAAACTAGAAGAGCTCTCCTTTACCTCTTGCTAGAGAAGTCCCTAAAGGAGAGGAAGGTAGGGAAAAAGAGAAAGGAAGAAGAAGACCACTCTTCTTGCTAGCCTACACTCACAAAAGCCACACAACCAAAGCCTCTCACCACCAAGCTCTCTCCAAGCCTCAAGCTTCCACCAAGTTGGCCGGCCACCCCATGGAGTGTTTTATAGGATTGAAAAAACCTTTCACCTCCTATCACATTCAATGCAATCAATTGCATTGAAAAATAATCATGTGGAGAAATTCCAAAGGTCAAAACCCTTTGTCTCCTTCCACCTCATCAAGCTTAGGTGGCATGCTTAGGTGGCATTCATGCATGTTGAATTAATCTTATTAATTCAATAAGCTTATGTTATCATATTTAATTAATCTCATTAAATCAATAAGGTAACATATTGAATTAATCTTATTAAATCAATTAAGCTTAGGCTATCATGATAACATATTTATTTAATCTTATTAAATTAATTAGCTTAGCATATTGAATTAATCTCATTAAATCAACAAGCTAAAATTCTCATTAAGCTTAAAGTCCAAAAACCATTTTGTACTTAAGCTTATTCCCAAATTATTCTAGTCAAACTAGAATGCACTAATTCTTCTAATCATCATGCTCTTTGTGTGTGACCCTATAGGCTCTCATAACGTTGGCAGTGGATCTAAACTCTTTTAGATACACAAGCAATGAGCGGCATCTAGCAATACATCATTGCTACCCAAGTTACGAAATAAGTCAAGATCCGACTAATCTTTCCGTGA
The DNA here is from genome assembly GCA_025175895.1 of Wurfbainia villosa. Taxonomy (NCBI): domain Eukaryota; kingdom Viridiplantae; phylum Streptophyta; class Magnoliopsida; order Zingiberales; family Zingiberaceae; genus Wurfbainia; species Wurfbainia villosa. The sequence continues at coordinate 372,378 of JAKLTH010000201.1, read as the reverse complement.
CTACTATAATGTATGACCGTGTCCTTCTATCCTTGATATCAGATTGACCAATGAGGCATAGACTGTGTCATCCTCGATCAATCTATGTGTTTCTTGATCCCTGAGTAAACTAACTCAAACAAATGAGCTCAATATCTCATATTGACTCATTCGAGCATGGCCATGCGTTTTAGTAGTTCTACTCAATCAAGGGGCCCACAGATATCACTCTCCATATGGGAGGGATAGATCCCATCTACATCACTCACATCCCTCCGCATAATTTGTTATATACCCAAGAATCGCTTTATGGTCCACCCACGTGACGTTTGACGATACCAAAGTACATAACTCCTTATGTAGGGAACCGTAGTGACTTCAGGTTTGAGGACTATTCATACCAATAGTCACATGAGAAAGTTTATGATACTCATATGACGATCCATGAAACTTTCTCATGGCGGGTCAGTTCAGTATATATTCTCTAATATATACCCATGTGTCAACTTGATATCATATATCCATTACTTGTGAGATCAAGTCATCAATTGACCTACATGCTAGTCTTTATGTATTAATATTGCCCTTGCATATTAATACTTGACTAGAAACATTTAGGAAAGTGTTCTCTACAGCCTCTCATAATCAATTCTGCCAATTGATGTGCTGTAGATAAGAACCTACTTTTCTAGGGCATTATTATATTTAATTTAGCTGGCACAAGCAAGACGTAAATATAATAACCAATCCTTTGCCTTTATAGAATATGATACAAAATGTTCCCTATTCAACCATCACATGATTGGTTCTAGGGCTATAACTAACAATCTCCCACTAGCACTAGTACCAATCACTATAATATCCGAATACCTAGTGACCTAGTGTGACCATCATGCTTCCTCCGTACCAAAGCCTTGGTCAATGGATCTGCGATGTTAGCTTCGATCAGATATCCTCACATCTCCTCTATCGATGATCTCTCGAATGAGATGGAAGCGCAAAGATGTGTTTGGTCCACGATGTGATCGAGGTTCCTTAGCTCGCGTAATAGCCCCATTGTTGTCACAATAGAGGTCTATTGGATCTGCAATGCTAGGAACTACCCCAAGTTCATCGATGAACTCATGGAGCCAAACAACCTTCCTTTGTCGCATCGACGCAAAGAATATACTCACTTGTAGAATCAAGAATCGTGTCCTGCTTCAAACTCTTCCAGCTCACAGCTCTACCATTTAGGCAAAACACGTACCCAGATTGTGATCTATAGTCATCCTTGTCTGTTTGGAAGCTTGCATCATTGTAACCCTTTACAGTTAGCTCCTCATTGCCTCCAAATATCAGGAAATATTCTTTCGTTCTTCGTAAGTATTTAAGAATATTTTTGACTGCTATCCAGTGACTTTCACCTGGATCCGACTGGTATCTACTCGTCATGCTCAAAGCATACGAGACGTCTGGACGAGTACTAAGCATGGCGTACATGATAGACCCTATAGCAGATGCATAAGGGATCTTATCCATGCAATCTCTCTCCTCCTTAGAAGAGGGACATTAAGTCTTCAAAAGACTCACACCATATGATAAAGGCAGAAATCCTTTCTTGGAATTTTGCATAGCAAAACGATCTAGCACTTTATCAATGTATGTACTCTGACTTAGGCCAAGTAATCTTTTAGATCTATCTCTATAGATCTTGATGCCTAGAATATAGGCAACTTCACCTAAGTCTTTCATCGAGAAACAATTCCCTAACCACATCTTCACAGACTGGAGTGAGGGTATATCATTTCCAATGAGAAGTATGTCATCTACTTACAAGATAAGAAATACAACTGTGCTCCCACTATTTCTCTTGTAGACACAAGGTTCATCTTCATTCTTGATGAAACCAAACTCCTTGATTGCATCATCGAATCGAAGATTCCAGCTTCGAGAGGCTTGCTTTAGTCCATAAATGGACCTTTGCAGTTTGCATACCTTTCCAGGATGCTTTGGATCTTCAAAACCCTCAGGCTGTGTCATGTACACATCCTCGAGTAGCTTTCCATTCAGAAAAGCGGTTTTGACATCCATCTGCCAGATCTCATAATCGTGGTAGGCTGCAATAGCAAGTATGATCCGAATGGATTTAAGCATCACAACTGGTGAAAAGGTTTCATCATAGTCAATACCATGAATTTGTTTGAATCCTTTAGCCACCAATCTACCTTTATAGGTATGCTTATTACCATCCATGTCAGTCTTTACTTTAAAGACCCACTTACACCCAATGGGTTTTACCCCTTCAGGTGGATCAACCAAAGTCCATACTTGGTTAGTGTACATGGATTCCATTTCGGATCTCATGGCCTCTAGCCATTTCTCGGAATCTGGGCTCATCATAGCTTCTTGATAGGATGTAGGCTCGTCAAGATCGACAAGCAATACATCACCGTTGTCAGTCAAGAGAAAAGAATATCTCTCGGGTTGACGACGGATCCTATCAGATCTACGAAGAGGTTGGTCTACTTGAACAGGTGTTTGCTCCACAACTCTTTGGGCAACAATTTCCTCATCCACAACACTTTATGGTGCCTGTTCATTTTCCATCGAAGCCTTAGTGTTATCTTCATCTTGAATTTCTTCAAGATGAATTTTACTCCCACTAGTTTTTCTAGAAATAAATTCTCTTTCTAGAAAGAGATTTCCGCAACAAACACCTTGCCAAGTGTGGGATTGTAAAAGTAATATCCCTTAGTTTCCTTGGGATATCCTATAAAATAACACTTATCTGATTTGGGTCCTAGTTTATCTGAGACTTGACGTCTAACATAAGCTTCACAACCCCAAATCTTTATAAAAGACATTTTGGGACTCTTCCCAGTCCATAACGTATATGGTGTCTTTTCTACGACTTTTGATGGGACGCGATTAAGTGTAAAAGCGGCTGTCTCTAGAGCTAAACCCCAAAAGGAAGTAGGTAGATCAGTCTGGCTCATCATTGATCGTACCATATCTAATAGAGTACGATTTCTCCTCTCAGATACACCATTCCATTGTGGTGTTCCAGGTGGAGTGAGTTGGGATATTATCCCACACTCTGCTAGGTGATCACGAAACTCTTGACTAAGGTATTCACCACCTCGATCTGATCGAAGTAGCTTAATACGCTTACCAAGTTGGTTTTGTACTTCATTCTTGAATTCTTTGAACTTTTCAAAGGATTCTGACTTATGTCTCATCAAATATAAGTAGCCAAATCTACTCATATCATCAGTGAAAGTAATAAAGTACTTATAGCCTCCTCTGGCTTCGACATTGAAAGGGCCACATACATCAGTATGTATGAGTCCTAACAAGTCCGTCGCTCTCTCGCCATGTCCACTAAATGGAGTTTTAGTCATCTTTCCTAAAAGACAAGATTCACATACCTCATATGATTCAAAATTGTTAGTGTAACAATGCTCCAAGCATTTATATGTTTTGATGTTTGGATAATCATCTAAGTTAGGCAATATCTTGTGATCTAATTGCGAATATGTTTTAAGTAACAGGGAAATCCAAGGATGAAGACTTGGTAAAAGAGAAGTCCAAGTATGATCTTGGCAAGGAAAAGTCCAAGGGATGGACTTGGCAGCGTAAGACCAAGCTTGTAGTCTTGGCAGCGTAAAGTCCAAGTGAACCTTGGCAAAGGAAGTCCAAAGTAAGGTCTTAGCAGCATAAGTCCAAGCATTTGGCAAACCCAAGACATGACGAAACCGAAGGAAGCTCTTGGAAGCAAAGCGCAAAGGATGAACAAGTCACGGACTCGGATGGATCCTGGAAGCGCAAGGCTTAATGAGGAGCTAGAAGGTTGAGTCTAGGTCTAGGGTGTAAAATCAAGTGTGAATTACTCATACTTGATGAGTATCGATCGGTCAGTCGGCGTTACCGAGTCGGTGAAACCCTAGCCATCGATCATTGCCTTGGTCGAAGCCGATCGTGATGTTGTGATCACCGATCGGTGATCAAGGAGAAAATCGCCCGAATGCGGTCTCACTCGACTCGCCTTGATCACTCATGATCATCACTCCATCGATCGGTGAGGGATCAATCGGTGATCACTGGCCATTGGAAAATGCTCACGAATCTCCGCGGATCTGCATGGAAGTCGTTGGTTAGCGGCAATGATCGTGATGGCAAGCATCGATCCGATCGATCGAGGTCCAACGGGAAAAATAGCCTCTCTTCTATAAAAAGGGGCCTTGGGGAGCTTGGTGAAGCTAGTGCTCTTACTCCTAACTACACCCTCGTGCTCACCAAGCTTTCCCAAGTGTTTTAGCAATCCAAAACCTCCTCTTCTCTAGTTCTTAATCATCCATCATTGTAAAGAAGAGGAGAGCATTGTAAGAAAGATTTCTCCACCTTGGTTCATCCAAAGGAGGTGTTTAGTGAAGCTTGGCTAGGGCTAATCCACCTTACGGATTGCCGTGGAGTAGGAGCGTCATCTCCGAACCACGTACATCGGGTGTTAGCGTTGATTTTCTTGTTTCTTATTTGTATTCGTATTTGTATTTGTATTGCTTCCGCTAACTTGCTTGTAGAAACGAAGAAAGGCTAATCACCCCCCCTCTAGCCATTACAAGGGTCCTAACAAGTGGTATCAGAGCCCGGATAGCTTGGAAGATCTCACCATCAACCAAAGCATCAATGACTCTTCAAGAGGGATATAACACTGCCAAGCCACCACTCTTCGATGGGAGTCACTTTGCATATTAGAAAGGTAGGATGAAGTATTATCTAATGAGCAATATTGAAATTTGGCATAGTGTTGTAGATGGCTTCGAGGAACCGGTGGATGAACATGGAAACCCTATTCCAAGCAAGGATTGGACAAGGGAGATGAACCGGAAGTTTGAGTCAAATGCAAAGGCCGTACTCACCATCCAATGCGGCGTTACAATGGAGCAACTCAACAAGGTGGGGTCTTTCGAATCTGCCAAGGAGTTATGAGAAAAGCTCATTGAGCTAAATGAAGGTTCCAAGGAGTCAAAGAGGGCCAAGAAGGACCTATTAATTGGACAACTTCAAGCCTTCCAAATGAAGATGCATGAAACCGTAAGCCAAATGCATGGAAGGTTCAAGGAAATTGTGAACGGACTCCATATCATAGGTGAGCGAGTTGACAATCGGGACTTGGTAAGGTATATTCTTCAAGCATTTCCTAGAAATTCATTATGGACTTCTATAGTTGATGCCATTAAGGTAACTAGGGATCTTTCTCAAATTAAAATTGATGAATTATTTTGTGAGTTTGAATTACATGAGAAAACTAACATGTCCTCTAAGGAAAAGGGTTTAGCTCTATTTGTTGAAAAGAAAGAAAAGAAGAAGAAGGAAAGGAAAGAAGTATCGTCATCATCCGAATCGGAGCATGACTCAAGTAGTGATGGAGACTCGTCTAGCGAGATGGCCAATTTTGTCAAGAAGCTATATAGAAAATCAAAAGAGTTCAAGAATAGAGAAGCAAGGAAGGGGTCCCATTCTTCAAGAGGTAAAAATAGTGGTAATTCAAGTTTTAACAATAATGTGATTTGTCATGCTTGCAACAAGAAGGGGCACATAAAGCCAAATTGCCCGGAGCTAAAGAAGAAGGAAGAAAAAGAAAAGAAAAAGAAGGACAAGAAGGAGAAGAAGAAGAAGGAGGCTATGGTGGCTCAAACCACTTGGGACACACCAAGTGTTGAAGACTCCTCCTCCGATGATGAGCTCTGCCACATCACACGTCATGTGGCACTCATGGCCCTAGAAGATGATTCCGGCACATCAAGCCAAGAAGACTCCTCAAGTGATGAATCGTCATCTAGTGACGATGAGGTAATGAACTCTCTCAAAGTTAAGCTTCTTTATAAATCAATTGCCTATCTTAAAGAAGCTCTAGATAAGTCTAAATCTAAGGTTAAGAGCATGAAGGTAGAACTAAAGGCTATTAGGAATGAAAAACCTTCACATGTTGATTCTTGCATGCTTAAGGAAGAAAATGAAAAACTTAAGGATGAGGTTAGTGTTAGTAATATATGAGAGATGTCCTAAGGCAATCGCCTTATGTATGAACCATTTATATGATAAATGAAGATTCACTATTTGAGTATACATGTTTCATGTATTTGATTGGATCTTAAACTCATTTACTGGATGTCCACGATACGATTCACAGCATGAGAGAATTTGTAAGTGGATCACAACTAGTGAGTATCTCTACGTGTGTAATTGTGATGTATCGGAATTATCCCTAGTCGATGAATTGATGGATTTGGACACCATCAATTCTGTCGAGACTAGCACGAGGTATACTCCTTGGTGTATCCAAGCAGCTGATTCTCACTGGCTGGAGACATTGTGATGTCCAGAGTTAATCGTGGATGCTAGTTATGGTAACTAGTTCATTGGAGTGACCAGCCGTAAGACTTCATATGGTTCTCTGCATATATAGATATGTCAATGAAGTTCTTACTGTGGCTTAAGTGCGATGTTCCTTTGACTTGCGGTATTCAAGTCATCTTGATCATGGAGACTTATGCTTTGACATCTTAAGCAAACATCTCTAAGGAGATGTGGACCCGGATGATTGGGTATAAGTCGAAGTGATCAAGGTGTTTGAATAGCCTATAAAGGATTCACCACTCCTTGCGAGGAGATGTATACCCATGGCCTCTCGTCGGATTGTTACTAAAGTCTTTGGCCAAAGCATTACATGTTTAGAGTAAGGTACTCTTCGATACATGTGGAGTAACTAGAATCTGTAGGACGAGGAAATGATACTTGGGCTAGGTGTGACGTAGTCAGCCTAGTGGGGACTGACACAATAGACCATGTCCTGAACCAAGTGGGTATAAGATGAGTGAAGGGAATGGGGCACGATTCATTCGAGCTACTGAAGGGTTTCGAAATAGTTCTGGATCAACCGTTGATCTTTTCGGTTAATTGGGGATCATGATGTACTACTAGGTGCCACTCATGATCGTTCTATAATTAATGGTTAATTATAGACGGCCAACATAAACCGAGAACCTATTTGGTCACACGTACAACGAGTGTAATCCAAAGGATTTAAAACGAGCTTGAGAATGGGATTCTCAGACCGAGAGAAACTATGTTTGGTTGGACCAAACATAAAGCGAGCATGAAATTGTTTCAGTCGTAATGGAAGCGTGGATGGGCCGTGTCTTATGAAGACATAATGGATGGACCAAAATGGTTTGGTTCTAATCCAATGGATGAGAATAAACCAAAGGGTTTGGTTTATATTAAACGAATGAACCAAAGGTTGGTTCGGTTCGTTTTAACTTAAAATAAACCATCATGGTTTGGTTTATTTTAACTTATCTTAATGGAGCGGGTTAACGGGCTTTATGGATATGATCCATTAATCATTAAGAGAATTAGTTCTCTATAAAATAGGGCTTAAACCCTAACCCTAATACTAATCAAGTTTTGGCCGCCCAACCTAGTTGCCGCCCACCTCCTTGGAGTTTTCGGCGCCCAACCCTAAGGTGCCGCCATCCAGCTTTTGTGCAGCCATCCAACTTGTTGCCGGCGACCAAGCTTCAGCCGGTGAACCTCCGGTGATCTCCTCTAGGTTCGGTGATAAGGTGAGCTTCCATCTCTCCTTGGCCGGCCTCTATTCCTCCACCAAAAGCTGTCCAGTTTTTTCTGGACAGCTTGTTTCTTTGTTGTCGGAGCGTCGTTTGGACGACGGTTAGTGCTCCGATAGCGCCTAACTTACCGGGGATTTGATCTCCGGTAATCCTCTGAGGTGGAGGACGAAGGATTCGTCAATTGGTTGACGAATACCTCTCCGGAGAAGCGAGTTTTGAGAACTCGTTTTAGGATCCGAATTTGGATTCGGATCGTGATCATCTCTCGATCACGTCGTCTTCAACACGAGGCTAGTAACCCGTATGAAGACGAAGCTCGTGACTTAGCGAAGTCATCCCGAGGAGCTCGGCGTGGATACGGATAGAGACGATTCTTACGAGGATCGTTCCGATTGATGCCGTTCCCGCTACACGTCATACGAAAGGTATAACGTAGATAATTTCTTTTATTGCAAATTTTAATTTACGGTTATGTCTACACTTGTTGTAATAGCATGCGTGTGTTGTGTGTGTTGTAATAAATATAGATTTATTATTTTTAATTGCTTCCGCTGTGCTCATGTTTACGAAACATGATCGAACACACACACGCCGCGGTGCCGGAAACCCAACAGTTAGTGAATTAAAAGCATGTTTAGAGAAATTCTCAAATGGCTCAAAATATCTTGATATGATTCTTAGTAGACAAAGAGCCATTTACAACAAGGCCGGTTTAGGATATAAGCCAAAAGAAAAAGAGGTTGCTTATGTTTCATTGATTAATAGGAAAGCAACCATTAAGGGTAAGGTTAAGAAAGCATGGGTACCTAAGAAGCTTTTACTTAATGTTACCGGTCCAAATGTTTGGGTACCAAAAGCTTGTGTTTTTCACGTGATTTAGGTAGGAGAGCAAGGTATGTGGATTGTGGATAGCGGTTGCTCAACACATATGACCGGGGATGTGAGCAAGTTCTCCACAATTAAGTATGTGAAGAAAGGAGCGGTGTCCTTTGGAAATAGTGGAAAACTCAAGATATTAGGTAGAGATACAATTGAGGTATCCCCCAAAATTGTCATTCACAAGGTTTTACTAGTTGAAAATATGAAATTTAATTTATTAAGTGTTAGTCAACTTTGTGATGCAAACTATCATGTTTCTTTTGAATCCTCTAAATGCATGATTAGGCACAAGGAATTAAATGATTGCATGTTAGTTGGATATAGGAAATCAAATATCTATTATGTTGATCTTTCATATGCTTCTAACATTTCTACTAAGTGTTTTGTTGCAAAAGAAGAGGAAAGTTGGCTATGGCATAGGAGATTGGGGCACATCAACATGAAAAACATAGCCAAGGTAGCCAAGATGGAGTTAGTCAAAGGACTACCAAAGATCAAGTATGTCAAAAATAAAATGTGTGATGCATGCCAAGAAGGAAAACAAACAAAAGCATCACACAAAGGTAAAACCCTAACTAATACCTCTTTACCATTAGAATTATTGCATCTTGACTTATTTGATTGTCATAGTACTCCATCTTTAAATGGTAACAAATATTGTTTGGTTATTGTAGATGATTTTTCTAGGTATACTTGGGTCTACTTTTTGAAACATAAGGATGATACCTTAGAAATAATCATAGGATTTAGTAAAAGGGTTGAAAATGAAAAGAGTCTCAAAATCAACCGGATCCGTAGTGATCATGGTGGTGAATTTGAAAACTTAAAATTTTCACAATTTTGTTTAGAGCAAGGGTACAAGCATGAGTTCTCTTGTCCTAGAACACCCCAACAAAATGGGGTGGTGGAAAGGAGAAATCGTGCCCTACAAGAGGCGGCTAGGACTATGCTTAATGCATATTCTCTACCTAGCTACTTGTGGGCAAAAGCGGTTAATATCGCTTGCTATATCCAAAATAGGGTTCAAATCCATAGGTTTTTAGGAAAGACACCTTTTGAATTATGGAATGGGACTATTCCCACAATTCATTATTTCAAAGTCTTTGGATGTAAAGTTTATATTTTAAACACCAAAGATAACTTAGGAAAATTTGAATCGAAAGCGGATGAGGGAATCCTAGTTGGATACTCATCTACAAGTAGAGGATATAGAGTCTACAATAAGAGAACCCAAGGGATTGAGGAATCTTCTAATGTTCAATTTGATGAAACCACTAGTACCTACCCTAGAAAGTCCTCCATTGATAAGGATATTAATGACAATAATCAAGACATTACCCAAAAACTTCAAAATTTGACCATTAGGGGTAATGATCAAGGGGGAGGAAGAGGAGATTCCGATGATGAAAGAAGGGAGGAAGATAACAATGATCAATTTGAAACCCCTTCTAGAAACCTAAGAATTCATCAAAATCATCCACTTGACCAAGTAGTAGGAGATCTATCTCAAGGAGTAAGAACTAGGTCATTTCATAGACCTCCTACTAGTCAAGTTGCTCTTATTTCACAATTTGAGCCCAAATCGATCAATGATGCATTACATGATCCGGATTGGATTTTAGCAATGCAAGATGAATTGGCTCAATTTGAGAGGAGTCAAGTATGGGAGTTAGTACCTAGACCCAATGATAGCACCATAATTACTACAAGATGGGTTTTTAGGAATAAGCTAGATGACCAAGGAAATATCACTAGAAATAAGGCTAGGTTGGTTGCTAGGGGATTTAATCAAGTTGAGGGGCTTGACTATGATGAGACTTATGCCCCGGTTGCTAGGTTAGAATCTATTAGGATTCTCTTAGGATATGCTTCCTACATGGTATTTAAACTTTACCAAATGGATGTCAAATCGACATTCTTAAATGGTTATATTAAGGAGGAAGTATATGTAGAGCAACCACCCGGATTTGAGAACATAGATTATCCAAACCATGTATGTAAGCTTAGGAAAGCACTATATGGGTTAAAACAAGCTCCCCGGGCATGGTATGAAAGATTGTCATCTTTCTTAATTTCTAAGGATTTTAGAAGAGGCCAAGTAGATCAAACTTTGTTTATAAAGTCAACATTAAAGGATATATTCATAGCCCAAGTATATGTTGATGATATCATTTTTGGGTCAACAAATAATGATCTTCTTCAAGACTTTATAAAAAATATGGAAAATGAATTTGAAATGAGTTTAGTTGGAGAGCTTACCTTTTTCCTAGGTTTACAAGTCAAACAAACCAATGAAGGTATTCATATTTATCAAACCAAATATGCAAATGAAATGATCAAGAAATTTGGTTTAGAGAATGCCAAAATTGTAACCACTCCTATGGCCACTAGCACTAGAATAGATAGTGATCATGAAGGTAAATCAATTGATCTTAAACTTTATAGGAGTATGATTGGTAGCCTACTGTATCTAACCGCTAGTAGACCCGATATCTTATTTGCGGTAGGTATGTGTGCAAGATACTAATCTTGTGCCAAAGAATCACATTTAGTAGTCGTTAAGAGAATTTTAAGATATATTAAAGGCACCCTAAATGTCGGGCTTTGGTATCCTAGGACTAGGTCGTTTGAATTTCTTGGGTATACTGATTCCGATTATGCCGGGTGAAAATTGGATAGGAAGAGTACTAGTGGTGGATGCCAATTTCTTGGGTCCTCCCTAGTTTGTTGGAGTAGTAGGAAGCAACATTGTGTTGCTTTATCAACCACCGAAGTCGAATATGTGGCTATGGGTGGTTGTGCAGCTCAACTACTTTGGATGAGACATACTCTTGTGGACTATGAGCTACACTACTCTAACATTAAAGTTTATTGTGATAATGTGAGTACCATCAACTTGACCAAAAATCCGGTACATCACTCTAGGACCAAGCACATTGAAGTGAAACATCACTTTATAAGAGATCATGTGGCAAGAGGGGATATTGAACTTAATTATGTAGAATCTAAGTCTAACCTTGCCGATATCTTCACCAAAGCTCTTCCCGAAACTGAATTTTCATCATTAAGGAGAGAGCTTGGTATGTGCTTTGTAGAGTAAAATTCTAGGTTTGCATGATCCTATACTTATATAGTATCTTTATACCTTGATGCATCTCACAAAAGCCTTAAGAAACCTTGATTTTTGTATTGAGATACTTAGAAACATGTGAGATGATAGGGAAGGTGTACTTGGCTCATCATGCTTGTTATGATGCATTACTATGAGCCAATGACACACCTAGAGACATAAATACCTTATGGACCAATCATTGGGAAGGCTTGTATTCAAGTAATGGATACATAGCTCTAAGAACATGGTTGGAAATTCCAAATAATATATATTTTAAACTATGTTTATCATATTTTGAAAAACAGTTTTTAAATGGAACACAAAAGTGATACAAAGTTTGCAAAATCTTTAGAACTTTTGTTAGTTTCCAAATTTATATCAATCTTGAAATCTGGAAGACATATATTTTTCAAACTATTTTTCCTTAATAAAGTATGATCTCAGAAATGTGTACACAAAATTTCGTGATTTTTCGAGGTTTCTAGAATTTCTAACGCATTTCTGAAGTTGGGCTGAAAAGGTTGAAATTTCGATTTCAGTGTACTGATCGTGTTCGTAAACCATGATCGATACACTGTATTCTTTGATAAAAAGCTCCATTTTATGATATTTAGTGTATTTTTGATATCCTAAAACTATAGTATGATAATATTGCATATACATAAAGGTTTAGGACTGATTAATGCAGTGTTTTAGGGGGAGTTTCATAAATTATATCTTTTTTATCCCCAAAACCATTGTTGGTGCAAAGTTAGGACTTAACTTTTGAATTTTTGATTGTGCTTTGCTTCAAATATTATTTACACATTATAAAGCATATCTTGGATTAAGGGGGAGCTTAATTTCCATCTTATACCTTAGTCCAAGATCCAACACCTTTAATTCTTTCACTTTTGAATCCTTCTCTTTTTGATGTATGTCAAAGGGGGAGAAGGAATGTTTATGTTAGATGATTATGTGTGTATCTTTAAAGACCTAACTTAAATGATTGTCAAACATCAAAAAGGGGGAGATTGTTGGTGCAACAATGCTCCAAGCATTTATATGTTTTGATGTTTGGATAATCATCTAAGTTAGGCAATATCTTGTGATCTAATTGCGAATATATTTTAAGTAACAGGGAAATCCAAGGATGAAGACTTGGTAAAAGAGAAGTCCAAGTATGATCTTGGCAAGGAAAAGTCCAAGGGATGGACTTGGCAGCATAAGACCAAGCTTGTAGTCTTGGCAGCGTAAAGTCCAAGTGAACCTTGGCAAAGGAAGTCCAAAGTAAGGTCTTGGCAGCATAAGTCCAAGCATAAAGTCCAACATTTGGCAAACCCAAGACATGACGAAACCAAGGAAGCTCTTGGAAGCAAAGCGCAAAGGATGAACAAGTCGCGGACTTGAGGGATCCCGAGGCGCAAGGCTTAATGAGGAGCTAGAAGGTTGAGTCTAGGTCTAGGTGTAAAATCATGTGAATTACTCATACTTGATGAGTATCGATCGGCGATACGATGTATCGATCGGCAGTCGCTGTAGTCGAGGTGAAACCAGCCATCGATCGAGCCTTGGTCGACGATCGGTGATGTTGTGATCGGTCATTGCGACCGCTCGTGCGATCGGTGATCAAGGAGAAAATCGCCACATGCGGTCTCACTCGACTCGCCTTGATCACTGATCGATCACTCCATCGGTCGGTGATGGAGGATCGATCGGTGATCACACTGGCCATTGGAAAATGTGGCTATGAATCTCTGCGGATCTGCATGGTCAGAAGTCGTTGGTTTCGGTGGCATTCGACTGATGGCAAGCATCAGTCGACTGATCGAATAGGGAAAAATAAAGGGGCCTTGGGGAGCTTGGTGAAGCTAGTGCTCTTACTCCTAACTACACCCTCGTGCTCACCAAGCTTTCCCAAGTGTTTTAGCAATCAAAAACCTCCTCTTCTCTTGTTATTAATCATCCATCATTGTAAAGAAGAGGAGAGCATTGTAAGAAAGGTTTCGCCACCTTGGTTCATCCAAAGGAGGTGTTTAGTGAAACTTGGCTAGGGCTAATCCACCTTACGGATTGCCGTGGAGTAGGAGCGTCATCTCCGAACCACGTACATCGGGTGTTAGCGTTGATTTTCTTGTTTCTTATTTGTATTCGTATTTGTATTTGTATTGCTTCCGCTAACTTGCTTGTAGAAACGAAGAAAGGCTAATCACCCCCCCCCCTCTAGCCATTACAAGGGTCCTAACAAAAATCAAATGAGTCCAATAATCCATCTTTATGGAGTTGGGATATGCGTTTTTCATTTATGTGACCTAGGCGACAGTGCCAGAGATATGTTTGGTTCAAATTATTCGATTTGAACCGTTTGGTATTTACGTTATAAATTGGGTTTTCTAAATCTAGAACATAGAGACCATTCATAAGTGGTGCATTACAATAGAACATTTCATTCAAATAAATGGAACAACATTTGTCTTTTATTATAAAAGAAAAGTTTTTCTTGTCTAAACAAGATATAGAAATTATGTTCTTCGTTAATGCAGGTATAGAAAAGCACTCCTCTAGTTCTAAGATAAGCCTAGTGGGCAAAGACAAAGAATATGTTCCTACAACTACAGCAGCAACTTTTGCGCCATTGCCTACTCGTAGGTCTACTTCGCCCTTTGCCATTAGTCTACTATTTCTCAGTCCCTGCACATTAGTACAAATGTGAGATGCACATACGGTATCTAATACCCATGTATAAGAAATAGATAGATTAACTTCTATAACGTGTCTACCTGAGGCAGAAGTTCCACTTCTTTTCTTCTTTACTTACTCAAGGTAGACTTTGCAGTTCCGCTTCCAGTGTCCAGTCTCACTGCAATGGAAACAGTCCCCTTCCTTAGGTACTTTACCTTTACCCTTTGAAGTGGATGAATTGGCCTTGCCTTTGGCTTGGGTCTTACCCTTGCCTTTGCGCTTACCTTTGCCCTTCTTGACCATTAGTACGTTACTAACTTTCTTCTTGAGATTCGGTTCAGCAGTTCTTAACATGCTGAGAATCTCAGGCAAAGGCTTATCAATTTCATTCATGTTATAATTCATGACGAATTGATTATATGCTTCCGGCAATGATTGCAGGATAACATCGGTTGCCAATTCTTAGCTCAGTGGAAAACCTAGTCTTTCAAGGTTCTCAACGCACTTATCATTTTAAGTACGTGAGTTCCTACAGTGTTCCTTCTTGCATCTTGCATGCAAAAGAGCCTTAGACACTTCAAAACGCTGCGTCTAGCTTGTCCTTGATATAGTTGTTTCAAATGCTCAACCATACCATAGGCATCCATGTTCTCATGTTGCTTCAAGCTCGTAGTTCATGGTGGCAAGCATAAGACATGACACATCTAATCGTCATCTTGATGCTTCTTATAAGCATCCTTTTCAAAGATGAGTGGCGCGGCTGGTGTTTCAGGATAGGCTTCTAGGACATACAGTTTACGTTCTTGCTTGAGGATAATCCTCAAGTTTCTATACCAGTCTAGAAAGTTAGCTCCATTGAGCTTGTCTTTCTCAAGGACAGATCGCAAGTTGAGGGGGTGTGTCGTGTTAGATGACATGGTGATCTACAACATTAAAATGCAAAATTAAGTATCATACCTAAGTCATTTAATTAGGCCTTTAATTAAATGAGGCTCCATCTAAATTCTCATAGCTTTGATATGAGCTAATCATTGATGTAGGCAAACACATTTTGCTTACATCATTAGCTTCTATTTAGATATAAATTTATATGGGATAAAGATCCACATCATACTTCGTCTTGAGTTAGCTTTGGCTAATCGCCCAAGACGTAGTATGATTAGGTAGGCAATCTTTTGCCAATTACATCTGATGTAACTCTTTAATAGCTTTGGTTAAGTTTAGATTAGTTTAGTGTTTATTCCTAAACCAGCTTCCAGGCCGTGGCGAGGCACAGAGGCCTTCTTTGATATCGGAGCAACGACCACTTTCTAAGACAAAGCTGATGTTCGGAAATCACACAAAACTAATTTTTAAAACTTATGTTCAAAGCTAATATATGCCTCTACTTTCTTAATTAATTAAGAAAAACTTAATTAAGTCTTAACCAAGTTTGATAGCGGGACATCACGATTGTCCACTCGCACTCTTCCAAGATAAAATGCATTGCTTTGGCAAACCCAACAACAAATGATCGAGGAAGTAGTGAGTACCAAACTTTGGTAGGCATATCGTTTTTGACTTATTAAGAAATAAACTTAAACATGCATCACATACATATTAGCATACATCACATATAAGCTAAATTAACATGCATCACATACATATTAAACTAAGCGTGTCATGGTTATGACCCTTATTCTACAATCTTCTCAAGCCAATGAAAAGATTGATTGGTCAACCTAGGGATAGCATCTTCTCCCAAGTGCTTCCTTTTGGTTGTCTTGTGTTGTTGACTTCCTCCTTGTAACGTCATCTTCCAATGGACCCTCCATCTTTGTTGTGTATATTACAAAAGGAGAAATACTCGAGTTACATTCGAGTCTAAAACTAATTTTACAATAAGAATTTTAGGAGAAAGGCACGACACGCAGGCCGTATTAAGAATTACAACACACACATTCACAAACTTTTTGGGACTAGGCCATAACCATGCACCATGTCAATTTTAACTTTTAAAAGACATCGGATATTTTATTATGTTTGAAAAAATTGCTAATGCAATTATCAACTCATAATAAAATTTATCCTACTTCTATATCATATATAAAATAGAGAAAACCTATTTTTTTTATACGATCTTTCGCAAGTGGCTCTGATACCACTGTAGGGATTTTTTATGCAAAATAGCATATGCGCAACGGAAAAATAGGATCCCTTCCAAGTGATCCTTGCGAAAGAAAACCTCGTACAAAAAAATAAATTTCTCAAAACCTATCTTATAGGAGAATATTACCTTTGTTGCGTGCCCTTTTTAATCCCGCTTCTCCTTGGGTTTGTTGGATCTTTTAGCACGTTCAAATGTCCGTGCCTCTATATGTATCCACACGAGCAAGCTCTTGTCTCACAAAAGAAACTAGAAGAGCTCTCCTTTACTTCTTGCTAGAGAAGTCCCTAAAGGAGAGGAAGGTAGGGAAAAAGAGAAAGGAAGAAGAATACCACTCTTCTTGCTAGCCTACACTCACAAAAGCCACACAACCAAAGTCTCTCACCACCAAGCTCTCTCCAATCCTCAAGCTTCCACCAAGTTGGCCGGCCACCCCATGGAGTGTTTTATAGGATTGAAAAAACCTTTCACCTCCTATCACATTCAATGCAATCAATTGCATTGAAAAATAATCATGTGGAGAAATTCCAAAGGTCAAAACCCTTTGTCTCCTTCCACCTCATCAAGCTTAGGTGGCATGCTTATGTGGCATGCTTAGGTGGCATGCTTATGTGGCATGCTTATGTGGCATTCATGCATGTTGAATTAATCTTATTAATTCAATAAGTTTATGTTATCATATTAAATTAATCTCATTAAATCAATAAGGTAACATATTGAATTAATCTTATTAAATCAATTAAGCTTAGGCTATCATGATAACATATTTATTTAATCTTATTAAATTAATAAGCTTAGCATATTGAATTAATCTCATTAAATCAACAAGCTAAAATTCTCATTAAGCTTAAAGTCCAAAAACCATTTTGTACTTAAGCTTATTCCCAAATTATTCTAGTCAAACTAGAATGCACTAATTCTTCTAATCATCATGCTCTTTGTGTGTGACCCTATAGGCTCTCATAACGTTGGCAGTGGATCTAAACTCTTTTAGATACACAAGCAATGAGCGACATCTAGCAATACATCATTGCTACCCAAGTTACGAAATAAGTCAAGATCCGACTAACCTTTCCGTGACTACTATAATGTATGTGTCCTTCTATCCTTGATATCGATTGACCAATGAGGCATGACCGTGTCATCCTCGATCAATCTATGTGTTTCTTGATCACGAGTAAACTAACTCAAACAAATGAGCTCAATATCTCATATTGACTCATTCGAGCATGGTCATGCGTTTTAGTAGTTCTACTCAATCAAGGGGCCCACCGATATCACTCTCGTCATATGAGAGGGATAGATCCCATCTACATCACTCACATCCCTCCGCATAATTTGTTATATACCCAGTAATCGCCTTTATGGTCCACCCTATTACAGGTGACGTTTGACGATACCAAAGTACATAACTCCTTATGTAGGGAACCGTAGTGACTTCAGGTTTGAGGACTATTCATACCAATAGTCACATGAGAAAGTTTATGACACTCATATGACGATCCATGAAACTTTCTCATGGCGGGTCAGTTCAGTATATATTCTCTAATATATACCCATGTGTCAACTTGATATCATATATCCATGACTTGTGAGATCAAGTCATCAATTGACCTACATGCTAGTCTTTATGTATTAATATTTCCCTTGCATATTAATACTTGACTAGGAACATTTAGGAAAGTGTTCTCTACAGCCTCTCATAATCAATTCTGCCAATTGATGTGCTGTAGATAAGAACCTACATTTCTAGGGCATTATTATATTTAATTTAGCTGGCACTAGCAAGACGTAAATATAATAACCAATCCTTTGCCTTTATAGAATATGATACAAAATGTTCCCTATTCAACCATCACATGATTGGTTCTAGGGCTATAACTAACAACCTCCACCTAGCTTGGTGCAAATGAGAGAATAGTGAAAGCTTGCGGAGTGATTCACCGTGGACGAATCGGGTCGTGGACTAGCGACAAGAGCCGTGAACCACGTTACGACTTTGTGTTAGCGTTTGTATTCTTGTTATTGCTTTATCTTTATTGTTTATACTTTCGCTTGTGCTAACGAATTTGTAGTCGAGCAATCGACGAGAAAATTCCACCATACACGTATTAGGCTATTCACCCCCCTCTAGCCGGCCAACCTCGACCCTACAGGGGAGCCTAAGGGCCGTCAAGTTTTTCCTTATAAAGCATAAGAAGTGTCCCTCTCTTACAATCATTTTCATCGCCATGCACACTCCTAGGTCGATCCTAGGGCTCCCCTCTATACTCTCTAATGAAGTGTAATCGTAACCCATCCTATGGCAAATGTGGGTAAGTAGGCCTCCCACATTAATCTCTCCTCTTGCTGCTTTGCCCATCTTAACTAAGTGTCTGATGAAGTGGGACCCTACATCGATGCTACTCCTTTCTTGTAGCATGTCCCAGAGGCAAAGTAGCTCGCTAGCTCTTACTACACCTTCACTCTCCCTACGACCAAATATAGTACTGGCCGTGATTCGGTGGAGGTATCGAAAAATGGGGTTTTGGAGACGCGATGCTTTGGCCCTAGAAGGGTCATAAGCGTGCTCCCCTGTCAATTCAGTCCAAAAGATCCGAGAGTTAAACCCAATAGGGGTTCTTCTCTCTCCCCCACTCGGCAAGACAAAGCATGAATTCCATTGGTGGAGGGTCCATTCATGCTCAATGTTAAATATTCTAAAAGTTATCCTCCCCTCTTCACTCTCTCTACCCGTTAAAATTTCCGTCTCTAAGGAGCTTAAAAATTCTAGGACTACCCTAGGGTAGGTTCGGTGTCTTATTCCCATTATCTCTTCCCACCCCATTTTTGCAAATAGGGCTTGAATGTCTCCCAACAACTCTAAGGACTCTAGCAAATCTTCATCAAGGTACCTAGTAACAGTGAGTTTATGAGTAGAAAGTATATTATATCTATCTCTATGTTCATTATTGCGAAAAAGGAGGGTTGGTAGAGCGTTACCCTCCTTCGGAGCTTGAGGGGTGTCGGTTCTCCTTGCTCATTGCTCCGAAACACCGGATCGAGGTGCCACATGCTTGGTCCTCCTCATCCTTGCTTCTTTTGGCTTCCTTGAAGGTTGAAAAATCTTCTGGGTGGTGGGGAAGAATAAACCACACGACTAGGACAAGAGAAATCGAAGTATATGACACAAATGGAGCGAAAACACACGGCTCACCCTACTTAACCCTTTCACGACACGACCCTGTGAAAACACATGGCCAGGCAGTGTGCGCCTCAGATCAGTCGGGCACGGCCGTGAAAAAACACACGGCTAGACCGTGTGTCCCCTTTCTTCTCCCCTTTTTGCACCGCGGTTCGAATTTCCTCATACGCCTCACCGTGTAAGCTAATATTGATTTTATTTTTACCTAGCAAAGTTCTCTTCTGACCCTAATGCTAAATGAAATGGAAATCAAAGTTTAAATTAACTAAATGCATGCAATACAATTAAAGGGAAATCTAAAAACTAAACTTGGGTTGCCTCCCAAGAAGCGCTTTGTTTAAGGTCATTTAGCTCGACCTCACTCCATTATCAACTTGGATTTGGAGGTTCAGTGAACCTCCATTCATTGGTCTCGGAATCTTCATCTGGGGGCCTCGGCTTTAACCTGTTGAAAGTGAAGTCGTCTAGGTAGGGGGCTTTACACTCTGAAAGGCTAAAGAGGATGATCTCCCCATCTACCTCTAGGGAGATCTGGTGTGTCTTGACATCTATGCACGCCCCCGCAGTTGCCAGAAAAGGCCTTCCCAAAATAACGGGATTCTAGAGATTGGGTCCTGTGTCTAGTATGATGAAGTCCGTTGGTATCACAAAATTTTCAATCACCACAGGCACCTGTGGTAGCATGCCGACGGGTTCTTTGACTGAGTCGTCCCTCATATGAATACCAAGATTCGCTGGTTGGAGCCCATTTAGTCCCATCTTCAGATAGTATACATAGGGCATCACACTTACTGATGACCCCAAGTCACACAGTGCTTCATCCAAGCTTTCCCCATATATCGAGCAGGGGATAACAAATTCACCGGGGTCCTCAAGCTGTGGTGGAATCTTATCTTCAATTTTAGCTTGGTCAGGTAGGGTGGAAATCATGGTTACACACCCCTTAGCAAATCTGTTTCTCTGCCCCACTCCCTCATTGTATACTCCTTCCTCTTTAGCCTGACTTGGCTTGGGTACTGATGGAGAACTATCCATAGATTTCGACACGATTTGGGCTATTCGAGCCACTTGTGTCTCCAACATCCTTGTGTGACTTGCAAGACTGTCAACGGTGGCCTTTAAGTCTCTGAGTGACTCCTCTTTTTTCTGATGTTGGCGATGAAATTCCTCATTGGCCTTTATTTGGGTAGCAATGAAGCCTTCCATCATCAATTCCAGTCTAGACTTCTATTGCTTCTGTTGCCCATTGCCCTGCTGCTGCCCATACCCTCCTGATGGTTGGAAATTCCCCAAGTTATTCTTATAGGAGAAATTCGGGTGATTCCTCCATCCGGGATTGTAGGTACTAGAGTATGGATTATTGGGCCTTAGATTGTAGTCCCCAACCACATCAACATGCTCAATCTGCTCTTCTGAGGTTTCCTGCCCTCTATAGTAGTCCTCTCGATATGCTGCTAGGTGGCCTATGGAGTTGACAGCATATCATCCTGCCGCAGGAGCTGGGTGACCACGTTCGGAAGCCCATTGATGGTGTTTCTGGCCACCTCTTCTATCAGCTCTTCCGCTTCCTCTATGGTCTTATTCATAAGCGCTCCTCCTGCAGCAGAATCCAGGGACATCTTCTTGGCGTACGCGATTCCATTGTAGAAGATGTGGATCACCAACCACCTTTCCAGTCCGTGGTGGGGGCATTGGTAGAGTAGCCCATTGTAGCGATCCCAAGCCTCAAATAAGGACTCCCTCTCCTTCTGACGAAAGCTCGTGATAAGATGGCATATGTGAGCAGTCTTGCTTGGTGGGAAGTATTTATTCAAAAACTGCTGCTCACATTGCTCTCATGTAGTGATGCTTCCCGAAGGTAGGGAGTGAAGCCATGCGTTAGCCTTATCCCACTGCTCAATAGGCTCAGGCGGATCGTGTCAGCAGGGACTCCGTTCATCTTCATTGTTGAGCATATTTCCAAAAATGCCTCTAGGTGACGGTTCGGGTCTTCAGTCGCAACTCCCCCAAATTGACTCTGTTGGACCATATGTATAAGTGTTGGTTTAAGTTCAAAGTTGTTTGCCAAAATAGATGGTCCAGCTATAGTCGACCTAAATCCTCTAGCGCTAGGAGCTGCATAATCCCGCAGAGGTTGGCTACCTATATGTACTTCGGATGTAGCTTGGTCCTCCATCCTCTACTGTTCTGCTTTACGACGATGAAAGGTTCGTTCGATTTCTAAGTCGATCAGAATCAGGCCTTCCAATCCTAAGCGTCTAAGCATACGAATAACCGAGCCACAAAAATTAGGAGTGCTACATAATACTAAGAAACAGGAAATAAACAAATCTAGCTAATAAAATCAAAGAGGCAATAAGGAAATAGAAAACTACTGCTAAAATAAAAAGACAAACTAAATCTAAATATGGAAAATATAAAACTAAAGTAAATGAAGCAAACTAAAAAAAAATTAAACAAGTAAATAAATCTAATCCTAAGTCCGATCCAATTTTCCACTTCTCGATTCGATATCGAATTGATCAGTCCCCCGCAACGGCGCCAAAAACTTGATGCACGCGAACGCGACTTCAAATCTCGCGACGGAGACCGTCAAGGACTCGAAGCGCGTGCTTGCGCTCAACACCCTCAAGTGCACGGATGTCGTCAAGTAATAAAAGATTATCGATCCCACAGGGACTGAGATTCGAGTACCGATTTGTTCAGTGGGTGAAATTGTTCGGAAGTAAAATCTAAAGGTTTCGATTGTGAGGGTTGTCGGTGGACTAAACTCTAGTACGGTGTCACATGGAGGAAGAAAGGAGCGTTCTGAGATCTTTAAAAGGGATTCTAGGACTTCGGTTTCACTTGTGTGTCGCAAAACAAGCTATCAACTGGGTGTTGTCTAAACTTCTAGCTATGGTTTTGTGGAAGGGACATCATACACTATCCTGATGAGCCACTGCATCTATCGGGAGCTATCTCTGCCTTACATGGACGAGATAGGCAGTACGAGGATGCTAAATCAATCCCTGCGACGAACCGTTTCCAGTTCCATCGTATCCTTCTACCCACGGTTACAGGAGATCAGGTTTACCCCTAGGTTTCTTGTATAAATCCCCTAAATCTTATATACGAGGGTTGTCACCCCTCGTATCGCCTGAGCATAGTAGGTAGAAAACCAAATATGCATAGATATTGGTATAAACAATTTCCAATTGCAAATTCAAACTCAGAAATAGAATTCAATTTGAAGCAACATGTCATGCGTACACAAGTTACTCCATAATCCTAGAATCGAAGGAACTACTCCATATATAGAAGAGGAGAATCACAAGGCATGTTCATGTTCGAATATATCAGAAATAAAATGCAAGAACAAGAGGTTACAATGCCGATGTGGCCTTCTCTCCGGCATTGAAGTGCAGAACTTGGATCTCCGGCGGCGTTCTTCCTCCCCGTTGCGAGTTCCCGAAGCTTTTTAGGGCTTCGGTGTGCTGTCCTAGTCGTCGTGCCTCCCCCTAGGGTTTGGGCAGAGCTCTCCTTATATAGACATCACATCGGATCACTGCAAAATTTAGAAAAAACCCTAATCGAATAAATCTGCTGGGTCACCACACAATTGTGTGTTTCCACATGGCCAGGCCTTGTGCGGCCATGGGGTGGCTGATCTCACCCATTGGACATAGCCGTGTGTAGCCACACGCCCTAGCCGTGTCCCATTCTACGTCTAGCTACAAAATGCCCTTCTTTTGCTCCGAAAGTGTGCCTTTTCCCCCGGAATGCTATCCTGCACATAAAAGTACAAAGAGCATACCTCCGAACCAGAAAATAAGAAATGTATGCAAAACAAAGTGACATATGCATGAAACTAACATAAAATGTAATGAGATGTGAGCGAAAACTACTCCTAAAACCCTATATGTTTTGCTCACATCAAATATCATTAGGTATTGAATTTAATATTAATCGTGTTACCTTATCATTTCTTTTGAAATCTTGGACTTGCTCTTTGGTCCATCTTTTCTTCTTGAGGTATCCACCTTTTTGACCTCTTGGAATTTGAAACCCCTTCACTAGGATCATCCAATCTTCAAAGTTCATCATGAAGAAGTTCTCCATTTATGCCCTCCATTGCTTAAATCCTTCTTGTCCATAGAAGGTGTATGGGATTGGAGTATTGATATCTCATCCCAATTTTTCTTTAAATTCTATCTTCTTTCCTCTAGCGCTTTGCTCCCGATTGTTTATCCGTAGAAGAGCTCCTAGCTCTTATACCAATTGTAGGAACGTTGATGAGCGCTAAAGGGGGGGTGAATGGTGCGTCTTCGTTGACTTGAGGGAATTCGATCATGCTTGCAACAAAACTTGTTATGCACAGCGGAAATAAAGATAATAAAGCAATAACAAAAACACAAGCATACAATTACACAATCGATATAACGTGGTTCAGAACCTTAGGATTCCTACTCCACAGATTGAGCTCGAATGAGCCCTAGCGATGTCAATACCACCACTAATCAATAACACTCCTTCTCGACAACAAGTCGGAGGCGGAGAAAACTCTTACAATAGATTACAAAAGTAATACAAGATAAAACAAGCAAATACAAATGAAATACACAAAACAACATAAAGAAAACTTTACAACTATTGATTTGGATGCTTGCTTGTTTGATTTCTTGAATTGCAATTGAAGACCCTGATTTGCACTAGCAAATCGCTCTAAATTTCCTAAGAAATCACTGCCAAAAACCTTCCCTTCGAGCTCCCTTTAAAATCAGAACTCATGTTTATTTTCGCCAGCTGCGTCGACTAGTCGTACCCGTAAGTCATTGCTCACAATGACTTAATCCACACCGAAAAACTCCACGAATACCTCATCACCGACGCCCTTAGCCGATCGATGTGCCGATAGCCGACGATCGATCGTCTCAGAAGGTTCCAGTTCGCGACCACAACCATCAGTCGACTGACCTACTTGGCAGTCAACTGATCAAAGGCAGTTGAGGCTGCACCTCGACTTGGGCTCTAGTCGAGGCTTTCTTGCGTCTGTTCGGCTGCAGTTGAGGCCAATCGAGGCGCTGCCTCAACTGGGACTCCAGTCAAGGTGCCAGTCAAGCCGCCTTGCATCTGTGGCCGCAATTCGACAGCAGTCGATCTCCAATGGACTCCCATCAGTCGACTAGTCATAATCCTAGTCGACTGATCAATGTCGACTTGGCTGCCAAGTGTCAAAACACTTGACCAGTCGACTGGTCCATGACCCCAGTCGACTGATACACCTCAACCATGAGGTTTAACTCAAGTATGATGCCCTCATACTTGCTAGACCACCCTTAGTCTAGACCTAAGCCTTCTAGCCACCTCCATCAGCATCATGCCTATTGGATCCCTCCAAGTAATCCATGACTTGTTCATCCATACGCTAGCCTTCAGTGCTTCCATCAGCTATTATCATGTTAACGTGGTCTATACCGCCAAGACACATTTGGGCTTACGCTACCAAGACACACGCTTAGACTTTACGCCACCAAACCATTGGACTTATGCTACCAGGACTCCACCCTTGGACTTTACGCCGCCAATATCAATCCTTGGACTTCCCTTGCTAACCCATGTTGGACTTTCCATTTGCCAAGACTCAAGCTTGGACTTTCCCTTGCCAAGACCAATGCTTGGACTTTCTATGCCAACCCATATTGGACTTTCCAATTGCCAAGACTCAAGCTTGGACTTTCCCTTGACAAGACTCATGCTTGGACTTTCCATGCCAAGTGTCCCACTTGGACTTCTCCATCATATGGTCAACCATATAGTCAACTCATTGTCAAACAATGGTCAACTCATTGTCAAACATCAAAACACAAATATCAAGATACTACTTGAGTCAAACTCGAGTCTGGTCAATCGTGACCTGGGTCGATTGCATCAACAAAGTGTTGTTGCATTCCAGACCTTCAAGAGTAATCCAAAGTAATCAATAAGAAAGAAATCAAGAGTTCTTTGTCTAAAGTTTTCTTTACTTGTATTAGCTTATTGCTTAGTATACTTGTTGTATTTTTTGTATTACTATTGTAATCACTTTGTAAGTGGTTTCTCCACCTCCAGAGTGTTTTCCGAAAAGAAGAGGTTCATTAGTGGTGATGTGCATCACTAGAGTTCACTTGAGTTCGACTTGTGGAGTACGAACCCTTGGTTTCGAACCACATTATATCTCTTGTGTTGTGCTTGTATTATTGTTATCATTTGTATTTGTATTTGTATTCTGCTACGCTAATAACAATTGTAGATAATCAATTGAACGAACGCGATCGAATTCCAAGCGACGAAGCAAAATCGCTATTTACCCCTCCCCCCCCCCCCCCCTCCAACGATGCCATTGTTCCTAATAGATGAGAGACTTTTTGATGTATGATAAAGGGGGAGAAATGAAGGGTTTAAGTTAGAAAACCTTCATTATGCCTTGGCATAAGAAGAGTCAAGTTGGGCTTATGAGTTAGCCTAACTTAAAGGCATTGTTAAACATCAAAAAGGGGGAGATTGTTAGTGCAATCGGCCTCAAGTTAATGTTGACCAAGCTCGCGTGGGACTCGAGTAGTGTTTTGACATTTGACAATATGTATAATCATATGAATAATGGATAGTTTAAGACATCCAAGGTCATATGAGGGAGATTATTAGGAGAAGATTGTTGGAGCAATCAACCTCAAGTCAAGGTTGACCAAGCTTGAGTAAGACTCGAGTGAAATTCCAAGTATGAATACTTGGCAAGGAGAAGTCCAAGTTTAGAGACTTGGTAAGGGAAGTCCAAGTATGGATACTTGGAAATGGAGAAGTCTACTTGGCAAGGAGAAGTCCAAGTTTGGAGACTTGGTAAGGGAAGTCCAAGTATGGATACTTGGAAATGGAGAAGTCCAAGAATGGATTCTTGACAATGGTAAGTCCATGTGTGTAGTCTTGGCAGTGTAAGTCCAAGTATGAATATTTGATAAAGGAAGATCCAAGAGTGTAGTCTTGCCTGTGTAAGTCCAAGTGTGTAGTCTTGGCAGCGTAAGTCCTAGAGGCACGACCTCTTGGCAAAGGTATACCCAGTAGCATGACAAAGTCGATGAAAGCACTTAAAGGCTAGCGCAAGGGTGAGGAGTTGTGGACTCAAACCAAAGGTGCAAGGCTAGTGGAAGTGACTTAAAGGCTTAAGTTTAGGCTAAGTGTACCCAATGGCAAGATGAAGCCGATAGAAGCACTTGAAGGTTAGCAAAAGGGTGAGGAGTCGTGGACTCGAACTAAAGGCGCAAGGCTGATGGAAGTGGCTTGAAGGCTTAGGTATTGGCTAAGAGTAAGTGTCAAGTATGAGGGAATCATACTTGGGCCTTAAACCTCAGTTTTAAGGTTTACTAGTTGATTAGGCCTTAATCCAGTCGATTGGCCGAGTGCTCGACATTCGATTGTTAGTGCCTATAAGATTGATATATCTCCACAATGGTATGATATTGTCTACTTTGGGCCTAAGCCCTCATGGTTTTATTTTTGAGTTTTACCCAAAAGGCCTCATACCAATGGAGATATCTTTTTATCTTATAAGTACATGATCTTTTCCATGTCTTACCAATATGGGATTTTGATTGTATTTTCCATACTCCCAACAATCCCCCCTTCAAATGAAGGACCACATTGAATCCCCCCTCAAGTCTATCTATCCTTGAAGGACTTCCTCTGCTTAATGTCTGATCCTTAACCCACCAAGACTTCCTGCCAACTTTCTGGTCCTCCTGACCCAGTTTGCTTAATGTCCGATCCTTAACCCACCAAGACTTCCTGCCAACTTTCTGGTCCTCCTGATCCAGTTGGACTTCCTGCCAGTTATCCATTCCTCTGGCCCAACTAGACTTCCTGTTAGTTGTTTGGTCCTCCTGACCCAACTAGACTTCTGCTTAGTGTCTGGATCTCTTGATCTGAACATAGGATCTCCATTTCCTTCGTTCAAGGTTCATGGCTTGACATGAACCATGACTCTGATACCAATTGTTAGTGCTTATAAGATTGATATATCTCTACAATGGTATGATATTGTCCACTTTGGGCCTAAGTCCTCATAGTTTTATTTTTGGGCTTTACCCAAAAGGCCTTATACCAATGGAGATATCTTTTTATTTTATAAGCACATGATCTTTTCCATGTCTTATCAATGTGGGACTTTGATTGTATTCCCCATACTCTCAACATCGAGAGCTCAGAAGACTCAGGCGGTCGACTAGGATTATGGACCAGCTGATTGGTCGAGTAGTCGACTCAGAAAAATTGACTGTGGCTTTGGCAGTCGACTAGTGGATTGTACCAGTGACTGCTAGGGTTGAGTAGTCGAGTGGCTTCAGTGGATAAGAGCACATAATATTTTTGAGTCGACCGCTGACTTATAGCAGTCGATTGATGGCTATTATAGGACTCTTAAGGATTGGCTAGAGGGGGTGAGAATAGCCTCTTTTGATTTCTATAAGATGTTAGCGGAAGCAAAGAAATAATATAATTAAGAATGAAAATAATGCTAACAAAAATGTTTAACGTGGTTCAGAGATGACACTCATACTTTACGACAATCCGTAAGGTGGATCAACCCTAGCAAGCCTTCACTAAAAATCTCCTTTTGATGATCACACCAACGTGGAGAAGACTTCTTACAATTACACTCTTCTTCTTACAAGATGATGGAGTTAAAATGGAGAAGAAGAGGTTAAGAAATACTAAAAAACTTGGAGAAGACTTGGTGAGCTTGAGAGCAAAGATTGGAATGAGAGCACTAGCCCTCTCAAGCTTCCCAAGGCCTCCTTTTATAGAGAAAATGTTGATTTTCCCTTTTAGCCTGTCAGCAATCGACTGATGCATACTAGCAGTCGACTGCTGCCACTATTGACCGAATCCAATGGCTTCTGACGAAGCCTGACCTCGATTCATCACTACCCAATGGAACTCTGACCAGTCGACTGCTCATACCAGAAGTTGACTAATCAAGCCATCAGTCGACTGATCCAAGCAATCAGTCAACTCAAAATGTTTCTGTGTTCGTGTCCACCTCCATCAGTTGACTTCCCTTCCTTGTAGTCGACTGATCAGGTCACTAATCGATTGCCCAAAGTAGGCAATCAACTACTGGTGGCACACAGCCGTAGTCGAGCTCCAATCGACTCTTGCTAGTCGACTGGGTCATAACTCCAGTTGACTGTTCAGGCCTTCTGGACCCTTGAGTGCTGAAAACTCGAGACCAATCGACTGGACAAGACCCCAGTCGACCGGCATACTCCAAGTATGATCGATTCATACTTGAAACCAATACCCTAAACCTAGACTCAACCTTCTAGCTCTTCCTTCAACCTTGCGCCTCCAGGATCCCTTCGAGTCAACGACTCCTTCATCCTTGCATTTGCCTTTAAGAGATTCCCTCGGTTTCATCATATTTTGGGTTTCTCCTTTGCCAAAGTTTGCTTGGACTTTACGTCGCTAAGACTACATGCTTGGACTTCCTTTGCCAAGGTCCGCTTGGACTTTACGCCGCCAAGACTACATGCTTGACTTACACTGCCAAGACCTTCCCTTGGACCTTCCTTGCCAAGATCCACACTTGGACTTCTCTTTACCAAGTCTTCATGCTTGGATTTTTTTGTCACTTAACACATTCATGATTAAATGACAAATATTGTCTAACTATAAATGACTATCCAAACATCAAAATACATAAATGCTTGGGGCATTGTTGCACCAACAATCTCCCTTTTTTTTATGTTTGACAATCATTTAAGTTAGGTCTTGAAATATATAATAAAAGCATCATAAATCCAATATGTAATTCTAACTTAAATTCTATTTTCTCTCCCTTTGACACACATTAAAAAGAGAAAGGAACATAGAAAATAAGTTCATGACTGAGTAAAATTTATTATGCCTTGAACTAAGGTATAAGATAGACATAAGGCTCCCCCTTAATCCAAAACATAGTTTATCATGTGTAAATGATATGTTGAGCAAAGTAGAAAATTATAAATGAGAGTAAATCCTAACTTTGTAGCAACAAAAATTATGCATTTTGGGTTATGGGAATAGATAAGTTTCATGAAATGCTCCCCTTTAACCCTTGCATCAATTTAGTCCTATTTCTTCATAAAAGTTATCATATTTCCACTGCATTAATCATATTATGGAGTTAGGACACCTAGGATTGAACTCCAAGAAAGTAAACAAGGATGATTTTTGAAACAATCAGTGCAACAGTCGACTGGACACTAAAGCAATCAACTGCCAACCCTGAAACGCCAAGTTCAGGTTTTCAGCCCAACTTCAAAAATGCATAACTAATTCAAGAAATGTCAAAAATTCACAAAATTTTGTGGACACATTTATAAGGTCATTTTATATCAAAATAATTTGAAAAATATATCTTTACCATATTTTGAAATTGACACAAATTTGAAGGCCAACAAAAGCTTTAAGGTTTTTCAAAACTTTGTATCACTTTTGCCTACAAATTGAAAACTGTTTTTCAAAATATGATAAAAATAGTTTAAAAGATATTTTGTTTTACATTTCTAATCATGTTCTTAGAACTATATGTACATCAATTGTACACAGGCCTTTCCAATGATTGGTCAAATTAAGGATCAATATCTCTAGATGACACTTTGGTTTATAGTAATGCATCATAACAAGCATGATGAACCAAGTGCATCTTCCTAACATCTCACATGATGTCTAAGTGGCTCAATACAAAAATCATTGTTTCTTAGGTGTTTTATGAGATGCTTTGAGGTATAGTCCTAGATTTTCAAAAGGATCATGCAAACCTATGCCACTACTCTTCAAAGCACATACCAAGTTCTCTCCTAAGTGATGAAAAATCCACTTCAGAGAGAGCCTTGGTGAAAATGTCGGCAATGTTGGACTTAGATTCAATGTAATTAAGTTCAATGCCCCCCTTTGCAACATGATCTCCAATGAAGTGATGCTTCACTTCAATGTGCTTGGTCCTAGAGTAATGTATCGGATTTTTAGTCAAATTAATGGTACTCACATTATCACAATAGACCTTAACTTTGGAGTATTGTAGCTCATAATCTTCTAGAGTATGTCTCACCCATAGTAGTTTAGCTACACAACCACCCATGGCTACATACTTGGCCTCGGTGGTGGATAAAGCAACACAAGGTTTCTTCCTACTACTCCAACTAACTAGGGAGGATCCAAGAAATTGGCACCCACCACTAGTACTCTTCCGATCCAATTTGTAACCTGTATAATTGGAATCGGTGTACCCAACCAAGTCAAAACACCTAGTCTTAGGGTACCAAAGTCCTACACTTAGTGTGCCTTTAATATATCTTAAGATTCTTTTAATGGCCACTAAGTGAGACTCTTTGGCACAAGATTGGTATCTTGCACATATACCTACCACAAATAAAATATCGGGTCTACTAGCGATTAGGTATAGTAGACTACTAATCATACTCCTATAAAGTTTTAAGTCAATTGATTTACCTTTAAGATCATTGTCTATCTTAGTGTTGGTTGTCATAGGAGTGGTTACTACCTTAGCATTTTTCAAATAAAATTTTTTGATCATTTCTTTGGCATATTTGGTTTGGTATATATGGATTCCCTCATTGGTTTGTTTAACTTGTAGACCTAAAAAGAAATTTAACTTCCCAACTAAACTCATTTCAAACTCATTTTTTATATTTTTTAATAAAGTCTTTAAGGAGATGATCATTTGTTGACCCAAAAATGATATCATCAACATATACTTGGGCAACAAAGATATCCTTTGACTTTGACTTAATAAAGAGAGTTTGATCAACTTGGCCCCTTCTAAAGTCCTTAGAGATTAAGAAAGATGATAATCTTCCATACCAAGCCCGGGGAGTTTGTTTTAACCCATATAAAGCTTTTCTAAGCTTATATACGTGGTTTGGTTAATCTACACTCTCAAACCCAAGGGGTTGTTCTACATATACCTCTTCCTTAATAAATCTGTTTAAGAATGTCAATTTCACATCCATTTGATAAAGCTTAAACCCTATGTGAGCAGCGTATCCTAATAGGATTCTTATTCATTCTAACCTAGCAACCGATGCATAGGTCTCATCATAGTCAAGTTCTTCAACTTGATTGAATCCTCTTGCAACTAATCTAGCCTTGTTTCTAGTTATGTTCCCTTGATCATCCAACTTATTCCTAAAGACCCATCTTGTGGTAACAATAGTGCTATCATTGGGTCTAGGGACTAGCTCTCATACTTGACTTCTCTCAAATTGAGCCAATTCTTCTTGCATTGCCAAAATCCAATCCGGATCAAGTAATGCATCATTGATCGATTTAGGCTCAATTTGTGAGATGATAGCTACTTGTCTAGTAGGAGCTCTATGGAAAGACCTAGTTCTTACTCCTTGGGATAGTTCTCCTACAACTTGGTCTAGGGAATGATTTTGATGAATTCTTAATGTTCTAGGAGGTGAATCAACTTGATTTTGATCATGGTTATCCTTTCTCCTTTCATCATCGGAATCTTCTCTTCCTCCCCCTTGATTAATACTTCTTATACCTCCCCCTTGATCATTACCCCCTAAAGTTAGATTTTGAAGTTTTTGGGTAATGCCTTGATTTTTATATTAATATCCTTATCAATGGAGGAATTCCTAGGATAAGTACTAGTAGATTCATCAAATTGAACATTAGAGGATTCCTCAACCTTTTGAGTCCTCTTGTTGTATATTCAATAACCTCTACTAGTGGATAAATATCCAACTAGGATTCCTTCATCCGCTTTAGATTCAAATTTTCCTAAGTTGTCTTTGGTATTTAAGATGTAAACTTTGCATCCAAAGACCTTAAAATAATGAATTGTAGGAATTGTGTCATTCCATAATTCAAAAGGTATTTTACCTAAAAATCTATGGATTAAAACTCAATTTTGGATATAGCAAGAGGTGTTAACCACTTCCGCCCAAAAGTAGCTAGGTAAGGAGTATGAATTAAGCATTGTCCTAGCCGTCTCTTGTAAGACACGATTTCTCCTTTCCACCATCCCATTTTGTTAGGGTGTTCTTAGACAAGAGAACTCATGCTTGTACTCTTATTTTAAACAAAATTTTAAAAAGTTATAATTCTCAAAATATCCACCATGATCACTACGGATCCAGTTGACTTTGAGATTTCTTTCATTTTCAACCCTTTTGCTAAATCCTATGATTATTCCTAAGGTATCATCCTTATATTTCATAAAATAAATCCATGTATACCTAGAAAAATCATCAACTATCACTAAACAATATTTATTGCTATGTAATGAAGGAATACTATGACAATCAACTAAATCTAAATGCAATAGCTCTAAGAGTAATGAAGTACTAGTTAGAGTTTTACCCTTGTGTGATGACTTGAATTTCTTTCCTTCTTGGCATGCATTACACATTTTGTCTTTGATGTACTTCACTTTTGGTAGCCCTTTAACTAGATCCAATTTGGCTATCTTGGCAATGTTCTTCATGTTAATATGTCTAAGTCTTCTATGTCATAGCTAATCTTTCTCTTCTTTTGACATGAGACACTTGGTAGAAATGTTAGAAGCATATGAAAGTCAACATAATAAATGTTTGATTTCCTATATCCAACTAACATGCAATCTTCTAGGCTTTTGTGTTTAATTAAGCATTCAGAAGATGTAAACTCTACCTTATAGCCCGCATCACAAAGTTGACTTACACTCAATAAACTAAACTTCATGCTTTCAACTAGTAAAACTTTGCGAATGATAATTTTGAGGGATACCTCAATTGTACATCTACCTAAGATCTTGAGCTTCCCACTATTGCCAAAAGACACCGTTCCCTTTTTAACATAATTGATTGTGGAGAACTTGCTCATATCTCGGGTCATGTGTCTTGAGCAACCATTATCCACAATCCACATGCTTGGTACACCTACCTAAATAACATGAAAAACAAACTCCTTAGGCACCAAAATATTTAGACCAGTAATATCATTCAAAAACTTCTTTGGGACCCAAGCTTTCTTAACCTTACCCCTAATTGTTGTCTTTCTATTAATTAAGGAGATATAGGCTACTTCCTTGTCCGTAGGTTTATATCCTATGTCGTCCTTGTATAAATGACTCTTTGGTTTCTAAGAATCATGTCAAGGTATTTTGAGCCATTTGTGAATTTTTCTAAACATACCTTTAATTCGCTAACCTCATTTTTAAGTTTTTCATTCTCCTCCTTAATCATGCATGAATCATCACATAAAGATTGTTCATTCCTAATTGTCATAATTTCTATCTTCAAGTCCTTAATTCTAGATTTTGACTTGTCTAATGCATTCTTAAGATAAGTAATAGTTTTGTATAATAATTCTACTCTAGGGGAGTCCTTTACCTCATTGTCACTAGATAATGATTCATCGCTTGATGAAGACTCCTCTTGGCTTGATGCTTCGGCATCATCTCCCAATGCCATGAGTGCCACATGGCGTGTGATGTGACATAGCTCCTCCTCATTGGATGAGTCTTCAACACTTTGAGTGTCCCATGTGGTTTGGGCTACCATAGCCTCCTTCTTCTTCTTCTCCTTCTTGTCCTTCTTCTTCTTTTCTTTTTCCTCTTTCTTCTTTAGCTCCGAGCAATTTGGCTTGATGTGCCCCTTCTTATTGCATCCATAGCAAGTAACATTAGTGTTAGAAATTGAATTACTACTTGATTTACCTTTTGAGGATTGAAACATCCTCCTCACATCCTTCTTGGTGAGTCTTCTTGATTTTCCACCAAACCTCTTGACATAGTGAGCCACTTCACTAGCTAACAACTCTTCATCGCTACTTGATGGCTCATCTTCCAACTCGGATGATGAATAGACCTCCTTCTTCTCCTCCTTTTTCTCCTTCTTTCCTACAAAAAGAACTAGACCTTTCTCCTTTGATGAAGTGTTAGCTTGTTCATGCAATTCAAATTCACAAAATAATTCATCTAATTTAACTAAGGAAAGATCTCTAGAAACCTTATAAGCATCTACCATTGATTCCCATAAGGTTGTTCTAGAAAAAGATTGAAGAATATACCTTACCAAATCGCGATTGTCCACCTTCTCACCTATGACGTGAAGTTTGTTGACCACCTCATTGAATCTACCGTGCATTTAGCTTACGGTCTCATTGGTCTTCATGCTAAAAGTTTGAAGTTGACCTATCAATAGGTCCCTTTTGGCTCTCCTTGTCTCCTTGGATCCTTCATTGAGCTCAATGAGCTTCTCCCAAAGCTCTTTGGTAGAGTTGAAGGGTCCAACTTTGCTCAATTGCTCTTTGGATAAACACTGCAAAAATATACCCAAATAGTGATGAAATTTAGCAACGAAAATATTTCGTTGGAAATCTACAATGAAATTTGCGACGAATTTTTAAATCGTTGCAAATTAGTAACGATATTTGCAACAAAAAAAATTATCACAAACTTGCGATGAATTATCTTTTGTTGCAAATATCGTCGCTGTTTTGCAATGAATTATTAATTCATTGCAAATTTGCGATGAAAATAATCAAATTTGTTACAAATTTTGCAATGAATTCTCAATTCGTTGCAAAAGATTGCGACAAATTGGGAATTCATTGCAAAAGTTTGCAACGAATTGGGAATTCGTTGTAAGAATTGGCAATGAATTTGGAATTCATTGCAAACTTTGCAACGAATTCCCAATTCATTGCAAGATTTGGCAATGAATTTGGAATTCGTTGCAAACTCCCAATTCATTGCAAGAGTTGGCAACGAATTTGGAATTAGTTGCAAATTTTGCAACGAATTCAAAATGCGTTGCATAATTCCAATTAAATTTCAGCGCTCAAAATTTACCTGCATCCCAAAATTTGCGACAAATTTCATTTTTGTTGTAAAATTTGCAACGAATTTCATTTTCATTGCAAAATTTCAATTAAAATTCCAATAAAATTTGCTTGCGGTGTCCCAAAATTTGCGACAAATTTGATTTTTGTCGCAAAATTTTCAATGAATTTCATTTTTGTCACAAAATTGGTGACAAATATGGGATTCATTGTAGATTTTTCGACGAATATGGGATTCGTTGTAGTTTTTGCAACGAATATATTTTTTTCGTCACAACATTGCAACGAATTTAGCAATGAAATATTTTTGTCGCTCTTTTTAAGTTATTTTTAAGATGCCATAAAAGAAAACGTAGAAAACGTGGCATGCTACCCAAAATTTTGCGACGAATTTCATATTCTTCACAGATTTTGCGATGAATATGGAATTCGTTGCAGATTTTGCAACTAATATATTTTTTTGTCACAAAATTACAATGAATTTGTCAACGAAATATTTTCGTCGCTCTTTTTTAATTATTTTTGAAAAAAAAAATGGTGATTATCGTAAAACAAAATGCGCCATCCTACCCAAATTTTGCGATGAATTTCATATTCGTCACAAAATCTTCAACGAAAATATAAATTCGTCATAGATTTTGCAACATATATGAGATTCGTTGAAGATTTTGCAACGAATATGAATTCGTCTCCAAATTGCAACGAATTTGGCAATGAAATATTTTCGTCGCAAAATCCCATTTAATTGCCCACACTTATCCTTTTCCTCTCACACTCGCAACCTCGCGCCCCTTCTCCGAAACACCCTCCTCTCTCTTTCTCTCTCAAACTCTGACCATCCATTGCCGAATCTTCGTAGATCTAGCGGTGGATCAACAGATCTTCATAGTATGGTCGACGACCCCGCCCCAACTCCAGCCGTAGCCGCCTTCTTCTTCGACGACAATGGATCACTGGATCTGAATGGAGTCTTCGGAGCAACACTGCATTCTTCTCCGACAGCAGTGGATCAGTCGCCTTCTTCTCCGGCGGCGATGGATCGGGCACCTTATGAGTGGAGGCTTTGGAGAGATGCTGCATTTTTCTCCAGCAGCGGTGGATCAGCAGCCTTCTGAGAGGAAAAGGACTTCAACGTCTCGAAAAACAACCTCTCCGATGTTGTCCCGATGACCGCGATGCTGGCCTCGTTCGACCCCTCCGTCTTTGCTGATAACCCCAGCCTCTGTAGTTCTATTGTCCGCAAGGAATGCGTTTCAACCCCCCCTTCTTCCCTGGCAAAGGCAATGGCGCCTCTCCGTCTACTCCATCACCCATCGTCACCGAGGTGGCACAATAGGCTGCAACCTCACCTCTCCCAGTCTTTCGTTCTGCTGGCGCCGACGGCATCCCACGCGAAGACCGCCGTGGAAATCAATAATTTTAAGAGAATACACCGAGCGGTCTTTTGCTTTAATCCTCTCTTCCTATCTTTTTTGCTCTCTTATGACGCTCGAGCCACCGAGCGATCTCGAGAAACCAAAGAGGAAAGACACGCGGGTATTCCTTTTCTTTCATTCATTCTTCTCTCTTCTGAGGATTTTGATTTTTTTTCTTGCCTATTTTAGTTTTCGTTTTGGATCTATATGTAGGTTTGAAAAAGTTTTATACACTTCATGTGAGAGTTGGATTGCAGGTACCATTTGTTATTTCTTTGGAGACAAATTTTATGTGTGAAATGCAAGGTGCAATTTTGATTAGGATTTCATATATGAAGGTTGTGTGTTTGTTGTTGAAGTAAGATGCTTGTGCAAGTAGTCATCTTTTTAGTTGTTTGTTTTGATATAGAACAATTTCAGTACTACTGAAAAATTTTGAGATCTAAACTTCAATAGAAAATGGATACAAATTTTTGTGGATAATAATATCCAGGAACATAATGGTTTGTCATTTTGATGTGATATATAATAATATTGCAAACTAAAATTTAACCTTTCTATCGAGTTTGTAAACATATGCTTGATTTTCTTGTCGAGGTAGAGGTTATAAGCTCACAATGGTTAATTGTTCTACTTCGTTAACTTTTTGAGAAAATTGATTTGTTAATTTGAAGGTGGATAAGTTTGAACTTGCTTATTACCTTGCCTGACAATTCCCCTCGGTTATATAAGACAACAACAAAGTCTTGCTTAATTGGATGCAACACTTTGCTACCTCCGTCTTATTTATAGTTTCTCAATAAAAAAATGCAATTGGAATTTATAAATTGATGCATAGTTGTGTTTTAAGGGCACCGACTAGTTCAGTTAATAAGAGCCTTATTAGTTGTTGCTAAGATCTTGAGTTCTAAATTTGTCTTTAGTTCAATGTGAGGTCTTCAGGACTGTTAGTTATGCTCTCTTAAAAAAGTGACAGTTGTATTCTCTTATATTTTTGTGGATATCCTCCTTGTAGTTTCGTATAGTTTCTCAAAAGTAAACGATAGAAATTGATAATTTTCTCTCTTTGTTCTCCTCTCCTTTGGATTCCTTGTTAGAAATTCTCATCTTCTTGTAAACTTACAAATTGACTAACACAAACAAGGAAGTTATCATAAGTTTTATGAACAATCAGATGCAATTGAAGCATGAACTTGCATGTTTACTTTATGAACAAATTTTTGAATTATGTTATCAATCATGAATGTAAGAAAAATTGAGAGGAGATTAAAATAAAAAGTTGTTTGCTAACTCTACAAGGTAGATGAATTGAAATTGCTTGATCTTTATAGGTAGATGAGTTTAGGATGTCTAATATATATGGAGACAAGGTAAGTTATCGGGAATGAGTACCGCTGGAATTTTAGGATGTCTAATATATATGGAGAAATATTTACCGCATTTGTTAATCTGTTTAGGATTCATCCCTAACATTCTCATTTCATATCGTAACCCACATCAAAATAACATAATGCAGATTAAAATAGACAGACAAAATAAATCATCTTATGAACTAAAAACAACATACATTTTGAAATTTCTTTCCAAGTAGCAACATTATATAGGTAATTTATTGTTGTTTTTTCCCTTTACATTACTTTTTTTAAGTTTCAAATTTTATGATACAATAAGGGCCTATGTTGATTCATATATTTATAGGATGTCACCAGTCTTTGAGAAGAAGGTCAATAATTTCCTTATAACTTATATTTTTTTTTCTTTGCTTGATTTGCATCACTATCTATATGTGGCATCTTAACTTCTCTGGCCGAACTCTCGCCTTTGACTTTTCTCTGGCTTAGACTCGGAATCATGTCTAGTAACATGGCATGAAGAGGATCTGGCAAAATTGTTCTAACGTTTTGTGTCGTCCTGAATTGACATCCGTGGTTCGCGTGTTCATTAACCTTTCTTTAGATTTTTTTTTTGCACTATCTTGCTCATTGATTGCTTCGAGTCGATATTTGTCAGGCAATCCAATCTAATCTTTAGCAATGAGTATACTACCTAAAGAGTCTCATGCTTTAGTCTGCAACTCTATGGCTTCTTCTGAGTCACTACAGTATACTTATTGACTCGGAAGGAGCCACAGTGTTGACTACTAAAGCATGCGACTCTTTAGGCAGTATACTTGTTGCTAAAGACCAGGTTAGATTGCCCAATAAATATCGACTCGAAGCGATAAATGAGCGAGATAGTGCAAAAAAATACCCGAAGAAAGATTCATGAACATATGAACCACAAATGTCAATTCAGGATGACACAAGAAGTTAGAACAATTTTAACAGATCCTCTTCATGCCATGTTACTAGATATTATTCCGAGTCTAAGCTAGATGAAAGTTGAAGGCGAGAGTTCGGCCGGAGAAGTTAAGATACCACATATAGATAGCGATGCAAATCGAGCGAAGAAAAAAAATTGTAAGTTATAAGGCGTCAGAGAATTTTTTTTGATATATTAGTAGATTATTTCGGTGTCTAGTACTTTAAATAAAATATGGTAAGTTTTTTCATATTATTCATTACACATCCGATGAAGATACTTTCTTCCTCTGTTTCAACCCTTGTATCATCTGATTCACTTGCAAGATATGTGTCTTTGACCCCTTCTCCAACTGTAGGATCTCCTTCTTCAATTGCAGGATCTTTTGGTTCTCTAGTTGCAGGATCTCATTCTCCAGTTGCTAGATCTTCTGGTTCTCCAGCTATAGGATCTTTTGGTTCTCCAGTTGCAGGATCTCCTTCTCTAATTGCAGGATCAATTGTTGAGAGGGAAGATATGCGAGAGTTGATGATAATGATTATGTTTTAATTTTTATATTTAAATGTTTCTTGCTACACTCGATATTTTTGTATTATAAGTTTCATACGATGAATAGTTTATTATGTGTGTTGATGAATCATTTAGAATAATTAGATGTGTTTATCAAGTTTGATATGTGAATTTTTATATATTGTTAGATGTGTTTGGTGTAAAATTTGTAAAAACAGGTAAAAACAATAGGTTATATTATAGTGTTTTTTTTTCATATTTTTCAGATTTGTGATGAAAAAAAATTCATCACAAATTTAGCGATAAAAAAAATTCCATCGCTAATTTGGCGACGAAAGCATATTTTCATTGACAAATATGGAACATCAGTCGACTAGTGTAGGTAGAAATCGATTGGTAATACTGTAGCAGCCTACAGATTTGTTTTTAGTCGACTAGTCAGTTGACTGGTCCATTATCAGTCGACTAATAGATAGTGGCAGTCGACTACTAGACCATATTTTGCAATGAAAACTTAATTCATCGCTAAATTCAAATAAACCTGCCGAATTCACTAATTTGGCAATGAAAACTTATTTTCATCGCCAAATTTTGCAACGAAAACTAAAGTTTGTCGCAAAAAGTTGCAACGAATTCATTTTTCATCGCAAATTTTTTCAACGAAATTTAATTTTCATCGCAAAAAGTTGCGACAAATCTATTTTTCATCGCAAAATTTTTATAAGCCGGACGAACCCATATCTACCTAATTTGGCGACGAAATTTAGTTTTCGTCGCAAAAAGTTGCGACGAATCCATTTTTCGTCGTAAACTTTTATAACCATGCCAAACCCATATCTACCTAATTTTGTAACGAAAATTAAAGTTTGTTGCAAAAAATTACAACAAATCCATTTTTCGTTGCAAATTTTTGCGATGAAAACTAAATTTCGTCACAAAAATTTGCAACTAATCCATTTTTCGTTGGAAAAATTTGCGACGAAAAATGAATTCGTCGCAAACTTTTGCAATGAATATTATTATGTTGGACAATTTGTCGCTAATTTGCAACAAATTTTGCGACGAAATTTTTATTCATCACAAAATTTGCAACGAATTTGAGTTTTTTGTCGCAATTATTTTGTGATGACCCATTTGCAACGATATAATTTTTGTCGCAAAATTCGTTGCAAAAAATATTTGCAACGAATTTTGAATCAAATTTCGTTGCAAAAGATTAACATTTTTGTAGTGAAACCACATTGGAGTGTGGTTGTTGCTTTACCGTTTGCTTGAGCTTTCTTCGCCATATACCTTGTCCAATCTTTTGTCGGTAGTGATGCTCCAAGTTCATCTACCGGCTTCTCGAATCCATCTACTACACTAAATCAATTATTAATATCATTCATTAAATAATACTCCATCATACCTTCCCAATAGGTGAAGTCGTTCAAGTCGAAGAAAGGTGGTTACGTTTTGCTATATCCCTCTTGAAATGTCATCATGCTTCGATTGATTGTTAGATATTCCGATGCGATTCGAGCTCTGATACCACTTGTAGGACCCTTGAGGATTGGCTAGAGGGGGGGTGAATATCCTCTTTTGATTTCTATAAGATATTAGCGGAAGCAAACCAATAATACAATTAAGAATGAAATCAAAAGATAATGAAAACAATGCTAACAAAAATGTTTAATGTGGTTCAGAGATGACACTCCTATTTTACGACAATCCGTAAGGTGGATCAACCCTAGCAAGCCTTCACTAAAAATCTCCTTTTGATGATCACACCAAGGTGGAGAAGCCTTCTTACAATTACACTCTTCTTCTTACAAGATGATGGAGTTAAAATGGAGAAGAAGAGGTTAAAAAATACTAGAAAGCTTGGAGAAAACTTGGTGAGCTTGAGAGCAAAGATTGGAATGAGAGCACTAGCGCTCTCGAGCTTCCCAAGGCCTCCTTTTATAGAGAAAAGACTGATTTTTCCATTGAGTCTGTCAGTAATCGACTGATACATACCAGCAGTCGACTATTGCCACTATTGACCGAATCCAATGACTTCTGACGAAGCCTGATCTCGATTCGTCACTGCCCAATGGAACTTTGACATTATTGATCGCTCATACCGCAGTGGTGATCGACCATCGATCGCTTGTAATCGATCGACTCAAAATATTTCGTACTGTGTCCACCTCTATCGATCGACTTTCCTTCTGGCGGTGATCGATTAAATCGCTAGTAGCGCCCAGCGAGCAAATCAATCATTGGTGACACAACCGCAATCGAGCTCCAGTCAACTCTTGCCAATCGACTGGGTCATAACCCCAGTCGACTATTTAGGCCTTCTGGACCCTCGAGTGTCAAAAAATCGAGACCAATCGATTGGACAAGACCCCAGTCGACTGGCATACTCCAAGTATGATCAATTCATACTTGAAACCAACACCCTAAAACTAGACTCAACCTTTTAGCTCATCCTTCAGCTTTGCACCTCCAAGATCCCTCCGAGTCCATGACTCTTTCATCCTTGTGCTTGCCTTCAAGAGCTTTCCTCGATTTCGTCATGTTTCGAGTTTCTCTTTTGCCAAAGTCTACTTGGAGTTTATGCCTCCAAGACTACATGCTTGGACTTATGCTGCCAAGACCTTGCCTTTGGACTTCCTTTGTCAAGGTCCGCTTGGACTTTACGCTACCAAGACT
Organism: Wurfbainia villosa; assembly: GCA_025175895.1. Taxonomy (NCBI): domain Eukaryota; kingdom Viridiplantae; phylum Streptophyta; class Magnoliopsida; order Zingiberales; family Zingiberaceae; genus Wurfbainia; species Wurfbainia villosa. The sequence continues at coordinate 330,047 of JAKLTH010000201.1, read as the reverse complement.
ATATGCTTGGACTTAGGCTGCCAAGACCTTCCCTTGGACTTTCCTTGCCAAGATCCACACTTGGACTTCTCTTTACCAAGTTTTCACGCTTGGATTTTCTTGTCACTTAACATATTCACGATTAGATCACAAATATTGTCTAACTATAAATGATTATCCAAACATCAAAATACATAAATATATTATGATAGTCGACTGATCGACTATTTTCTATGTGGATTAGTCCATTGTAAGACAAGGATCAAGCAAGCAGTCGACTGGTAGGTATGGTCAATCGACTAATTAACGAAAAATCAGTCTGAGTGGACTTTCAAAGTCATTCCAAAGCAACCAAAAGCAAAGTGATCAATAGCATTCTTGTGTAAAGTGTTTTCACTTTTTCATTTCGTCTGCTTCTTGTATTTGGTTGTATTCTTGTAAAACTCCATTGTAAGAGGATTCTCCACTTTCGGTGGCATTCCAAGAAGGAGAAAGAGTTAGTGGTGGTGCATCACTAGAGCTCACTCTAGAGCTCGATTGTGGAGTAGGAACTAGGGTTCCGAACCACGTAAAAAATTCTTGTGTTGTGTTTTGTGTTTTGTTTGTGTTTATATTGTATTTCCGCTATGCACTAATAATTTGTAGACAAGCACAATGCAATGGAATGATCGAATCGAACAAACGCTATTCACCCCCTAGCGCGGTCATAAGATCCTCAACACAAGTGATCGTACTCATCTGAACTCGAGGATGAGTTTTTTTCAACCTTGGACATCTGATGTAGAGGCATCTAACAACATATAAAGTTTTTTTCTCCTTGCATTGAAGTCCTAGATTTTGGCACACCAAGCCGAGTCGCCCAACACACCCATGCCATCTAACACACCCTGACCATGTTATCTGACATGCCCATGTCAGACCATCAACCATAATTTCAGAACTTGACATGCCCCTGACCATGTCGCCCGACATGCTAGTGTCATCCAATACACCCCCCGCCGTATTGCCCGACACATCCATGTCAGACCATCAATCTCAATTTCAAAACTTGGCATGCCCCTGTCGTGTCGCCTGACACACCCGTGTTAAACCATCAGTCCAATTTTAGAACTTTGTATGCTCTGACCGTGTTGGCTGACACGTCCGTGATTTGGCTCACCATGGTTGATTAATTAGGATTTTTCCCATTCTTTTCTTGATTTTTTAAAATTTTCTTATTATTTTTGTTAGTTGCGACTTTTTCTTTCTTCCTTTTTTATTTAAACCTAGGCTATGACTCATGTTAGATATTCTTTTTTTTTTATATACAAAGTATTTTGGATTCGTTAAACCCTAGAGGCGAGTCCTATATTTTTTTGAGTTCCCTTCTCTTATGTTCTCTCACCATCTCTCTTCTAACCATGCACGTGGAAGGGATAACCCATCTACTATCCCACATGCGTCAATATGATCTTGACAAGTACTTATCATTGTTGAATTTTGACCCTACACGTGTGGCCCATGATCGAATATGACCTTTAATTTGTAGACCATAATCGGGCAAGCCCCCCTCATAATCTATGTTATTGTAACCCACAATTATATTCTATGGTCAATTATTCTATGGATTGTCTAAAAGTATTAAATATGGTGATGATAAGGGGATTTGAATCCTTCTCTCATTTTTGTTTTTCCAATATTACTTTCTCTTACTTTGACATCTAATGTTGTTGCACATTAACTTAAAGCACTGGTTAAATGCCTCCATCGGCCTACATGTGCCGATTCACACAAATTCATTCTCATCCTTGGATAAAGTTTTTACGACATGTCCGACAAGGAGGCAATTTGGGACGCATCGATGTACATTATGCAATTTTAATAAATGTATAAACATTAATGAAATGTGTTGAATTCACAACAACTTTCATATAAACCATATAAGTATGAAAAAAGGATAACGTCATAGATAAAAAATTCCTAGATAGCAAAAGAGGGAAGTGTAGAATTAATGATAGCAGTGCCAATGATAGTGCAATATGATCGCCCTATTTTAAATCCTCGGTTACTATTATATCTTTTAAAATACATCACATGACAAACACTTTTTTAATTGATTTTAAGTTTCGAGTTGTATACACAAAATTTTATTAGTAAGAGACGCACTTTTATTTTCTATTGTGGACACATGTTTACGCTGCCATACTAAAGCTGAGGCTGAAAAACACTGAAATGGCAGTTAATTCGGTTAGTTCGTTAGAGCCGTTAGCAGTTACGGAGGTGCATTTGAAACATTTCATGGGCTGACTTGTATTATTGGGCCTTGCGCCAGTTTGATGGACTTCGCCTTCCCACGTATCCTAACTAGACTTCACATCCCCACAAACCACCAGGCCAGAGGCCAGGGAACAGGCCGCTGGCCGTCTTCAGCTTTTCGAAGAGGAGTCCGATCCGCAGAAGGCCGAAACCACCGCCGCAGATGTCCACATCGCCGACGCAACTTGGCCAAGACGCCGTGATGACTGATGTGCTTGCTCAAGGCAGAGCTGCCTGCTACAAGGCAAGCCTCCTCCTCCTCCTCCTCCTCTACTAGGTCGTCTTTCTGTTAGTGCTTTTCATTGGGTTATTTTGACAAACAGGCGCGGGATGCCTTCTATTCCTGCTTGGAGGAGAAGGCAGCCGAGAAGCCCACTGAGATCGCCACTGTCGGCCTCCTCTACCCTGCCGACTGCAAAGCTGCCCGCGCCGAGTTCGCCGCCAAGTGCCGCCCCACCTGGGTATTTCTTAATTTCATTCCCTTAGATTCCTCCTTTTTTTTGTTTCTTTTCGGTGATGCGAAATGGTTGGGATTGAAATTGGGCAGGTGAAGTACTTCGATCGGCAGTATTGCGCTAAGAGGCGGGTGCGAAGGCTTCTTGATGATGAAAATGACCCTCGCCGTGGTCCCATCTCACTTCCTCAGACCTCCACTTTCAAGCCCTAGTTCAATTTTATCCATTTTTCTGTTTCATACCCCAAAGAAAAACTTCAATTTCCTTTATTTGAAAATTATTTCAATCTAGTGACGATGTTGCGATGCCTATGAAAATTGTTTTTTGCTAATTTTCTTGAGCTTCGTAAATGCATCATATGTGCATGTAAAAGAAGCACTGAACAATTACTGCATAAATGGTTGTTTATCGGTATGAAAATGTTTGATTAGTGATGTAATTTAGATGTAAGATTCTACCTCTACTAGATTGTTGGGTTCACTAGATACCATATAGGCCACCCTCAAATACATGTTTGATCTGGAAGGAGCCAACTTGACATTGGACTAAAATGCATACAACAACTGTTAACTGACATGCCCAAACTATGCTTGATTCTGTTTTTGTATCAAATACTTCTGATAAAAAAAAATAGCTTTTTGATATTGTAGTAGTGAGTAGATGTAGCTAGTGTATGTACTAAGGATTATGCTTAGAAGAAGGTATTTTAAGGTTAATTATGCCTGAGCATTTCACCAATGTAATTAAACAGTCCTTGAATTCATCTCTCTTCATTTACAGTCAAGTTCTATGGCTCCCAACTCATTTGAGATGGCACTAGCACTTTTCACCTAATCTCTAATTTCCAGGACTATTCCTGAATAATACAGTTCAAAATGAATTACTAGGTCTTTAATATGAATACTGAATCACCACTATCCCGAAGCTTGATCATATTTGTATGATTGGAGTTGTATTTTAACACGATTCCTATGCCATCCTGATTTTAGTTGTGGTTGTATATTATGGTAAGCATAATTGAGAAACTGAATGGATAGAGCATAATTGAGAAACTGAATGGATATGAGGGCAACACCATCACAAAATGAGTTACTGTTAATGCACAATTTACTCAAGTGGCTTGACATTTACTAGTCCACTTTCGGCATAAACTAAATTAAATTGTATTTGTTAGAGTAGTTATGAGTTACTTTACTTGGTCATATATTACCTAGTTGTGTATTTATCTAGTCTAATAATAATTGGTCTCTTTGAGATGTATATAATAATTGTCAATATCCTTTGAGATATGAAATATGCTATTTCCTTCTTAATTTGATATCAAAGTACCCAAGCATTTCCACTTCTCCCTCACTTTCCCCTGTTCCTATATTATGGGCAATCACACCTCATGAACATGAGTGTAGGGTCATCCTTTGTCCTTGACGTTGTGCTGCCTTATTGCAGATGATGAACTACACCTTAACTAGATGAGCCTTGAAACCAAATCTTAGGCGAGGAGTTATGATGCTAGTGAATACGAGAAGCCTTGTTTTGCCATGATCCTCATCCGTTGTTGGCCTTGCCTACTGTGGTCTCCAAAAGTAGTAGGTATTAGTCTGCCCCTTTTCAAAGTGGTGGAAAAGTTTAAAAATAGAAAATTCAAAAAAACGATGTTCTTTTAAAAGATTTCTTTTTTTAGCTAATTTCTCATTGAGGATGACATATTTCTTTAATATTAATCCCAGATCAAATAACTTAACAATATCTCAGTTTAACACTAATGCTAATTCTACTACAAAGATAACTTCATACTAGTGGTATTTTCAACTTGGTCACCCCTTTGTATTAAAGCTAAAAACTTTGTTAATATTCTCTTCTCCTAGTTTTAATGTGAAGCATATGAGGTGAGTAAGCCACACTGTTCATCATTTTCTTCTAGTACTTTTGAATGTGCCTTCCCTACATTTAGCTTTGTTTATATGGGGTTCGAGTCTAGAATCCAATATCCGTGGATTATATTATTTCTTAGCTTTTATTGGTGATTGTTTGCCAGAGGTTTACTTGCTTAAAACTCAATATAAGGTTCTTGATGTGTTCAAATAATAATAATACAAAATAAAGATAATTCTCCTCGTCCATCAAAATTTTACATATGTTTCTTGATATGAGATATTGGTTTCTTTGAATATGTGCAATAAACTTTTAATCAATTTTGTGCTTCACAAGGCATTATTTACCAAACTAGATAATGTGATGCTTTTCAGCAAAGTGATATTGCCAAACGCAAGAATCAATGTCTCCTTGATATTGCATTTACCACCATGATGTCTTTTATGAATATACCTAAGTAATATTGGGGAGATGCAGTCTTGACCTTATCTCATAAACTGTGTACTTCCTCAGTAATAAATTGTACAATATTTTCATGGTTTTTTATTAATTACTCTTCTTTTTATTGACCATTGAAATTGAAAGTTTTTGGTTGTTTGTGTGTTGTTCACCGTTTAGAACCTAGACATGACAAACAAAGCCCTGGCTACTTGTAAATTCCTTAGGTACCATTGTACCAAAAAGGCAATAGGTGTGTTATGATATGTTATCTCATCGCTTTTATATCTCTATTAATGTAGGGTTTTTTTTTTGAAATCATTTCATAGTTCTTAAATTCCTCTACATCATCTTCCACAACTATATTTCTCTTGCCACTAGTCATATTTATCCCTCTGCTAGAACCATCCACCAAACCCCTCTTATAGGTGTATGATCAAAATATAGGGACAACTTTGGATTCTCAATCTTCGCCGACAACTTCAATCATAAATCCTCCTAATTGTTAATATGGATCTCAAAATGCAAATATAAATAAATTGATCTAATTGCACTTGATGCTTCCTTCAATACAATATTTGTTGGGCAAAACTGGGGGAGAAAACAGGTAAATTCCATGACTCTTTATCAGCCATTAACTTATCTATACTCTAAGAGAAGTTAATTGTGCTACCATTTTGTACCATATTACAAATCTTGTTTCTTTAAAAAATTTAGAATCATTCTTTCACAAGCATGTCATGGCCTATTATCTATGAAATTCTAGATCTAACCATGAAGCTCTTAGAGATCTCCATTAGAAACAGGTTCTGGATGAGCAAAAATGTGCTCTTCTATCATAAGAGAGACAATCAAGTAACTTTTTAATGGTTATGAAGATTCATCACTATAAACCAAGACTAGTAGCCAATAGATACTATTATTTCATAGAAAAGAGAATCTACTTTATTACATGAAAGAAGCCCTATTTATAGGCAAAGATAGAACCTATTCTTAAGGAATAAATCAAACTCTATCCTAGGAGATAAATTAAGAAATAATTATCCTTAATCCAATTTAGGGATAACAAATTATCCCTAGCAATATTAATAATATTCTAACACTTGAGACCATATAAAGATTTTCGCAAGCGGCACACAAGACCAGAAGACTCCCCCTGAGCAACAAAACATGGAGGTTGCTCCATGTAGACTTCTTCGAGCAGGTCACCATGTAAGAATGCATTCTTGATGTCCAACTGATAAAGAGGCCAGTGTTGAATTGTAGCAATGGACATGAATAGGCGTATAGAGGACATCTTGGCAACAGGGGAAAAAGTGTTCCCATAATCCAATCCAAAGATCTGAGTATAGCCTTTAGCAACAAGACGAGCCTTAAGTCGATCAACCGTTCCGTCTGGACTAACCTTCACCGTATATACCCATCGACATCCAACAATTGACTTTTCTGGTGGTAGAGGAACAAGGTCCCAAGTCCCACAACTCCGTAAGACACTCATTTCGTCTAACATAGCCTGTTTCTATCCTGGATGGGCAAATGCATTTCCTGCAACCTTCGGAAGAGAAATAGATGACAAGGAGGAAAGACAAAAATAATAGGAAGGAGAAAGACGATGGTAACTCAAAAACACATAATGAGGAGAAGAATTACTAGTGGAACGTATACCTTTTCGAAGTGCAATGAGAATATCAGATTCAGAAGACTGTACCGGAGGAAGGGGCGGAGGACCTGGCGCCAGAGATGATTCCATGGCAGAGTCAGTGTTGGGCGGTGGCAAAGCACGCTGAGGACGACGCTGATAAACCTGCAACGGAGGAGAAATTGGGGTTGGGGGTGATAGAGAATCTTCCGAAGGATAAAAGACTGGCACAGGCATAGAAGGAGGAAACTCGGACGACGACTCTGAAGGCCCAAAGAAAGGAACCGAATCAAAGAACGTGACATCAACAGAGATGAAATACCGACGGAGAGTAGGAGAATAACACTTGTACTCTTTCTGAGACTATGGGTACCCAAGGAAAACACATTTATGCGGCCGAGGAGAGAGTTTATCAATACCATGATCAAGAGCATGAGCAAAACATGTAGAACTGAAGACCCTGGGTGGTAAAGGATGAAGGGACCGATTTGGATAAAGTACATGATGATGTATTTGATCTTGTAAAGTAGAGGAAGACATGTGATTGATGAGATAACATGCAGGAAATACGACATCACCCCAAAAACGAAGAGGAACATGAGAGTGGAGAAGAGTCCGGATGGTCTCGAGAATATGACGATTATTGCATTTTGCAACTCCATTCTATTGGGGGGTATGAGGACAAGACGTCCGATGTAACACGCTGTGAGATGCCAAGAAGGTTCGAAATGGAGTAGATAGATACTCACATACATTATTACTCTGCAAGGATCGAAGAGTGATACCAAATTGTGTTTTGACTTCATTAAAAAAGATTGGAAAATAAAAAACAATTCCGAATGATCCTTCATCAGATATAACCAAGTACAACGGGAAAAATCATCTATAAAGGTAACAAAATATCGTGACCCCAATATAGAAGAAACACGACTCGGACCCCAAACATCAGAATGAACCAAAGCAAAGGGAGACGTAGCCCGATTTATAATGCGAGGAAAAAACGAACTATGAATGTGCTTACCTAATTGACACGACTCACAAGATAAAGACTCTAAGTGAGAAAGACTAGGATGTAATTGTTTTAACTTATCAAGACCAGGATGTCCCAACTGAGCATGAATAACAAGCGGGGATGTTGCCGCCGAACCAACAAGAGAGGCTTGGTGAAGTCGATATAGGCCATGAGACTCACATCCGAAGTCAATCATCCTCCCCGTACTCCGGTCCTCTAATTACACAGAAGATTTAGTAAACGAAATGACACAATCAAGAGATCGAGTAAGCTGACTTATTGATAACAAATTAAAGGGAGCTCCGGGAACATAAAAAACATTATGAATGGAAAGAGATGGAGAAGGATGAACAACATCAATACCTTAGGATTGAATTTGAGAACCATTTGCCATGGTGACAAAGGGTAAATAACCGGAAGTAGATAGTGAAGAAAAAAGAGATTTATTTCCAGTGATATGATTGATGGCCCCAGAGTCAAGTACCCAAGGACTCGAAGAGCGAGATATGCTAGCAAAGGAATTACCATCTTGTGTAATAGCAGCAGGGGAATTAGAATCCCGTCGATTCTCATACCATTTCAGAAAGTCATCATAGGAAGGCGGTGGAGTCGGATCCGGTGTCAACTGTGAAGTGGAAGTTGAAGAAGCGACCGAACTCTGGGCAATCTAAGCATGAGAAGGTCGACCATGGAGACTCTAACATTTATCAATCGTGTGTCCTGGTCGGTGACAATGATCACACCAAGGACATCTTTTTTCACTCTTACAAGGTGGAGGTCTGGAAAAGGGTGATTGAGAGGTAGGCGACCTTCCAAACGACTGAGATGCAGGTGGACCTACAAACGACGTTAGAGTCTTGCCCGGAAAGGTAGGCTCGGGATACGCTGTAGTCTGATTCTTGGCGACAACAACAACAGACGGAGCGGGCAGCCTGATCGATGATGAGACGACCAAAGGTGGGGCAAGTTGTGCCGAAGGCGCAGGGAGGGTCCTAGGCGCAGGGATCTTGATCGCGTCGTCGACTACGGTGGCGATGGAGGGGACTGTCCCGGTCCCCGTGGCGGCGATGGTGGCTGGCTTTGCGTGCTGCAGGAGCCACCGATGGTCTCGCCGTCTGACTTGTGCCCTAGCTCGCGGGTGAGCTAGAAGATCCGAGCAGCGTAGGCGGTCGGTATGGTCATGTTCCTCTTCTGATGGATTCCTTGCGATTGCTAAAGAAGTAGAAACTAGAAGACAAGGCGATCAACCTCAATGGAGAGACTCTTGCATCGAAGCAAGATGTTGGTGGTAATAGCAGCGACGCGTCGAGACGACAGGGGGCTTCGGGCCGGAGGAAGACGACTGTCGGCTGCGATGACAAGATGAACTTGCGGAGAGGAGCAACACCTTGCCGAGAAGACGGAGAGCCTACGCGTGGAGGTTGCGCTTGGAACAGGCGAAGAGGAAGGCGCTCCAAGCTTCTGTCCCGGTCCCCGTGGCGGCGATGGTGGCTGGCTTTGCGTGCTGCAGGAGCCACCGATGGTCTCGCCGTCTGACTTGTGCCCTAGCTCGCGGGTGAGCTAGAAGATCCGAGCAGCGTAGGCGGTCGGTATGGTCATGTTCCTCTTCCGATGGATTCCTTGCGATTGCTAAAGAAGCAGAAACTAGAAGACGAGGCGATCAACCTCAATGGAGAGACTCTTGCATCGAAGCAAGATGTTGGTGGTAATAGCAGCGACGCGTCGAGACGACAGGGGGCTTCGGGCCGGAGGAAGACGACTGTCGGCTGCGATGACAAGCTGAACTTGCGGAGAGGAGCAGCACCTTGCCGAGAAGACGGAGAGCCTGCGCGTGGAGGTTACACTTGGAACAGGCGAAGAGGAAGGCGCTCCAAGCTTCTGATCCGGAAGTACCAGAAGAGCACGGAGTTGTTGATCTGGAAGCTGTTGTTCTAGCGCCTGGTGCGTGAGATCGCACAGGACTTCAAGACTGACCTCCGCTTCCAAACGGAGTGAGGCGAGGTGGCCGCGAGGCGAGGATCGGATGCGCTAGAGGAGCACCAGACGAGGGTGAGGCGACGGAGCGAGGCGTTGGAGGCGGCGTGGAACCTTGTTGCTGGAGGTGGCGCTGGATGCGGCGCTGGATGCGGCGCTGGAGGCGCTGGAGACAATTGAAGTCGACGGAGAGAGAGACAGGAGCCGTGATGTGATTGAGAGCCAAAAGAAACAACAAGAGGAGGAGGAGCGATGGTTAGGGCGACAATGTCACGGACGAGACTGCGTCCGCGCGAGGAAAGCCGCCCGCGAGGAATCGCCCGAGGAAGAAAGAAGTCGCGAAGGGGATGTGGCACGGAACTCTAATGCTCTCATAATGACTCTGATACCATGTTATTTCGTAGAAAAGAGAATCTACTTTATTACACGAAAGAAGTCATATTTATAGACAAAGATAAGACCTATTCTTAAGGAATAAATCAAACTCTATCCTAGGAGATAAATTAAGAAATAATTATCCTTAATCCTATTTAAGGATAAAAAATTATCCCTAGCAATATTAATAATATTTTAATAGATACATACAAATTTATTGAGTAGACTACTTTATGACATTCTCACTTGTATCACAATTCAATTTGTATACTATTTTTCTTAGCAATAAATCAAAGCTAGCAAATATTTTAGATAAACATCAAAAATGCTTTTCTATGGTCACCTGTGTTAGGAATTTATATTTAGTAATCTCTAGGATATGTTGCTCGGGGGAGACCAAATTATGTTGATTCAATAAAGGTAATTTATGGTCTCAACCAAAGTCCTCAAATATGGTTTGCGAAATTCTATTAAAAATAAATTCTCTTAAAAAGTTAGTCAGATTCGCACAATATTATAGATGTCAAAAATGGTCTTGAAGTAAAATTTGTTATTAAAGATTTGGGAAGGCTATGTTACTCCCTTGTGGTAGAAGTATTTTACAGCTCTTAGTGAACATCCTTATCCCAAAGAAAAAATGCAACAGACATCTTGTACACAAGAGGTTGATTTGTTTGGATGTAAATTTGTAGAAACTTTAATTATCTAGAATTATAATCTGTAGTGAATGGATGATGACTTTGAAGAACCTTCTCATTTCCAAGGCTAGTTTAAAAATTCATTTATCTCACAATTACCACATTAGAAGTATCTTTGTAGTTTGTGTTGTGAGTCAATTCATGCAACAATTCAAGAAGTGCCATTAGGAGGTATTCTTAAAAATAATTTAATACATTAAATTCTAATTAGTTAACAAGAAGCACAGACACTTAAATATCAAAGCCTTCTTGGATGTTAAGTTTATAGATGTGAATTTTACACGAACAAATATTGATAGAAGAAACACCTTAGGATTTTGTAGAGAGAATTACGTAACATGAAGATGCAAGAAACAAAATGTGGTTGCACAATCTAGTGCCAAAGTAGAAAAAAAACAAAACAAAGCAATGACACATACAACTTATGAAATAATATATATAAAAACCTTATTTGAGGATGTTGGTTTTAATATTGCACAACTGAATTGTGATAATCAACCAATTATTTATGTTACAAACAATTCAATATTCTACAAATGTACAAAACAAATTGAAGTAGACTGAGGTCTAAAAGGATTAATATGCCATACACTTCCTTTGAAAAACAAATCACTTAAATTTTTACAAAGTTTCTTTCTACTATCATTTTCATTTCCCTGATTGATATTTATACTCCGAATTGAGGGGAGTGTCAGAGAGGATAAGCTTTGTTACAGTAGATAAGATATATTATAAAGTATAAGAATTATGGCTCTCTTTGAGATTTATAAATACATAATTGTAAACATCTCCTTCCAGGTATGCAATATACAATTTTCCTCTTAACTGTGTCAATTGTTATTCCACCGTGCTAGTCAACGGTGTACTTTGTAAAAACTTACTCTTAGCTTCTTGTTTATTGGTCCTTGTTCTATAGCATTTGAACTTATCAAGTTTCTTTGTTCCACTGAATTTTTCATTTTTCATTTTTTGTTTGTCTGAAGTGGAAGTTTATGCATAAGGTTATTGTGCATGATTACCTGCTTCATCAGTTTTACAACTTTTTTGCAGCATCTATTTCTTGATTATGTTGCATAACATGGTATTCTAGTTGTACTTAAGCTACCAATTTGAAAAATTTATTAATATTTTTTTCATGCTAAGAGGTTAGCGTAATATTTTGAGTTCTTCGAGACTACGACGGCTCACCTACAGCAAAAATATAGAACTGCATCAGCTTTTCAAGCCTTTTCTAATACTCAATAATATAAAGCTTGAGAATCTAGTTCCTTTAAGGCCTCTTTGCAGTTTAGTCAACTGTTTGCTGGAGTGATCTTAATCACTGAAGCGGAAGCAAGATGCTCAAATACCTATATTAGACTAAATTTGGAAATGTATGATATTATGTTACAGCAGAGCTATTAAAAATTTATTCTAAGAAATAAAAGGGGGAGACTTTTCTGGACTGAAGTGGCTAAGAAGCATGGTCCTCCCATTTGCTAGATGCCAATTTACATAGGTAAGGATTTCTTCCATGAATCAACAGGTTTTAGTGAACCAATGATGGTTTTTGTCTTTTTCTGAATTCTCACTGGTTTCATTCCCTTTCTTTAGGAATTTTCAAACATTATCTTCTGCATATTCTCCTCCTAGTAAGAATCTTTCGCATAGAATTTACTAATGGAAATTGGAACTGAGAGTCTGAGATTGTTGTAGGCTCTTGCATTATCTGGAGAACCTCTATCATCTTAGGTTATAATTTGAAATTATTTCCTGATAATTCTCCTGCACCAGTCTTGATATTAGAACTAAATTGTTGTCCAGCCACTTTAATTGATACCACAATAATATAGTTGGAATAATAGGAATGCTAGGGCGAAGGAAGATGGCTTAGGAAGAGGATCGAGTGTTGAGTCAAGGAGAAGTGACTTGGAAAAGAAGCTAAGTGTCAAGTCGGGAAGAAATGACTTGGAAAGAAGGCTGAGTGTCGAGTCGGAGAGAAGTGACTAGGGAAGAAGCCTGAGTACCGAGTCGGTAAAAAGTGATTCGGAAAGAAGGCTGAGTGCTTAGTTGGGGAAAAGTGACTTGGGAGGCAGGCTAAAGTGGTGAGTCGAGAAGAATTGACTTGGAAGGAAGAAGGGTAGAGCGCTGAGTCGCAGCAAAAGTATCCATGGAGAAGGGGGAAGCGCTGGGTCAAATGGGAATAACTCGGGAGATAAGATAAGAGGTGGAGTCATGGTAGAATAAATCAGGAGAGGAAGAGTAATCAGTCAGTTAGAGTGGGACCACACCCGAAGGGAGAAATAATTAGTTAGTTAGAGTGGGACCATATTCAAAGGGAGGAATAATCAGTGGGTTAGAAGGGACCACGTGGCAAATATTCTTCTCATAGTTTGTGAGGGCTCGCCAATATGTCTCTCTTTTAATAACGACTTGAAGACACCTCGTAGTCTCCATGGAAGATTCCTTGCAAAGGTTATCCCCTACCAGCCTAACAACATCGCTACCGTGACCCACTTGGTCTTCCACGTGGATGATTATCTTCGTAGGTTGGTTCATAACAGCCTGCCAAAAAGCATTGCCAGAGGGTGATGGAGAGAGGCACTATAAAAAAGAGGAGGGGAGGAGGAAGAGGGGGCTGATCATTCATACACTCATTCTTCTCTTTACTCAACTGCATTGTCTACTTCGGTTACTTGTTTTTCTCTTTCAATGATTTTAACAGGCATCAGAGGGTCGTTAGCCGGGACATCGACGACCGTTTGACCTGTGTTAATTTTGATAGGAAAAGATCGAAGATCTACTATTGCGGTCGGAAAGAACCCATCCTCGACAGCTTAATCTCGAGGAGAAAATCTGTACCGTATCAGTTGACGTCGTATGTGAGAACATTGCTTAAGCCAAACGTCGAGATGCAACTTGAAGAAGTTCCTCCTAGGGCTTCTTCTTCTGAAGAAGGTCTCATTACCTTGACTCCTGCCCAACTCTCTGCATATTACTGGACAAGACGGTGGCAGATTCGTGGGTTAGGGAGGGCAGAAGGATGGGATATCTTCAGTCCCATTCTGGAGAACCATCCTGAAGAGGTCAACCAGAAGGAGGACCCTTGTATATTCCTGTTCATGGCCATCACGAATCAGAGGCAGCGCCGGTTGGGGGGACCAATCAATATGCCCTCCCTTTCTTGCCTGTGGGAAGGGAGGAGAAAGGAGAAGGCCACTCAACTAAGGTTTTAAATACTTATGAACCTTCCCCCTTTACAGAAGACATAATATTGGAGGATTCGCCTCCTCATTTTCACCCTCCTCACCTTGCATCATATGATGACACTTCTTATCCTGAGGAATTTATGTTCGTTTGAAAGCACTGCCCTTCTCCATTGGTATTCTGACGCATCAAGTGTCGAGCCTTCCTTACCACCTTAGTAACGTCGGCACAGAGGTGGTTTAAATCGCTGTATCTAAATTCCATCACTTGCTTCCAGGATTTGAAGGGAGCATTCCTTCAACATTTTGCTAGTAGTAAAAGGTACCAACATACTACTTCTAATTTACTTCATTTACAACAGGAACCTGCTGAATCCCTACAGAGTTACATCAAACGGTTCACTAATGCTTCTCGTGAAGTTCCTGCGATAGCACTCGACTTTTTAATGGTCGTCATAGGCCATGGCTTGAAGGAGAGGTCATTCCTCAGTTCCTTGCTCCGGAGGCCCGCCGCTAGCTACAAAGAGTTACTCGGACGAGCTGAGGATTACATCAATGAAAAAGAAGTGCCGAAAGCTCATCGAGCTGCTAAAGGACTTACCTCCACCCCTACGGAGAAAAATCCTCCTCCAGTCCCTCAGGCTCCCCCAAGGAGGGACTACGCCAGACCTTTTCCTCAAGAAATTCCTCGCAATTGACCCCTCATGCTAGAAGCTTCTCTGAATCACCCCCTCCGAATTATGACAATCGAATTCTCACCCTCGCCTTAGACTCTGAAGGAACGAGAATTAGAGGCCTATGAGGAATATGGCATCCTCCGTCGTCCCGTCGGATATAGGGGAGTTCCTCGCAGCCTCCCCTCTCTATTCTTCTGTCAGTACCACATGGAGTATGGGCATTCCAATGATCGGTGTTTTGGGTTGCAGAGAGAATTAACCCGTATCAAGATGGAGCATCCTCTTTTGCAACAATAGTTGGGATTAGGCTCGGGAAGAGGTCAGATGCCTCCCGTTGCCCGCCCAAGACCATCTGTCAGGAGACTGCAAGCCCCCTGACCAGAAGGTTGACCACCCCGAAATCCTAGGGTTATTCCTAAGGAGGTTGGGCCAAGTAGTGAGGCTCTAACCGCTTCTGAAGACGTCCTAGCTCGAAGTGTCATCAATGTAATTGTCAGGGTACCTACGAATGGACACTCTAATAGAGCACGGAAGTCCTATGCTCGTCTAATTGAAAGTTTGGCTATTGGAGAAGACAGGGTAGTCCAGGATAAGCCTCGATTAAGTTTTGGACCAGAAGATCTACAAGGTATTCTTCTACTTCATACTGATGCTTTGATAGTTAGAATCACACTTGCGAATTATGAGGTGGTGTGAGTCTTGGTGGATTTGGAAAGCTTTGTTAACGTGCTATTCCAGGAAGCCTTTAGTCAGATTCAATTGGAAGATGTCCAACTGGAGAAAGTGGTGACACCCCTATTCGGGTTTGCAGGTTATATGGTGCATCTAATAGGGAAAATTTATTACCCCTCATTGTGGGAAGGAAGCCGAGTCAAAAAACTTGCATGACTTCATTCTTGATTGTGGATGCTCCCTCAGTATACAACGCCATCTTAGGGAGGTCGTTCTTATCATTGTTCAAAGTTATGACTTCCACTTATCATCAAAAGATGAAATTCCCAGTGGGCCGACTCATGGGTGAAGTTAGGAGCAAACAGAAAGCAGCTCGAAGCTGTTACGTGGAGATAGTCCGAGCTGATTAGAAAAGAGCTCGGATCGATGATTCCAAAGGAAGGGCTGTTACGGGCTCAGAAGTTTATATGCTAGAAGAAGCGACTCAAAAGAAGGAGATGGCTGAGGAGGAAGAAATGATAGAGATTGCTAAGGGAAAGATGACTCGGGTGGCAAAGAAGCTGGAAATAAAGGAAAACCTCATCGCCTGTCTGGAAATAAAGAAGCTGGAAAGTTTTTGGGATATATTGTCATTGAAAAGGGGATACAAGCTAATCCTAAGAAAATTCAAGCCTTGTTTAATATAAAATCACCCACCAATCGACAAGAGACACAGAGACTTGTAGGAAGAATAGTGTCATTGTCTCGTTTTATCACCCGATCAGTAGATAGAGGGTTGTCATTCTTTAGAATCCTCAGAAAGGCAGATCAATTCCGGTGAGATGATAAATGCGAGCAGACTTTTCAAGAATTAAAGCAGTATTTAGCTCAGCTCCCCTCCTTGCTAAGCCAACGCCTGGAGAACCTCTATGAGTATATTTGGATGTATCGAAAGGTGCAATCAATTCGGTATTACTCCGACAAGAGGGTTCACAACAACAACCTATTTATTACACCAACCACATACTGAAAGGAGCCAAGTTGAAATATGTCGATTTGGTGAAGTTGACTTATATATTGGTACTAACTGCTCGTAAGTTAAGACCTTATTTCCTAGCTCATCTTGTTAATGTGCTTATAGGTAGTGAATTAGGCCGAGTTGTCGAAGTTCCAATTTTCCGCCGAATGGCGAAATGGACGATTGAATTGAGTGAATATGATATTCAATATCATCCTCGGATCGCTATTAAAGCTCAGTCCCTGGCTGACTTCCTGGTCGAGATACTGGCTGAGGGGAGAATTGACTCGACGAAGGGTGAAAAGCTAGAACCTCCTTGGAAGGTTTTGCCAGATGGGTCTACAGGATCAAGAGGAAGTGGAGTAAGCATTTTCTTAGTATCTCTTGGGGGAGAAGAGACTCGGATATCCATTTGCTTGGGCTATAAGGCATCAAATAATAAAGCAAAGTATGAAGCTATATTGTATGGGTTGCAACCAACTAGGGCAACCCCTGACCATGTTCTGGTTCACTCGAACTCTCAATTGACTATCTCATAGCTCTAAGGCACCTTTGCTATTCGGGAAGACAGGATGAGATGGTATATTGAGGCTTGTTATTTCGTAAAAATACGAATCAACTTATTACATAAAAGTAGCCCTATTTATATCCAAGAATAGGACCTATTTAACGGGATAAATCTAACTCTATCCTAAGAATAAATCAAACTCTATCCTATAAAACTAATAATTATCCCTAACATATTTAGAGATAACAAATTATTCCTAATCATATTTACAATATTCTAACACTCTCCCTCAAGCGGAAGCATATAAATTATATGCACCCAGCTTGTTACATATGTAGTCAATTCAAGGACCTCTCAGAGATTTAGTAAATATATCTGCTAGTTGATCATGCGAATTAACAAAACTAGTAGATATTTCTCCATATATGACTTTTTCTCTGATAAAGTGACAGTCGACTTCAATATGCTTTGTCCTCATGAAAAACTGGATTTGACGCGATATGTATGGCGACCTGGTTATCACATATGAGTGACATTTGTGTAACATCTTCAAACCTTAGCTCTCGAAGTAATTGTTTGAGCCATATAAGCTCTTGACTGGCTATGACTATAGCTCGATATTCTGCCTCCGCACTGGATCTCGCCACAACATTCTGCTTTTTGCTTTTCCAAGAAACAAGATTACCTCCGACAAATATATAAAAACCAGAGGTGGATCTCCTATCAATAGGAGATCTTGCCCAATCTGCATCAGAATACCCTATGACTTGAGTATGTCCTTTGTTTTCGAACAAAAGACCTTTTCCTGGAGCACCTTTGATATATCGAACAATGCGAATCACGGTATCCCAATGTTCTTTATACGGAGAGTTGAAAGCGACTTACTACACTTCTACAAGCGATATATACGGGACGAGTACTTGATGGGTAACTTAGTCTCTACTAATCGCTTTGTATCGTTCTGGATCTGATAGAGGCTCCCCCTGATTTGGTAGGAGCTTGACATTAGGATCCGTAGGGTTGTCAGTATGTCTTTGAGTTTAACATTCCTGTTTCTTCTAGAATATCCATTGCATACTTCCTTTGGGATATAATGATCCCATTTCTGGACTGTGCTACTTCTATCCCCAAGAAATATTTGAGTTTGCCAAGATCTTTTGTCTGGAAATATTTGAAAAGATGTTTCACCTGTGAAATCCCAAGATGATCACTGCCTGTGATGACAATATCATCAACATAAGCCACTATAGATGATCTGACGGTAGATGAGTGGCGATAAAAGGCGAGAATGGTCGACCTCGCTCCAGTCATAGCTGTTGAATTACAATCTTGAATCTACGAACCATGCTCTGGGTATTTGCTTGAGACCGTATAAAGATTTTCAGCGGCGTACAAGGCCAGGAAGACTCCCCACGAACAACAAAACCACGGAGGTTGCTCCATGTAGACTTCTTGGCGGTCACCATGTAAACGCATTCTTGATGTCTAAGCGATAAAGAGGCGGTGTTGAATCGACGATGGACATGAATAGAGCGTGCTCGAACATCTTGCGAGGAAAAGTGTCCCCATAATTCAATCCAAAGATCTGAGTATAACCTTTAGCAACAAGACGAACCTTAAGCCGATCAACCGTTCCGTCTGGACCAACTTTCACCGTATATACCCATCGACAGCCAACAACTGACTTTCCTGGTGGTAGAGGGACGAGGTCCCAAGTC
This sequence comes from Wurfbainia villosa, assembly GCA_025175895.1. Lineage (NCBI taxonomy): Eukaryota > Viridiplantae > Streptophyta > Magnoliopsida > Zingiberales > Zingiberaceae > Wurfbainia > Wurfbainia villosa. The sequence goes on along the minus strand of JAKLTH010000201.1, from coordinate 311,553 downwards.
CCACAGCTCCGTAAGACACTCATTTCATCCAGCATAGCCTGTTTCCATCCTGGATGGGCAAATACATCTCTTGCAGTCACCGGAAGAGAAACAGACGACAAGGAGGAAAGACAAGAATAATAGAAAGAAGAAAGACGATGGTAACTCATAGACACATAATGAGGAGAAAGATTACGAGTTGAACGTATACCTTTGTGAAGTGCAATGAGAATATCGATTCGTAAGACTCTATCGAGGAAGGCGGAGGACCCAACTCGGACATGTTTCAGTAGAGTCGGTGTTAGGCGTGGTGAGGACGACGTTGATAAACCTGCAATGGAGGAGAAATTGAAGCTGGGGGTGATAGAGAGTCCTCCGGAGGATAAAAGACTGGTGCAGACACAGAAGGAGGAAACTCGGACGACGACTCTGAAGGTCCAAAGAAAGGAACCGAATCAAAGAACGTGACATCAGCAGAGATGAAATACCGACGGAGAGTAGGAGAATAACACTTATACCCTTTCTGAGATCGTGGGTACCCAAGAAAAATACATTTATGCGACCGAGGAGAGAGTTTATCAATGTCAGGATCAAGAGCATGAACAAAACATGTAGAACCAAAGACCTTAGGTGGTAAAGGATGAAGGGGCTGATTGGGATAAAGTATATGATGAGATATTTGACCCTGTAAAGTAGAGGAAGGCATGCGATTGATAAGATAACACGCAGTAAATACGGCTTCAACCCAAAAACGAAGAGGAATATGAGAGTGATGGAGAAGAGTCCGGGTGGTCTCGAGAAGATGACGATTCTTGCGTTCTGCAACTCCATTCTGTTGGGGAGTATGAGGACAAGAAGTCCGATGTAATACGCCCTGAGACGCTAAGAAGGTCTGAAACGGAGTAGATAGATACTCACGTGCATTGTCACTTTGCAAGGATCGAAGAGGGATACCAAATTGTGTTTTGACTTCATTAAAAAAAGATTGGAAAATAGAAAACAATTCCGAACGATCCTTCATCAGATATAACCAAGTGCAACGAGAAAAATCGTCTATGAAGGTAACAAAATATCGTGATCCGAATGTAGAAGAAATACGACTCGGACCCCAAATATCGGAATGAACCAAAGCAAAAGGAGACATAGCCCGACTTATAATGCGAGGAGAAAACGAACTACGAACATGCTTACCTAACTGACATGACTCACAAGATAAAGACTTTAAGTGAGAAAGACTAGGATGTAATTGTTTTAACTTATCAAGATCAGGATGTCCCAACTGAGCATGAATAACAAGTGGAGATGCCGCCGCTGAACCAACAAAAGAGGCCTGGTGAAGTCGGTATAGGCCATGAGACTCATATCCGAAGCCAATCATCCTCCCCGTACTCCGGTCCTGTAATGACACAGAAGATTTAGTAAACGAGATGACGCAATCAAGAGACCGAGTAAGCTGACTTATTGATAACAAATTAAAGGGGGCTCCGGGAACATAAAGAACATTATGAATGGAAAGAGATGGAGAAGGATGAACAATACCAATACCTTGAGACTGAATTTGAGAACCATTTTCTATGGTGACAAAGGGTAAATAATCGAAAGTAGATAGTGAAGAAAAAAGAGATCTATTACCAGTGAAATGATCGGTGACCCCAAAGTCAAGTACCCAGTAAAGGAATTACCAGCTTATGTAACGGCAGCAAGAGAATTAGAACTCCATCGATCCTCATACCATTTCAGAAAGTCATCATAGGAAGGCGGTGGAGGCGGATCCGGTGTCAACGGCAGCAAGTCCTGGTGGGGATTATAAAGACGTCGACTGTTGGATTCTTGGCGCCACCCCGCGTCGTCCCTGCCGAAGGCGCTCGGACCAGCCATCTGAGCTCTCGGTATTCCTAGGGTTCCGGCATATTGGAGTTGTCGGAAAATCTGCTGTGGTTCTGCGGTGGAAACTGCTGCGTCTGCGGCAGAAGCTGCTGCGCCTGTGGCTGAAGCGAGGGCGCGCGATGGGACAGTGAGGGTCCGTACAGTCGGCTGCTTTCCCATCTTTCTGCTGTCGCTCGCTCTCCTCCCTTCGATTTGATTCCGAGGTCAAGAAGGAGGACCTGCTGCCGCTGGGACGGCGGCGTCAGCGTCAGCTTCGGAGGCGACTGACAGAGGAAGACGGCAGCGGCGGCGCGTTGGTGTGGGCAGCGCTGAGTTCGCAGCAAAGGTCGCTGTGCTCGCGTGAGAAGGAAGCGACGGGAAGAAATCGCGCGCGTGAGAAGGAAGAAATCGCGCGCGTGGGATGTCGCCGCAGCTGGCTTCAGTCGGGATCTTGCCGAGCTTGGGAAAGAAGAGGATCACGCCGGCTTTTTGATGGAGAAGACGGCGTCTGAGCTTCTGAGGAAACCGTGAGGCGTTCCTCTGTCGTTCGATCGGCGGAGGAAACCGCGACGAGGAAGCTGACGAGGAAGTTGTCCGCGTCGGTCGATGCTGCGGACGCGAGGAAGAAGAACGGCGGAAGGCGCTGCGGTGGAGCGAGAGCAGCAGCGGCCACCCAACTGGCGGTGTCGGCGCTGTGGAGGCTCTGCGACGGAGGAGGAGACGTTCCAGAAGCTTCTGTTGCTGCAGGCTTCTGAGGTCACCGAGGACGAAGCAGACCGACGGCAAGGCGCCGCGGAAGCAGTTGGCGACGAAGGCAGCAAGGAAGTCGGCCCCCGCGAGATCGAAGCCGTTGGAGAAGAAGCGTCCCTCGGCAGCGGTGACGAGGGCGTCGGGAAGGAGGCGCAGGGAAGATGTGCGCGTGTGAGAAAAAGAAGAACGCGCGGAAGATCGCGAAAGGTGGAAACCTAACGCGCAGAGAGGAAAAAAAAAGTGAAAACCTAAAACCTAAAGCTCTGATACCATGTTATTTCGTAAAAATACGAATCAACTTATTACATGAAAGTAGCCCTATTTATATCCAAAAATAGGACTTATTTAACGGGATAAATCAAATTCTATCCTAAGAATAAATCAAACTCTATCCTAGAAAACTAATAATTATCCCTAACATATTTAGAGATAACAAATTATCCCTAATCATATTTACAATATTCTAACAAGGCTTTTAAGAGGTTAAAATCTCAATTCCGGGAGGTGCACTTGCAACAAATTCCTCAAGAAGAAAATATGAAGGATGATAAACTGGCTCAGTTAGCTAGCACATTAACAAAGTGGACATCTCGAGAACCCATCCATATAGAGTTGCCTACCTCTTTGGCTATATTCAATATGGAAGAGGCACCGACAAGAAATAATATCACACCCGATTGGAGAACTGACATAGTCACCTATCTTCAACAGGGAAGTATTTCGTCTAATCCTTGAGCAGCTGCCCTTTGATAAAGAAAGCTAAGAATTTTTTGCTCATTTTTGCTGAAATGCATAGGAAGGGAGGATACTGATTGGATACTCAGAGAAATCTATGAAGGGTGTTGCGACAATCATTTGGGAGGTCTAGCTTTAACTCACAAGGTGTTGCTTGTCGGATATTTTTGGTTGACTCTCCATCAAGATGCAATTCACCTCGTTTGGACCTGCAAAGCTTGCCAATTGCTTGGTAACAGATCGGATCGACCTGAGTTGATGAAATCGATAGTATCTTCTTGTTCTTTTCGTTCAGTGAGGATGGACATAGTATGACCCATGCCCCAAGATTTGCTTCGTAAAAGATTTTTCTTTGGTGGTTGTTGATTATTTTTTCAAGTGGGTGGAAGTTGAGCCATTATCACCAAGATTAACAAGGAGCAGTAATATAATTTTTATGGAAGAATATTATTTGTCGATATGAAATTCCTCGACGGTTGATTAGTGACAATGGATGTCAGTTTCAAGGTCGTAAGATTCAAGAATGGTATTGAAGCCTCTGAATAAAACAAGCCTTCACTTCCGTAGCTCATCCTCTAGCCAATGGTCAGGCGGAGGTAACCAATAGGATTCTAATATAAGACTGAAGACAAGGTTGGATTCGACTCCGGGAAATTTGGTGGACGAGCTCCTAGGTATTTTGTGGGTTTATCAAACTATTGAAAAATCTGCCATAGGAGAAACACCTTTCAACATGGTATATGCTACGGAGGGCTATTATTCTTGTCGAAGTCCTGGTGGACAGTGCCCGAGTTCAGGTTTATTATCCCATAAATAATCAGATCTTGGGAAGTACCGAGCTGAATTTGGTAGAGGAATGACGAGAGCGAGCTTGAGTTCGGGCAGAGACTTATCGATGGAAAATACAATGGGCTTTTAACCAAAAGGTAATCCCTTGTGCGTTTCAAATAGGAGACATGGTGCTGTGCAAAGTTAATCTTGCAGGAGATTTGTCAAAATTAGCTCCCAAATGGGAAGACCCTTATAAGATCACTCATCGAGTAGCTGAGGTTATTTATTATCTCCAAGATGCCAAGGGAAAGGATCAACCGAGGCCCTGGAACACTGTCCATTTAAGGCCTTTTTACAGTTGAGAAATTAAGATTTCGGAAAAAAAAGAGAGAAAGAGGGGTCAAGCTTGACATCTCTGTGTTTGTATAAATGGAGATGTAAGAAAGATATTGTTATAGAATGTCATATTTGTGTTAATACTGTTCATAGCGTCAGTTTCCCACCAAGGGCGGAAAACCTAAGTACAATTTGAAAGAATCATGGGAACATCGATTCAAAGTGGCTTCCCAATTTAGGAAAGAGGCTCTTCTACGGATCGGGGGATAGCCCTGCTCGATATATTGATGGATTGCTTTGTCAAACCCTTTTCGAAAGAGGGCCTATAGGTGAGGGATGAGATTCTCTTGCCTTTGTTTTTCCTTATCCTCCACCGTTTGCTGATATGCTTTGCAGCGTGTCCGATGTTCCGTGCAGTCTTGACGAAGCCTATTATAACGGTAAGAAGCCTTTCGGAGTCCTTCAGCTAAGGCCCGCAAATCTGCAACATGGGAATTACAATTTCCTTCAACCCAAACGACATAGCAAATACTTCTTGAGAAAGAATGAAAATATTCCCCCTTGAGATATGTACATGAGTGGTAGCACGGGATATTTCTGCACATAACCGATGGAGAGAAGCCTCGTGTTGCCGTACTTGGTTGATTGCTCTATCCCTCTCTTCCTGGAGTTAAAGGTTTCGGCATATTTCTCAGGTCACCTGTTCTCATAATTGTCTAATTTCTACTTGGTCTTTTTCCTTCTAAAGTTGCACCTTTGTCAATTGGACACGACATGTATTTAGTTCTCGAAGAAGGGAGTGCTCCTGATGGCACTGTTCTGTAGGAGGAGGGTGGTTTGTTTGGGCTTGAAGAAGAGTTTGTAGATGCAAGGATTGTGCCTGATAGTGAGACAAGGAACAAAGTAACTTCTCATAGTTCGTTATAGCCTGCACATCAGAGGGGGAAAGGTGGAATAAATTTTGTATATCCAAAGGAAAATAATAGTATGCTTACCAAATCTAGGCCATATCACATACTCTCTAGTCTTGATTGTACCTTCTCCTGATTGATAATTTGGAGATCCCTGGCTGACAGGGGGGATGAGAAGGGAGGAACAGGAGGGATTGGCTCCCTTTCAGGCTCAGGGAGAGAGGTCGTCTCTACATAGTTTATAGATGTGCCTGGTAAGAGGTAAGGAGGGTTTGCAGGGGCAAAGGAGGTGATATTAGGTGGAGGGATATCCATAGGAGAGAAGGTGGGAGATGTATCAAGTGAAGAGATTGGCGAAGGACAAAAAGGGACCACACAAGGGGATAAAAGGGGAATGAGAAAAAGATTATTGGTGGTTGGCATAGTTTCTTCAGGAATAGAGAGGGGAGAAGAAGACACTTGGCTCAACGATTCTACAGGAAAGGGGATATCTTCTAATGTTAAGGTAGGTGGCGAAATGATGGGCGGAGGGACAAGGTGTGACGCCCGTAAAAAGTCTCCAGCAATTTTACGAGAATTTTTGGCTTTACGATAATGAGCTTTATGTGGGTTTTTCGAAAATAAAAGGAAATAGCCAAAAAGAAATGCAAGGCATAGGAATTGAACTCCAAACCTCTAGAGATAGCCAAGCCCTATAAATGCACCCACTAACCATAAGCCCAATAGGATTATATCATTAAGAGAAGAGGGGAATTATAGATAAGGGTGATGAGAGTAAATAAAGGGGCATGGAAAAGAAAAGAGAAACTTCTCTTCCTCCCTTTATAAAGAAGAAGGAAGTTCCCATTTGGCCACTTCTTCCTCTTCTCTTCATCCTCACCGAAACCATCTTGCTCCCCTCTCCATTTTACCTTTAGTAGAACTTCATCCAAGCAAGAAGAAGTTAGTTCTTGGCTTCCATAAGGTCAACTACCCACCAAAAGCAAGCGAAGGATGTAAGATTTCCTCACCTGCAGTATATTAGTTTTGTAGGATAAATTACATGAAAGAAATATGAAGTTTGGAGCTTTATATGTTTCGGTCAACTAAGTTTTGGGCTAGGATTCATGAAAATGCTATTAGGGAAACCTTTTATAGGTTGTATGCTCCAAGTAGGGATCTTTAGGTAACAAAAGTCCAAAGGTTATAACCCTATATGTTTGACCACCAAGGGTTTAGGGTTAGGATTTCATGAAGAGCTCCCCCTTATGAAGTTAGGTTATGATATATGCCTACATGAATAGATTTAGGTGACAAAAGTCCAAAGATCTTAACCTTACAAGTTTCGGCCAACCCATGAAATTAGGGTTAGGGTTGCATGAAAAATATTTCTAATGATACTATGATAGGTTATAAGGCTTCATGAATGAATTTTATGGGACAAATCCAAGCTTGAGCCCTCACAAGTTTCGGCCAACCCATGAAATTAGGGGTCATGAAAAATATTTCTAATGATACTATGATAAGTTATAAGACTTCATGAATGAATTGTAGGGGACAAACCCAAGCTTGAGCCCCTCACAAGTTTCGGCCAACCAATGAAACTAGGGTTAGGGTTGCAAGAAAAAGGCTTCTAAGGGAACTAGGGGATGTTGTATGCCTCATGTAGGAGTTTTAGGTGACTAAACACTGTCATGTTGGAATACCTTACAGGTTTCGGCCAATATTGGTTTTGGGGTTAGGGCTTCATGAAAACACCCTTATGTAGTTAGGCTATGTGATGAACAAGTTTCATGATTTAATATGCCATGAATATGCCTAGGAAATATGCTTCATGTTTATGATGTAATGTGCCATGAAATATGCTTAGGTGATGAACATGCTTTGTGATTTAATATGCCATGAATATGCCTAGAAAATATGCTTCATGTTTATGATGTAATGTGTCATGAAATATGCTTAGGTGATGAACATGTTTTGTGATTTAATATGCCATGAATATGCCAAGGAAATATGCTTCATGTTTTTGATGTAATGTGCCACGAAATATGCTTATGTGATGAACATGTTTATGCTTTAGGACCCCTTTAGGGTACTCTTATGTTATGAATGCATGTGTCCTTGAGATAAGATGGAGATGCTTCCCTTTCAAGTAGGGATCAAGAGCTCTCCTTATGATAAGATGGAGATGCTTCCCTTTCAAGTAGGGATCAAGAGCTCTCCTTAAGATAAGATAAGATGGAGATGCTTCCCTTTCAAGTAGGGATCAAGAGCTCTCCTTAAGATAAGATAAAATGGAGATGCTTCTCTTTCAAGTAGGGATCAAGAGCTCTCCTTATGATAAGATAAGATTAAGATGCTTCCCTTTTTATGTTGGGGATCAAGAGCATTCTTTATAATATGACAAGAAAAGAAAGGAATTAAGTATTTTACTTTGTAAGAGGTTAAGTACCCGACCCGTCAGGTGGTCGTTAATCAAATCCATAGGGACATAAGAAGACGTAAGAGGTCTTGCCCTGGTAAGACGTAAGAGGTCTTGCTCGTAGGTCTGGTGGCTCGCTACTGACCTATTAGGGAACGCGCATTATGTGATACTTAACCTGGGGCTCCCCAAACAAGTTATGATGATGTTGAAGTATCTATATGTATATGTTTTGAAAAGAAAAGACTTTTATGAAATTGTGTATGCTTATGTTAAAGATTATGAATGCTTACGAACTCGTCCTTTATGCATTTTAGATGTTATGAAGTTATGATGTTTAGAGTTAAGTTTAAGAATGTGGTGACTATGCACTTTATGCATGTTTCGAATTTATGATGTCGTGAATGCTTATGATTAAGTTTAAGAATACTTGTGATTATGTACCTTATGCATGTTTAGGATTGATGTTATTATAAATGTTTATGCTCAAGTAAAAAAAATGCTTATGATTACGTCCTTTATGCATGTTAGACTCTATGAAGTTATGATGCTTACAGTAGTTTAAGAATACTTGTGATTATGTACCTTATGCATGTTTAGGATTTATGTCATTATAAATGTTTATGCTCAAGTTAAAAATGCTTATGATTATGTCCTTTATGCATGTTAGACTCTATGAAGTTATGATGCTTACAGTAGTTTAAGAATACTTGTGATTATGTACCTTATGCATGTTTAGGATTTATGTCATTACAAATGTTTATGCTCAAGTTAAAATTGCTTATGATTATGTCCTTTAAGTATGTTAGATTTTACTAAGTTATGATGCTTATAGTAAGTTAAGAACATTTGGGTTTATGTACTTCCTGCATGTCTAAGATTTATATCATGAATGCTTATGTTTAGATTATGCCCTGCTTGGTTTTAATTATGCTTAGCATCTTTGTAAACTCTATGCCATGCTTAGGTTTCATTACGTGGTATGTTGTTGATTAGTGTTACTATGGAATACTTAGGCCATTTATGCTAGCATGCTTATGTTTCTAATGGCTTGATGAAGTTCGTGGTTTTTTTTGTGAGTAGGCAAGAATCTTACTAAGCTATATGCTTATAGTTTATGTTGTCCATATACTGCAGATCAAGGAAACCTGAACTAGAGGAAGTAGCAGGAAGGGCCCAGTGTGTGTGATAGTGGCATGATGGAGAAAGACCCTATTACTATCTGCTTATATTTATATGCTCAATTAACAACTTAAGACATTGCTTCCGCTTATAAGACTTGTGAATTATTAGCACTATGTTGGATGTTGCTTAGTTATGTTATTGTTCAATTACTTAAGAAAGTTGATATGATAGAACTCACGAATGGATCCTTATGTTGGGCATGTTATGAAATGAGATAAGATATGGTAATATGCTAACTATGAATAAGATAGGTGATGCATGTAGAAAAGAAGGTTTATGCCATGATAACATGCTTAAGTATGATGGTGGAAGGATCCATGTGTGTTATGTTTTAAAAGAAAAAAAAAGAAAGGGGTAAAAGTAGCGTCGCCCTGAGAGCAGATAAGGGCACCTTTCCACTATCACACATCAAGCCTCCATCCTGCTATTTCCAAGTAAGTAATTTTATGCATACTTAAGTTTCCTTTATAATGAAGAATGTCTTCTATCCAGAATGAAATAATACCTCATCATGCTTTAGTAGAATGGACTCACACTTGAGATTTAGATAGAAATAATACCTCATCCTGTTTAGTATAATGGAATCATAGTTGTGACTTAGATAGTATACCTGACCAAGCTTTATACGATGGAAACATGACTCCAACCTAGAAGTATCACTAGAAAGGATACTTACCTTGTTTATGATATGGGATGTTAGATGCCTGTATAGGAGTAGAAATTATAATAACACCTTAATTAAATTATTTATTTATCACTTAGATAACATGAACGGGAGACGTAGTGCTAGAGGGAATGACTCAGCACCCCCACCAGATTTGATGCATGTGGTTACCGAGCTACAACGTCAAGTCGCAGAACAACAGTTGGTTATCAATGCTCTCACGAATCAACAAGGGAACCCTAGCACCACGCCAGGGACGCAGAACGTAACTCCTAACACGACCACTATGGTGCAAGCACCGCTAATCAATCGCCCAGGGCGACCCAGCCTATCTCGATCCGTGGCGAGGCCGAAACAGAAAATTTCACTGGTGCCGGCGAACCATGGGATGCCCAAGCCTGGTTCAAAACAGTTGAGAGATCGTGGAGCTGCTAGATTGGCCCGAGCACGAAAAGATAAAATGTGCCTCGTTCTGTCTTTTCGGAGATGCAAGGATGTGGTGGGAGAGAGTCAAAGCAAAGAGACAAGTAAATCAAATGAGGTGGACAGATTTTGAAGCGGAGTTCTTCGAGGAGTTCTTTCAGAGACGGATCACTAATAAGCACTATGATGAGTTCCTCGAGTTCAAAGCGATCTATCGATTAGTGAAGCTATGAAAAGGTTCAAGCGCGCGTCTACGCCCGAGTTAGTCGATCTTGAAAGGAGAGGATCAGACTCCTGCTGAAAATGTTGCGACCGGAGATAGCCCTGAATGTGGCCGGAGTCAATCGACCCCAGACCGCCGAAGAGCTATTCAGTAGTGCACTGGTCACCGAGCACTACGAACAAACATCGATCGGAGTAAAGGCGGAATAGGAGATCCAAATCTCAATACTAGTGGAAGAGGATCGCAGTGGCAAGAAGAAACATTGGAATGACCCAAAGGGGCCCGAGGAACAGGGTATCTGTTGTCCTACATGTGGGAAGAAGCATCAGGAGGAATGTCGAGGGCACGAGGAAGTGTTACAAGCGTGGAATGGAGAGGGCACATAGCTTGGGCTGCCCTACTCGAGTTCGAGCACCTTCTCGGATATGTCCGATGCAGGAGCTCCTCCACAGCTTCACGGATCACGACTATGATAGAGGGTCCCCAGATAAGCCAAGGGAGGTGAAGCCCCGCGTTGGGACAAATGCGAGTGTTCTCCTCACGAGGAAGATGTGGCGAGTGCCTCGATGGTTTGTCACAGTCGGATATTTATTTTCGGTCGGTATGCTCTCTGTGTTATTTGACGGGCAACCCATTCGTTCATCTCGCCTTTCACAAGAAAGATAGATAGGCATCCCCAAGTCTTGGACTATAAATTCTTAACAACGTTACCTTGGAGAAGTGATGCCATCCACCCATATTCTGCGCACGCACCAATTAGACTGCAGACGGGAGCTCTATTGTGACTGATAGTCCTAGATATGTGGGACTATGATGTTATATTGGGCATGAATTTTACTGCACAATCGGTGCTTGATTGAGTCTGTAAATGGAGGTGACCTTAGGCCGAGCGGAGGTTTCATTTGAGTTTATCGAAGTCAAAGAAAGGCGAGGAAATTTTTATCGTAGCTAAAGCTAGAAAAATGCTAGAAAATGGATGCACGGATTTCTAGCCCATGTAGTGGATACCATATCCATGAAAAGAAGAAAATAGAAGAGGTCAGTGGTATGTGACCATCCGGAGGTATTCCGGATGACCTACGGATTACCACACGATAGAAATTGAGTTCAAGATCGAATTGATTCGGAACTAATCCGATCTCAGGCACCTTCTGCAGTATGGCGCGTGAGTTGAAAGAACTTGAAGCGACTACGGGAGTTACTTGACCGAGGATTTATCCATCGATCACTCACCATGGGAGCTCGATGTTGTTCATAAAGAAAAAGGATGGATCTATGCGAATGTGTATAGACTACAGATGAACAACGTGACCATCAAGAATAGGTACCCCCTTCCCGGGATCGACGACTGTTCGACCAATCAAGGAGCTACTCTTTGCAAGATAGATCTCAGTCACTATCATCAAGTAAAAGTAAAGCCCGGTGATATTCAAGAAGGCGACCTTACGAGATACGGACATTATGAGTTCGTAGTTATGCCCTTTGGAGTAACCAATGCTCTGCGATGTTCATGGACTGATGAATCGAGTATTCTCGGCCTTCCTCGACAAATATGTAATTTCATCGACGATATTCTTATCTACTCGAAACCAAGAAGAGCATCGAACATCTGAAGATTGTACTCTGATTCTTGAAGAGCAACTATATGCAAAATTCTCCAAATGTGAGTTACGGCTCAATCAAGTGTCATTCTTGGGTCATGTCATCTCTAAAGAAGGAATCATGGTAGACCCAATAAGATTAGTGTGAGGAACCTGGAATAGGCCAAGGAATGCGAGTGAAATCGAAGTTTTCTCGGGCTAGCGAGGCTATTACGAGAAAATTTGTAGAGGACTTCTCTAGAATTGCAACCCCTATGACCCTCACCGAAAGGACCAAGAATACAAATGGGTGAGGGTGTGAGAGGAGTTTCTGAAGAGGAGAGACTAACCAGCTCCCATTCGACTCTCCCTGAAGATAATGAAAGCTTGATATGTATAGTGGCGCTTCTAATGGCAAGGTTATAAACGCTTCGCCTCTAGGCGGCTCAAGACGAAAGAAATTATCCTACCCATGACTTAGAACTAGTAGTGGTGTTCGCTCTGAAAATATGGAGGCACTACTTATCACGGGCTCGGTGCGAGGATTTATCTGAGACCACAGTCGAGATATTTCTTCACTCGGAAAGACCTAAATATGAGACGCCAGATGGCTCAGCTAGTCGAAGATTATGATTGTGGATATATTCTATCATCCCGGAAAGGCCAACAAAGTGGCAGATGCACTGAGCAGAAAGTCCGGTGCCGCTTTGATGTCCTTATCAATGCTATCGCAGCCCCTGAAAAGGGATATAATGAATTACGGAATAGAGATTATTTCTGGACAGCTTTCCGCCATGGCTATAGCGCCGATGTTGTTCGACGATATATTGGGAAAGCAAGATGGTGATTCAGACATCCAGAAAATCAAACAGGAAGTCCGGGAAGGAAGGGATAATGGATTCCGCATCGCCAACGGCGGAGTATTATACTTCCAGGACCGCCTATGCATTCCGAACGATCCGGAATTACGGAAGAAGATACTCGAGGAATCCCATGGAACACCTTATACCATGCATCCTGGATCTAACAAAATGTATCAGGACTTAAGGGATAAATTTTGGTGGTCCGGCATGAAAAGGGATGTGGCTCAGTACGTCAGCACTTGTCTGACCTGCCAGAAGGTGAAGGCAGAACACCAGAAACCTGGGGGATTACTGCAGCCGATACAGATTCCAGAGTGGAAATGGGAAGAAATATCTATGGATTTTATCTCGGGATTGCCCAGAACAACAAATGGTTACGATGCTATATGGGTAATCATAGACCGGTTGACAAAGTCTGCCCATTTCCTGGCAATTAAGATGACCTATTGATTCGAGACTAGCTTCGATTATATGTCAAGGAAATTATCAAATTACATGGAGTGCCTAAGGCTATTATTTCTGACCGTGATGGCCGTTTTACCTCCCATTTCTGGGAATGTGTTCAGAAGGCTCTTGGCACTAAGTTGAGATTCAACACTGAGTTTCATCCTCAGACCGACGGTCAGACAGAAAGAGTGACCAGGTGCTAGAAGATATGTTGCGGGCTTGTGCCCTAGACTTTAAGGGGAGCTGGTGCCGATATTTGTGCTTGGCAGAATTTGCTTACAACAACAGTTACCAGGCTACTATTGGAATGACACCATATGAAGCTCTATACGGGAGAAGATGCAGGTCTCCTATCTGTTGGTACGAGGGTGGTGAAAGGAGGGAAATGGGTTTTTGGGCCGATATTATTGACAATACCACCGAGCTATCTGAATATCCATCAGAGAATCGAAGCGCCAGAGCAAAAGAGCTATGCGGATACGCGGCGTGAACCGTTAGAATTGAAGTCGGGGACTCGTATTCTCAAGTGACCCCTATGAAGGGAGTGATGAGATTCGGAAGGAAGGGTAAACTGAATCCACGCTACGTAGGACCGTATCCGATATTGCAAAGAGTGGGCAAGGTAGCTTACAAGCTAGAGCTGCCACAAGAGATGTCGGCTACACGACGTGTTCCATGTCTCTGTGCACAAGAAATGCTTATCCAGTGTAGACCAAGTGATCGAGCCACAAACTGTACCAGTTCAAGAGGACCTGAGTATGAAAAGTCGGCCTATCCAGATACTAGACCGAGAAGTCAAGAGGCTAAGGAACAAGGATGTGCCCTTAGTAAAGGTCCTGTGGCAGAATCAACGATACGAGGAAGCTACCTGGGAACGAGAGGAGGACATGAAGCAGAAGTACCTAGAATTATTTTAAGTTTCGAGGACGAAACCTTTACAAGGTATGAGGGATTGTAACGCATAAAAAGTCTCCGACAATTTTACGAGAATTTTGGCTTTACGATAATGGGCTTTATGTGGTTTTAAAATAAAAGGAAATAGCCAAAAAGAGATGCAAGGCCTAGGAATTGAACCCCAAACCTCTAGAGATAGCCAAGCCCTATAGATGCACCCACTAACCATAAGCCCAATAGGATTATATCATTAAGAGAAGAGGGGAATTATAGATAAGGGTGATGAGGGTAAATGAAGGGGCATGGAAAAGAAAAGAGAAACTTCTCTTCCTCCCTTTATAAAGAAGAAGGAAGTTCCCATTTGACCACTTCTTCCTCTCCTCTTCATCCTCACCGAAACCATCTTGCTCCCCTCTCCATTTGCACCTTTGGCGAACTTCATCCAAGCAAGAAGAAGTTAGTTCTTGGCTTCCATAAGGTCAACTACCCACCAAAAGCAAGCGAAGGATGTAAGATTTCCTCACCTGCAGTATATTAGTTTTGTAGGATAAATTACATGAAAGAAATATGAAGTTTGGAGCTTTATATGTTTCGGCCAACTAAGTTTTGGGCTAGGATTCATGAAAATGCTATTAGGGAAACCTTTTATAGGTTGTATGCTCCAAGTAGGATCTTTAGGTAACAAAAGTCCAAAGGTTTTAACCCTATATGTTTCGGCCACCAAGGGTTTAGGGTTAGGATTTCATGAAGAGCTCCCCCTTATGAAGTTAGGTTATGATATATGTCTACATGAATAGATTTAGGTGACAAAAGTCCAAAGATCTTAACCTTACAAGTTTTGGCCAACCCATGAAATTAGGGTTAGGGTTGCATGAAAAATATTTCTAATGATACTATGATAGGTTATAAGGCTTCATGAATGAATTTTAGGGGACAAACCCAAGCTTGAGCCCTCACAAGTTTCGCCAACCCATGAAATTAGGGTTAGGCTGCATGAAAAATATTTCTAATGATACTATGATAAGTTATAAGACTTCAAGAATGAATGTAGGGGACAAACCCAAGCTTGAGCCCCTCACAAGTTTCGCCAACCAATGAAACTAGGGTTAGGGTTGCAAAAAAGGCATCTAAGGGAACTAGGGGATGTTGTATGCCTCATGTAGGAGTTTTAGGTGACTAAACATATGTTGGAATACCTTACAGTTCGGCCAATATTGGTTTTGGGGTTGGGGCTTCATGAAAACACCCCCTTATGCGTTAGGCTATGTGATGAAAAAGTTTCTGATTTAATATGCCATGAATATGCCTAGGAAATATGCTTCATGTTTATGATGTAATGTGCCATGAAATATGCTTAGGTGATGAACATGCTTTGTGATTTAATATGCCATGAATATGCCTAGGAAATATGCTTCATGTTTATGATGTAATGTGCCATGAAATATGCTTAGGTGATGAACATGTTTTGTGATTTAATATGCCATGAATATGCCAAGGAAATATGCTTCATGTTTATGATGTAATGTGCCACGAAATATGCTTATGTGATGAACATGTTTATACTTTAGGACCCCTTTAGGGTACTCTTATATTATGAATGCATGTGTCCTTAAGATAAGATGGAGATGCTTCCCTTTCAAGTAGGGATCAAGAGCTCTCCTTATGATAAGATGGATATGCTTCCCTTTCAAGTAGGGATCAAGAGCTCTCCTTAAGATAAGATAAAATGGAGATGCTTCTCTTTCAAGTAGGGATCAAGAGCTCTCCTTATGATAAGATAAGATTAAGATGCTTCCCTTTTTATGTTGGGGATCAAGAGCATTCTTTATAATATGACAAGAAAAGAAAGGAATTAAGTATTTTACTTTGTAAGAGGTTAAGTACCCGACCCGTCAGATGGTCGTTAATCAAATCCATAGGGACATAAGAAGACGTAAGAGGTCTTGCCCTGGTAAGACGTAAGAGGTCTTGCTCTGGTTGGTCTGGTGGCTCGCTACCCCAGCCTATTAGGGAACGCGCATTATGTGGTACTTAACCTGGGGCCCCCCAAACAAGTTATGATGATGTTGAAGTATCTATATGTATATGTTTTGAAAAGAAAAGACTTTTATGAAATTGTGTATGCTTATGTTAAAGATTATGAATGCTTACGAACTCGTCCTTTATGCATTTTAGATGTTATGAAGTTATGATGTTTAGAGTTAAGTTTAAGAATGTGGTGACTATGTACTTTATGCATGTTTCGAATTTATGATGTCGTGAATGCTTATGGTTAAGTTTAAGAATACTTGTGATTATGTACCTTATGCATGTTTAGGATTGATGTTATTATAAATGTTTATGCTCAAGTAAAAAAAATGCTTATGATTACGTCCTTTATACATGTTAGACTCTATGAAGTTATGATGCTTACAATAGTTTAAGAATACTTGTGATTATGTACCTTATGCATGTTTAGGATTTATGTCATTATAAATATTTATGCTCAAGTTAAAAATGCTTATGATTATGTCCTTTATGCATGTTAGACTCTATGAAGTTATGATGCTTACAGTAGTTTAAGAATACTTGTGATTATGTACCTTATGCATGTTTAGGATTTATGTCATTACAAATGTTTATGCTCAAGTTAAAAATGCTTATGATTATGTCCTTTAAGCATGTTAGATTTTACTAAGTTATGATGCTTATAGTAAGTTAAGAACATTTGGGTTTATGTACTTCCTGCATGTCTAAGATTTATATCATGAATGCTTATGTTTAGATTATGCCCTGCTTGGTTTTAATTATGCTTAGCATGCTGATGTAAACTCTATGCCATGCTTAGGTTTCATTACGTGGTATGTTGTTGATTAGTGTTACTATGGAATACTTAGGCCATTTATGCTAGCATGCTTATGTTTCTAATGGCTTGATGAAGTTCGTGGTTTTTTTGTGAGTAGGCAAGAATCTTACTAAGCTATATGCTTATAGTTTATGTTGTCCATATACTGCAGATCAAGGAAACCTGAGCTAGAGGAAGTAGCAGGAAGGGCCCAGTGTGTGTGATAGTGGCATGGTGGAGAAAGACCCTATTACTATCTGCTTATATTTATATACTCAATTAACAACTTAAGACATTGCTTCCGCTTATAAGACTTGTGAATTATTAACACCATGTTGGATGTTGCTTAGTTATGTTATTGTTCAATTACTTAAGAAAGTTGATATGATAGAACTCACGAATGGATCCTTATGTTGGGCATGTTATGAAATGAGATAAGATATGGTAACATGCTAACTATGAATAAGATAGGTGATGCATGTAGAAAAGAAGGTTTATGCCATGATAACATGCTTAAGTATGATGGTGGAAGGATCCATGTGTGTTATGTTTTAAAAGAAAAAAAAAGAAAGGGGTAAAAGTAGCGCCGCCCTGAGAGCAGATAAAGGCGGGCGTTACACAAGGTGTATCCCATAATCCGACATTAGAGCATGAGAGAGAGGGAAGAGTTGAGGAATCATGATCAGGGGTAGGGGAGGACCTACTATGAGAAGGGCTGCCAAGAGCTTCAGTATCTTTTGTCTGCTGTGGATGGTATTTTTGATGAGCAAACTTCAGCATGATGGTCTTCATTATAGCAATATTGAGGAAGAAATGCATAGTGAAAGAGAAGGAAGGAAATAACATATCGTAGGGAACGACGAAAAGGAGGGCGCTTGATGATGAAGAGACAAACAGGTTATGGAGGGTGCGTTTGGTTGGGGGTTTTTGTTGATAACCTTGTTAGGTTATCAACAAAAATCTTGTTTGGTTTAGGTTATAAACAATTACCTGGTAATTGATCATTACCAAGTTATGAACAAAAACCTTTTTAGGGGAAATCGAAAAACCTTAGAGAACCAAGGTTTTTGTTGATTCCCGAGGTTAAGGAAACTTTTTTCCAATATTACGCCAAGCAATATATTAAATGTCAATTTGTCAAAACTCAATCGATTTGTCATCCGTCGTTGGTCACCGTCCGTCTTTGGCCGCTGCCGCCGTCCGGCTGCCGCTCGTCGCCGCCGTCGCTGCCGCTCCGTCGCCGTCGGCCACCGCCATGCCATCGTCGTCCGCTGCCGCCGCTGTCGCCGGCCGTCGCCGCTGCGCCGTCGTCGGCCGTCGCCGCTGCCGCCGGCCATCAGCCGCCGCCGCCGTCGCCCGTCGCCGGCCGCTGCCGTCGCTCGCCCGCCGCCCGCTGTTGCGCCGCACGTCGTTGGCCGCCCGCCGTGTCGCCGCCGCCGATCGCCGCCGCCGTTGCCGCGTCGATCGTCGCTATCGCTCGCCGCCATCGCCGCGCCGCTGGGCTTATGTCGCCGCCATTGCCGTCGTCGCTGCCGCCGCCATCGCCGCTGTGCCGCCATCGTCGCCGTCGCGTCGCCATCATCCCGTTGCGCGCCGCTGCGTCGCCGGGCACCGGACGTCGTCGTGATCGGCCGTCTTCGTCATTAATATTTCTGTCGTTGTCGAATTGATTGAGCAAAGACAAAGGATAATTTAGTAAAATGTTAAGCTAAGTTATATATTAAAACCTCCAACCAAACAAGGTTTTTATCTAAGGTTATACTTTATTCTAAGGTTATGTTTTATTCCTTGGTAATCACATAACCAAGGTTATGTATGATTACTTGAACCAAACGCACCCTAAGTGATTCATGGAATAGGACTAGGTATATATGAGTAGGGTAAAAGGGCCTCTGTCCCACTTAAGAAGCAATAAGGGCCCATTTAAAGGGAATCACGAGAAGGACTTTTAAACAGGCCTTATCGGCAGGGAAGACCCAATTCTCCTACAAGACAGAAGAAGGGCTTGCCAGGAGTTATCCAACCCAGTCAGGCGAGGTGATTCATAAGCCCTCGAGTCGGTCGTGGTATTTATTTAGCTTAGCACGATTGAGGTCATTTGTAAGCCCTTGGCGCTAGTCGCTACTTGATATTTCCTCGTACGGTGGTGGATCAAAGAAGTAGGATTTTAAGTGAAGTATGGTGGAGATCAACTCGGTCGCCCGAGGTGGTTCGTAAGCCCTCAAGTCGATCGTGATATTTATTCAGCTCGGCATGACCGAGGCCATTCGTAAATCCTTGGTGCCAGTCGTAGCTTGACATTCCCCATGCGATGGCGGATCAAAGGAGTAAGGTTTTAAGTGAAGTATGGTGGAGCCTAACTCGGTCGGTCAAGAGAGCTCGTAAGTTCTCGAGTCGGTCGCGGTATTTATTCATCTCGGCATAATCGAGGCCATTTGTAATCCCTCGGCGCCAATCGCACCTTGATATTTCCTCGTGTGATGGCGGATTGGAGGAGTAGAGTTTTAAGTGAAGTATGGAGGAGCTCATCTCGGTCGATTGAGATGGTTCGTAAGCCCTTGAGTCGGTCGTGATATTTATTTAACTCGACACAACCGAGGTCATTCGTAAGCCCTCGGCGCTAATCGCAGCTTGATATTTTTCCATGTGGTGGCGAATTAGAGGAATAGGGTTTTAAGTGAAGTATGGCAGAGCTCAACTTGGCCGGCTGAGGCGGTTCATAAGCCCTTGAGTCGGTCAGGATATTTATTCAGCTCGGCACGACTAAGGTCGTTTATAAGCCCTCGGTGCTAGTCGCAGCTTGATATTTCCTTGTGCGGTAGCGGATCGGGGGAGTAAGATTTTAAGTGAAGTATGGCAGAGCTCTTTCGGCGACCGAGGCCAGAAACCCTCGAGTCGGTCAGGTACTTATTCACCAAGACAATGGAGGTCATTCGTAAGCTCTCGATGTCAGTTGGAACTTGATATTCCCTGTGCGGTGGTGAATCGGATGGAGTAGGGTTTTTATCGAAGTATGACGAGGATCAAATCGGTCGACTAAGGCAATTTGTAAGATCTCAAGTTAGTTGTAAACCCTTATGTAGTTCGGCCGGTCGAGACAATTCGTAAGCTTTTGAGTCGGTTGTGGTGCTTATTCAGTTCTGCTGGTCAAAGTTATTCGTAAGTCTTCAGTAGTGAAGTATGAAAGAAATTCAGCTCTTAAGATGGTTGTAGTATTCATTCGATTCGGCAGATAGAGGCAAATCATAAGTCTTCGTATTCCTGTTTTCTATTTTCTGAAGATAATATAATGATAAAAGAGCTGTGATGAGTCATGGTAGAAATTGCCGAAATGGTCATCCAGAAGGTAAATAACGCGTCTAACATAATTATTACTCTTTACTTATTGATCTAAAGGGAAAGTAGGAATATCAATATTCATCATTTATCTCAGTTTCATAGTTTCAAATTCTATTACTGAAAAAGATAATCATGCATGATTACAACATGGATGATTAGGGAGCCTTCCGAATAATTTTTTCCTCGATAGGGATGGTTGGTTCATGAACGACATGAGAAGGGGCTCGGAAGAGTTGTTGTTGTAAGATGTCTTTGTGCCTGGCACAGAGTTGGGATAAATTGCGTCGGCATATTACCAGTTCTTGGTGAAGGGTGTAAGAGTTGGTCAAGGCAAGGTGTAGGCGGTGACATAGGTCTTCTACCAAGTTCTCTAACTCTGTGAGACAAAGCTGCTCGAGAGTTGGGTGATCTGGGGGAAAGCTCCCCTCTTGGCAAAAGAATATCCGCCATAATTTAAAGTGTGAAAAGAAAGGGAGAAGGAGAGGTAAGGATGGAGAAGCATCAACGGACCTTTTATAGAATAAAGAGTGAACTGGTTTCAAGAAGGAGAATTTCCTAGAAAAAGAGGTGGTAATTAAAAGCGACACAGAGAGATAAACATGCATGCCTACTCAAAGGAAGGGATGGGGGATGGATAAGATAGGAAGGGATATTAAGAGGTAAGTCAATATAATAATATTCATAACAAAGGGTATTACTAGGAAAAATGGTTCTCGATAATATCATTAGCGTAAAAGCTGAATGAAGGGAAGGATTTGGTGGAAAAAGGGTGTCCGCAGAAGATACATAATGATATCTTTAATCTTTACAATGAAAAGAACAAAATCACAGTGAGAGGACTTTATCTTGAAGCTCTATATCTTACCCAGGAAATATCAAGTAAATAAGGGTAAGACTATTAAGAATTTTAGGGTCTACATCAAGGCGCGGAAAGCTGTGTGAACAGTGATTTCACTGTTCACACTAGCTGCTGTGAACAGTGAAATCACTGTTCAGAGTAGTTTTCCGTGCATGGGCACGCATAAAGTAGGCGCCCACCTGATCATCCGTGTATATATATATATATATATAGTGTTATTTTTTTCTATACAATATAAATCTTAGCGGATTACTAAAATAATTATAAATCAAAAACCTCGGTACGGTATTTGACTATTGTCGCTTTCACAACTCAAAAAATTGTTATCTTCTCCTAGAGGGGGGTATCCTCACTCTGCAAATTGCGCCACAGCTCCGTCAAAGCCCATGAAGAAATAGTCAACTGCCTTTGGATTAGTTTCTCTATCATTTCTTACTCCCTTGCCTTCCAACGAGTTTCCTCTGAGGCTTGCTGGGTAGTTAAGTTTGATTTGTTCCTTAGAAACTGCTGATACTTTTTGATTCTGGGTATTCAAGCTAGGAGTAAAGTCCAGTTGTAATGATTAGAATCAATTAGTGACTTCTAGGAGGTCCCCAGCGATTTCAGAAGTCATAGAGGAAAAGTAGTCCACTTGGGTCTGGACATATCTACATGTGCCCTTGAGAGTTTCTTTGGAGGATAATTCTTTATGTAGGACAGAGAGGGACTCCTCCTTGCTAGGGCTTCTTACAGCTGAGCTTTGCATTCCGCCAGTTCTTTGGTTAAAGCTTCTTGGTGGTGGCGATGCTCATCTTGAGTTTGTAATTGGGAGCGTAGCAAATCAGTCTACTGGATAGTTGTGTCCTTGTCGTCTTTTAGCTTGGCTAGCTCATTCTTCAAGTCAGCACAGGTCTTCTTCAAGGCCTCTTCTGAGCTAGCCAATACGATCTCCCATTGAACAACTTTAGTCAGCTGCTGGGCCATCTGTGTCAAATGAATTTCTGAGGCTGAGTGGTAGGCTTCCATGGCAGATTGGTAGTCGACCAAGTGATGCACTGCCTCATTATAATAAGTAGCTGCCTGTAAAATGAAGAATGCAAGTACATCATGAATTTCTTATGGGTAAGAGTGGGGAGTAAAGTGGTAAGGAGTTTACCGTTGTCAGGTGCACCCGTAAGTGTTCGAAGGGCCCTGCACCCCTGATTGAGTAAAAAGTTTTAGTCCTGAGTTGTGCGAACGCGAAGTGTGGAGCCTAGAGTACTGGTGGGGGGGGGGAGGCACTACAGGAGCAGTTAAGCGAGAAGTATCCCTTATAGAAGGGTCAACCTCTGTAGGAGGAAGATTGGAATCCGGGAGAAAAGGGTCAGAGGCAGGTGTGGTGGTTGGGAGTTTGCCATAGATGGGAGTTGGGTGCAAGGAAGGCAAGGTTTGTCTAGACTCTAACTTGGGGGGAGAGAGCTATATGAGAAGGAGATGGAGGGAGAATCTCCCTCTTACAGTAAGGAAGGGTATCCTTGATGTAATTGAGAGGTGTCCTAAGGTAATCTTTTTAGAAGTTATTAATAAAATTCACTATTTGAGTATACATTATCTATGTATTTGATTGGATCTTAAACTTATGTATTGAAATCCACAATACGATGCATGACATGAAAGAAATTATGATTAGATCACAATTAGTGGGTATCTTATCATGTGTATGTTAGTTATAGCCCTAGAACCAATCATGTGATGGTTGAATAGGGAACATTTTTGTATCATATTCTATAAAGGCAAAGGATTGGTTATTATATATTTACGTCTTGCTTGTGCCAGCTAAATTAAATATATAATAATGGCCTAGAAAAGTAGGTTCTTATCTACAAAGACATCAATCGCGTAATGATTATGAGAGGTCAGAGAGAACACTTTCCTAAATATTCTAGTCAAGTATTAATATGCAAGGGCAATATTAATACATAAAGACTAGCATGTAGGTCAATTGATGACTTGATCTCACAAGTCATGGATATATGATATCAAGTTGACACATGGGTATATATTAGAGAATATATCTGACCGAATTCGCCATGAGAAAGTTTCATGGATCGTTATATGAGTGTCATAAACTTTCTCATGTGACTATTGGTATGAATAGTCCTCAAACCTGAAGTCACTACGGTTCCCTACATAAGGAGTTATGTACTTTGGTATCGTTAAACGTTACCCGTAACAGGGTGGACCATAAAGGCGATTACTGGGTATATAACAAATTATGCGGAGGGATGTGAGTGATGTAGATGGGATCTATCCCTCCCATATGACGGGAGTGATATCTGTGGGTCCCTTGATTGAGTAGAACTACTAAAACACATGGCCATGCTCGAATGAGTCAATATGAGATATTGAGCTCATTTGTTTGAGTTAGTTTACTCAAGGATCAAGAAACACATAGATTGATCGAGGATGACACGGTCTATGCCTCATTGGTCAATCTGATATCAAGGATAGAAGGATACGGTCATACATTATAGTAGTCACGGAAAGGTTAGTCGAATCTTGACTTATCTCGTAACTTGGGTAGTAATGATGTATTGCTAGATGCCGCTCATTGCTTGTGTATCTAAAAGAGTTTAGATCCACTGCCAACGTTATAAGAGCCTATAGGGTCACACACAAAGAGCATGATGATTAGAAGAATTAGTGCATTCTAGTTTGACTAGAATAATTTGGGAATAAGCTTAAGTACAAAATGGTTTTTGGACTTTAAGCTTAATGAGAATTTTAGCTTATTGATTTAATGAGATTAATTCAATATGAAGATTAATTCAATATGTTACCTTATTGATTTAATGAGATTAATTCAATATGATAACATAAGCTTATTGAATTAATAAGATTAATTCAACATCCATGAATGCCACATAAGCATGCCACCTAAGCATGCCACATAAGCATGCCACCTAAGCTTGATGAGTGGGAAGGAGACAAAGGGTTTTGACCCTTGATTTCTCCACATGTGGCCGCCAAAACAAGGAGGATAACTCCTTGTTTAATTATCTTCAATGCCATTGATTGCATTGAATGTGATAGGAGATGAAAGGTTTTTCAAATCCTATAAAACACCCCATGGGTGGGGTGGCCAAAGGAGTTGAGTTGTGAGCTAAGGCTTGTGAGAGAGCTTGGTGGGAGAGGCTTTTGTTGTGTGGTTTTGTGAGTGTAAGCTAGCAAGAAGAGTAGTCTTCTTCTTCCTTTCTCTTCTTCTACCTTCCTCTCCTTTAGGACTTCTAGCAAGAAGTAAAGGAGAGATCTTCTAGTTTTCTTTTGTGAGACAAGAGCTTGCTCGTGTGGATACATATAGAGGCACGGACATTTGAACGTGCTAAAAGATCCAACACATCCAAGGAAAAGCGGGATTACAAAGGACACGCAACAAAGGTAATATTCTCCTATAAGATAGGTTTTGAGAAATTTATTTTTGTACGAGTTTTTCTTTCGCAAGGATCACTTGGAAGGGATCCTAATTTTTCCGTTGCGCATATGCTATTTTGCATAAAGAGATCCCACAAAGGGTATCAGAGCCACTTATAAAGATCGATAAAAATAGTTTTTCTCTATTTTATATATGATATAGAAGTAGGATAAATTTTATTATGAGTTGATAATTGCATTAGCAATTTTTCAAACATAATAAAATATCCGATGTCTTTTAAAAGTTAAAAATGACATGGTGCATGGTTATGGCCTAGTCCCAAAAATTTTGTGAATGTGTGTTGTAATTTTTAATACGGCCTGCGAGTCGTGCCTTTCTCCTAAAAAAAAAAATATCTTGTTGTAAAATTAGTTTAGACTCGAATGTAACACGAGTATTTCTCCTTTTGTAATATACAAAATAAAGATGGAGGGTCCATTGGAAGATGATGTTACAAGGAGGAAGTCAACAACACACGACGACCAAAAGAAAACACTTGGGAGAAGATGCTATCCCTAGGTTGACCAATCAATCTTCTCATTGGCTTGAGAAGATTGTAGAATAAGGGCCATAACCATGACACGCTTAGTATGCTAATATGTATGTGATGCATGTTAATTTAGCTTATATGTGATGTATGCTAATATATATGTGATGCATGTTTAAGTTTATTTCTTAATAAGTCTAAACGATATGCCTACCAAAGTTTGATACTCACTACTTCCTCGATCATTTGTTATTGGGTTTGTCAAAGCAAAGCAATGTATTTTATCTTGGAAGAGTGCGAGTGGACAATCGTGATGTCCCGCTATCAAACTTGGTTAAGACTTAATTAAGAAAGTAGAGGCATATATTAGCTTTGAACATAAGTTTTAAAAATTAGTTTTGTGTGATTTCCAACATCACTTTGTCTTAGAAGTGGTCGTTGTTCGATATCAAAGAAGGCCTCTAGGCCTCGCCACACCGCGAAGTCGTTTAGGAATAAGCACTAAACTAATCTAAACTTAACTAAAGCTATTAAAGAGTTACATCAGATGTAATTGATAAAAGATTGCCTACCTAATCATACTACGTCTTGGGCGATTGGCCAAAGCTAACTCAAGACGAATTATGATGTGGATCTTTATCCCATATAAATTTATAGGTAAATAGAAGCTAATGATGTAAGCAAAATGTGTTTGCCTACATCAATAATTAGCTCATATCAAAGCTATGAGAATTTAGTGGGAGCCTCATTTAATTAAAGGCCTAATTAAATGACTTAGGTATGATACTTAATTTTGCATTTTAATGTTGTAGATCACCATGTCATCTAAAACGACACATCCCCTCAACTTGCGATATGTCCTTGAGAAAGACAAGCTCAATGGAGCTAACTTTCTAGATCGGTATAGGAACTTGAGGATTATCCTCAAGCAAGAACGAATATGTCCTAGAGCAGTCTATCCTCGAAACACCCGCCTGTGGCCACTCGTGAAAAGGATGCTTATAAGAAGCATCAAGATGACGATTAGATGTGTCATGTCTTATGCTTGCCACCATGAACTCGAGCTTGAAGCAACATGAGAACATGGATGCCTATGATATGGTTGAGCATTTAAAAACAACTATATCAAGGACAAGCTAGGCACGAGCGCTTTGAAGTGTCTAAGGCTCTTTTTGCATGCAAGATGCAAGAAGGAACACTGTGAGGAACTCACGACTTAAAATGATTGGGTACGCTGAGAACCTTGAAAGACTAGGTTTTCCATCGAGCCAAGAATTGGCAACCGATGTTATCCCGCAATCGCTGTTTAAGCATATAATCAATTGCCATGAATTATAACATGAATGAAATTGATAAACCTTGCTCGAGATTCTCAAAGATGTTAAGAATCACAACCAATCTCAAGAAGAAAGTTAGTAACGTACTAATGGTCAAGAAGGGCAAAGGTAAGCGCAAAGGCAAGGGTAAGACCTAAGCCAAAGGCAAGGCCAATTCATCCACTTCAAAGGGTAAAGGTAAAGTACCTAAGGAAGGGACTGCTTTCCATTATGGTGAGATCGACACTGGAAGCGGAACCGCAAAGTCTACCTTGAGGAAGTAAAGAATAAAAGAAGTGGGACTTCGCCTCGTGTATACACGTTATAGAAGTTAATCTATCTATTTCTTCTACATGGGTATTAGATACCGGATGTGCATCTCACATTTGTACTAATGTGCAGGGACTGAGAAATAGTAGACTAATGGCAAAGGGCGAAGTGGACCTATGAGTAGGCAATGGCGCAAAAGTTGATCCAGAGTCAGAGGAACATATTCTTTGTCTTTGCCCATCGGGCTTATCTTAGAACTAGAGGAGTGCTTTTATGTACTGCATTAACAAAGAACATAATCAGATCTTGTTTAGACAAGAAAAACGTTTCTTTTATAATAAAGGACAAATGTTGTTCCATTTATTTGAATGAAATGTTCTATTGTAATGCACCACTTATGAATGGTCTCTATGTTCTAGATTTAGAAAACCCAATTTATAACGTAAATACCAATCGGTTCAAATCTAATAATTTGAACCAAACATATCTTCGCATCGCCGCTAGGTCACATAAATGAAAAACGCATATCCCAACTCCATAAAGATGGATTATTGGACTCATTTGATTTTGAATCATATGAGGTATGCAAATCTTGTCTTTTAGGAAAGATGACTAAAACTCCATTTAGTGGACATGGCGAGAGAGCGACGGACTTGTTAGGACTCATACATACCGATGTATGTGGCCCTTTCAATGTCGGGCCGAGAGGAGGCTATAAGTACTTTATTACTTTCACCGATGATACGAGTAGATTCGCTACTTATATTTGATGAGACATAAGTCAGAATCCTTTGAAAAGTTCAAAGAATTCAAGAATGAAGTACAAAACCAACTTGGTAAGCGTATTAAGCTACTTCGATCAGATCGAGGTGGTGAATACCTTAGTCAAGAATTTCGTGATCACCTGGCTGAGTGTGGGATAATATCCCAACTCACTCCACCTGGAACACCACAATGGAATGGTGTATCTGAAAGGAGAAATCGTACTCTATTAGATATGGTACGATCAATGATGAGCCAGACTGATCTACCTACTTCCTTTTGGGGTTTAGCTCTAGAGACAGCCGCTTTCACACTTAATCGCGTCCTATCAAAAGCCGTAGAAAAGACACCATACACTTTATGGATCGAAGAGTCCCAAAATGTCTTTTATAAAGATTTGGGATTGTGAAGCTTATGTTAGACGCCAAGTCTCGATAAACTAGGACCCAAATCGATAAGTGTTATTTTGTAGGATATCCCAAGGAAACTAAGGGATATTACTTTTACAATCCCACACTTGGCAAGGTGTTTGTTGAAATGTTGTCTTTCTAGAAAGAGAATTTATTTCTAGAAAACTAGTGGGAGTAAAATTCATCTTGAAGAAATTCAAGATGAAGATAACACTAAGGCTTCATGGAAAATGAACAGTGCACCACAAAGTGTTGTGGATGAGGAAATTGTTGCCCAAAGAGTTGTGGAGCAAACACTGCTCAAGTAGACCAACCTCTTCAGATCGATAGGATCCGCTGCCAACCCGAGAGATATTCTTTCTCTTGACCGACAACGGTGAAGTATTGCTTGTCGATCTTGACGAGCCTACATCCTATCAAGAAGCTATGATGAGCCCAGATTCCGAGAAATGGCTAGAGGCCATGAGATCCAAATGGAATCCATGTACACTAACCAAGTATGGACTTTGTCGATCCACCAAGGGGTAAAACCCATTGGTGTAAGTGGGTCTTTAAAGTAAAGACCCATCATGGATGGTAATAAGCATACCTATAAAGGTAGATTGGTGGCTAAAGGATTCAAACAAATTCATGGTATTGACTATGATGAAACCTTTTCACCGGGCCATGATGCTTAAATCCATTCGGATCATACTTGCTATTGCACCTTACCACGATTATGAGATCTCAGATGGATGTCAAAACCGCTCAATGGAAAGCTACCGAGGATGTGTACATGACACAACCTCGAGGGTTTTGAAGATCCAAAGCATCCTCGAAAGGTATGCAAACCGCAAAGGTCCATTTATGGACTAAAGCAAGCCTCGGAATCTTCGATTCGATGATGCAATCAAGGAGTTTGGTTTCATCAAGAATGAAGATGAACCTTGTGTCTACAAGAGAAATAGTGGGAGCACAGCTTGTATTTCTTGTCTTGTATGTAGATGACATACTTACTCATCGAAATGATATTCCCTCACCCACCGTGAAGATGTGGTTAGGAATTGTTTCTCGATGAAAGACTTAGGTGAAGCCATATTTTAGGCATCAAGATCTATAGAGATAGATCTAAAAGATTACTTGGCCTAAGTCGAGTACATACATCGATAAAGTGCTAGATCGCTTTGCTATGCAAAATTCCAAGAAAGGATTTCGCTTTATCACATGGTGTGAGTCTTCAAGACTCAATGTCCTCTTCTAAGGAGGAGAGAGATCGATGGGATAAGATCCCTTATGCATCGCTATAGGGTCTATCATGTACGCCATGCTTTGTACTCGACGCCTCGTCTCGTATGCTTTGAGCATGACGAGTAGATACGATCGGTCCGTAAAAGTCAGCTGGATAGCGATAAAATATTCTTAAATACTACGAAGAGCGAAAGAATATTTCACGATATTCGAGGCAATGAGGAGCTAATCAGAAGGGTTACGTGATGCAAGCTTCCAAGCAGACAAGGATGACTATAGATCGCAATCGAGTACGTGTTTTGCACGAATGGTGGAGGCGGAGTGGAAAAGTTCTAAGCAGGAGACGCTTGTTGATTCTACAATGAAGCGAGCATATATTCGCGATCGATGCAAAGAAAGGAGGCTGTTTGGCTCCGCAAGTTCATCAGTGAACTTGGAGTAGTTCCTAGCATTGCAGATCCAATAGACCTCTATTGTGACAACAATGGAGCTATTGCACAGGCTAAGGAACCTCGATCACATCAGCGGACCAAACACATACTGCGGCGCTTCCATCTCATTCGAGAGATCATCGATAGAGGAGATGTGAGGATATGCAGAGTACCGACAGAAGCTAACATCGCAGATCCATTGACCAAGGCTTTGGCACAGAGGAAGCATGATGGTCACACTAGGTCACTAGGTATCAGATATTATAGTGATTGGTACTAGTGCTAGTGGGAGATTGTTAGTTATAGCCCTAGAACCAATCATGTGATGGTTGAATAGGGAACATTTTTGTATCATATTCTATAAAGGCAAAGGATTGGTTATTATATATTTACGTCTTGCTTGTGCCAGCTAAATTAAATATATAATAATCCCCTAGAAAAGTAGGTTCTTATCTACAACACATCAATTGGGAGAATTGATTATGAGAGGCTGTAGAGAACACTTTCCTAACTATTCCTAGTCAAGTATTAATATGCAAGGGCAATATTAATACATAAAGACTAGCATGTAGGTCAATTAATGACTTGATCTCACAAGTCATGGATATATGATATCAAGTTGACACATGGGTATATATTAGAGAATATATACTGAACTGACCCTCCATGAGAAAGTTTCATGGATCGTTATATGAGTGTCATAAACTTTCTCATGTGACTATTGGTATGAATAGTCCTCAAACCTGAAGTCACTACGGTTCCCTACATAAGGAGTTATGTACTTTGGTATTGTTAAACGTCACCCGTAACAGGGTGGACCATAAAGGCGATTACTGGGTATATAACAAATTATGCGGAGGGATGTGAGTGATGTAGATGGGATCTATCCCTCCCATATGACGGGAGTGATATCTGTGGGCCCCTTGATTGAGTAGAACTACTAAAACACATGGCCATGCTCGAATGAGTCAATATGAGATATTGAGCTCATTTGTTTGAGTTAGTTTACTCAGGGATCAAGAAACACATAGATTGATCGAGGATGACATGGTCTATGCCTCATTGGTCAATCTGATATCAAGGATAGAAGGACACGGTCATATATTATAGTAGTCACGGAAAGGTTAGTCGGATCTTGACTTATCTCGTAACTTGGGTAGCAATGATGTATTGCTAGATGCCGCTCATTGCTTGTGTATCTAAAAGAGTTTAGATCCACTGCCAACGTTATGAGAGCCTATAGGGTCACACACAAAGAGCATGATGATTAGAAGAATTAGTGCATTCTAGTTTGACTAGAATAATTTGGGAATAAGCTTAAGTACAAAATGATTTTTGGACTTTAAGCTTAATGAGAATTTTAGCTTATTGATTTAATGAGATTAATTCAATATGCTAAGCTTAATTGATTTAATAAGATTAATTCAATATGTTACCTTATTGATTTAATGAGATTAATTCAATATGATAACATAAGCTTATTGAATTAATAAGATTAATTCAACATCCATGAATGCCACATAAGCATGCCACCTAAGCATGCCACATAAGCATGCCACCTCAGCTTGATGAGTTGGAAGGAGACAAAGGGTTTTGACCCTTGGATTTCCTCCACATGTGGCCGGCCAAAACAAGGAGGATAACTCCTTGTTTAATTATCTTTCAATGCCATTGATTGCATTGAATGTGATAGGAGATGAAAGATTTTTCAAATCCTATAAAACACCCCATGGGGTGGCCGGCCAAAGGAGTTGAGTTGGAGCTTAAGGCTTGGTGAGAGCTTGGTGGGAGAGGCTTTTGTTGTGTGGTTTTGTGAGTGTAAGCTAGCAAGAAGAGTAGTCTTCTTCTTCCTTTCTCTTCTTCCCTACCTTCCTCTCCTTTAGGGACTTCTCTAGCAAGAAGTAAAGGAGAGATCTTCTAGTTTTCTTTTGTGAGACAAGAGCTTGCTCGTGTGGATACATATAGAGGCACGGACATTTGAACGTGCTAAAAGATCCAACACATCCAAGGAAAAGCGGGATTACAAAGGGCACGCAACAAAGGTAATATTCTCCTATAAGATAGGTTCTGAGAAATTTATTTTTGTACGAGTTTTTCTTTCGCAAGGATCACTTGGAAGGGATCCTAATTTTTCCGTTGCGCATATGCTATTTTGCATAAAGAGATCCCAACAGTGGTATCAGAGCCACTTGCGAAAGATCATATAAAAAAAAGTTTTTCTCTATTTTATATATGATATAGAAGTAGGATAAATTTTATTATGAGTTGATAATTGCATTAGCAATTTTTCAAACATAATAAAATATCCGATGTCTTTTAAAAGTTAAAAATGACATGGTGCATGTTTATGGCCTAGTCCCAAAAAGTTTGTGAATGTGTATTGTAATTCTTAATACGGCCTGCGAGTCGTGCCTTTCTCCTAAAAAAAAAAAAATCTTGTTGTAAAATTAGTTTAGACTCGAATGTAACACGAGTATTTCTCCTTTTGTAATATACAAAATAAAGATGGAGGGTCCATTGGAAGATGATGTTACAAGGAGGAAGTCAACAACACACGACAACCAAAAGAAAGCACTTGGGAGAAGATGCTATCCCTAGGTTGACCAATCAATCTTCTCATTGGCTTGAGAAGATTGTAGAATAAGGGCCATAACCATGACACGCTTAGTATGCTAATATGTATGTGATGCATGTTAATTTAGCTTATATGTGATGTATGCTAATATGTATGTGATGCATGTTTAAGTTTATTTCTTAATAAGTCTAAACGATATGCCTACCAAAGTTTGGTACTCACTACTTCCTCGATCATTTGTTATTGGGTTTGCCAAAGCAAAGCAATGCATTTTATCTTGGAAGAGTATGAGTGGACAATCGTGATGTCCCGCTATCAAACTTGGTTAAGACTTAATTAAGAAAGTAGAGGCATAAATTAGCTTTGAACATAAGTTTTAAAAATTAGTTTTGTGTGATTTCCGAACATCAGCTTTGTCTTAGAAGTGGTCGTTGCTCCGATATCAAAGAAGGCCTCTGTGCCTCGCCACAGCCTGGAAGCTGGTTTAGGAATAAGCACTAAACTAATCTAAACTTAACCAAAGCTATTAAAGAGTTACATCAGATGTAATTGATAAAAGATTGCCTACCTAATCATACTACGTCTTGGGCGATTAGCCAAAGCTAACTCAAGACGAATTATGATGTGGATCTTTATCCCATATAAATTTATAGGTAAATAGAAGCTAATGATGTAAGCAAAATGTGTTTGCCTACATCAATAATTAGCTCATATCAAAGCTATGAGAATTTAGTGGGAGCCTCATTTAATTAAAGGCCTAATTAAATGACTTAGGTATGATACTTAATTTTGCATTTTAATGTTGTAGATCACCATGTCATCTAACACGACACATCCCCTCAACTTGCGATCTGTCCTTGAGAAAGACAAGATCAATGGAGCTAACTTTCTAGACTGGTATAGGAACTTGAGGATTATCCTCAAGCAAGAACGTAAACTGTATGTCCTAGAGCGCTATCCTGAAACACTACCGCGAGCACTCGTCTTGAAAAGGATGCTTATAAGAAGCATCAAGATGACGCATTAGATGTGTCATGTCTTATGCTTGCCACCATGAACTCTGAGCTTCAGAAGCAACATGAGAACATGGATGCCTATGATATGGTTGAGCATTTAAAACAACTATATCAAGGATAAGCTAGGCACGAGCGTTTTGAAGTGTCTAAGGCTCTTTTTGCATGCGAGATGCAAGAAGGAACACCTGTAGGAACTCACATACTTAAAATGATTGGGTACGTTGAGAACCTTGAAAGACTAGGTTTTCCATTGAGCCAAGAATTGGCAACCGATGTTATCCTGCAATCGTTGCCGGAAGCATATAATCAATTCGTCATGAATTATAACATGAATGAAATTGATAAACCTTTGCCTGAGATTCTCAAAGATGTTAAGAATCACAACCAATCTCAAAAAGAAAGTTAGTAATGTACTAATGGTCAAAAAGGGCAAAGGTAAGCGCAAAGGCAAGGGTAAGACCCAAGCCAAAGGCAAGGCCAATTCATCCACTTCAAAGGGTAAAGGTAAAGTACCTAAGGAAGGGGACTGCTTCCATTGCGGTGAGACTGGACACTGGAAGCGGAACTGCAAAGTCTACCTTGAGGAAGTAAAGAATAAAAGAAGTGGGACTTCTGCCTCAGGTATACACGTTATAGAAGTTAATCTATCTATTTCTTCTACATGGGTATTAGATACCGGATGTGCATCTCACATTTGTACTAATGTGGTGAGAAATAGTAGACTAATGGCAAAAGGCGAAGTGGACCTACGAGTAGGCAATGGCGCAAAAGTTGATCAGAGTCAGAGGAACATATTCTTTGTCTTTGCCCACTTGGGCTTATCTTAGAACTAGAGGAGTGCTTTTTATGTACCGCATTAACAAAGAACATAATCTCTCAGATCTTGTTTAGACAAGAAAAACTTTTCTTTTATAATAAAGGACAAATGTTGTTCCATTTATTTGAATGAAATGTTCTATTGTAATGCACCACTTATGAATGGTCTCTATGTTCTAGATTTAGAAAACCCAATTTATAACGTAAATACCAAACGGTTCAAATCGAATAATTTGAACCAAACATATCTCTGGCACTGTCGCCTAGGTCACATAAATGAAAAACGCATATCCCAACTCCATAAAGATGGATTATTGGACTCATTTGATTTTGAATCATATGAGATATGCAAATCTTGTCTTTTAGGAAAGATGACTAAAACTCCATTTAGTGGACATGGCGAGAGAGCGACGGACTTGTTAGGACTCATACATACTGATGTATGTGGCCCTTTCAATGTCGAAGCCAGAGGAGGCTATAAGTACTTTATTACTTTCACTGATGATATGAGTAGATTTGACTACTTATATTTGATGAGACATAAGTCAGAATCCTTTGAAAAGTTCAAAGAATTCAAGAATGAAGTACAAAACCAACTTGGTAAGCGTATTAAGCTACTTCGATCAGATCGAGGTGGTGAATACCTTAGTCAAGAATTTCGTGATCACCTGGCTGAGTGTGGGATAATATCCCAACTCACTCCACCTGGAACACCACAATGGAATGGTGTATCTGAAAGGAGAAATCGTACTCTATTAGATATGGTACGATCAATGATGAGCCAGACTGATCTACCTACTTCCTTTTGGGGTTTAGCTCTAGAGACAGTCGCTTTCACACTTAATCGCGTCCCATCAAAAGCCGTAGAAAAAACACCATACACTTTATGGACTGGGAAGAGTCCCAAAATGTCTTTTATAAAGATTTGGGGTTGTGAAGCTTATGTTAGACGTCAAGTCTCAGATAAACTAGGACCCAAATCAGATAAGTGTTATTTTGTAGTATATCCCAAGGAAACTAAGGGATATTACTTTTACAATCCCACACATGGCAAGGTGTTTATTGCCAGAAATGTTGTCTTTCTAGAAAGAGAATTTATTTCTTGAAAAACTAGTGGGAGTAAAATTCATCTTGAAGAAATTCAGGATGAAGATAACACTAAGGCTTCGATGGAAAATGAACAGGCACCACAAAGTGTTGTGGATGAGGAAATTGTTGCCCAAAGTGTTGTGGAGCAAACACCTGTTCAAGTAGACCAACCTCTTCATAGATCGGATAGGATCTGTCGTCAACCCGAGAGATATTCTTTTCTCTTGACTGAAAACGGTGAAGTATTGCTTGTCGATCTTGACGAGCCTACATCCTATCAAGAAGCTATGATGAGCCCAGATTCCGAGAAATGGCTAGAGGCCATGAGATCCGAAATGTAATCCATGTACACTAACCAAGTATGGACTTTGGTTGATCCACCTGAAGGGGTAAAACCTATTGGGTGTAAGTGAGTCTTTAAAGTAAAGACTGACATGGATGGTAATAAGCATACCTATAAAGGTAGATTGGTGGCTAAAG
Source organism: Wurfbainia villosa (assembly GCA_025175895.1). NCBI lineage: Eukaryota > Viridiplantae > Streptophyta > Magnoliopsida > Zingiberales > Zingiberaceae > Wurfbainia > Wurfbainia villosa. Next base: position 276,194 of record JAKLTH010000201.1, on the reverse strand, counting down.
GATTCAAACAAATTCATGGTATTGACTATGATGAAACCTTTTCACCAGTTGCGATGCTTAAATCCATTCGGATCATACTTGCTATTGCAGCCTACCACGATTATGAGATTTGGCAGATGGATGTCAAAACCGCTTTTCTGAATGGAAAGCTACTCGAGGATGTGTACATGACACAGCCTGAGGGTTTTGAAGATCCAAAGCATCCTGGAAAGGTATGCAAACTGCAAAGGTCCATTTATGGACTAAAGCAAGCCTCTCGAAGCTGGAATCTTCGATTCGATGATGCAATCAAGGAGTTTGGTTTCATCAAAAATGAAGATGAACCTTGTGTCTACAAGAGAAATAGTGGGAGCACAGTTGTATTTCTTGTCTTGTATGTAGATGACATACTTCTCATCGGAAATGATATTCCCTCACTCCAGTCTGTGAAGATGTGGTTAGGGAATTGTTTCTCGATGAAAGACTTAGGTGAAGCTGCCTATATTTTAGGCATCAAGATCTATAGAGATAGATCTAAAAGATTACTTGGCCTAAGTCAGAGTACATACATTGATAAAGTGCTAGATCGTTTTGCTATGAAAAATTTCAAGAAAGGATTTCTGCCTTTATCACATGGTGTGAGTCTTTCGAAGACTCAATGTCCCTCTTCTAAGGAGGAGAGAGATCGCATGGATAAGATCCCTTATGCATCTGCTATAGGGTCTATCATGTACGCCATGCTTTGTACTGCTCCGACGCCTCGTATGCTTTGAGCATGACGAGTAGATACTACGATCTGTAAAAGTCATCGGATAGCGTCAAAAATATTCTTAAATACTTACGAAGAACGAAAGAATATTTCACGATATTCGAGGCAATGAGGAGCTAATCAGAAGGGTTACGATGATGCAAGCTTCCAAATGCATAAGGATGACTAGATAGATCGCAGTGGTGTTTTGCCTCGAATGGTGGAGCCGTGAGTGGAAGAGTTCTAAGCAGAACAGCTTGTTGATTCTACAACGTAAGCCGAGTATATTGTCGCGCTCGATGCAAAGAAAGGAGGTTGTTTGGCCCGCAAGTTCATCGCTGAACTTGGGGTAGTTCCTAGCATTGCAGATCCAATAGACCTCTATTGTGACAACAATGGAGCTATTGCACAGGCTAAGGAACCTCGATCACATCAGCGGACCAAACACATACTGCGGCGCTTCCATCTCATTCGAGAGATCATCGATAGAGGAGATGTGAGGATATGCAGAGTACCAACAGAAGCTAACATCGCAGATCCACTGACCAAGGCTTTGGCACAGAGGAAGCATGATGGTCACACTAGGTCACTAGGTATCAGATATTATAGTGATTGGTACTAGTGCTAGTGGGAGATTGTTAGTTATAGCCCTAGAACCAATCATGTGATGGTTGAATAGGGAACATTTTGTATCATATTCTATAAAGGCAAAGGATTGGTTATTATATATTTACGTCTTGCTTGTGCCAGCTAAATTAAATATATAATAATCCCCTAGAAAAGTAGGTTCTTATCTACAACACATCAATTGGGAGAATTGATTATGAGAGGCTGTAGAGAACACTTTCCTAACTATTCCTAGTCAAGTATTAATATGCAAGGGCAATATTAATACATAAAGACTAGCATGTAGGTCAATTGATGACTTGATCTCACAAGTCATGGATATATGATATCAAGTTGACACATGGGTATATATTAGAGAATATATCAATCGAATTCGCCATGAGAAAGTTTCATGGATCGTCATATGAGTGTCATAAACTTTCTCATGTGACTATTGGTATGAATAGTCCTCAAACCTCAAGTCACTACGGTTCCCTACATAAGGAGTTATGTACTTTGGTATCACAAACGTCACCCATAACAGGTGGACCATAAAGGCGACATCGGGTATATAATAAATTATGCGGAGGGATGTGAGTGATGTAGATGGGATCTATCCCTCCCATATGACGGGAGTGATATCTGTGGGCCCCTTGATTGAGTAGAACTACTAAAACACATGGCCATGCTCGAATGAGTCAATATGAGATATTGAGCTCATTTGTTTGAGTTAGTTTACTCAGGGATCAAGAAACACATAGATTGATCGAGGATGACACGGTCTATGCCTCATTGGTCAACTGATATCAAGGATAGAAGGACACGGTCATACATTATAGTAGTCACGGAAAGGTTAGTCTGATCTTGACTTATCTCAGTAACTTGGGTAGCAATGATGTATTGCTAGATGTCACTATTGCTTGTGTATCTAAAAGAGTTTAGATCCACTGCCAACGTTATGAGAGCCTATAGGGTCACACACAAAGAGCATGATGATTAGAAGAATTAGTGCATTCTAGTTTGACTAGAATAATTTGGGAATAAGCTTAAGTACAAAATGATTTTTGGACTTTAAGCTTAATGAGAATTTTAGCTTATTGATTTAATGAGATTAATTCAATATGCTAAGCTTAATTGATTTAATAAGATTAATTCAATATGTTACCTTATTGATTTAATGAGATTAATTCAATATGATAACATAAGCTTATTGAATTAATAAGATTAATTCAACATCCATGAATGCCACATAAGCATGCCACCTAAGCATGCCACCTAAGCATGCCACATAAGCATGCCACCTAAGCTTGATGAGTTGGAAGGAGACAAAGGGTTTTGACCTTGGATTTCCTCCACATGTGGGCCAAACAAGGAGGATAACTCCTTGTTTAATTATCTTCAATGCCATTGATTGCATTGAATGTGATAGGAGATGAAAGGTTTTTCAAATCCTATAAAACACCCCCTGGGGTGGCCGGCCAAAGGGGTTGAGTTGGAGCTTAAGGCTTGGTGAGAGCTTGGTGGGAGAGGCTTTTGTTGTGTGGTTTTGTGAGTGTAAGCTAGCAAGAAGAGTAGTCTTCTTCTTCCTTTCTCTTCTTCCCTACCTTCCTCTCCTTTAGGGACTTCTCTAGCAAGAAGTAAAGGAGAGATCTTCTAGTTTTCTTTTGTGAGACAAGAGCTTGCTCGTGTGGATACATATAGAGGCACGGACATTTGAACGTGCTAAAAGATCCAACACATCCAAGGAAAAGCGGGATTACAAAGGGCACGCAACAAAGGTAATATTCTCCTATAAGATAGGTTTTGAGAAATTTATTTTTGTACGAGTTTTTCTTTCGCAAGGATCACTTGGAAGAGATCCTAATTTTTCCGTTGCGCATATGCTATTTTGCATAAAGAGATCCCTACAGTGGTATCAGAGCCACTTGCGAAATATCGTATAAAAAATAGGTTTTCTCTATTTTATATATGATATAGAAGTAGGATAAATTTTATTATGAGTTGATAATTGCATTAGCAATTTTTCAAACATAATAAAATATCCGATGTCTTTAAAAGTTAAAATGACATGGTGCATGGTTATGGCCTAGTCCCAAAAGTTTGTGAATGTGTGTGTAATTTTAATACGGCGCAGTCGTGCCTTTCTCCTAAAATCTTGTTGTAAAATTAGTTTAGACTCGAATGTAACTCGAGTATTTCTCCTTTGTAATATACACAACAAAGATGGAGGGTCCATTGGAAGATGATGTTACAAGGAGGAAGTCAACAACACAAGATAGTCAAAAGGAAGCACTTCGGAGAAGATGCTATCCCTAGGTTGACCAATCAATCTTTTCATTGGCTTGAGAAGATTGTAGAATAAGGGCCATAACCATGACACGCTTAGTTTAATATGTATGTGATGCATGTTAATTTAGCTTATATGTGATGTATGCTAATATGTATGTGATGCATGTTTAAGTTTATTTCTTAATAAGTCTAAACAATATGCCTACCAAAGTTTGGTACTCACTACTTCCTCGATCATTTGTTATTGGGTTTGCCAAAGCAAAGCAATGCATTTTATCTTGGAAGAGTGCGAGTGGACAATCGTGATGTCCCGCTATCAAACTTGGTTAAGACTTAATTAAGAAAGTAGAGGCATATATTAACTTTGAACATAAGTTTTAAAAATTAGTTTTGTGTGATTTAGAACATCGGCTTTGTCTTAGAAGTGGTCGTTGCTCCGATATCAAAGAAGGCCTCTGTGCACTCACGACTGGAAGTGGTTTAGGAATAAGCACTAAACTAATCTAAACTTAACCAAAGCTATTAAAGGTTTACATCAGATGTAATTGACAAAAGATTGCCTACCTAATCATACTACGTCTTGGGCGATTAGCCAAAGCTAACTCAAGACGAATTATGATGTGGATCTTTATCCCATATAAATTTATAGCTAAATAGAAGCTAATGATGTAAGCAAAATGTGTTTGCCTACATCAATAATTAGCTCATATCAAAGCTATGAGAATTTAGTGGGAGCCTCATTTAATTAAAGGCTTAATTAAATGACTTAGGTATGATACTTAATTTTGCATTTTAATGTTGTAGATCACTATGTCATCTAACACGACACATCCCCTCACCTTGCGATCTGTCCTTGAGAAAGACAAGCTCAATGGAGCTAACTTTCTAAACTGGTATAGGAACTTGAGGATTATCCTCAAGCAAGAACATCATATGTCCTAGAGCGTCTATCCTGAAACACCGCCTGTGGCCACTCGTGCTGAAAAGGATGCTTATAAGAAGCATCAAGATGACGCATTAGATGTGTCATGTCTTATGCTTGCCACCATGAACTCTGAGCTTCAGAAGCAACATGAGAACATGGATGCCTATGATATGGTTGAGCATTTAAAACAACTATATCAAGGACAAGCTAGGCACGAGCGTTTTGAAGTGTCTAAGGCTCTTTTTGCATGCAAGATGCAAGAAGGAACACCTGTAGGAACTCACGTACTTAAAATGATTGGGTACGTTGAGAACCTTGAAAGACTAGGTTTTCCATTGAGCCAAGAATTGACAACCGATGTTATCCTGCAATCGTTGCCGGAAGCATGAATGAAATTGATAAACCTTTGCCTGAGATTCTCAGCATGTTAAGAACTGCTGAACCGAATCTCAAAAAGAAAGTTAGTAATGTACTAATGGTCAAAAAGGGCAAAGGTAAGCCTGAAGCAAGGGTAAGACCCAAGCCAAAGGCAAGGCCAATTCATCCACTTCAAAGGGTAAAGGTAAAGTACCTAAGGAAGGGGACTGTTTCCATTGCGGTGAGACTGGACACTGGAAGCGGAACTGCAAAGTCTACCTTGAGGAAGTAAAGAATAAAAGAAGTGGGACTTCTGCCTCAGGTATACATGTTATAGAAGTTAATCTATCTATTTCTTCTACATGGGTATTAGATACCGGATGTGCATCTCACATTTGTACTAATGTGCGAGGGATAGAAATAGTAGACTAATGGCAAAGGCGAAGTGGACCTACGAGTAGGCAGGCAATGGCGCAAAGTTGATCTTTGTATTGTAGGAACATATTCTTTGTCTTTGCCCAGGCTTATCTTAGAACTAGAGGAGTGCTTTTATGTACTGCATTAACAAAGAACATAATCTACGTATCTTGTTTAGACAAGAAAAACTTCTCTTTTATAATAAAGGACAAATGTTTTCCATTTATTTGAATGAAATGTTCTATTGTAATGCACCACTTATGAATGGTCTCTATGTTCTAGATTTAGAAAACCCAATTTATAAGGTAAATACCAAACGGTTCAAATCGAATAATTTGAACCAAACATATCTCTCACAACCATGTCGCCTAGGTCACATAAATGAAAAGCATATCTGACTCCATAAAGATGGATTATTGGACTCATTTGATTTTGAATCATATGAGATATGCAAATCTTGTCTTTTAGGAAAGATGACTAAAACTCCATTTAGTGGACATGGCGAGAAGAAGCGACGGACTTGTTAGGACTCATACATCTTGATGTATGTGGCCCTTTCAATGTCGAAGCGAGGAGGCTATAAGTACTTTATTACTTTCGCGATGATATGAGTAGATTTGGCTACTTATATTTGATGAGACATAAGTCGAATCCTTTGAAAAGTTCAAAGAATTCAACAATGAAGTACAAAACCAACTTGGTAAGCGTATTAAGCTACTTGATCGGATCGAGGTGGTGAATACCTTAGTCGAAATTTCGTGATCACTGGTGAGTGTGGGATAATATCCCAACTCACTCCACACCTGGAACACCACAATGGAATGGTGTATCCGAAGGAGAAATCGTACTCTATTAGATATGATGCGATCAATGATGAGCCAGTACTTCCTTTTGGGGTTTAGCTCTAGAGCAGTAGCTTTCACACTTAATCGCGTCCCATCAAAGCCGTAGAAAAGACACCATACGTTATGGATTGGGAAGAGTCCCAAAATGTCTTTTATAAAGATTTGGGGTTGTGAAGCTTATGTTAGGCGTCAGTCTCGGATAAACTAGGACCCAAATCGGATAAGTGTTATTTTGTAGTATATCCCAAGGAAACTAAGGGATATTACTTTTACAATCCACACTTGGCAAGGTGTTTGTTGCGGAAATCTTTTCTTTCTAGAAAGAGAATTTATTTCTAGAAAACTAGTGGGAGTAAAATTCATCTTGAAGAAATTCAAGATGAAGATAACACTAAGGCTTGATGGAAAATGAGCAGGCACCTGAAGTGTTGTGGATGAGGAAATTGTTGCCTAAGAGTTGTGGAGCAAACACTGTTCAAGTAGACCAACCTCTTCGTAGATCTAATAGGATCGTCGTCAGACCGAGATATTCTTTTCTCTTGGTGAAAGCGGTGAAGTATTGCTTATCGATCTTGGCGAGCCTACATCCTATCAGAAGCTATGATGAGCCAGTTCAGAGAAATGGCTAGAGGCCATGAGATCGAAATGGAATCCATGTACACTAACCAAGTATGGACTTTGGTTGATCCACGAAGGGGTAAAACCCTATTGGGTGTAAGTGGGTCTTTAAAGTAAAGTGACATGGATGGTAATAAGCATACCTATAAAGGTAGATTGGTGGCTAAAGGATTCAAACAAATTCATGGTATTGACTATGATGAAACCTTTTCACCAGTTGCGATGCTTAAATCCATTAGGATCATACTAGCTATTGCACCCTACCACGATAATGAGATTTGGCAGATCGATGTCAAAATTGCTTTTCTGAATGGAAAGCTACTCGAGGATGTGTACATGACACAACCTGAGGGTTTTGTAGATCCACAGCATACTGGGAAGGTATGCAAGCTGCAAAGGTCCATTTATGGGCTAAAGCAAGCTTCTCGGAGCTGGAATCTTCGATTCGATGATGCGATCAAACAGTTTGGTTTCATCAAAATGAAGATGAACCTTGTGTCTACAAGAGAAATAGTAGAAGCACAGTTGTATTTCTTGTCTTGTATGTAGATGACATACTTCTCATCGAAATGATATTCCCTCACTCCGATGCTGTGAAGATGTGGTTAGGGAATTGTTTCTCGATGAAAGACTTAGGTGAAGTGCCTATATTTTAGGCATCAAGATCTATAGAGATAGATCTAAAGATTACTTGGCCTAAGTCAGTACATACATTGATAAAGTGCTAGATCGTTTTGCTATGCAAAATTCCAAGAAAGGATTTCTGCCTTTATCACATGGTGTGAGTCTTTCGAAGACTCAATGTCCCTCTTCTAAGGAGGAGAGAGATCGCATGGATAAGATCCCTTATGCATCTGCTATAGGGTCTATCATGTACGCCATGCTTTGTACTCGTCCTGACGTCTCGTATGCTTTGAGCATGATGAGTAGATACCAGTCGGATCCAGGTGAAAGTCACTGGATAGCAGTCAAAAATATTCTTAAATACTTACGAAGAACGAAGAATATTTCCGATATTTGGAGGCAATGAGAGCTAACTATAAAGGGTTACGATGATGCAAGCTTCCAAGCAGACAAGGATGACTATAGATCGCATCGAGTGCGTGTTTTGCACGAATGGTGGGTGTGGAAAAGTTGAGCGAGGACACGATTCTTGATTCTACAACAGAAGAGTATATTGCGTGCGTCTCGATCTGAAGGAGGTGTTTGGCTCCATGTTCATCGATGAACTTGGGTAGTTACTAGCATTGCAGATCCAATAGACCTCTATTGTGACAACAATGGAGCTATTGCACAGGCTAAGGAACCTCGATCACATCAGCGGACCAACACATACTGCGGCGCTTCCATCTCATTCGAGAGATCATCGATAGAGGAGATGTGAGGATATCTGAGTACCAACGAAGCTAACATCGCAGATCCATTGACGAGGCTTTGTACGGAGGAAGCATGATGGTCACACTAGGTCACTAGGTATTAGATATTATAGTGATTGGTACTAGTGCTAGTGGGAGATTGTTAGTTATAGCCCTAGAACCAATCATGTGATGGTTGAATAGGGAACATTTTTGTATCATATTCTATAAAGGCAAAGTTGGTTATTATATTTACGTCTTGCTTGTGCGGCTAAATTAAATATATAATAATGCCTAGAAAAGTAGGTTCTTATCTACACACATCAATTGGCGAAATTGATTATGAGAGGTTGTGAGAACACTTTCCTAAATGTTCTAGTCAGTATTAATATGCAAGGCAATATTAATACATAAAGACTAACATGTAGGTCGATTGATGACTTGATCTCACAAGTCATGGATATATGATATCAAGTTGACACATGGGTATATATTAGAGAATATATCTTGGCCCGACCCGCCATGAGAAAGTTTCATGGATCGTTATATGAGTGTCATAAACTTTCTCATGTGACTATTATTGGTATGAATAGTCCTCGAACACGAAGTCACTACGGTTCCCTACATAGGAGTTATGTACTTTGGTATCGTCAAGCGTCACCCATAACAGGTGGACCATAAAGCGATTCTTGGGTATATAACAAATTATGCGGAGGGATGTGAGTGATGTAGATGGGATCTATCCCTCTCATATGACGAGAGTGATATCGGTGGGCCCCTTGATTGAGTAGAACTACTAAAACACATGGCCATGCTCGAATGAGTCAATATGAGATATTGAGCTCATTTGTTTGAGTTAGTTTACTCAGGGATCAAGAAACACATAGATTGATCGAGGATGACACGGTCTATGCCTCATTGATCAATCTGATATCAAGGATAGAAGGACACGGTCATAGATTATAGTAGTCACGGAAAGGTTAGTCGGATCTTGACTTATCTCGTAACTTGGGTAGCAATGATGTATTGCTAGATGCCGCTCATTGCTTGTGTATCTAAAAGAGTTTAGATCCACTGCCAACGTTATGAGAGCCTATAGGGTCACACACAAAGAGCATGATAATTAGAGGAATTAGAGGATTCTAGTTTGACTAGAATAATTTGGGAATACGCTTAAGTACAAAATGGTTTTTGGACTTTAAGCTTAATGAGAATTTTAGCTAATTGATTTAATGAGATTAATTCAATATGTTACCTTATTGATTTAATAAGATTAATTCAATATGATAACATAAGCTTAATTGAATTAATAAGATTAATTCAATATGATAACATAAGCTTAATTGAATTAATAAGATGAATTCAACATGCATGAATGCCACATAAGAATGCCACATAAGCATGCCACATAAGCATGCCACCTAAGCATCCACCTAAGCTGATGAGTTGGAAGGAGACAAAATGGTTTTGACCCTTGGATTTCCTAAACAAGGAGGATAACTCCTTGTTTAATTATCTTCAATGCCATTGATTGCATTGAATGTGATAGGAGATGAAAGGATTTTTCAAATCCTATAAAACACCCCATGGGGTGGCGGCCAAAGGAGTTGAGTTGGAGCTTAAGGCTTGGTGAGAGCTTGGTGGGAGAGGCTTTGTTGTGTGGTTTTGTAGTGTAAGCTAGCAAGAAGAGTAGTCTTCTTCTTCCTTTCTCTTCCCTACCTTCCTCTCCTTTAGGGACTTCTCTAGCAAGAAGTAAAGGAGAGATCTTCTAGTTTTCTTTTGTGAGACAAGAGCTTGCTCGTGTGGATACATATAGAAACGCGGACATTTGAGCGTGCTAAAGATCCAACACAAAAGGAAAAGCGGGATTAACAAGGGCCATAACAAAGGTAATCCTCTCCTATAAGATAGGTTTGGTTTAGAAATTTATTTTATCTGAGTTTCTTTCATGGATCACTTGGAAGGATCCTAATTTTTCGTTCTTAATATGCTATTTTGGCATAAAGATTCCCTGATGGTATCGAGCCACTTGCGAAGATCGTATAAAAATAGTTTTTCTCTATTTTATATATGATATAGAAGTAGGATAAATTTTATTATGAGTTGATAATTGCATTAGCAATTTTTCAAACATAATAAAATATCCGATGTCTTTTAAAAGTTAAAAATGACATGACGCATGGTTATGGCCTAGTCCCAAAAAGTTTGTGAATGTGTGTTGTAATTCTTAATACGGCCTGCGAGTCGTGCCTTTCTCCTAAAAAAAAAATCTTGTTGTAAAATTAGTTTAGACTCGAATGTAACACGAGTATTTCTCCTTTTGTAATATACAAAATAAAGATGGAGGGTCCATTGGAAGATGATGTTACAAGGAGGAAGTCAACAACACACGACAACCAAAAGAAAGCACTTGGGAGAAGATGCTATCCCTAGGTTGACCAATCAATCTTCTCATTGGCTTGAGAAGATTGTAGAATAAGGGCCATAACCATGACACGCTTAGTATGCTAATATGTATGTGATGCATGTTAATTTAGCTTATATGTGATGTATGCTAATATGTATGTGATGCATGTTTAAGTTTATTTCTTAATAAGTCTAAACAATATGCCTACCAAAGTTTGGTACTCACTACTTCCTCGATCATTTGTTATTGGGTTTGCCAAAGCAAAGCAATGCATTTTATCTTGGAAGAGTGCGAGTGGACAATCGTGATGTCCCGCTATCAAACTTGGTTAAGACTTAATTAAGTGTTTTCTTAATTGGTTGGCATATATTAACTTTGAACATAAGTTTTAAAATTAGTTTTGTGTGATTTCAGAACATCGGCTTTGTCTTAGAAGTGGTCGTTGCTCAGATATCAAAGAAGGCCTCATTGCCTCGCCACGGCACTGAAGTGTTTAGGAATAAACACTAAATTAATCTAAACTTAACAAAGCTATTAAAGAGTTACATCAGATGTAATTGGCAAAAGATTGCCTACCTAATTATACTCGTCTTGGGCGATTAGCCAAAGCTAACTCAAGGCAATTATGATGTGGATCTTTATCCCATATAAATTTATAGCTAAATAGAAGCTAATGATGTAAGCAAAATGTGTTTGCCTACATCAATAATTAGCTCATATCAAAGCTATGAGAATTTAGTGGGAGCCTCATTTAATTAAAGGCCTAATTAAATGACTTAGGTATGATACTTAATTTTGCATTTTAATGTTGTAGATCACCATGTCATCTAACACGACACACCCCCTCAACTTGCGATCTGTCCTTGAGAAGGACAAGCTCGATGGAGCTAACTTTCTTGGTGGTATAGGAACTTGAGGATTATCCTCAAGCAAGAGCATAAACTATATGTCCTAGAAGGCTATCCTGAAATACAGCCCCTGACCACTCGTCTTTGAAAAGGATGCTTATAAGAAGCATCAAGATGACGCATTAGATGTGTCATGTCTTATGCTTGCCACCATGAACTCTGAGCTTCAGAAGCAACATGAGAACATGGATGCCTATGATATGGTTGAGCATTTGAAACAACTATATCAAGGACAAGCTAAACGCGGCGTTTTGAAGTGTCTAAGGCTCTTTTTGCATGCAAGATGCAGAAGGAACACTGTAGGAACTCACGTACTCAAAATGATTGATGCGTTGAGAACCTTGAAGACTAGGTTTTCCAGGCCAAGAATTGGCAGGATGTTATCCTGCAATCGTTCGGAAGCATATAATCAATTAGTCATGAATTATAACATGAATGAAATTGATAAACCTTTGCTGAGATTCTCGGCATGTTAGAAGCTCATGAACCAAATCTCAAAAGAAAGTTAGTAATGTACTAATGGTCAAGAAGGGCAAAGGTAGCGCAAAGGCAAGGGTAAGACCTAAGCCAAAGGCAAGGCCAATTCATCCACTTCAAAGGGTAAAGGTAAAGTACCTAAGGAAGGGGTGTTTCCATTGCGGTGAGGTGGACCTTTGAGGCGGGCTGAAAGTCTACCTTGAGGAAGTAAAGAATAAGAAGTGGGACTTACGCCTCGGTATACACGTTATAGAAGTTAATCTATCTATTTCTTCTACATGGGTATTAGATCTGGGATGTGCATCTCACATTTGTACTAATGTGCGAGGGGCGAGAAATAGTAGACTAATGGCAAAAGCGAAGTGGACCTACGAGTAGGCAATGGCGCAAAAGTTCTTTGCTGTAGTGTAGGAACATATTCTTTGTCTTTGCCCAGGCTTATCTTAGAACTAGAGGAGTGCTTTTATGTACCTGCATTAACAAAGAACATAATCTCTGTATCTTGTTTAGACAAGAAAAACTTTTCTTTTATAATAAAGGACAAATGTTGTTCCATTTATTTGAATGAAATGTTCTATTGTAATGCACCACTTATGAATGGTCTCTATGTTCTAGATTTAGAAAACCCAATTTATAACGTAAATACCAAGCGGTTCAAATCGAATGATTTGAACCAAACATATCTACAACCTTTATCGCCTAGGTCACATAAATGAAAAACGCATATCCCAACTCCATAAAGATGGAATATTGGACTCATTTGATTTTGAATCATATGAGATATGCAAATCTTGTCTTTTAGGAAAGATGACTAAAACTCCATTTAGTGGACATGGCGAGAGAGCGGACTTGTTAGGACTCATACATCTTGATGTATGTGGCCCTTTCAATGTCGAAGCAGAGGAGGCTATAAGTACTTTATTACTTTCCGATGATATGAGTAGATTTGGCTACTTATATTTGATGAGACATAAGTCGAATCCTTTGAAAAGTTCAAAGAATTCAAGAATGAAGTACAAAACCAACTTGGTAGCGTATTAAGCTACTTGATCGGATCGAGGTGGTGAATACCTTAGTCGAAGTTTCGTGATCACTGGTGAGTGTGGGATAATATCCCTGACTCACTCCTGGAACACCACAATGGAATGGTGTATCACGAGGAGAAATCGTACTCTATTAGATATGATACGATCGATGATGAGCAGGTGATCTACCTACTTCCTTTTGGGGTTTAGCTCTAGAGACAGTAGCTTTCACACTTAATCGCGTCCATCAGCGTAGAAAAAACACCATATACGTTATGGATTGGGAAGAGTCCCAAAATGTCTTTTATAAAGATTTGGGGTTGTGAAGCTTATGTTAGGCGTCGAGTCTCGGATAAACTAGGACCCAAATCGGATAAGTGTTATTTTGTAGGATATCCCAAACTAAGGGATATTACTTTTACAATCCACACTTGGCAAGGTGTTTGTTGCGAAATCTTTGTCTTTCTAGAAAGAGAATTTATTTCTAGAAAAATTAGTGGGAGTAAAATTCATCTTGAAGAAATTCAGATGAAGATAACACTAAGGCTTCGATGGAAAATGAGCAGGCACCACAAAGTGTTGTGGATGAGAAATTGTTGCCCAAGAGTTGTGGAGCAAACACTGTTCAAGTAGACCAACCTCTTCGTAGATCTAGATAGGATCCGTCGTCAACCCGAGAGATATTCTTTTCTCTTGGTAGCGGTGAAGTATTGCTTATGTCGATCTTGGCGAGCCTACATCCTATCAGAAGCTATGATGAGCCTAGATTAGAGAAATGGCTAGAGGCCATGAGATCGAAATGGAATCCATGTACACTAACCAAGTATGGACTTTGGTTGATCCACGAAGGGGTAAAACCCATTGGGTGTAAGTGGGTCTTTAAAGTAAAGTGACATGGATGGTAATAAGCATACCTATAAAGGTAGATTGGTGGCTAAAGATTCAAACAAATTCATGGTATTGACTATGATGAAACCTTTTCACGATTCGATGCTTAAATCCATTCGGATCATACTTGCTATTGCGACCTACCACGATTATGAGATCTGGCGGATGGATGTCAAAACCGCTTTTACGAATGGAAAGCTACTCGAGGATGTGTACATGACACAACGAGGGTTTTGAAGATCAAAGCATCTGGAAAGGTATCTGGCGCAAAGGTCCATTTATGGACTAAAGCAAGCCTCTCATTTGGAATCTTGATTCGATGATGCAATCAAGAGTTTGGTTTCATCAGAATGAAGATGAACCTTGTGTCTACAAGAGAAATAGTGGGAGCACAGTTGTATTTCTTGTCTTGTATGTAGATGACATACTTCTCATCGGAAATGATATTCCCTCACTCATGTCTGTGAAGATGTGGTTAGGGAATTGTTTCTCGATGAAAGACTTAGGTGAAGCTGCCTATATTCTAGGCATCAAGATCTATAGAGATAGATCTAAAAGATTACTTGGCCTAAGTCAGTACATACATTGATAAAGTGCTAGATCGTTTTGCTATGCAAAATTCTAAGAAAGGATTTCTGCCTTTATCACATGGTGTGAGTCTTTCGAAGACTCAATGTCCCTCTTCTAAGGAGGAGAGAGATCGCATGGATAAGATCCCTTATGCATCGCTATAGGGTCTATCATATGCGCCATGCTTTGTACTCGTCTGGCGTCTCGTATGCTTTGAGCATGGCGAGTAGATACGATCGGATCGGTGAAAGTCACGGATAGCGATCAAAAATATTCTTAAATACTTACGAAGAGCGAAAGAATATTTCACGATATTTGGAAGCAATGAGGAGCTAAGCTGTAAAGGGTTACGGTGATGCAAGCTTCCAAGCAGACAAGGATGACTATAGATGCAATCGAGTGCGTGTTTTGCACGAATGGTGGGTGTGGTGGAAAAGTTCGAGCGGAGGACCACGATTCTTGATTCTACAACGAAGCAGTATATTGCGGCTCGATGCGTGAAAAGGCTTTGGCTCATGAGTTCATCGATGAACTTGGGGTAGTTCCTAGCATTGCGGATCCAATAGACCTCTATTGTGACAACAATGGGGCTATTGCGAGCTAAGGAACCTCGATCACATCGGCGGACCAAACACATCTTTGCGGCGCTTCCATCTCATTCGAGAGATCATCGATAGAGGAGATGTGAGGATATCTGATACTAAAGCGAAGCTAACATCGCGGATCCATTGACCAAGGCTTTGTACGGAGGAAGCATGATGGTCACACTAGGTCACTAGGTATTAGATATCATAGTGATTGGTACTAGTGCTAGTGGGAGATTGTTAGTTATAGCCCTAGAACCAATCATGTGATGGTTGAATAGGGAACATTTTGTATCATATTCTATAAAGGCAAAGGATTGGTTATTATATTTACATCTTGCTTGTGCGACTAAATTAAATATAATAATGCCCTAGAAAAGTAGGTTCTTATCTCTGACACATCAATTGGCAGAATTGATTATGAGAGGCTGTAGAGAACACTTTCCTAAATGTTCCTAGTCAAGTATTAATATGCAAGGGCAATATTAATACATAAAGACTAGCATGTAGGTCAATTGATGACTTGATCTCACAAGTCATGGATATATGATATCAAGTTGACACATGGGTATATATTAGAGAATATATCTTGGGGACCATGAGAAAAGTTTCATGGATCGTTATATGAGTGTCATAAACTTTCTCATGTGACTATTGGTATGAATAGTCCTCAAACCTGAAGTCACTACGGTTCCCTACATAAGGAGTTATGTACTTTGGTATCGTCAAACGTCACCCGTAACAGGGTGGACCATAAAGATGATTACTGGGTATATAACAAATTATGCGGAGGGATGTGAGTGATATAGATGGGATCTATCCCTCCCATATGACGGGAGTGATATCTGTGGGCCCCTTGATTGAGTAGAACTACTAAAACGCATGACCATGCTCGAATGAGTCAATATGAGATATTGAGCTCATTTGTTTGAGTTAGTTTACTCGGAGGATCAAGAAACACATAGATTGATCGAGGATGACACGATCACATGCCTCATTGGTCAATCTGATATCAAGGATAGAAGGACACGGTCATACATTATAGTAGTCACGGAAAGGTTAGTCGGATCTTGACTTATCTCGTAACTTGGGTAGCAATGATGTATTACTAGATGTCGCTCATTGCTTGTGTATCTAAAAGAGTTTAGATCCACTACCAACGTTATGAGAGCCTATAGGGTCACACACAAAGAGCATGATGATTAGAAGAATTAGTGCATTCTAGTTTGACTAGAATAATTTGGGAATAAGCTTAAGTACAAAATGGTTTTTGGACTTTAAGATTAATGAGAATTTTAGCTTGTTGATTTAATGAGATTAATTCAATATGCTAAGCTTAATTGATTTAATAAGATTAATTCAATATGTTACCTTATTGATTTAATGAGATTAATTCAATATGATAACATAAGCTTATTGAATTAATAAGATTAATTCAACATCCATGAATGCCACATAAGCATGCCACCTAAGCATGCCACATAAGCATGCCACCTAAGCTTGATGAGTTGGAAAGAGACAAAGGGTTTTGACCCTTGGATTTCCTCCACATGTGGCTGGCCAAAACAAGGAGGATAACTCCTTGTTTAATTATCTTTCAATGCCATTGATTGTATTGAATGTGATAGGAGATGAAAGGTTTTTCAAATCCTATAAAACACCCCATGGGGTGGCCGGCCAAAGGAGTTGAGTTGGAGCTTAAGGCTTGGTGAGAGCTTGGTGGGAGAGGCTTTTGTTGTGTGGTTTTGTGAGTGTAAGCTAGCAAGAAGAGTAGTCTTCTTCTTCCTTTCTCTTCTTCCCTACCTTCCTCTCCTTTAGGGACTTCTCTAGCAAGAAGTAAAGGAGAGATCTTCTAGTTTTCTTTTGTGAGACAAGAGCTTGCTCGTGTGGATACATATAGAGGCACGAACATTTGAACGTGCTAAAAGATCCAACACATCCAAGGAAAAGCGGGATTACAAAGGGCACGCAACAAAGGTAATATTCTCCTATAAGATAGGTTTTGAGAAATTTATTTTTGTACGAGTTTTTCTTTCGCAAGGATCACTTGGAAGGGATCCTAATTTTTCCATTGCGCATATGCTATTTTGCATAAAGAGATCCCAACAGTGTAATCATGTAAGTATTGAAACTATCCTTAGTCGATCAATTGATGATATTGAATATCATCAATTTTGTGAGACTAGCACATGTTATGCTCCTTGGTTTATCCAAGCATTCGATACTCACTGAATGGAAATATAGGAATGCTGAGAGTAAGTATGTGGATGCTAGTTATGATAACTAGTTCATTAGAGTGACTTGCTATGAGACTTCGTATGATTTTATATATCGTTGAAGATCTCATTGCAGCTCGAGTGCGAGCTTCCTTAGACTTGAGGTATTCAAGTCATCTTGGTCATGATGTCTTATACTTTGACTTCTTCGCAACTATCTCCAGAGGAGGTGTAACTTTGAGATGATTGGGTATAAGCCAAAGTGATCGAAGGTGTTTAAATAGCACACAGAGAATTCACCACTCTTGATAAAGGAGATGTATACCCTAGGCCTCTTGTCAGGATTGTTACTCAGAAGTCTCTGGCTAGAGCAAACATGTTAAGAAGATGATCTTCTTAAGAACATGTAGGAGTAACTTGAATCCACAAGACAAGAAAACTAACTTGGGTTAGGTGTGACGTAGTTAGCATAGTAGGGATGAACACGTATATCATGTCCTGAACCAAGTGGGTATAGGATGAGTGAAAGGAACAAGGCACAAATAACTATAGTTGCGAAAGAGTTTAGAAACGTTCTAGAGTCGATTTAGACTTTCCGATCAATTGGGGGTCATGATGTACTGCTAGGTGTCACTCATGATTTATTCATAATTAAGAGGTTAATTTTGAATGACCAGCATAGCCAGAAACCTATTGGGTTACATGCAATATGGATGATCTAGAGATGTGAAACAAGTTTAAGAATGAGATTCTCAGTGAGAGAGAAGATGTATCTGGTTGGACCAAGCCAAGAAGGTGTAAAACAGAGGCTATGGAACCTCTTATGGCCTTATCAGACTTAGCATGACCATATCACACCTAAACAAAGTTAAACGGACCGTACAAAGCCTCACATGGTCGTGCCTAACCAGGCACGGGCCATGCCTGGCTCTAGCCAAAAACAGCCAGTCTTGGTTGTGCCCAGAAGGACACACGACTTGTCGTGTCCCTTGGCATGACCGTGCCTTTTGGCATGGTCGTGCCTTTTGGCACGGTTGTGCCTTTTGGCATAGCTGTGCCTTTTGTAAGACACACGACCGTGTTACGACTCCATCATTTTCGGAGATTTCTCTTATGGAAATTTCATGGGTTATTTTTACCTTAATTATGAGATAATTATGGAAAGATAGATTCCGTTTAAGTCTCCAAAGATGTCATAATCAAGAGATCTATAAATAGATCCCTTGATAATCTTTGGAAGAGAGGTTCTAATCTTAAGTTTTCTTCCTTGGTAGCCGTCTTTCTCCTCTCTTTCCTTCTCTTGTCTCCACCGGTTGGCTAGCACTAATCAGAGACAAAAACTTTTTGCTCGAGGAGTTGTCTCAAGTGATCCCGGCGTGGATACTGATAGAGGCAAGATCCGTTGGTCTTGCTCGTATTTCGACGAATTCAATAAAAATCTCGAAGGTATGAATCTTCTCTTCTCTTTTCTTTTTATGAGATTATGTCAATAGCAAGGATTCTTGGCCCCCAGGGGATGTCTGGGATGAAATAAAATTATTTTATTCGCTTTATTCCACTGTGCATGATCCCGGAATCTCCAATAAGTGATATCAGAGCGTTTGTTTGGCATAGATCACATATTGTAGGAGAATTTTAAAGCATGTTTGATGTTTTAATATACCTGTGTGATATTTTTCTATATAATAGATTAGAGTATGCATGATTCAACATATAGGATATGTTTGTAATCGAAAAAAGAAAAATACCAAGGATGCGCCTTGCAACACCAAAGGTGTTGGCCACATCATTTGAGCCTAAGCATAGACTAACCATGCATTGGAGAATAGGTTGTGCGGTTCACGTATCTAATTCCTAAAACAACTTGTGTGTCAATTGTTCGGATCACGTTCACATCGAAAAATTTACTTCCTAATGTGACATTGATTTTTTCATATTTAGGTTTATTTCCTATTATAGATGAAACCCATAATAACCTGAAATCCCTCATGTAAATATTAGGGTTAACACTTTCCATTAATATGGCTGAACCAAAGTTCTTTTTCATGTTTGGGTTGTTGGACTCTCTCCAAGCCTAACATGACATTGAGCATGTTCAATTCATATAAGATTCGATATTTATTTTAAATGGTAAGGACCAGAGGTCAATTTCAAGTTTGGGTTGTTGGACTCTCTCCAAGCCTGACTTGTAAATTGGATGTATTCAAATCATTTAAATTCGATCTCACGATTAGTGGGTCAGCCCTAACTGAAAGCATTGATTTGTTGGACTCTCTCCAAGGTCAATATGGACAGAGGTGCAATTAGGTGATTTGCATTGGATGTATATATGTTAATGAGTTAACAACCTAATGTATATGTGAACATTCAATTAGTTGATAGTATAAAGTGATAGTTATATATTTGATATATAATGGGTGTTGTTGATACCTAATATTATGACTATGAACAACTTGTTAGACTCTCTCCATGGTTGTTCTTAGTCATAATGGATATCAATCCACTAGGAGACAATCTACCATCTCTCGAATTCAAAGTAAGGGCTCTTGAATTTGACAAAATAATGGAAGTTTCTTGTTAATGTAAATTGTTTGCATTACTATAAATTCATCTCTCTTATACATCTTTTTGTATGTCTAGGTATTAATTAGAACAACATGTTGATCTTCATTAACTTATGTTCTATTTTAGACAACAACAAATTAACTAGGTCAAACTTCTTGGACTGGCTTTGCAACCTGAGAGTTGTTCTCAAGGATGAAAAACTACTTATATCCTTGAAGAGGTTCTTCCTCAACCTCCTGCAGACAATGCATCTGGTGACCAAAAATTGACTTACTAGAAACAAGATAGTGAGTTGGATTATGCTAGCATCGATGTCTCATGAGTTGCAAAAGCAACATGAGCATATGGATGCTAATACAATTATCTTCCATCTTCGAGAGTTGTTCGATAAGCAAGTGAGATTTGAAAGGTTCGAAGTCACCCAGCTCCTCTTTCGCTCAAAGATGCAGGAGGATTCATCTGCAGTGCAGTATGCATTGAAGAAGAATGACTATATTGAGTGATTTGGATCATTGGGATTTTTCATGGATGATGAATTAAGTATCGACTTAATTCTTCACAGTCTAACTGCTAACTATTCACAATTTGTGATGAACTATCAGATAAATAAGATTGAGTCCACAATTCCTGAGCTGATCAATATGCTCGAAACAGTGGAGTCATCTGTTACTAAAGAACAGAAGGTGGTGATGCTGGTTGACTTCTCAAAGAAAGGTTCTAAGAGGAAGTCAAAAACTAAAGTTAAAGGGAAGAAAAAGGTAAAGAAGGAAGAATCAACTCCCAAGGGCACCTGCCATCATTGTGGCAAGGATGAGCATTAGAAGAGAAACTGTAAGCGGTATCTGGAGTCACTGAAGCAGAAAAAGACATCTGATGCCCAATCTACTTCAGGTATATATGTTATTGAATGTCATACTGTTTCGACTAACACTTGAGTATTTGATACCGAGTATGACTCACATATATGTAATGACATACAGGGGCTCAAGAATAGAAGAAGACTAGTTAAGGAAGAAGCAAATCTAAGGGTTGGCAATTGATGGGATCGGGGATTCCAGGGCAGTCTAAGTAAGGCCAATACCATTCCAGGGTAGTATAAGCGATTCCAGGGTAGTCTATGTAAGGTCGATCTGACAGTTCGAGCGATAAGCGATTCGGATAGTCTAAGTAAAGCGATAGTTCGGATAGTAGTAAGCGATTCCAGACGATCTAAGTAAGGTCGACAGCCTGATTCGAGCTATAGATAAGTGATTCGAGCTAAGTAAGGTCGATCTTTCTAGAGCGATAAGCGATGTCAGGGCAGTCTAAGTAAGGCCAGTACAATTCCAGGATAGTATAAGCAATTCCAGGGTAGTCTAAGTAAGGCAAGTATAGTTCCAGGATAGTATAAGCGATTCCAGGGCAGTCTAAGTAAGGCAAGTACCGTTCTAGGGCAGTATAAGCGATACCAGGGCAGTCTAAGTAAGGCCAGTATAGTTCTAGGACAGTATAAGCGATTTCAGGGCAGTCTAAGTAAGGCCAATATCGTTCCAGGGTAGTATAAGTGATTCCAAGGCTGTCTAAGTAAGACTAAATGCCTGTGGCGATAAGCGATTCGGGCCTAAGTAAGGTCGACTGCTCCAGTTCGGCGATAAGCGATGTCAGGGCAGTCTATGTAAGGACAGTACAGTTCCAGGATAGTATAAGCGGTTCCAGGGCAGTCTAAGTAAGGCCAGTACCGTTCCAGGGCAGTATAAGTGATTCCATGACAGTCTAATTAAGGTCAGTACCGTTCCAAGACAGTATAAGCAATTTTAGGACAGTCTAAGGTCAGTGAAGTTCCAGGGTGGTATAAGCATTTCCAGAGCACTATATGTATTTCTAGGGGCAGTGTGAATAGTGACAGGGCTGTATTGTAGGTCCAGGATAGTATGAGCTGCGCCAGGGCAGTTTGTGTAGTTTCGGGTCAATAATTAATTCCAGAACCATATGGGATTTCCATGCCAATATAAGCGCTTCCGGGGCAGGATAATTCCAGAGCAGTTAGCATAGTTCTAGAGTAGCTTGAATGTTGCCAAGGCAGTTAGCACATCTTCCGAGCGGGACTCTATTGGCAGTAAGAAATAAGGGGAAGAAGGGTGCGAGGTAACGGTGAAAGATTGAGGGTGGTTAGGTTAATATAATCACATGTATCTTTGTATTCTGTTTAAGGTTAACACGTGGCAGGAAATATTTTTGAATCAGGAGCGGAAAAAGCGATTAGGAGGATAGCTAGGCATAGGGGCATTTACGTAGATTCACCATTAAGAGAACGCAGAGGAGCTTCGCCTATAAAAGGGGCAGGAGATGACGAGATTAGGGATGGTTGTTTCCTTCTCCATTTGGTATCTCTGAGATCCCTTTTCTTTTCCAATTCATTACTTTTCTTCTCATACTCGTACTGACTTGATCATCGGAGTGGCCGCGCCGGGAAGCCGGCCAACCCTTAACGTTTCTTAATGTAGCAGATTCAGCTCCACCCCGAAGATCACAAGTAACTCTTTTGGTTGATCTTTCTTCCCTAGTTCTCTTTCTTGGTGTTAGATCCAGTGGTTCACAAGGAAAGGGGGGATCTTGGAGATCCAAAGAAGCAAGCACCATCAAATTGGCGCCGTCTGTGGAAACCTGAACAAAAAAGCCACGATGGTCAATACTAGAAGGACAATGAAGGAGCCAACAGAAGGAGAGAGATCTGTTTTCAGTACTTCCTAGGGGGTACTAGTAAAAGGCGACGAGAACCTCTGTATAAGGAAGATCTTATGCAGATCATGGCGGAGATGATGGACCAGATGTCACAAAGGGCTACCCCAAAGAAGGTGAAAGAGGATATCTCTGATAGCGAATCTGAGGAAGAGGGAGGTAAGATTTCTCAGTTAAAGAAAGGTTCAGGTTCTTGTAAAAAGAAAAAGGGAAGGAGAAATGTGTGGCCCCTTTGGGAGATGTAACATTAGGCGAGGAGGGTCCTATTGTAGGGACTATTGTACAAATAGAGGAGGAAACTCCTTTTGTCAAAAGTATTTTAATTGATGAATTACCCCGACGATTATGGCTTCCTCAGATATCTGAGTATGCTGGTTCTTCTGATCCTAAGGATCATTTAAGAAAATTTGAGAATGTCGCTTTGTTATATTGCTATACTGATGGGGTCAAATGTCGGGTATTCCTTAATACTTTGACAGGACCGACAGAGCAATGGTTTAGTGATTTGAAGCCAAAAAGTATTGCATCTTTTAAGGATTTCTCTACATTATTTGTAAGGTATTTTTCCAGTGCTAAGAAATATTTGCCTCAGCCTTTGAGTCTTTTTGATCTTAAGCAAAGAGAGCCAGAAAGTTTGCGACAATATATACATAGATTTACACAAGCTTCTCGTGAGATTCCTGCAGTAGAGCTAGGTATGATGATGGGAGCTTTTACCTAGGGGCTCAGAGAGGGGGACTTCTTTAAATCCCTAGCTAAGAAGCCTCCTGTAAGCTTCGAAGATCTGCTGTCTCGGGCTGAGAAGTTCATTAATTTAGAATATTCTCAGAAGTCTCGGCGAACTTCATAGGATTTCAGGATAGTGGGAAGACCAGAGGGAAGAATTGAATAGGTAAGGCCTATGCGACCTGTAGGAGACAGAGCTTTGTATGCTCCCCTGCCCCAATTCTCTAGGGAAAGGGCTATAAATATTTATATAGAGCAGAGGTTGTTGTGGAGACCCTTTGGGGCTGAAAGAGGGCCTAGGAGATTGTCATCTCCTACTTTATGTACTTTTCATCAAGAATATGGGCACAATACTCAGAATTGTCAGCAGTTGGACTTGGAATTGCAGAGAATTATGGGAGCTCACCCTCATATTCGAAATTTAGTCATGAATCCGACTCCTTATCGGTAGGGGTTTGGAAGAAGAAATTATGGAAGAGGTAATCCCAGACCCCTTATGAATAGACCGGTGTAGCGGGTACAGATAAGGGAAATAGTGCCCAATCGGGTTGAACCCGCTAATCAACCCCCCTCCCCCTGCCCCGCCCCCCGCGTAAGGAGTTCCATTAATATGATATATGGGGGCTCCACTAATGGAGATTCTAATAGGGCACGGAAAAGACACAGTAGGGAAGAATGTGCAACTGTGACTATCCTGCCCAGGGCCAAAGGACCTTTAATAGGTTTTGGTGATAATGATTTAGGGTGAGTGTTAACTCCTCATACTGATGCTCTGGTCATTCGAGCTCTTATTGCCAATTTTGATGTGGGAAGAGTTTTTGTAGACCCGAGCAGTTCAGTAGATATTTTGTATTGGGCAGCTTTGGAATAGATGGAAGTTGCCATTACTGATCTGCAGCCAATGGGAACTTCTCTGTTTGGGTTTTCTAGGCATGAAGTGCAGCCGATGGGCCAGATTAAGTTACCTTTATCCCTGGGGGAA
The DNA here is from genome assembly GCA_025175895.1 of Wurfbainia villosa. Classification (NCBI taxonomy): domain Eukaryota; kingdom Viridiplantae; phylum Streptophyta; class Magnoliopsida; order Zingiberales; family Zingiberaceae; genus Wurfbainia; species Wurfbainia villosa. The sequence goes on along the minus strand of JAKLTH010000201.1, from coordinate 251,989 downwards.
GAGCCTAGGAGAAAGACAGTGCTTATCAACTTTACTGTAGTGGATATGCCTTCTTCCTAAATACTATTCTAGGAAGACCTGTTTTGAGCAGTTTACAGGTTGTGGCCTCGCCTTACCATCAGAAGCTTAAGTTTCCTGTGGGAAGGGAAGTAGGAGAGGTAAGAGGTGACCAATAGCTTTCCCGTCGCTGCTATGTGGATGCCATTAGGACAGGACAAAAGGGGAAATTTGTCGATAAGTCTCTGCAGCAGTCTAAGTATGGGGATACAGTGTGTTTTGTTCAAAAGGGGGCCGCAGAGGAAATAGGAGAATCTGATAAAGAGGCAATTATATTGGATGATAAGTGTGTTAAACATCTTACCTTTATGGCTCGGGATCTTCCTGTGTAGCTTAAAGCAAATCTAATACAATGTCTTATTAAAAATAGGGATATTTTTGCATGGTCCCCGTAAGACTTGTCAGGAATTGATCCTAACATTATGGAACATAAATTGTATATTTTGCCTATGGCAATTCTTGTAAAACAGAAGCGTCGACATTTCGAAGCAGGAAACGATGCTATCATTAAGGAAGAAGTGGGTAATTTGTTGAAGGTTGGCCATATCAGAGAAGTATAGTATCCAACTTGGTTATCTAATGTGGTCCTGGTGCCTAAGCCATTAGGAAAATGGAGAATGTGTGTGGACTTTAGAGATCTTAACAAAGCTTTTCCTAAGGATTGTTATCCTCTACCCCGTATTAATCAGTTAGTGGATTCTACCTCCGGGCATCAGTTTATTTCGATGATGGATGCTTATCAGGAATATCATCAAATACCATTAGTTAGGGAGGATCAGAATAAGGTCAGTTTTATTACGGCCAAAGGAACTTTTTGTTATGTAGTCATGCCTTTCGGGTTAAAAAATGCCGAGGCCACTTACCAGAGGCTAATGGATAAGATCTTTGAAAAGCAGATGGGAAGAAATGTAGAGGTGTATATAGATGATATTTTGGTTAAAACTCTGCATTTTGAGCAGTTAATACCAGATTTGGAGGAAACCTTCGACACTTTGCAACAATATAAGATGAAATTGAATCCAGAGAAGTGTGTGTTTGGGGTGACACAGGGTCATTTTTTAGGTTATGTGGTTACTGAGCAAGGTATAAAGGCTAATCCTATTAAGATTGAGGTTATTCAGCAGATGCAACCACCAAAGAATTTAAAGGAGGTACAAAGGTTATTGGGTAGGATTACTGCCCTATCCAGATTCATATCTCGATCGGCGGATAGGAGCCTCCCTTTCTTTAAGATATTAAAGATGTAGAGGAAATGTTGACCTCTAGAGGGGGGGGGGGGGCGGGTGAATAGCGTCGTGCTAGTATGTTGATGGAAATCGTTCGCGTTTGTCTCTACACAATCATTAGCGTGCAGCGGAATAATAATAAAGCAATAACGAAATAGACAAACACACAATTACACAAGTATTTAACATGGTTCGGAACCTCAAGGTTCCTACTCCACGGATCGAGCTCAAACAAGCCCTAGCGATGCCAATCACACACTACTAATAAACACTCATTCTCGATACAAGTCGGAGGAAGAGAAACCTCGTACAATAGTTTATAATAATAAACTAAATACAACAAGCAAATACCATATGAAATACAACAAGAGATGCAAAGAAAACTTTACACAAAACTCTTTTGAATGCTTGCTTGCTAGGTTGATCGAGTAGCACTTGGAGACCCTGAATTCGCGCAAAACTCTCCCCCAAAACACCTCAAAGAACCTTGTTGATTTCCTCCTCCACGAGCTCATTTGGAAATCACCCGTCGATCGACTACTCGGGACCATCAGTCGACTGATGACACTATTGCTGTGAGACAACGGTGTAATCCACGCTGGAAAAATCCAACGGATAGGACATCAGTCGACTAATGGAGCCTTCACTCGATTTTTGACCCTGCAATCGAGTCTCGACTCCATTCTATGTCCGAATTCTTGAGCACCCGGTCGTGATCACATGATCGATCATTGCTCGAATGATCAGCCGCCCACCTCCGGTCGACTGGGACACTTCCTACAGTCAAACCCTAGTTGACTCACACCAGTCGATTGTCATATGGCAACAGTCAACTGATACACCTCAAACATGAGGTTTTAACCTCAAACATGAGGTTTAACCCAAGTATGGTTTCCCCATACTTGCTAGACCACCCGTAGCCTAGACTTAAGCCTTCTAGCCACCTCTGTCAGCCTCGCGCCTCTTGGATCCCTCCAAGTCATCCATGACTTATTCATCCATTGTGCTAGCCTTCAGGTGCTTCCATCGGCTATGTCATGCTAACAGTGTCTACACCACTAAGGCACATTGGACTTATGCTGCCAAGACTCCACTTGGGTTTTACGCCGCCAATCATTGGACTTATGATGCCAAGACTCTTGCTTAGACTTTGCGCCGCCAATCATTGGACTTATGCTGCCAAGACTCCCGCTTGGACTTTATGCCGCCAATTGTAGGGGATCGATCGGTGTGTATTGGCCGGCTAGAGGGGGGGGGTGAATAGCCCTCTTCGTACGATGATGGAATTTGCTCGTCTACAAAATCATTAGCGCAAGTGAAATACTAATAAACAAGCAAACAAAACAACAAATGCAAAGATAAACAATGCTAACACAATATGTAACGTGGTTTACGGCTACGTCGCTAATCCACGGTCCCCGATTCGTCTTCGGTGAATCACTCCGCAACCAATCCACTATTGGTCTCTCCTTTGCACCAAGCTAGGTGGAGGTAACCCTTAAAACTCAAGAACATTCATTCTTTTACAATTGATGTGAAAGAAACTAGGAGTTTATCACTTGTAGAGCACTTGGATGATGGTTTGGAATATAAGCATTAGCCATCCAAAAGCCCACACCCTCTCTTTTTATAGAGAGGGCTGATTTCTTCCCGTTGGCCGCCACCAGCCGACTGCCGCCACTATAACGGCCTTCGAACACATCGGATCCTGACCGTTGTAGTCCAACGGATCCCTTGGCAGTCGACTGATGTAACCATCATCGATCGTTACCTCTCAGAATCGATCAATCGGCTACGAGAGGTTCTGCGTACGCGACTTCCTCGGCGATTTGCCATTCCATGGCAGTCGACTGCTGGGCATAAACTCATCAGTCGGATACCAGTCGAACCCCGTTCGACTCAGAGCAGTCGACTGCCATTTCATGGCAGTCGACTGGTGCCGTGTGAAACTCAAACTTAACATTTGTTTGAGCTTCCGACGGTCGGGTAAACCTCAACCCTTGCGGTCGAGCCTTCGACATTCAGTCATTCGGCCAAGTTCACCTAATGAGCTACTTACAATTCACTCATTCTCTCATCTCACTCGAAGTCCCTCACCGAAGCTCTTCGTTCGCGGCCACGTCCCTCGGCAGCATCAGGCGCACGACTCTGTAATGCTCCTTCACATCTCTTGCCTTCGAAGTCTGCTTCCTTGGCTTCGCTTCAAGTCATCTCATCCAGCGGTCCCTCGACAACATCAAGCGCACGGCTCTGCAATGCTCCTTCTCCGACTCAAGCACGAGGTTGTGAGTGGTGAACCCGCCAAAGCTTCATGTGCGAATTACTAAGTCCTGCATGACTTCAACGCACATATCACATCACAATAACAACCTAACTTAAATCCTTTGCCACACATCAAAACCATATCATGGGTTGATTGCCCTAACAATCTCCCCCTTTTTGATGTGTGGCAATCCGTTAAAGTTAGGTAAAAACATTTGATAAAATATTAAGGAAAGAAAGCATGTGAATAACATGATTAGCAACTCTCCCCCTTAATTCATGAAACTTCCCCTAAATGCATTCCCCCTTTACTTAAACATATATCTTTCTCCCCCCTTTGACACCATCAAAAAGATTAAACAGGGTTTATATGGCATGACATCGTTTAGAGAGAAACAAAAACTAAAAACCAATCAAAAACCTGATAAAATCAGGTTACTGTGCTCATTCACAGTCCATCAGTCGACTGCTATCAGTATGGCAGTCGACTGGCACAAAGAAATCAAGTTTTCTGATTTTCTGGATGAAATTCATAAATGCACTATAAATTCCAGAAAAATCGAAAAATCGTGAAATTTGGGGAACACATTTCTTTTAGGGTTCTTTATCAATGAAAAATAGTTTTCCATGAAAAAATATTATATTTTCAAAGATTTGCCAAAAATCCAAAAGCTTAAAAAACAACTAGTGTTTTGATCAAGTTTGTATCCATTTTAACACCTAGTTTTGCTTTGGATTGTTTCAAAACATGAACACACAGATTTTAAAGTAAGAAATTGTTTTGAAAACATATGAAATATCAAACCATGATATTTGGGCAATATGTCTATGAATTAAACATAAGTCTTCCCCATGATTGGTCTATTATTGCTATTTTGATACTTTAAATGACCATTTAAATGCCATAGGCACTAGTGGACATTTGTATCATCCTAACATCTCACTCATGCTAAGTTTTCAATCAAGGTAGCCTATGGTGAGTGTGAGATGTATCATAAAGGTATTTGTATATACTTAACCATTATTTTCATGCAATTCTATACAAGGTTAAGTATCATCCTAACAATTCACATAATCATAAAGATATATATGAATTAATTTCACATTATGATCATGAAACACATGTATTCATCAATTAATAATCATGCATTAGGTATTACATCATGATAATAAGGCAAATATCACCTAAAACATGATTTATCTATTTATAGGTGCATTATCATCACCTAACACTATTTCAAAAATATTATCCCGCCATCCTAAGTCAACCAAAAATATGATATAGGTGAAATCCTTATGGTTGACTATCCTAGGGGTTTCCTAACCCTTTAGGATGAATTTAGGAACCCAAAATAAATTCTTGCCTATGAGGTTCACTAAATACTCCTTAGGGATCCATTTTCTAGCTATTACCTTCTTTTTCTCTTGACCCCTAGCAATTAAGCATTTATAGGCCTTTTCATTTTTCTTTTCCTTATATCCTAGGCTTTTCTTGTTGAAACTAGCTCTTTGGCTCCCTATGATCATGTTCAATGTATTTGAGCCAATTATGAATTTTTCTAGGGCCTTGGTCAAATGATCTACTTTCTCTCTTAAAGTCCTATTTTCTTCTATGCATGCATCATTAACATCCAAAGGCATATAGTTATCATGTGAGCATGCATCATCATTATTATTATTAAAACATATTTTTTCTAATTTTTGTTCTAAATCCTTAATTTGATCAAGCATGCTTTTATTTTTCTTTTTGGCTCTAAATAGATCCTTAGTAAGACTAGAAATCATGGAAACTATTTTACTTGGTGAAAGATTCGTTACCATAGTTTCCATGTCCTCTTCTTCGGATGAGGAGGGTGAAGAAGCTCCCCCTTCACTAGAGCTCTCCTCACTTGTGCTTGATCCTTCACTTTCGGAGGAGGATGAGTCTAGATCGTCAAAAGCCATTAATGCCAAATTTGTGACAAAGATATTTTCTTCCTCGGATGATGATGATGATGAGGAAGAAGGGTCATCCCAAGTCCTTGCCTTTAGTGCCTTTGCCTTTCCCTTTTCTTTGGCTTTCTTCTCTTCTTCTTTCTTCTTGCTCCCCTTTTTCTTCTTCTTTTATTCCTTCTTTCTCTTCTCCTCTTTGCTCTTGTTCAAGAGGGGACAATTATCCCTTATATGTCCTTCCCCTTGACAATTGTAGTAAATAACCTTCCCCCTTGGTCTTCTCCTCCTATCATTAGATTTTTTAAATTTAAAACCTTTTAATGCATGCCTTACCCTCCTTACCATATAGGCTTCTTCCGTGCTATCCATGGAGGAGGAGGAGGACGCTTCGTCGGAGGAGGAGGGAGTCTCCATCTTCTTCTTCCCCTTGTTGGCCAAAAGTGTCACTCCTCTTGAAGGTTGAATTCTTGGCTCTTCTATTATTCCTTCAAGTCTTGTTTCATGGAGCTCCATGGTTGAAAAAAACTCCTCCAAGGTGCTCACTTCCAAATTCTTGGAGATGTAGAATGAGTCCACCATAGAGCTCCATCTTGAAGACCGGGGAAAGGCATCTATAGCCTTCATGAGCATATCCCGGTTCGAAAGTCTTTCTCCTACACTTGTTAGTCCAATTAAAATTTTTTTGAATCTAGAATGTAAGGAGGTTACCTTTTCTCCCTTTTTAAGCTTGATATTTGATAGTTAGGAGCGGAGGAGGTCTCTCGTTGCAAGCTTGGCCTCGGAAGTGCCTTCATGGAGTTCAACCAATCTCTCCCACATTTCCTTGGCACTTGAGCACTCCCCAATCCGGTTGATCTCTTGTTGGGGGAGCACATTAAAGAGGTGGTGCTTGGCCTTTGAATTTGCAAGGTGCTCCTCCCTTTGCTTTTTAGTCCACCTTGACTTCTCTATTGGTTCACCCTCTTCGTCCCTAGGCATCTCAAAACTATTTTCCATTATAAGCATAATATCAAAATCGGTTTCAAAGAATACCTCCATTCTCTTTTTCCACCAAGAGAATTCGCCTTCAAATTTTGGTGGGTGAATATTGGAGCCGACCATCTCTTGATGAAGTGCTTGTTGCGGCGGTTAGTCCTCGACAAGCGACTTGGCTCTGATACCACTTGTAGGGGATCGATCGGTGTGTATTGGCCGGCTAGAGGGGGTGAATAGCCCTCTTCGTACGATGATGGAATTTGCTCATCTACAAAATCGTTAGCGCAAGCGGAATACTAATAAATAAGCAAACAAAACAACAAATGCAAAGATAAACAATGCTAACACAATATGTAACGTGGTTCACGGCTACGCCGCTAATCCACGGTCCCCGATTCGTCCTCGGTGAATCACTCCGCAACCAATCTACTATTGGTCTCTCCTTTGCACCAAGCTAGGTGGAGGTAACCCTTAAAACTCAAGAACACTCCTTTTACAATTGATGTGAAAGAAACTAGAAGAAGGAGTTTATCACTTGTAGAGCACTTGGATGATGGTTTGAAATATAAACATTAGCCATCCAAAAGCCCACACCCTCTTTTTTTATAGAGAGGGCTGATTTCTTCCCATTGGTCGCCACCAGTCGACTGCTGCCCTTGGCAGTCGACTGCTGCCACTACAACGGCCTCCGAACACATCGGATCTCCTTAGCGATCGGATGTAACCATCGATCATTATTGCCTCCGTAATCGCCCGATCGGCTCACGAGTATGACCGCGACTTCCTTGGCGATCGATTCGGCATAAACTCATCGATCGGATACACCAAACCCGTTCGACTCGAAGCGATCATTGCCATTTCATGGCGATCGGCGGTGTCGTGAAACTCAAACTTAACATTTGTTTGAGCTTCCGGCGGTCGAGCCTCCGACACTCAGCCATTCGACCAAGTTCACCTAATAAGCTACTTACAATTCACTCATTCTCTCATCTCACTCGAAGTCCCTCACCGAAGCTCTCTTCGTTACGTCCCGGCGCATGGCTCGCAATGCTCCTTGGCGTCTCTTGCCTTGAAGTCTACTTTCTTGGCCGCTTCAAGTCATCTCGTCCGGTGGTCCCTGATCAAGCGCGACTCTGTAATGCTCCTTCTTCGACTCAAGCACGAGGTTGTGAGTGGTGAACCTGCCAAAGCTTCATGTGCGAATTACTAAGTCCTACATGACTTCAACGCACATATCACATCACAATAACAACCTAACTTAAACCCTTTGCCACACACATCAAAACCATATCATGGGTTGATTACCCTAACACCAATATCAAACCCCTTGGACTTCTCAAATGCCAAGACATGCTTGGACTTTCCCTTGCCAACCCATGTTGGACTTTCCATGCCAAGATCCATGCTTGGACTTTTCCTTGCCAAGACCCATGCTTGGACTTTCCATGTCAAGTACTCAAGACTTGGACTTTCCATGACATGGTCAACCCTAGTCAACCATCAAAATCCCCTCGAGTCAAACTCGAGTCCGGTCAATCATGACTCGGGTCGATTGCTTCAACAATCTCCCCAAAACAATATCAGACATCAATGTCAACCTTTCATGTCAAACATCAAAATATCGCTCGAGTCAAACTCAAGTCCGGTTAATCGTGACCTAGGCCGATTGCACCAACAATCTTCCCCTTTTTGATGTTTGACAAAAATACATACCTTTGAGTTAGAACACTAACTCAAATCTCCTTACCAATTATCCTAAATTGGTAATCCCAAATATTCTCCCCAATTCTCTGAATTGACAATCGATAACATCAATTGATAATACTCTCCATACCATTCTTCCCCAAAACATTTTGGAGAAAGGTAAGATTACCAATTTCCATAGCATTCTCCCCCAAAACATTCTCCCCCTTTTTGATTAACATCAAAAAGGTTCTCTCCAAGGAGGTCAATGTCTCATGTCCCAATGAGATCTTACAATCTCCCCCTTAGTCCAAAAATACCTAGGATGCCTACCATCTTCCTAGTGATAAGTCTCATATCACTTGAGAGAGGCAATCTTATACACTCTCACAATTTCCAAAATGGGTATCTCAAAATCCCATTTTCCTCCTCATGAGGAAAAATATCATCCATCATCCCATAATGGATACCTCACCCTAAAGGTTTGCTCCCCCTTGACCATTGCACCAACAATGCCCTTGGGAAGTCCCTAAGCCAATAGAAACTTTAAACCATCAAAATTAAAGCTTAAAGTTCAACATTGAACTTTTCCTCACCTTAAAATTTGATTCATAACCCTAACACCTCTTCTAATCCATATCCAATGGATTTTCACCCTTTATAATGCTTCCCAAAGCATATCCTAGGGTTAGGAGTGGTTAGGGACCTTTACCGTAGCTGAACACAGGCTAAACAATCTTGTTTTTTCCGAAATCAGCTTGGCAGTTGACTTTATCAGAGATCAATCGACTGCCACCAAGGGCAGTCGACTGATAACTGAAAATCTCGATTTTCAATTATCAGAAATGAGATTTGAAAATTCATAAATAATTATACGTATATCGAAAAATCATGAAAATTCATAGTATAATACTTATGACCAATACAATGGGTGAAAAATATTTGAAAATTATTTTACCCATAAAATAGTGAAATTGACACAAAGTTTAAAACCATTTAAATTTTCAATATTTTAGTCCTACTTTGTATCAACTTCATCAATGGTGATTGCTATCAAAAGATAGACTTCACCAAGGTTTTCTAAAAGGATTTTAAAATGTTTTTGAAAATCTATATTGGATCATGTTCCTTAGGCTCAATGTACATGACTTGTACATAAGCTTTCTCAATGATCCACAATTAAGATAAGATGAGTTTTAGTTCATCTAGATGCAAAAACTATGCACCTTGAACTTAACTCATATACTAGCATCTCATATATATCTAGGGTGTATAAATACACATACATGTCAATGTGATGTGAGATGTGAGTTTTGTTTATCCTAATTTAGGGTTTCATGTATTTTCTAAGGCAACACTACTAGATTCTCTTATAAATGGGACTCCAAGTTATGTCATTGTCCTTAAATCAATTTTAATTAGAAGCATGAATGATCATGACATAAATGATAGCGTAAGTAAACATAGCCAATGTGATGTCATGACATATGATACAATTTAAGCATACATGATATTTAACCTAACCCAAAGCATGATCATGACATTTTAAATGATTAAACATAAATATGATGCCATGGCATGTTATATGGCAAACAAAGCATGACAAATAAAATATATAGGTATAATAATACCTAAATTTTAATATTAATTGTCATTTGATATAATTAAGTATATTTTATCATATTGCTACTAAACCCAAAATGTGCCAAAAATCTAAAATGGCACACTAAGACTTCTAAACCTAAATTGTGTCAATTTTGATTGATTTTTCATAATTCCAAGAATGTATTGACACATCCTAAAATCTTTTAGGATTAAAAATCAAACCTATTTTCAAGGTATCCATAACCTTGAAAATTATCTAAAGTGTCACCTTTACCATGGTTAGGTTAACTACCCTTCCATTTAAAGTTAGCACACCCTAAACTCATCTAGCGTGAATCAATCATGCTCTTAGGAACCCAAAATATATTTAAGATCCTAGGGTTAATTAGGTATTTCTTAGGGATAACCTCCCTAGATACCCTCCTAATGACCCTTCTAGGCTTGTTAGCCTTGGTCATTGTGGTCTTACCTAGGTTGACTCTAGGGGTAACTCTCCTTGCAACCTTCTTGGTGGCCACCCTAGGTTTCTTAGAAACTCTAGCCACTAGGCAAACACCTTGGTCAACCTTAGGGATGACTTCCCTATTGACCTTGGCTTTCCTAGACCTAATTTGAGTTCCATAATCAAATGGAACATTGTAGTAGGTCTTTTTGGGCTTAGGCTTGCCCTTGGATGGTTCTTGTTTCCTAGGTCTTTGACTTTGACTTTTAGACCCTAGGCTTTGACCATTTGACCCTTTAACTTGATTTTGCATAATTCTAAGGATCTTTTCAAGTTTTTCAAGCCTTGACCTCAAGGCTTGATTTTCAACCTCTAATTGTCCAATTTTTGAATTTCGATTTAATCCTTGGGCATGGTTCTTCCTAGGCATATGCCTAGTCCATTTGGGGTTAAGACCTAGGTGCTCTTGTACCTTTCTAATTGTCTTTCTAGGTAGAATTGGTCTAAAATTATTTGACCTATATTTGTCTTTAGATAAATTTATTTTAGGGATATTAGTTCCAAATTTTTTCTTATTATTAAAATGAATATTCTTAGCTCCTAGGCAAAAATATTTATTATTCCTAGCATGCTTTTCATCATAAATTGCAAGAGAATTAAAATTCCTAGCATGCTTTTGCCTATTAAATTTAGAAGGTGTATTATTAAATTTTACCTTAGGGATTGCTTTAGAAGTTCCCCCTACATGTGATACTCCCTCTTGAGTCTTCTTGCTCCCCCTAGAGCATTAACTCCTATAGTGCCCCTTTTGATGACACTTGAAGCAAATAATGTGCTCCTTGCTCCTTTGACTTGAGGCACTGGTCTCCTTGACCTTTGGCATGGGTGGATCTTTTCTTACTCTCTTTGGACACTTGCTCTTATAGTGCCCGACTTCCCTACACTCAAAGAAAATTATATGATTTTTGTTTAAACTTAAATTGCTTGAGTTACCTAGGGTGGTGGTGAGGATCTCTTGAGCTTGCTCTTCCTCTCGACCGGATGTAGATGCTTCTTCTTGTTGTTCCGGTGTTGAGGATGCCCTAATCTCCTCCCCCTCAATCCTAGAGGTGGAGGTCTCCTCCAATTCTTCCTCTTCTCCACCGATTTGGAGGTTGACTCTCTATCAACTTCCAAATCCTCACTTGCTTGTGAGGATGAGGATTCATCTTCGGCCTCCTCTTCTTGAGCCGGTGATGGGTCTTCATGGAGCTTAGCCACTTGACTCTATAGCTCCTTGGCATCTATATAATTACCTAACATACACAAGATATTGTTAGGTATTTAAATCAATCAAGAACTTTATTGCCTTGGTGTTTTTCTCGAATCTTTCGAGTTGTTCCTCACTCCATCTCTTTTTCTTGAGGAATCCTTCCATTGGTCCTTTTGGATATTCAAATCCTTCCATCAAAATAGACTATTCCTCAAAGTCTCTCATCATAATAAAATCTTCAATTCTTCTTTTCCAAGAATTGAAGCCTTCTCGTCCATATAGGGTGTAGGGCACCGGTGTGTTGATGTCCCAACCTAGTTGTTCTTCCAACTCCATCTTCACCCTCTAGTGTCTTTGTATTTGCTCCCGACAGTTAGTCCGTAGAAGAGACCCGGGCTCTGATACCAATTGTAGAGGAAATATTGACCGCTAGAGGGGGGGGGGGGGTGAATAGCGTCGTGCTAGTACATTGATGGAAATCATTCGTGTTTGTCTCTACACAATTGTTAGTGCGCAGCGGAATAATAATAAAACAATAAAATATACAAACACATAATTGCACAAGTATTTAACGTGGTTCAAAACATCAAGGTTCCTACTCCACGGATCGGGCTCAAATGAGCCATAGCGATGCCAATCACACACCACTAATAAACACTCATTCTCGACACAAGTTGGAGGCGGAGAAATCTCGTACAATAGTTTACAACAATAAACTAAATACAACAAGCAAATACAATATGAAATACAACAAGAGATGCAAAGAAAACTTTACACAAAACTCTTTTGAATGCTTGCTTGCTAGGTTGATCGAGTAGCACTTGGAGACCCTGAATTGCAGCAACAACTCGCCCCAAAACACCTCAAAGAACCTTGTTAATTTCCTCCTCCACGAGCTCCATTTAAAGCTTCTGTCTGGGCTGGAAATCGCCGATCAATCGACTGCTCGGGACCATCAGTCGATTAATGACACTATTGCTGTGAGACAACGGTGTAATCCATGCTGGAAAAATTCAACGGAAAGGACATCAGTCGATTGATCATGCCTATCAGTTGACTGATGGAGCCTTCACTCGATTGCTGACCCCGCAGTCGAGTCTTGACACCATTCTGTGCTCAAATTCTCGAGTACCAGTCGACTGATAACATGATCAGTCGACTTCTCGAGCCAACAGTCGACTGCCCACCTCTGGCAGTCGACTGCTGGGACACTTCTCGCAGTCAAACCCTAGTTGACTCACACCAGTCGACTGCCACATGACACCAGTCGACTGATACACCTCAAACATGAGGTTTTAACCTCAAACATGAGGTTTAACCCAAGTATGGTTCCCCCATACTTGCTAGACCACCCGTAGCCTAGACCTAAGCCTTCTAGCCACCTCTGTCATCCTCGCACCTCTTGGATCCCTTCTAGTCATCCATGACTTATTCGTCCATTGCGCTAGCCTTCAGGTGCTTTCATCGGCTATGTCATGCTAACGATGTCTACACCGCTAAGGCACATTGGACTTATACTGCCAAGACTCTGCTTGGGCTTTACGCCGCCAACCATTGGACTTATGCTGCCAAGACTCCCGCTTGGCCTTTACGCTGCCAACCATTGGACTTATGTTGCCAAGAATCCCGTTTGAACTTTACGCCACCAATATCAAACCCCTTGGACTTCTCAAATGCCAAGACTCAAGCTTGGACTTTCCCTTGCCAACCCATGTTGGACTTTCCATGCCAAGACCCATGCTTGGACTTTTCCTTGACAAGACCCATGCTTGGACTTTCCATGCCAAGTACTCAAGACTTGGACTTTCCATGACATGGTCAACCCTAGTCAACTATCAAAATCCCCTCGAGTCAAACTCGAGTTCGGTCAATCATGACCCAGGTCGATTGCTCCAACAATCTCCCCAAAACAATATCAGACATCAATGTCAAACATCAATGTCAACCTTCCATGTTAAACATTAAAACATCACTCGAGTCAAACTCGAGTTCGGTCAATCGTGACCTGGGCCGATTGCACCAACAAAAGAGGGTTGCGCGGTTCCAGTGGGATGAACATTGTGATAAAGCCTTCCAATCTCTGAAGGAATATTTAGTGGAACCACCTTTCTTAGCTAAGCCTCAACCAAGAGAGGTGTTATGGGTGTATCTGGCTCTTTTAGAGGCTATTGTAGGTTCAGTATTGGTTCGAGAAGACAAGGGTCAGCAACATTCAATCTATTATATTAGTTATCTGTTAAAGAGGGCTGAGGTTCGATATACCAATTTAGAAAAATTGACCTGGGGTCTGGTTTTGACTGCTCGAAGGTTGCGACCCTATTTTTTATCTCATCCTTTAGTGGTACTCACTAATACTCCTCTGGGAAGAATACTTACACATCCGGAAGCTACAAGTAAGCTTATTAAGTTGGCTATGGAGCTAAGTGAGTATGACATTACTTATCAGCCTCGTACTTCTATCAAAGCGCAAGCCTTAGCTGATTTCTTAGTGGAAACCATGCATAAGGAAGAATGTGAGCCATGGAGGATATATGCAGATGGATCTTCTAGAAAAGAGGGTTGCGGGGTAGGAGTAATTCTGATTTTACCACAGGGGGAAGAAGTTAAGCTAGCATTTAGATTGCATTTCAGAGACTCCAATAATGAGGCTGAATACGAGGCTTTATTGATAGGTTTTCAGGCTACTAGAAATATAGGAGCAGAGCAGGTAATGGTACATATGGACTCTCGGTTAGTGGTATAGCAAATTGTGGGAGGATTTGAAGTTAAGGATGACAAGTGTCGAAAATACTGTGAGTTGGTAGAAAAAGCTAAAGGAAACTTTTCGGAGGTATTGATAAAGAAAATAACAAGGATAGAGAATCAGAAAGCTGATGAGCTGGCTTAGTTGGCTAGCTCATTAGGGAATTGGGATACTCGTGACATAATTTCATAGATTGAGTTATTGCCACAGAACGAAGGAGCAAGAGAAGTGATTGAAGATGATTGGAGGAGAGAGTTAATTTCATTTTTTACGGGTAAAAAGGTGCCAAATGATCCTGTAAAGGCATGACAATTTAAGCAGCAAGTTAGTTGTTTCTGCATGATAAAGGGAATTTTGTATAAAAGAACCTATGTGGGACCTCTATTACATTGTTTGGGGAAAACAGAAGCGGATTACATATTGAAGGAGGTTCATGAAGGGGCCTGTGACAGTCATATAAGAGGGTGAGCATTAGCTCGAAAGGTGTTATTGGCTGGGTACTTTTGGCCTACCTTGATGAGAGACTCTGTGCAGTTAGTACGACGGTGTGAGAATTGTCAGAGGCACCAAAATTGGCAACATCAGCCAGCTGAATGTATGAAGGCAGTGGTGGCAGTTTGTCCTTTTGATAAATGGGGTATGGATATAGTAGGACCCTTTCTGGTCGGGACTGGTTAGAAGAAGTTCTTGTTGGTGGCTATAGATTATTTTTCTAAGTGGGTGGAAGCTGAGCCTTTGGCCCGTATCACTAAGCAGATGATATTAAAATTCTTATGGAAAAATATTGTATGTCGCTTTAGTATCCCAAGGAGATTGATATCTGACAATGGGCGATAGTTTCAGGATAAGAAATTAGTAAAATGGTGTCAAGATTTTAGAATTGAATAGACATTTACATATATGGCTTATCCCCAAAGTAACAGGCAAGTGGAGGTGACTAATAGGGAATTGGTGAACAGATTAAAAACTAAGTTGGAGCATGTTGGAGGAAGTTGGGTGGAAGAATTGCCTAGTGTTTTATGGTCTTTTTGAACTACTACAAGGAGAGCCACAGGAGCCACTCCATTCAGTATGGTATATGGGGCAGAGGCTCTGTTACCCGTAGAAGTGGGAATAGAATCTGCACGGCTCTCGAATGATAATAACACAACTAGAAATATGGAGTTGGATTTGATTCAAGAAAGGAGGGATATGACTACGTATAATGCTGAAAGATATAGGTCACAGGTGATGAAAGTTTATAATAAAAAGGTAACACCTCGTTCTTTTCAGGTGGGAGATTTGGTGCTAAAGAAAGTGCTACCCGAAGGGTCCAAGGGCAAGCTGGTACCTAAGTGGGAAGGACTTTTTCAAGTTGAAAGCCGAGTAGGAGTGAGGGCCTATTATTTGAAGGATATCCAAGGAAGATTATTGTCGAGGCCTTGGAATGTATATCATTTGCGACTCTATTTTAGTGGATAAAGATGTGAAATTTGCATTTTGAATTTTTATAAAAAGAGGTGTGTTGCGGACATTCTATTGTTGTATAAGTGTATCTGTTAGTTTTATCAATAACTTTAGGAAAAGTGTGATTTCGTTTTTGGAAAAAAGATTTTTGCGTTACTTGTAAGGCCAGAGCATTGTACATATTTTTGAAAGGATATTCTGATATTGGAAATTTTTGCTGTTTTGCGATACATAGCACTTAACATATCAAAAGGAAAATACATAGTCTTGCATAAAAAAGAAAAGGCTCTGAGCATCTTTGCATATAAAGGAAGCTAGGGGGAGAACGAGCCCACAGATGAGTCCTCCCCAATTGTCGTGAGCGTGTTTTCTTCAGAAGCTGGCAAGGGAGTTGGTTGAGCTCGTTGTTGCAATATGGGGGGACGCCATAGACGGTTTCCAAAGGAGGGGAATGGGGAGCGAAAGGGCCCTGTAAAAAGTCAATGGTGATATGCGGAGGTGGCTGTGCAATGGGTTGGTGATTGGGTGGAGGTTGTGTCAGAACTGATGAGAATAGGGTGGGAAGGAGAGGCCATGACAATAGGAAAGGGAAAAGGAAAAGAAGGGGGAAGATGAAGGAGGGGGATGGGGAGTTCAGGAGGGAAGGTAAGTGAATAGGGGAGGGTTTTGAAGGGTTATAAATGATTTTGAGGGGGTTAGAGAATTTAAGGGGTTATTAATGAAAACAGTGGCATCTGGAGAATATAAGTCTTGCGATTGACGGGTTGTTTATGGAAAATAGTGGCCTATTTTCTGTAGTAGCGATGTTGTTAAAGAAGGGTTGTTTTGGTAATAACGTTTGTTTGAAGGGGCATTTATTTCCTGGATTTCAATGAACAGTTATTTTCTAAGCGGTATTTATTTCAGTTAGGATGCTATAAAGCGTGGTTAACTATGTCTTGGATTTAGTCAGAGGAAATATGTTGTGACAGTTTATAACAAAAAAAGGGTAAAACCAAATTAAAGGGGTACAAATCACGTTTTATCATTAGGAGGAAAGGGAAAAGATAGTAACTCAGGGGGAGTACGATCGATGGTACTGCCCATGTCTAAAAAACTAAGAGAGTGTCCAGATGGAGGAGAGCCGACTGCTTTGAATTGTGCAGTGCAATCCTAGAAGCCCCATTGTAGAAAGACAAATTCTCTATCTAGAAATAGATCATTGATGGCAGATGAAGACCAGAAGGGTTATTGAGCAATGCTATTTTTTTCGAAAAGTGGTCAGGATTTCATAATATTGAGCGTATTCTGTAGGAAGGTGGTATGGAATTGAAGAGCTGATAATTCTGCTCGATCGCCTTGGGCTTTTATAAGAGAGGCCTGCAATTCTCTTTCGAGTCGATAATAGGCTTGTTGTAGTGATGATTCTCTTGTTTGATACTCCTGTATTTCCTTTTTGAGAATGTCGGTGTATTGAATCCATTGATTATTTAAATGGCTTATACTGTTGATGCCCTGAAAAAGAAAGTATTAGTATGGAGAAGAGGGAGCTATAGGAAAATAATGTACTAACCTCGTTAATATTGGAGAGTAGTGAATCTGGGAGATTGGGTATGGAAAAGCAGGAAATGGGTGCCGGAGGAGTTTGGTTAATAGGAGGATGAAGAAGTGTTAGTTGACGGGAAAGAGGTGGAATAGCATTATTGGGGGATGATGGGGGGTTTTGGTTAACAACTTGCAAAAGGAGAGACTCTGAAATAAGGGATGTAAGTTAAAATTTTGCAAGTATAACAATAATATACAAAAATGAAGTTGAGGATGGGGGGCTTACGAAGCGTGCCAGTCGACTGCAAAGGGTAGTTGTCTCGAATAAGTAACATTGCAGATTTGGTTAAGAGATGGGTTAAGTCAAATTGCTCCTCTGAGAAAGATAAGTTAATCATTTGATATTCTTCATTGTCTCGATAGGATCCTAGGGAGGGTCGAGGAGGAAGAGTCGTTAGCCAGGTGGAGGGGAAGGGAAAAGGAGAAGTGGAGTGCATGAAGAAGTAATGTTCTTTTCAGCCTTTATGGGAGGAGGGGACACTTGTGAGAAATTGGAAGTTTGATCGGGCTTGAAAGTAGAATATACCTATCTCAGATGATTTTATTTGAAACAAAGCAATGGAAAAGAAAGGCTAAGGGAGTAATCGATAAAAAGGAGCTGGTAAGGTAAAAACCTAGCATAAATCGAAAAGAGTTGGGGCTTAATTGGTTTAGGGGAATTGAAAAGTATTCCGATATTTCAAGAAGAAAGGGGTGAATGGGGATGAATAAACCAACTTCTATCTGCTCCATGAAGAAGGCTTTGGTGCGTCTAGGAGGGTGATGAGGGCGTTCAGTCAAATTAGCTGTAATAATATGATAGCCGGAGGGTAGTTGTAAGCGAGAGGAGAGAGATCGACAATGTTCCCCTGTCATTTTGGAGTGGGTGGAAGCGAACCATGGTCGGGGGATTGAGGTAGTAGGCTGCATTTTTTGGAAATTAAGGGACAGTGAAGCTGGAGTAGGTTCTTGGCAAGGGTTGAGGAGGAAAAAGTTTTGTATTTATAGAGGAGATGAAGGGGGAAATGAGAGGCAAATAACAGCTTTTCCCGCTAGATGTAGTGAGGTGGGGAGTTGAGGATGGAGTGGTGTAAGTTTGTTAGGGTACAAATAGGGGGTAGGTGAAAAATTCAGTGGTTAACAGGGTAAGATGGGGGTATAATGGTTTTTGATCATTGCGAAATGTGGTGGGGTAATTTTTGAATGACAAGGGAGGTTTTTTGATACGGGATAGATGGAAGATGTTTGGTTGTTGTTCAGATAAATGAATGATATAGTGAAAATGTTCCTTTTTATGCATTGGTTGTCAGTATAATTAATATAGGGTATATTTTTTATGAAGAAGATCGAGGAACCTGAATAAGAACAATATAAAATAATGCAAATACGAACATGTTTCACAAAATAGATATTCATTATTAAAGATGTTCAGAATATACATGACTGATTTGGAAAGCTAAAATGTGATTCTTCAGATATATTACAAGGAAGGGGGGGGGGGGGGGCTATTTTTCTGAATCAGTGTCAGAATCAGTCATTAAGGCTTCTGGAGGAATGTTGTTGTACGTCTCTTTTAGGTTGATCTCATGGTAGGGGGCGCCAAGGATGAAATATTTCTTCTCGTTAGCCTGGTGTAGAGCACCTTCGAATCCTCTCTGAAAGTATTTGCTCAGTTGTTTGGAGAATCTTTTTAGGAGTCTGGTTTGCTCTCTTGCCCATCTTTTGCTTTTTGTCTCTTTTAGTTCAGCTAGCTCTTGATGAAGTTGGTTGGCTCTGGTAAGGTGAGCGTGGGCAGTAGTAGCTAGCATGTTGAAATGTTGCTTCAGAATGTTGAATTTGAAGTGAAATTCATCCAGACTATCATAGACAGTTGCTTTCAGACTCTGGTGAGCATCTATAATGTTCTCTAGAGGTTGAAATAGGTCACCAGATTGAAGGTGCCAATTGATCTCCTTTTGTTTCCACTGGGAGAGCTCAGATTGTTGGCGGGATATGGTTTGCTCTAATATCTTAAGTGTTGGGTTTCCGGCACCGCAGCGAATGTGTGTTCGAACATGTGTACATCGGAAGAAATAAAAATAATAAATCTAATTTATTACAACAGACACACCACACACATGCATAATACAACATGTGTAGACATAATCGTAGTTTCAAATTTTGCAATAAAAGAAAATTTATTCTACGTATACCTGACGTATCACGTGTAGCGGGAAAGGCATCAACCGGAGCGATCCTCGATAAAATCGTCTCTATCTGTATCCACGCCGAGTATCTTCGGGATGACTTCACAAAGTCACAAGCCTCATCTTCGTACGAGTCACTAGCCTCGTGTCGAAGACGATGTGATCGAGAGAAGATCACAATCCGAATCAAAATTCGGATTCAAAATGAGTCCTCAAAAACTCGCTTCTCCGGAGAGGTATTCGTCAACCGTTTGATGAATCCTTCGTTCTCCACCTATGAGGATTACCGGAGATCAAATCCCCGGCAAGTAAGCCGCTGTTGGAGCTCTAGACGTCGTCCAAACGATGCTCCGACACGAAGGAAAATAAGCTGTCCAGTTTTCTGGACAGCTTGGTGGAGGAGTTTACGCCGGCCAAAGAGAAGAGGGCCAGCAATTCCTTGGTCACTGGAGCCAAGTAGGATCACTGGAGGGTCGCTGGAGGATCGCCGGCTGAAGCTTGGACGCCGGCAACAAGCTTGGACGGCGGCACAAGGGTGGGCGGCGACTAGGGTTGGGCGCCAACCACAAGAGGAGAAGGAGAGGGTGGGCAGCAACTAGGGGTTGCTTGGATTAGGCTTTCACAAAACCCTTAAGCCCTATTTTATAGAGAACAAATTCTCCTAATGGTTATCGGATCATAACCAAAAGCCCGTTAACCCGCTCCATTAATTTAAGTTAAAATAAACCAAATTGATTTGGTCTATTTTAATTTAAAATGAACCGAACCAACTTTGGTTCATTCGTTTAAAACAAACCAAACCCCTTTGGTTTATTCTCCACCATTGGATTAGAACCAAACCAATTTGGTTCATCCATTATGTCTTCATAAGACATGACCCATCCACGCTTCCATTACAACTGAAATGATTTCATGCTTGCTCCTTGTTTGGTCCAACCAAACCTAGTTTCTCTAAGTCTGAGAATCTCATTCTCAAGCTCGTTTTAAATTTTTCGGATTACGCTCGTTGTGCGTGTGACCAAATAGGTTCTCGATTTATGTTGGTCGTCTATAATTAACCATTAATTATAGAACGATCATGAGTGACACCTAGTAGTACATCATGATCCCCAATTAACCGAAAAGATCAATGGTTGATCCAGAACTATTTCTGAAACCCTTCAGCAGCTACAATGAATCGTGTCTCATTCTTTTCACTCATCTTATACCCACTTGGTTCAGGACATGGTATATAGTGTTAGTCCCCTCTAGGTTGACTACGTCACACCTAGCCCAAGTATCATTTCCTCGTCCTACGAATTCTAGTTACTGTACATGTATCCAAGAGTACCTTACTCTAAACATGTAATGCTTTGGCCAAAGACTTTAGTAACAATCCGATGAGAGGCCATGGGTATACATCTCCTCGCAAGGAGTGGTGAATCCTTTATAGGTTATTCAAACACCTTCGATCACTTCGACTTATACCCAATCATTCCGGGTCCACATCTCCTCAGAGATGGTTGCTTAAGATGTCAAAGCATAAGTTTTCATAATCAAGATGACTTGAATACCGTAAGTCAAAGGAACATCGCACTTAAGCTGCAGTAAGAACTTCATTGACATATCTATATATGCAGAGAACCATATGAAGTCTTACGGCTGGTCACTCCAATGAACTAGTTACCATAACTAGCATCCACAATTAACTCTGGACATCACAATGTCTCTAGCCAGTGAGAATCAGCTGCTTGGATACACCAAGGAGTATACCTCGTGCTAGTCTCGACAGATTTGATAGTGTCCGAATCCATCAATTCATCGACTAGGGATAATTCCGATACATCACAATTATATATGTAGAGATACTCACTAGTTGTGATCCAATCACAAATTTTCTCTTGCTGTGAATCGTATCATGGACATTCAGTAAATGAGTTTAAGATCTAATCAAATACATGAGAACATGTATACTCAAATAGTGAATCTTCATTTATCATATAAATGGTTCAAACATAAGGCGATTGGCTTAGGACATCTCTCACATATTACTAACAAACTCTCACTTGGCCTAATACCAATTGCTACGGTATCCAATACCATAGGCTCTAACATGACCCTCAAACTTACTTTGAGGTAATGCCTTAGTCAAAGGATCTGCTAAGTTCCTTTCAGTGGAGATTTTCTCGATTTGTATTTCCTTCCTACTAATGATCTCTCTGATCAGATGATAGCGGTGAAGCACATGTTTGGATCGTTGATGAGACCTTGGCTCTTTCTCCTGTGCAATTGCTCCATTGTTGTTGCAGTAGACTGGTATTGCTTCAACAATGGCTGGAACCACACCAAGTTCAAAAATGAACTTTTTGATCCAAACCGCTTCCTTTGTTGCTTCCAAAGCTGCAATATATTCTACCTCAGTGGTAGAATCCGCTACAGTGTCTTGTTTGGAACTTTTCCAACTCACTGCGCCCCTATTCAAGGTGAACACGTATCCAGACTGAGACCTGGAATCATCCTTGTCTGTCTGGAAGCTGGCATCTGTATACCCGCGTATCACCATGTCCCCTTCTCCATATATTAGGAACACATCATTAGTTCTTCTCAAGTACTTAAGGATTGTCTTAACAACCACCTAATGATCAATTCCTGCTTCAGACTGGTATCTACTCGTGACACTCAGAGCATACGATACATCGGGCCTCGTACATAACATAGCATACATGATAGATCATATTGCGGATGCATAGGGAATCTTACTCATGCAAATCCTCTCGTCTTCTATGCGCGGACACATAGACTTCAAAAGGTGTATCCCATGCCTGATGGGTAGGAAACCTTTCTTGGATTTCGACATGCTAAACCTCTTTAGCACTCGGTCTATATATGTAGACTGCGAAAGACCAAGCAACCGTTTCGATCTATCTCTATAGATCTTAATCCCGAGGATGTAGGTTGTTTCTCCCAGGTCTTTCATGGAGAATGTCTTCGACAACCAAATCTTAACTGACTGTAAGACTGAAACATCGTTTCCTATGAGTAATATATCATCGATATACAATACTAGGAACATGACTGCACTCCCACTAACCTTCTTGTACACACAAGGTTCATCTGGATTTTGTGAGAAATCAAACCTTTTAATTGTCTCATCAAAATGGATATTTCAGCTCCTGGATACTTGCTTCAATCCATATATGGACCATCGCAATTTGCATACCTTGGTTTTATCAACCGATGTGAAACCCTCAGGCTGTATCATATACACGTCCTCGAGCAGGTTTCAATTAAGGAAAGCTATTTTCACATCCATTTGCCATATCTCATAATCATAATGAGCCGCTATGGCCAGAAGCATCCGAATGGATTTAAGCATAGCAACAGACGAATAGGTTTCATCATAATCAATATCTTGTTTTTGACGATATCCTTTTGCCACCAATCTAGCCTTATAGGTAATCACATTACCATCCATGTCGGTTTTCTTTTTGAAAACCCACTTGCACCCTATAGGCTTTATGCCTTCAGGTGGGTCAACCAAGTTCCAAACTTAGTTTTCATACATGGAATCCATTTCTGACTTCATGGCTTCAAGCCACTTATCCCTTTCTGAACTTGTCAGAACTTCTTCATAACTGGTAGGCTCCTCATCATCAATGAGTAATACGTCGTTCGATTCACTTAAAAGAAATCCATATCTCTCAGAAATATTGCGTGTTCTACCAGATCTACGAAGATGTAGTGTTTCAATAGGTCCAGCCGATTGCTCATCACTATGAGTTATCGGCTGTTGTGCTTCACCAGGTATCTCATCAATGTCTATTTGAGTCTCTCAAGCCTCCTCAAGCTCGACAACACTCCCACTATTTTCTTGCAAGAGAAACTCTTTGTCTAGAAACACAACATGCCTTGAAACAAACACCTTTTGTTCCACAGGATGATAGAATTGGTAACCCCTTGTTTTCTTAGGATATCCAATAAATAGACATTTATCAGACTTAGCATCCAATTTGTCTGATACAGTCCGCTTCACATAAGTAGGACAATCCCATATCTTCAAGTAAGATACATGAGGTTTCTTACTATTCCATATCTCATATGGAGTAGTGGAGACTACCTTGGTTGACATTCTGTTTAACAAGTAAACAGCTGTCTAAAGCGCATAGCCCCAAAAGGACTTGGGAAGATTCGCATGATTCATCATTGACCTGACCATGTCTAACAAGGTTCGATTTCGCCTCTCAGATACACCATTATGCTGCGGTGTATATGGCGGAGTCCATTGAGACAATATACCATTATCTCTTAGATAATCTAGAAACTCTTGACTTAAGTATTCACCACCTCGATCCGATCAAAGTATTTTAATACTCTTGTCATGTTGTTTCTCTACTTCATTTCTGAACTCTTTGAACCTTTCAAAGGTTTCAGACTTATGTTTCATCAAGAACACATACCTAAACTGTGAGTGATCATCGGTGAAGGTAATGAAGTAGCTATAGCCTCCTAAAGCTTGAGTTGACATAGGTCCACATACATCAGTATGTATTAGAGCTAGCAACTCTCCCACTTGTTCACCTTTTCCTGTAAAAGGTAACTTAGTCATCTTGCCTTTTAAGCATGATTCGCATGTATCGTATGAATTCAATTCAAACGATTCCAGAAATCTACATCGGTGTAATTCGGACATGCGTTTCTTGCTTGCATGGCCAAGACGATAATGACACATGTAGGAGTCTAACTGATTATCCTTTCGAGCATGCTTGTTGCTCGCTTCGATATTGAAAATGTCACTGGATACGTCCAACGTATAAATACCATTGCTCAAAGTTCCAGTCCCATAAAGAATTTCATTCAAAGTTATGTAACAACAATTGTTACTAAAAGTCAAATGATACCCATTTCTATTTTAACAAGAAATAAAAATGATGTTCTTTATCAATGAAGGAACATAAAAGCAATTATCCAGTTCTAAGACAAGTCCTGCAGGGAGTTTCAACAAATATGTTCCGATGGCGAGTGTAGCAACCTTTGCTTCATTCCCAACACGTAAATTTGACTCTCCCTTGACGAGTCTTCTTTTATTTCTTAGCCCATGTATGTCATTACATATATGTGAGCCACACCCAGTATCCAATACCCAAGTGTTTGAGGAAATATAATGACAATCAATAACGAAGATATCTGAAGAAGATGGGGCATCCGATGCCTTATTCTTCTTCACTAACTCAAGATAAATCTTGCAATTTCTTTGCCAGTGGCCTTCCTTGCCACAATGATGACAAGTGCCCTTTTGTGCTAGTTCTGCCTTCTTAGCCTTCTTGTTTTTCCCTTTCTTCTATTCCTTTGCCTTCCTCTTAGAATCTTTCTTTGAGAAATCAACTAACAGAACCGTCTTCTCCTCATGTTTCACAGAAGGCTCCACATTCTTCAGTATATTGAGGAGCTCAGGAATAGTGGATTCTAATTTATTCATCCGATAGTTCATCACAAATTGTGAGAAACTCTTGGGCAAACAATGCAGAATTAAGTCAATACTTAATTCATGATCCATCACAAATCCGAGGGTGGCCAGCCGCTCGATGTACCCATTCATCTTTAGCACAAACTACACTACAGACGAACCTTCTTGTATCTTAGAGGTGAAAAGGAGCCTGGAGACTTCGAACCTTTCGGATCTCGCTTGCTCATCAAACAACTCATGAAGATGGAAGACTATGGTATTAGCATCCATATGCTCATGCTGCTTTTACAGCTCATGTACCATCGCAGCTAGCATGATGCAACTCGCCAGTTCAGAATCTGTCATATGTTTCTGATAGGCCAACAATTGGTCTGGAGTTGCATCGTCCCTAGGACGGTTGGTAAGAGGCTCTTCAAGGACATACGCTAGCTTTTCCTCCTTGAGAACAATTATCAAGTTTCTAAGCCAGTCCAGGAAGTTAGGCCCAGTCAATTTGTTTGAATCCAAAATAGTGCGCAAATTCAAAGACGTCATGATCAATCGATTAACCTAGAAATACAAAACGAGCATATATAAGAAAATGATTTTTAAAATGCATCAACATACATTTATAAATCTCATTTATTTTTCGAATTTCAAAAACCCCAAAATCACTTCGGGAGATCGTAGGTCCATCTCCGAATGGGCTGATATCCAACATAGATATGAACAACCTTGGAGAGAGTCCAACAAGCCATTCATAACTACGATGGTAGGTATCAAATATACCGATTGCATATCACATATATGCAACTATCACAATGTGCTATCAACTTATTGAATGTTCACACATACATCGGGTTGTTAACTCATTAACAAGTATGCATCATATGCATAGCACCCAACTTCACCTCCCTTCACATCGACCTTGGAGAGAGTCCAACAAGCCGATGCTCCAGGTTAAAGTCAACCCATTAATCGAGAAATAGTTTTAATATGGTTAGAGCGCATTCAACCAATTAGCCCGGCTTAGAGAGAGTCCAACAACCAAAGCTAACGATTGACCTCTGACTCATACCATATTAGTATTAAACTATTCCATGGTTTGAACATGTTCAGGTTCGAGCCGGGCTTGGAGAGAGTCCAACAACCCAAACAAGAAACGAAACTCTAGTTCTAACCATATTAATGGAAGATGTAGGCTTTAATATTGAGTAAGGGTTTTTATGTCTCATCCTCTTTGCATGGAAATAACTATTATCTACATGACATGACATACATGACATACATCTACATGTCATGACACACATAACATAATGATATGCATCTAATGCAATTACATGACATACAATTATGACATGTACAAAATTTCCTTATATATCATAACTATTTATGGAAATAAAATATGTTTGAGATTTGATTCTCCAAATCAAATCATGATTAAATTAGGAAATAAATTTCCAAATCTAATCACATATTTTATTTGTGGAAAGTGTTGATTAAGGAAAGTAAATTTAGGAAACAAATTTCCTAAATCATCAAAACTACTTATGGAAATAAAATATTTTAAGATTTGATTTCCCAAATCAAATCATGATTAAATTAGGAAACAAATTTCCAAATCTAATCAAATATTTATGGAAACAATTTTACGATTATGTCGAAACACAACCTGAGCTCTGATACCACTGTTGGGTTTCCGACACCGCGGCGAGTGTGTGTTCGAACATGTTTCGTAAATATGTGCACAGCGGAAGAAATAAAAATAATAAATCTAATTTATTACAACACACACACCACACGCATGCATAGTACAATATGTGTAGACATAATCGTAGTTTCAAATTTTACAATAAAAGGAAATTTATTCTACGTATACCTGACGTATCACGTGTAGTGGAAAGGCATCAACCGGAGCGATCCTCGCTAGAATCGCCTCCATCCATATCCACGCCGAGTATCTTCGGGATGACTTCACAAATTCACAAGCCTCGTCTTCGTACGAGTCACTAGCCTCGTGTCGAAGACGATGTGATCGAGAGAAGATCACAATCCAAATCAAAAATCGGATTCAAAACGAGTCCTCAAAAACTCGCTTCTCCGGAGAGGTATTCGTCAACCGTTTGATGAATTCTTCATCCTCCACCTATGAGGATTACCGAAGATCAAATCCCCGGCAA
Source organism: Wurfbainia villosa (assembly GCA_025175895.1). Taxonomy (NCBI): domain Eukaryota; kingdom Viridiplantae; phylum Streptophyta; class Magnoliopsida; order Zingiberales; family Zingiberaceae; genus Wurfbainia; species Wurfbainia villosa. Next base: position 225,015 of record JAKLTH010000201.1, on the reverse strand, counting down.
GTAAGCCGCTGTCGGAGCTCCAAACGTCGTCCAAATGACGCTCCGACACGAAGGAAAACAAGCTGTCCATTGGTTCATTCGTTTAAAACAAACCAAACCCCTTTGGTTTATTCTCCACTATTGGATTAGAACCAAACCAATTTGGTTCATCCATTATGTCTTCATAAGACATGACCCATCCATGCTTCCATTGCGACTGAAACGATTTCATGCTCGCTCCTTGTTTGGTCCAACCAAACTTAGTTTCTCTTGGTCTGAGAATTTCATTCTCAAGCTCGTTTTAAATCCTTCGGATTACGCTTGTTGTGCGTGTGATCAAATAGGTTCTCGATTTATGTTGGCCGTCTATAATTAACCATTAATTATAGAACGATCATGAGTGTCACCTAGTAGTGCATCATGATCCCCAATTAATCGAAAAGATCAATGGTTGATCCAGAACTATTTCTGAAACCCTTCACAAGCTACAATGAATCATGCCCCATTCCTTTCACTCATCTTATACCCACTTGGTTCAGGACATGGTCTATAGTGTCAGTCCCCACTAGGTTGACTACGTCACACCTAGCCCAAGTATCATTTCCTCGTCCTACGGATTTTAGTTACTGTACATGTATCCAAGAGTATCTTACTCTAAACATGTAATACTTTGGTCAAACACTTTAGTAACAATCCGATGAGAGGCCATGGGTATACATCTCCTCGCAAGGAGTGGTGAATCCTTTATAGGTTATTCTAACACCTTCGATCACTTCGACTTATACCCAATCATTCCGAGTCCACATCTCCTCAGAGATGCTTCCTTAAGATGTCAAAGAATAAGTCTTCATGATCAAGATGACTTGAATATCGTAAGTCAAAGGAACATCACACTTAAGATGCAGTAAGAACTTCATTGACATATCTATATATGCAGAGAACCATATGAAGTCTTACGACTGGTCACTCCAATGAACTAGTTACCATAACTAGCATCCACGATTAACTCCGGACATCACAATGTCTCCAGCCAGTGAGAATCAGCTGTTTGGATACACCAAGGAGTATACCTCATGCTAGTCTTGACAGATTTGATGGTGTCCAAATCCATCAATTCATCAACTAGGGATAATTTCGATACATCACAATTATACATGTAGAGATACTCACTAGTTATGATCCAATCACAAATTCTCTCATGCTGTGAATCGTATCGTGGACATTCAGTAAATGAGTTTAAGATTTAATCAAATACATGAGAACATGTATACTCAAATAGTGAATCTTCATTTATCATATAAATGGTTCAAATATAAGACGATTGTCTTAGGACATCTCTGACATATTACTAGCATTAAGTTATTCCTGTAGTCACTGGATGTGAGGTTCCTTTAAGTGTAAGTTTTTTTCATCTGCTGATATTTGGTCCCAGTCAGCAGAAAATGATGTAACTTGGAGTTGTAGCCAGGTTATTTGTTGTTGAAGCTTGTTCTTCCTAGTTGTTCGGTTGGGGGAGGAAGGGGGGTCAGTCTATATGCCCAGATGGTGTATTGTTTCTGTAAAATTAGCCGGAATGCCTGGGGATGTAGTTGCAGATGGGGGTGGTTCTGTAATAGAGGTGGATGGTTGGTTGAGCTGGTTCTGATGGTCAGTGTATCATTGCTCGAAAACTTGAAGTCTCAGGGTACTCTGAAAATTGGAAAGGGATGTGTAAGACAAACTATTAAGCATGCGATATTAATGTATTAAGTGTGAAACTTACTACTTGGAGACTTTCTTTCAGCTCTTGAATAAAAGTAGGAATGTCATTTCTTGGAGAGGGGGAATGAGGAGGTTGTTGGGGAGGTGAAGCTGGTATGGGGGAAAGGTTATCTGGGGGAGTGCTAGAGGAAGGAATTGAAGAAAGAGGAGCTGGAGATGGTATAACGGGAAGAGTGGAAGTGAGATGGTCAGGGTCGGAATCTGATACAGCCTATACCAGTAAGTCCAAGGGGGTGGAGGATGTAGGATCAAGGGTAGGATGGCTGGTGGAAAGTAAGGGTTTTCGTGGTTTATGAAGGAGTAAAGAGATCAGGGGACGATCGTCTTCTGAAGAGGAAAAGGAGGAGGAAACGTCAATGGGTTCGATGAGGGTATCAGAGCGAGGACTGGGTGTAGGTGAATTAGAGAATGGAAGAGGATTCAAGGGGGCAACAATGGAAATAGGATTGGAGGAAAATGCGGGAATGATGAAAGGAAAAAAGATTGGGGATTGGGTCTATTTGAGGAGGTAGGGTGGTGTTAAGGAATATATGGAGGGGTTGATTTGGGTCGTCTAAAGTGATAATGGAGACTTGTGTTAATATGGGAGAAATTTGTGCCAAAGAAACATATCATACTGTTAGGAATGGTGAACATATTGGTTATAAGTAAATAAAGGTTGAGTAGAGGTTGCTTACTGAGGTAAGGGGTTCAGGGGTGGAGGATGATGTAGTATCTGACCTTTTTCTTTTTTTCTTCTTGAGGGTCAAGGTCTTAGCGATGGATGTGCCCAACATGTCTTCTGCAAGGATAAAAGGTGATTAGGAATTATCAGTGCAGTAAGAATGTGAAATCTGATAGTAACAGTTCAATTTTTGGCACGGAGTGGCAATGTTAAGGGGTTGTGCAGGTTTTTAACTGGGGGAGTTTTTGATACATGGTGCTGGGAAAATATGATAAGAAAACATTATATGTTGTTAGTTTACAGGATGTGGAGTAGAATGTCAGTATTTTCTATAAAGACAATTACTGCATAAAAAATAAAGGGAAAAAGGGAAGCTTACCAATGGGATGAGTGTCCAGTGAAGGTATGGGAGATAGCCTGTAATAGGATAAGATGGGTTCCTTTATGAGCTCTGTGATGCTGAAATATTTGTTCTTCAACTTGGCTTTGATAGAGGGGAAGTCAATATTGATCTTAACGGTTTTTAGGTCAAGGAGATCTGGAAGGGCAGTTTTCCAGCGAGAGGAAAAGGGTGGAGGAGGATCTGTAGCAATAAAGAAATAGAGTTCTTTCCATCCCTTATTGGATGAAGATATGTCGGTTAGGAATTGGTAGCCTTGGCAGGCCATGAAATAGAAAACACCGTGTTCGGGCATTTTCAATTGGTAGACACAGTGGAATATGTGAGGTACTTGTGGGATGTTGAGATGATGGGAAACGATAATGGTGCCAACTAGGATGCGAAGGGAGTTGGGTGTTAGTTGGTTTCCTAGAATGTCGTAAAAGAAGAGGATGTGGTAGAGAGATCTTGGGAGGGGGAGGCAGATACCTCCTTCCAGTTGCCTTGTGAATAGGGTGCTGGTTCCGACCGAAGGTAGATGAGGGCGCTGGGATTGATTGGGGATGACAATGGTGGAGTTTTCTGGGAGGTATTTGGGGTTGCGGCGGAAGAAACGATGGTTGAGGGTGAGTTGGTTGGCTGTAGTCTCATACCAAGGAGCGATGGAGGATGAGGTGGCCATGGCGGAAAAGGAGTTGTCAGAAAAATGGAAGTTTCAGGGGAAGGGGTTAGGATTTTTGAGAAGGACCGTAGGGAAGCGATGGGGAGTTAGCGAAAGTAAGAAGGGTATGTGTTAGTTAAGCATGCAGTGCTTTAAAGTATTTTTAATGGACAATTTTGGAGGAAGTTTTCCTTGTTTTTGGTGTTTAATATGGTATTAGGAAGTTTATGGGAGTGATTTTGGAAGGTTATTAATTCTTTTGGAAATTTTTAGGGTATCTAATGATTTTTGATAGAAGGGTAGGATGTGTTTATAATCTTGGATTGGGGCATATGTTATACAAAAACTCACATTCTTTTTGGCAGTTGTTAATGACGTTGATGTGGACAGTTACTTTGCTTAGTGGAGGTTCCTTCTTGATGGTATCGGCGGTATTATTTTCTAAGGTATGGTAAATTTAGTGCTATTTCTTTTAAGTGTTGGAAACTAATTTAGGCTTCGTGCCTACTATAACAACCTAAGGGCTAAATAGTTTTATGCCTCCAAGGGGAACTATAGTGCCTCTATATGGCATATGTAAAAGGTTATTATGGTTCTACTATAACAACTTAAGAGCTAGGTAGTTCTATGCCCTTATGAGGAATTATAACGCCTCTATATGAAATATGTAAAGGATTCTTATGACTCTACTATAATAGCCTAAGGGCTAGGTAGCTTTATGCCCTTACGGGGAGCTATAACGCCAGATATAATGGCAGGTAATATGCTAACACAGCTCAGCGCCTCTTACATTATTCTAAGGCATAAATGTCTCTTACAGTATTCTAAGGGATAAACGTCTCTTACAATATTCTAAGGCCTAAACGCCTCTTACAATGTTTTAAGGAATGTACACATGCATTATCTTAAGGGTGAAATAACACATGATGGGTCATAGTACGGTGCTTTATATGGTATGTAGGGATGCTTATGGGGTATGTCAGTATGGTGGATATTGTGGGGAATTAATGTGATAATGTTGGCACATTCATGGAAATTTGTAAAACTTCATTCGACTTCGTTCTTCAGTTTTACTAAAGAGGGGGAACTTATAATGTATATAGGAGGTTTTTTTTTTCAAGTTAAGAGGGAGAAATTTTTTGTAGACACTTGTAAAACTTCATTCGATTTTGCTCTTCAGTTTTACTAAAGAGGGGAAACTTATGATGGGATCGGGGATTCTAGGGTAGTCTAAATGCGCGATACCATTCGAGCGATCTCGCGATTCGAGCGATCTAAGTAAAGTCGATGCAGTTCCAGGGTTGTATAAGCGATTCCAGGGAAGTCTAAGTAAGGCCAGTATAGTTCCAGGATAGTATAAGCGATTCTAGGGTAGTCTAAGTAAGGTCAGTACCGTTCTAGGGCAGTATAAGCGATGCCAGGGCAGTCTAAGTAAGACCAATACAGTTCCAGGACAATATAAGCGATTCTAGGGCAGTCTAAGTAAGGCTAATACAATTCCAGGGCAGTATAAGCGATTCTAGGGAAGTCTAAGTAAGGCCTATATCGTTCCAGGGCAGTATAAGCGATGCCAGGGCAGTCTAAGTAAGGCCAGTACAGTTCTAGAACAGTATAAGCGATTTCAAGGCAGTCTAAGTAAGGCTAGTACCGTTCCAGGGCAGTTTGTGTAGTTTTGGGTCAATAATTAATTCCAGAACCATACGGGGTTTCCAGGGCAATATAAGCGCTTCTGGGGTAGGATAATTTCAGAGCAGTTAGCATAGTTCTAGAGTAGCTTGAATGTTGCCAAAGCAGTTAGCACATCTTCCGAGCGGGACTCTGCTGGCAGTAAGAAATAAAGGGAAGAAGGGTGCGAGTTAACGGTGAAAGGTTGAGGGTGGTTAGGTTAATATAATCACATGTATCTTTATATTTTGTTTAAGGTTAACACGTGATTGGAAATATTTTTGAATCTGGAGTGGGAAAAGCGATTAGGAGGACTGCTGGGCAAAGGGGCATTTACGTACATTCACCATTAAGGGAAGACGGGGAGCTTCGCCTATAAAAGGGGCAGGAGATGACGGAATTAGGGATGGTTATTTCTTTCTCCATTTGGTATCTCTGAGATTCCTTTTCTTTTCCAATTTATTACTTTTCTTCTCATACTCGTACTAACTTGATCGTCGGAGTGGCCGCGTCGGGAAGTCGACCAACCCTTAACGTTTCTTAGTGCAACAGATTCAGCTCCACCTCGAAGATCACAAGATAACTCTTCTAGTTGATCTTTCTTACCTAGTTCTCTTTCTTGGCGTTAGATCCAGCGGTTCGCAAGGAAAAGGGGGAACTTGGAGATCCAAAGAAGCAAGCACCATCAATACCATATAAAGCACCGTTCCATGACCCATCATATGTAATATTTCACCCTTAAAATATTGCATGTGTACATTCCTTAAAACACTGTAGGAGGCCTTTATGCCTTAGAATACTGTAAGAGACGTTTATGCCTTAGAATAATGTAAGAGGCACTGAGCTGTGTTAGCATGTTACCTGCCCATTATATCTAGCGTTATAGCTCCCCATAAGGGCATAAAGCTACCTAGCCCTTAGGCTGTTATAGTAGAGCCATAAGAATCCTTTACATATATTATATAGAGGTGTTATAATTCCCCATAAGGGCATAAAACTACCTAGCTCTTAAGCTATTATAGTAGAACCATAAGAACCTTTTACATATGCCATATAGAGGCGCTATAGTTCCACTTGGGGGCATAAAACTATTTATCCCATAGGCTGTTATAGTAGGCACGAAGCCTAAATTAGTTTCCAACACTTAAAAGAAATAACACCAAATTTACCATACCTTAGAAAATAATACCGTCGATACCAGCAAGAAGGAACCTCCACCAAGCATAGTAACCGTCCACATCAACGTCACTAACAACTGCCAAAAAGAATGTGAGTTTTTGTATAACATATGACCAAATCCAAGATTATAAATACATCCTACCCTTCTATCAAAAATCATTAGATACCCTTAAATCTTCCAAAAGAATTAATAACCTGTTAGGACCTGTGCGCCCGCTAGAGGGGGGGGGGTGAATAGCGCGTTATCGTTCATTGATGGAATTCGATCGTGATTGCGTCTACAAATCATGTTAGCGTAGCGGAATAATAATAATACAATAACACGAAATACAATCACACAAACACAAGGATATAATGTGGTTCGGAACCGAACGGTTCCTACTCCACGGATCGAGCTCTAGTGATGCACACACACTCACTAATCACAAATAACTCCTTCTCGACACAAGTCGGAGGTGGAGAAACATCGTACAATAGATTACAATAATAATCTAAATACAACAAGCAAATACAATATGAAATACAACAAGAGAGGTAAAGAACACTTTACAAAAACACTTTGGAAGCTTGTTTGTTGATTGCCTTGGACTAGTACTTGAAGGCCCTGATTTGCAGTAGCAAATCGCTTCAAAATGTCCAAGAAAACTGATGCTTTTTCCTCCATTACAAGCTCCTTTTATAGCTTCAACCTGTTCTAGAAAAAGTCGATCAGTCGACTGCTCAGGACCATCATTCGACAGATGCCACTGTTGTTGTGAGACAACGGCTAAATCCACGCTGGATAAGTCCAACGGATCCATCATCAGTCAACTGATGATATCCATCAGTCGACTGATGGAGCCTTCACTCGACCAGTCGAGTCTCGACTCCATTCTGTGCCCGATTTCATGAGCACCAGTCGACTGATCACAAAGATCAATCGACTGCTCAGCCAATCAATCGACTGCCCACCTATGGCAGTCGACTGCTAGGGTAATTCCCGCACTCAAACCCTAGTTGACTCAGGCCAGTCGACTGACACACCTCAAACATGAGGTTTTAGCCCAAGTATGGTTCCCCCATACTTGCTAGACCACCCTTAGCCTAGACCTAAGCCTTCTAGCCACCTCCACTAGCCTCACGCTTCTCGGATCCCTCCAATTCATCCATGACTTGTTCATCCATCGCGCTAGCCTCCAGGTGCTTCCATAGGCTATGTCATGGTAACGGTGTCTACACCGCCAAGGCACATTGGACTTACGCCACCAAGACTCCGCTTGGACGTTACGCCGCCAACCATTGGACTTATGCTGCCAAGACTTCACCCTTGAACTTTACGCCGCCAATATCAAACCCCTTGGACTTCTCAAATGCCAAGACTCAAGCTTGGACTTTTCCTTGTCAACCCATGTTGGACTTTCCATGTCAAGACCCATGCTTGGACTTCCCTTGTGCCAAGTACTTAAGACTTGGAACATGGTCAACCCTAGTCAACCATAAAAGTCTCCCTCGAGTCAAATTCGAGTCTGGTCAATTATAACCTGGGTCGATTGTATAAACAATCTCTCCAAAACATCAACAGACATTAATGTCAACTTACTTTGTCAAATATCAAAACATCACTCGAGTCAAACTCGAGTCTGATCAATCGTGACCTGGGCCGATTGCACCAATAATCTCCCCTTTTTTGATGTTTGACAAAACAAAACTTGAGTTAGACCCCTAACTCAAATTCTCTTACCAATTTTCCAAATTGGTAATCTTATGTTCTCCCCCTTTTTGACATACATCAAAAAGGTTCACTCCAAGGAGGTCAATGTCTCATGTCCCAATGAGATCTTACATTCTCCCCCTTGGTCCAAAAATACCTAAGATGCCTACCATCTTCCTAGTGATAAGTCCCATATCACTCAAGAGAGGCAATCCTATACTCTCTCTCAATTTCCAAATTGGGTTTCTCAAAATCTCATCAATTTTTCCAATTGATAACATTCTCCCCTTCAAGAAGAAAAATACATCCATCATCCCAAGATGGATAACTCCCCCTAAAGGCTTGCTCCCCCTTGACCATTGCACCAACAATGTCCTTGGGAAGTCCCTAAGCCAATAGGAACTCTAAACCATCAAAATTAAGGTTCTAAGTTCAAACATGAACTCTTCCACCCTTAAATTTGATACTTTGACCTAACACCTCTCCAAATTCATATCCAATAGATTTTCACCCTTTATAATACTTCCCAAAGCATATCCTAGGATTAAGAGTGGTTAGGGATCTTTATCATGGCTGAAAATGGGCTAAACAACTTTGTTTTTCCCGAAATCAGCACTGTGATCGACTACTTAATGTCATATCCACTCCTATCGATCGCCGATCGATAACTAAATTTCAATTTGATTATCGAGTTAAATTTCAAAAAATCATAAGTAATTCTATGTATATCGAAAAATCATGAAATTTGATACGTATATTACTTATAGTCAATACAATGGGTGAAAAATATTTGAAAATTATTTTACCCATAAAATATCGAAATTGATACAAAATTCAAAAGTGAATGAAAACTTTAAAGTTTTAGCTCACTTTGTATCAATCTCATCAATGGTGATTGCTATCAAAAGATAGGCTTCACCAAGGTTTTCTAAAATGATTTTAAAATGTTTTTAAAACTTTATTTTGGATCATATTCCTTGGGCTCTATGTACATGACTTGTACACAAACTTTCCCAATGATCCACCATTGAAATAAGATGAGTTTTGGTTCAACTAGATGCAAAAACTATGCACCTTCAACTCAACTCATATCCTAACATCTCACATGTATCTAGGGTGTATAAATACACATACATGTCAATGTGATGTGAGATGTGGATTTTGTTCTCCCTAATCTAGGGTTTCATGCATTTTCTAAGGCAACTCTACTTGATTCCCTTATAAATGGGACTCCAAGTCATGTCATTGTCCTTAAATCAATTTTAATTAATTTAGATGCATGAATGATTGTGACATTAAAGATGGTATAAATAAATACATGCTCATAATCATGATGTCATGGCATAAGATATAATCTAAAAATACATGACATTTATCCTAAATCCTAAACATGATCATGACTTATAAATGATAAAAATTAGATATGATGTCATGACATGTCATATGATAATCAAGGCATGACAAATAAAAAGTATAGGTATAATAATATCTAAATTTTAATATTAGTTGTTATTTGATATGATTAAGTATATTTTGTCATATTACTACTAATCTCCCTAGTGTGTCAAAAACCCAAAATGACACACTAACCTCTAAACCTAAATTGTGCCAATTTGATCATTTTATCAAAACTTTTCAAATAATATTGTCACATCCTAAAATCTTTTAGGATTATAATCAAAATCTATTTCCAAGGTATCCATAACCTTGAAAATAATCCTAAAGTGCCACCTTTATCATGGTTGAGTTAACTACCCACCCAATCAAGGTTGACACATCCTAAACTCATCTAGCGTGAATCAATCACGCTCTTAGGAACCCAAAACTTATTTGAGCTCCTAGGGTTTACTAGGTATTCCTTAGGGATGACCTCCCTAGATACCCTTCTAATGACCCTCCTAGGCTTAGAAGCCTTGGTTATTGTGGTTTTGTCATGGTTAACCTTAGGGATTGCCTCCCTAATAGCCTTCTTAGTGGTCATCCTAGGTTTCCTAGAAACCCTAGCCACTAGGCACTTACCATGGTTACTCTTAGGGATAACTTCCCTAGTAACCTTGGTCTTCCTAGACCTAGTTAGTGTTCCATAATCCAATGGAACACTATGATAAGCCACCTTAGGCTTAGGTTTGTGACCCAAACCTTTCTTGCCCTTGGTTGACTTTTGTCTTTTAGGTCCTAGGTGTTGACTTTGAGATTTGGACCCTTGACTTTGACCATTAGACCCTTGAAATTGATTTTGTATATTCCTAAGGGTCTTTTCCAATTTCTCAAGCCTTGATCTCAAGTCTTGGTTTTCTAATTCTAATTGCCCAATTTTAGAATTTTGATTTGGTCTTTGGGCATTATCCTTTCTAGGCATATGCTTAGTCCATTTAGGATTAAAACCTAGGTGCTCTTGTATTTTCCTAATAGATTCCCTAGGTATGGTTTTTCTAGGGACATTAGTCTCAAATTTCTCCTTATCTCCTAAGTGGACACTTTTAGCACCTAAACACAAATATTTATTTTTAGCATGCTTTTCATGATGAATTGCAAGAGAATTAAAATTCCTAGCATGTTTTTGACTTTTAAATTTAGAAGGTACATTATTAAAATATACCTTAGGGTTTGCCTTAGAGGCTTCCCCTACTTGTGATGTTCCCCTTTGAGTCTTCTTCTCTCCCTTTGGGCATTGATTCCGGTAGTGTCTCGGTTGCCGGCATTTGAAGCAAATCACTTGCTCCTTACTTTTGGTTGTTGGGGGACCGACATCCTTAACTTTTGGTGTCGGTGGAGCCTTCTTAACTATTTTCGGACACTTACTCTTGTAGTGTCCGGATTCCCTACAGTCAAAGCATATTATATGAATTTTATTATTAATTAACATGCTTGAGTTACCTAGGGTGGTTGTAGGTGCCGGAATCGAATTTTGAGCTTCTTCATCTTGATCGGATGACGAAGCTTCTTCTTGATGTTCCGGTGTGGAAGTTCTCTCCTCTCCCTCAATCCTTGAGGTGGATGCTTCTTCCACTTCCTCCACCGATCCGGAAGTTGACTCCCTATTAACTTCCGACTCCTCAAGCTCTTTAGATGGCGATGTGCTTGCTTGAGCTTGAGAGGGTGAACACTTTTCTTCTTCTTCTTCTTCTTCTTGGACCGATGATAAATTTTCATGGAGCTTTGCCACTTGGCTCCATAGCTCCTTAGCATCTACAGAATTACCTAACATACATAAGATATTGTTAGGCATTAAATCAATTAAAAATTTTATCACCTTATCATTTTTCTCGGATGCTTGGACTTGCTCTTCGGTTCATCTCTTCTTTTTGAGGAATCCACCTCTTGGTCCTCTTGGATATTCAAATCCATCCATCAAAATGGACCATTCCTCAAAATCTCTCATCATAATAAAATCTTCAATTCTTCTCTTCCAAGAATTGAAGCCTTCTCGTCCGTATAGGGTGTAGGGCGCCGGTGTGTTGATGTCCCATCCTAATTGTTCTTGGCCTTCCATCTTCACCCTCTAGCGTGCTCCCTTAGTTTTTAAACCTTGAAGAGCGGCCTCGCTCTGATACCACTTGTTAAGACCTGTGCGTTCGCTAGAGGGGGGTGAATAGCGCGTTACCGTTCGTTGATGGAATTCGATCGTGATTGCGTCTACAAATCGTGTTAGCGCAGCAGAATAATAATAATAAAATAAATAACACAAAACACAATCACACAAATACAAGGATATAACGTGGTTCGGAACCGAACGGTTCCTACTCCACGGATCGAGCTCTAAAGAGCTCTAGTGATGCACACACACTAACTAATCACAAATAACTCCTTCTCGACACAAGTCGGAGGTGGAGAAACCTCGTACAATAGATTACAATAATAATCTAAATACAACAAGCAAATACAATATGAAATACAACAAGAGAAGTAAAGAACACTTTATAAAAACTCTTTGGAAGCTTGCTTGTTGATTGCCTTGGACTAGTACTTGAAGGCCCTGATTTGCAACAGCAAATCGCTTCAAAACGTCCAAGAAAATCGATGCTTTTTTTTCCATTAAGAGCTCCTTTTATAGCTTCAACCTGTGCTGGAAAAAGTCGATCAGTCGACTGCTTGGGACCATCAGTCGACTGATGCCACTGTTGTTGTGAGACAATGGCTAGATCCACGTTGGATAAGTCCAACGGATCCATCATCCTGATCGATGATACCGATCATCACGACCGATGGAGCCTTCACTGACCGAAGTCTCGACTCCATTCTCGCGGCTCGATTTCACGAGCACCAGTCGATTGATCACAAAGATTAGTCGACTGCTCAACCAATCAGTCGACTGCCCACCTATGGCAGTCGACTGCTAGGGCAATTCCCACAGTCATACCCTAGTTGACTCAGGCCAGTCGACTGCCACATGACACTAGTCGACTGACACACCTCAAACATGAGGTTTTAGCCCAAGTATGGTTCCCCCATACTTGCTAGACCATCCTTAGCCTAGACCTAAGTCTTCTAGCCACCTCCACCAGCCTCACGCCTCTCGGATCCCTCCAAGTCATCCATGACTTGTTCATCCATCGCACTAGCCTTCAGGTGCTTCCATCGGCTATGTCATGCTAACGATGTCTACACCGCCAAGGCACATTGGACTTACGCCACCAAGACTCCGCTTGAACTTTACGCCGCCAACTGTTGGACTTATGCTGCCAAGACTTCACCCTTGGACTTTACGTTGCCAATATCAAACCCCTTGGACTTCTCAAATGCCAAGACTCAAGCTTGGACTTTCCCTTGCCAACTCATGTTGGACTTTCCATGCCAAGACCCATGCTTGGACTTCCCTTGTGCCAAGTACTCAAGACTTGGACTTTACCAAATGCCAAGTGTCCCACTTGGACTTTTCATGCCAAGTACCCATGACTTGGACTTTACCTTGCCAAGACTCATGCTTGGACTTCCCCATAATCACATGGTCAACCCTAGTCAACCATCAAAGTCTCCCTCAAGTCAAACTCGAGTCTGGTCAATTATAACCTGGGTCGATTGTATAAACAATCTCCCCAAAACATCAACAGACATTAATGTCAAACATCAATGTCAACTTACTTTGTCAAATATCAAAACATCACTCGAGTCTGGTCAATCGTGACCTGGGCCGATTGCACCAACATAACCTTCCAAAATCACTCCCATAAACTTCCTAATACCATATTAAACACCAAAAACAAGGAAAACTTCCTCCAAAATTGTCCATTAAAAATACTTTAAAGCACCCCATGCTTAACTAACACATACCCTTCTTACTTCCGCTAACTCCCCATCGCTTCCCTACGATCCTTCTCAAAAATCCTAACCCCTTCCCCCGAAACTTCCATTTCTCCGACAACTCCTTTTCCACCATGGCCTCCTCATCCTCCATCGCTCCCTAGTATGAAACTACAACCAACCAACTCACCCTCAACCATTGTTTCTTCCGCCGCGACCCCAAATACCTCCTTGAAAACTCCACCGTCGTCATCCCCAATCAATCCCAGCGCCCTCATCTACCTCCGGCCGGAACCAACACCCTATTCACAGGGCAATTGGAAGGAGGTCTCTGCCTCCCGTTCCCAATATCTCTCTACCACATCCTCTTCTTTTACGGCATTCTAGTTAACCAACTAACACCCAACTCCCTTCGCATCCTAGTTGGCACCATTATCGTCTTCCATCATCTCAACATCTCACAAGTACCTCACATATTTCACTGTCTCTACCAATTGAAAATGGCCGATCACGGTGTTTTCTATTTCATGGCCCGCCAAGGCTACCAATTCCTAACCGATATACCCTCTTCCAATAAGGGATGGAAAGAACTCTATTTCTTTGTTGCTGCAGATCCTCCTCTACCCTTTTCCTCTCACTGGAAAACTTCCCTTCCAGATCTCCCCGACCTAAAAACCATTAAGACCAATATTGACTTCCCCTCTATCAAAGCAAAGTTGAAGAACAAATATTTCAGCATCACAAAGCTCATAAAGGAACCCATATTATCCTATTACAGGCTATCTCCCATACCTTCACTGGACGCTCATCCCATTGGTAAGCTTCCCTTTTTCCCTTTATTTTTATACAATAATTGTCTTTATAGAAAATACTATCATTCTACTCCACAGCCTGTAAACTAGCAACATATAATATTTTCTTATCATATTTTCCCAACACCATGTATCAAAAACTCCCCCACTTAAAAACCTGCACAACCCCTTAACATTGCCACTCCGTGCCAAAAATTGAATTGTTACTATCAGATTTTACATTCTTACTGCACTGATAATTCCTAATCACCTTTTATCCTCGCAGAAGACATGATGGGCACATCCTTCGCTAAGACCTTGGCCCTCAAGAAGAAAAAAAAAAGAAAAAGGTCAGATACTACATCATCCTCCACCCTGAACCCCTTACCTCAGTAAGCAACCTCCACTCAACCTTTATTTACTTATAACCAATATGTTCACCATTCCTAATAGTATGATATGTTTCTTTGGCATTGGTTTCCCCCATATTAACACAAGTCCCCATTATCACTTCAGATGACCCAAAACAACCCCCCCCCCCCCCCCTCCATATATTCCTTAACACCACCCTACCTCCTCAAACAGACCCAATCCCCAATCTTTTTCCTTTCAGCATTCCCGCATTTTCCTCCAATCCTATTTCCATTGTTCCCCCCTTGAATCCTCTTCCATCCTCTAATTCACCTACACCCAGTCCTCCCTCTGATACCCCCATCGAACCCATTGACATTTCCTCCTCCCTCTCTTCCTCTTCAGAAGATGATCGTCCCCTAATCTCTTTACTTCTTCATAAACCACGAAAACCCTTACTTTCCACCATCCATCCTACCCATGATCCTACATCCTCCACCCCCTTGGACTTACTGGTGCAGGCTGTATCAGATTTTGACCCTGACCATCTCACTTCCACTCTTCCCGTTATACCATCTCTAGCTCCTCTTTCTTCAATTCCTTCCTCTAGCACTCCCCCAGATAACCTTCCCCCCATACCAGCTTCACCTCCCCAACAACCTCCTCATTCCTCCTCTCCAAGAACTGACATTCCTACTTTTATTCAAGAGATGAAAGAAAGTCTCCAGGTAGTAAGTTTCACACTTAATACCTTAATATCACATGCTTAATAGTTTTTCTTACACATCCCTTTCCAATTTTCAGAGTACCCTGAGACTTCAAGTTTTCGAGCAATGGTACACTGACCATCAGAACTAGCTCAACCAACCTTCCACCTCTATTACAGAACCACCCCCATCTGTAACTACACCCCCAGGCATTTCTACTAATTTTATAGAAACAATACACCATCTGGGCATATAGACTTACCCCCCTTCCTCCCCCGACCGAACAGCTAGGGAGGACAAGCTTCAACAACAAATAACCTGGCTACAACTCCAAGTTGCATCATTTTCTGCTGACTGGGACTAAATATCAGCAGATGAAAAAAACTTACACTTAAAGGAAGCTCACATCCAGTGATTACAGGAACAACTTAAGATATCAGAGCAAACCATATCCTGCCAACAAACTGAGCTCTCCCAGTGGAAACAAAAGAAGATTAATGGGCACCTTCACTCTGGTGACCTGTTTCAACATCTAGAGAACATTATAGATGCTCACAAGAGTCTGAAAGCAACTGTCTATGATAGTCTGGATGAATTTCACTTCAAATTCAACATTTTGAAGCAACATTTCCACATGCTAGCTACTACTACCCACGCTCACCTTACCAAAGCCAACCAACTTCATTAAGAGCTAGCTGAACTAAAAGAGACAGAAAGCGAAAGATGGGAAAGCGAGCAAACCAGACTCTTGAAAAGATTCTCCAAACAACTGAGCAAATACTTTCAGAGAGGCTTCGAAGGTGCTCTACACCATGCGAACAAGAAATATTTCATCCTTGGCGCCCCCTACCATGAGATCAACCTAGAAGAGACATACAACATCATTCCTCCAGAGGCCTCAATGACTGATTTTGACACTGATTCAGAAAAATAGCCCCCCCTCCTTGTAATATATCTGAAGAATCACATTTTAGCTTTCCAAATAAGTCCTGTATACATTCTGAACATCTTTGACAATGAATATCTATTTTGTGAAACATGTCCGCATTTACATTATTCTATATTGCTCTTATTAAGGTTCCTCGATCTTCTTCATAAAAAATATACCCTATATTAATTATACTGCCAACCTATGCATAAAAAAGGAACATTTTCACTATATCATTCATTTATCTAAATAACAACAAAACATCTTCCATCTATCCCGTATCAAAAAACCTCCCTTGTCATTCAAAAATTACCCCACCACATTTCGCTATAACAAAAACCATTATACCCCTATCTTATCCTATTAACCACTGAATTTTTCACCTACCCCCTATTTGTACCCTAACAAACTTACACCACTCCATCCTCAACTCCCCACCTCACTACATCCAGTGGGAAAAGCTGTTATTTCCCTCCCATTTCCCCCATCATCTCCTCTATAAATACAAAACTTTTTCCTCCTCAACCCCTGCCAAGAACCTCCTCCAACTTCACTGTCCCTTAATTTCTACAAAATACAGCCTACTACCTCAATCCCCCGACCATGGTTCGCTTCCACCCGCTCCAAAATGACAGGGGAACATTGTCAATCTCTCTCCTCTAAACACAACTACCCTCCCCTATCATATTATCATAGCTAATTCGACTGAACGCCCTCATCACCCTCCTGGACGCACCAAAGCCTTCTTCATGGAGTAGATAGAAGCTAGCTTATTCTTTCCCATTCACCCCTTTCTTCTTGAAATATTAGAATACTTTTCAATTCCCTTAAACCAATTAATCCCCAACTCTTTTCAATTTATGCTAGGTTTTTACCTTACCAACTTCTTTTTATCGATTGCTCCCTCAGCCTTTCTTTTCCATTGTTTTTTTCAAATAAAATCATCTGAGATAGGTATATTCTACTTTCAAGCCCGATCAGACTTCCAATTTCTCACAGGTGTCCCCTCCTCCCATAAAGGCTAGAAAGAATATTACTTCTTCGTGTACTCCACTTCTCCTTTTCCCTTCCCCTCCACCTAGCTAACGACTCTTCCTCCTCGACCCTCCCTAGGCTCCTATCGAGACAATGAAGAATATCAAATGATTACCTTATCCTTTTCAGAGGAGCAATTTGACTTAACCCATCTCTTAACCAAATCTGCAATGTTACTTATTCGAGACAACTACCCTTTTGCAGTCGACTGACACGCTTGGTAAGCCCCCCATCCTCAACTTCATTTTTGTATATTATTGTTATACTTGCAAAATTTTAACTTACATCCCTTATTTTAGAGTCTCTCCTTTTGCAAGCTGCTAACCAAAACCCCCCATCATCCCCCAATAATGCTATTCCACCTCTTTCCCGTCAACTAACACTTCTTCATCCTCCTATTAACCAAACTCCTCCGACACACATTTCCTCCTTTTCCATACATGATTTCTCAGTTCACTACTCTCCAGTATTAACGAGGTTAGTACATTATTTTCCTATAGCTCCCTCTTCTCCATACTAATACTTTCTTTTTCAGGGCATCAACAACATAAGCCATTTAAATAATCAATGGATTCAATACACCGACATTTTCAAAAAGGAAATACAGGAGTATCAAACAAGAGAATCATCACAACAACAAGCCTATTATCGACTCAAAAGAAAATTGCATGCCTCTCTTATAAAAGCCCAAGGCGATCGAGCAGAATTATCAGCTCTTCAATTCCAGACCACCTTCCTACAGAATACACTGGATATCAAGAAATCCCGACCACTTTCCGAAAAAAATAGTACTACTCAAGAACCCTTCTTGACTTCATCTGCCATCAATGATCTATTTCTAGATAGAGGATTTGCCTTTCTACAATGGGGCTTCCAGGACTGCACCGCACAATTCAAAGCAGTCGGCTATCCTCCATCTGGGCAATCTCTTAGTTTTTTTAGTTATGAGCAGTACCATTGATCGTACTCCCCCTGAGTTACTATCCTTTCCCTTTCCTTCTAATGATAAAATGTGATTTGTACCCCTTTAACTTGGTTTTACCCTATTTTTGTTATAAACTATCACAACATATTTCCTCTGATTAAATCCAAGACATAGTTAACCACGCTTTATAGCATCCTAATTGAAATAAAAACCGCTCAGAAAATAATTGTTCATTAAAACCGCCCAGGAAATAAATGTCCCTTCAAACAAACGTTATTACCAAAACAACCCTTCTTTAACAACATCGCTACTACAGAAAATAGGCCACTATTTTCCGTAAATAACCCGTCAATCGCAAGACTTATATTCCCCAGACGCCACTGTTTTCATTAATAACCCCTTAAATTCTCCAACCCCCTCAAAATCATTTATAACCCTTCGAAACCCTCCCCTATTCACTTACCTTCCCCCTCAATCCTATAAAGCCCGAACTCCCCATCCCCTCCTGTCATGGCCTCTCCTTCCCACCCTATTCTCATCAGTTCTGACACAACCTCCACCGAATCACCAACCCGCTCCACAACCACCTTCGCATATCGCCCTCGACTTTTTACATGGCCCTTTCGCTCCCTATTCCCCTCGTTTGGGAACCGTCTATGGCATCCCCCCATATTGCAACAACGAGCTCAACCAACTCACTTGCTAGCTTATGAAGAAAACACTCTAACGACAATTGGGGAAGACTCATCTGTGGGCCCGTTCTCCCCCTAGCTTTCTTTTATATGCAAAGATGCTCCGAGCCTTTTCTTTTTTATGCAAGACTATGTATTTTGTTGGAAAGTAGGTGGCAGGCTAGAGAGGGGTGAATAGCCCCCAATCGTCGTATGATGGAATTCGTTAGTTGATTACTTGTCTACAAACAATATTAGCACATTGAAAATAAAAAAACTAGACAAGCAATTAAGACAAAGTAAAGAAAGAATAGATGCAAATACTAACACCGTGATGTAACGTGGTTCACGACCCTTGCCGCTAATCCACGACCGATTCGTCCAAGGTGAATCACGCCTACACAATTTCACTAATCTCTCATTTGCACAAAGCTAGGTGGAGGTAACCTTTCTTACACAAGATCTCTCATCTTACAATATAATAGAAATAAGCTTAAGGAAGAGGATTGAAAACGTTTGGGAACTTGAGAAGATGTTTAGAGTAAAAGCATTAGGCTCCCCAAGTGTCCAAAGGGCCCATTTTATAGAGAAGAACTCATTCTTCCTGTTGGACGCCTAGCAGTCGACTAATGCCCCGATTAGTCAACTGCTCCTGTAGTCGTTGCCCAATAACGACTTCTTCCACGTTGGATTTCATCCAACGGCTCTACATCACGATCGATCATCCCATCGCTGACTCGATGGAGCTAATAATGAGTGTCGAGCGAGCACTCAACTGATCAACATTCTGTGCTCGAAACCCTTGCGATCAGTCGACTAATTCCATAATCAGTCGACTGGTGGTTTCGTCAATCGACTGCCAATCCTTGGCAGTCGACTGATGGGACACAGAATAGACTCTAACACCAGTCGAGTCACAGTCGACTTGGACTAGTCGACTGTCATGTCATGGCAGTCGACTGATGTCGGGAAATCCCATCTAACACTTAGCCAAATGGCCAAGTTTCACCTACGATCTACCCCGTCCCGGGTTAGAATCGCTCACTCTCATTCCCTTGGAGTCCCTTTCCTTTGGGTGCCATCCGCCAGCCTTGCGAAGTCTACTTCCTCCGACTTCACTCCAATGCTTCTCGTCCGGCGGTCCCTCGGATACACCAAGCGCATGGCTTCTGCAATGCATCTTTCACTGACTCAAGGACCGAGTCATGAGAGGTGAAACTCGCTAATGCTCCATGTGCGAATTACTAAGTCCTGCACGACTCCAACGCACACATCAAATCCAATACAATCCTAACTTAAACCCTTTGCCACACACATCAAAACTATATCATGGGTTGATTGCCCTAATAATCTCTCCCTTTTTGATGTGTGACAATCCGTTTAAGTTAGGTAAAAACAATATCATAAAACATAAGGCAAGAAAGCATGTAAGTAAAAACATGAGTATCAAACTACCCCTTAAACATGCAACTGCCCCTTAAGACATGCTAAATTTTCCCTTTTATCATGATTAACTTAAACCTATCAATTCTCCCCCTTTGACACCATAAAAAATATTATCTAAATGTTATACACAAAGGCATCAAAATCTAAGGGTCAAAAAACCATCAAAACAGCCTGAAAACACTAAAATCGTGTGAGCGATCTACTGATCATTGAATCGGGCATCGGTCGTGGCACTAATTTCAGCAATTCGATTTTCAACGAAGTTCAGAAATGCACCAGAAATTCCAGAAAATTTGAAAAATTGTGAAATTTTGAAAACACATTTCTTTTAAAGTCCTTTATTAGTGAAAAATGAGTTTTCATGAAAATTACTTATATTTTCAATGATTTGCCAAAAATCCAAAAGTTTCAAAAACAACTAGTATTTGATCAAGTTTGTATCAATTTTAACACATAGTTTTGCTTTAGATTGTTTCAAAACATGAAAACACAAATTTTAAATTAAGGAATGGTTTTGAAAACATATGAAATATCCAACCATGATCTTTGGGCAATATTTCTATGAATTAAACATAAGTCTTCCCCATGATTGGTCTATTATTGCTCTATTGATACACTTAATGACCCATCTAAATGTCATAAGCATTAGTGGACCATTTGTATTATCCTATCATCTCACTCATTGCTATGTTCTCAATCAAGTTAGCCTTATAGTGGGATGTGAGATGTTCCTAAAGGTATTTGTACTTAACCAAAATTTCATGCATTTCTATCCATGGTTAAGTATCATCCTAAAAACCCAATCATGAACATGCAACAAGAATTATCAATCATGATCATAAATCATCAATCATTGCATATCATGATTATAAATTATAAAATTAAGCATGAATCATGATTCAAACATTCAATTTATGGGTTATGCATTATCATCACCCAACACTATTTAAAAATTTATAATCCATACCATCCTAAGTCAACAAAAATATGATATAAGTAAAATCCTCATGGTTGACTATTCTAGGGTTTTCTT
The DNA here is from genome assembly GCA_025175895.1 of Wurfbainia villosa. Classification (NCBI taxonomy): domain Eukaryota; kingdom Viridiplantae; phylum Streptophyta; class Magnoliopsida; order Zingiberales; family Zingiberaceae; genus Wurfbainia; species Wurfbainia villosa. Next base: position 203,909 of record JAKLTH010000201.1, on the reverse strand, counting down.
AACCCTTAAGGATGAATTTAGGAACCCAATACAAGTTTTTTCCTATAGGGTTCACTAAATATTCTTTAGGGATCCATTTTCTAGCAATTGTTTTGTTTTTGGCTTGACCCCTAGCAATTAAACAATGATAGGCCTTTTCATTTTTATTTCCCTTGTAACCTAGGCCTTTTCTATTGAAGCTTGCCCTTTGGCTCCCTATTATCATGTTAAAAGTATTGGAGCCTATGGTGAATTTCTCTAGGGCTTTAGTTAAATGATCTACCTTTTCCCTTAAAACCCTATTTTCCTCTATGCATGCATCATTCACATCAAAAGGCATATAATCATTAACATTAATGCATGCATTTTCTAATTTTTCCTCTAGGGCCTTAATCTCATTTTGCATGCATTTATTTCTATTTTTCATCTTAAATAAGTCCCTAGTCAAACTTGAAATCATGGAAACTATTTTCTTAGGAGAAAGATTCGTTACCATAGTTTTCATGTCTTCTTCCTCCGATTCCGATGAGGATGAGGATGAAGCTCCCCCTTCACTAGAGCTCTCCTCACTTGTTCTTCTTTCTTCTTGCTGGAGGAGGAGGTGTCCACATCTTCTATTGCCATTAAAGCTAAATTTGTGACAAAGGCATTTTCTTCCTCCGATGATGAAGATGAAGGATCATCCCATGTCCTTGCTTTGAGTGCTTTTGCCTTCCCTTTCTCCTTGATTTCTTCTCTTCTTCCTTCTTCTTGCTCCCCTTCTTCTTTTCTTCTTTTCTCCTCCTTTCTTCTTTTCTCTTGTTCAAGATAGGACAATCATCTCTTATATGCCCCTCTCCTTGGCAATTGTAGCAAATTATCTTCCTCCTTGACCTTCTTTGCCTATCATGAGATTTGTTAAATTTAAAGATTTTAAGTGCACGCCTTACCTTCCTTACCATGTAGGCTTCTTCCGTGCTATCCATGAAGGAGGAGGAGGAGTCTTCATCGGATGAGGAGGGAGGAGTCTCCTTCTTCTTCTTCCCCTTGTTGGCTACTAGTGTCACTCCCCTTGATGACTTGATGCTTGGTTCTTCAATTATCTCTTCAAGCCTTGTTTCATGTAGCTCCATGGTGGAGAAGAATTCTTCTAGGGTGCTCACTTCTAAATTCTTCGAAATATAGAAGGAGTCCACTATGGAGCTCCACTTCGAGGACCGGGGAAAGGCATCTATAGCCTTTATGACCATATCCCGGTTGGAGAGCTTCTCCCCTACGCTTGTTAGGCTATTAAGAATTTCCTTAAAACGAGAATGTAAGGATGTTACCTTCTCCCCTTTATCGAGTTTGATGTTATTGAGTTGGGAGTGTAGGACATCTCTTCTTCTTCATGGTAAAGAAAGAAAGAATAGATGCAAACGCTAACACCACGATGTAATGTGGTTCACGACCCTTGCCGCTAATCCACGATCGATTCGTCCAAGATGAATCACGCCTACACAATTCCACTAATCTCTCATTTGCACAAAGCTAGGTGGAGGTAACCTTTCTTACACAAGATCTCTCCTCTTACAATATAATAGAAATAAGCTCAAGGAAGAGGATTGAAAACGTTTGGGCACTTGAGAAGATGTTTAGAGTAGAAGCATTAGGCTCCCCAAGTGTCCAAAGGCCCCATTTTATAAAGAAGAACTCATTCTTCTCGTTGGGCGCCTAAAAGTCTATTGATGCCCCGATCAGTCGACTGCTCCTGTAGCCATTGCCCAATAACGACTTCTTCCACGTTGGATTTCATCTAACGGCTCCCACATCAGTCGACTGATCATCCCATCAGTCGACTGATGGAGCTAACAGTCGAGTGCCGGAAGAGAGCACTCAACTGGTCAAAATTTTGTGCCCGAAACCTATAGCGCCCGCCCTTATCTGCTCTCAGGGTGGCGCTACTTTTACCCCTTTCTTTTTTTTTCTTTTAAAACATAACACACATGGATCCTTCCACCATCATACTTAAGCATGTTATCATGGCATAAACCTTCTTTTCTACATGCATCACCTATCTTATTCATAGTTAGCATGTTACCATATCTTATCTCATTTCATAACATGCCCAACATAAGGATCCATTCGTGAGTTCTATCATATCAACTTTCTTAAGTAATTGAACAATAACATAACTAAGCAACATCCAACATGGTGCTAATAATTCACAAGTCTTATAAGCGGAAGCAATGTCTTAAGTTGTTAATTGAGTATATAAATATAAGCAGATAGTAATAGGGTCTTTCTCCACCATGCCACTATCACACACACTGGGCCCTTCCTGCTACTTCCTCTAGTTCAGGTTTCCTTGATCTGCAGTATATGGACAACATAAACTATAAGCATATAGCTTAGTAAGATTCTTGCCTACTCACAAAAAACCACGAACTTCATCAAGCCATTAGATGGCCTAAGTATTCCATAAATGGCCTAAGTATTCCATAGTAACACTAATCAACAACATACCACGTAATGAAACCTAAGCATGGCATAGAGTTTACATCAGCATGCTAAGCATAATTAAAACCAAGCAGGGCATAATCTAAACATAAGCATTCATGATATAAATCTTAGACATGCAGGAAGTACATAAACCCAAATGTTCTTAACTTACTATAAGCATCATAACTTAGTAAAATCTAACATGCTTAAAGGACATAATCATAAGCATTTTTAACTTGAGCATAAACATTTGTAATGACATAAATCCTAAACATGCATAAGGTACATAATCACAAGTATTCTTAAACTACTGTAAGCATCATAACTTCATAGAGTCTAACATGCATAAAGGACATAATCATAAGCATTTTTAACTTGAGCATAAACATTTATAATGACATAAATCCTAAACATGCATAAGGTACATAATCACAAGTAGAGTCTAACATGCATAAAGGACGTAATCATAAGCATTTTTAACTTGAGCATAAACATTTATAATAACATCAATCCTAAACATGCATAAGGTACATAATCACAAGTATTCTTAAACTTAACCATAAGCATTCACGACATCATAAATTCGAAACATGCATAAAGTACATAGTCACCACATTCTTAAACTTAACTCTAAACATCATAACTTCATAACATCTAAAATGCATAAAGGGCGAGTTCGTAAGCATTCATAATCTTTAACATAAGCATACACAGTTTCATAAAAGTCTTTTCTTTTCAAAACATATACATTTAGATACTTCAACATCATCATAACTTGTTTGGGGGGCCCCAGGTTAAGTACCACATAATGCACGTTCCCTAATAGGTCAGTAGCGAGCCACGGACCTACGAGCAAGACCTCTTACGTCTTACCAGGGCAAGACCTCTTACGTCTTCTTATGTCCCTATGGATTTGATTAACGACCACCTGACGGGTCGGGTACTTAACCTCTTACAAAGTAAAATACTTAATTCCTTTCTTTTCTTGTCATATTATAAAGAATGCTCTTGATCCCCAACATAAAAAGGGAAGCATCTTAATCTTAACTTATCATAAGGAGAGCTCTTGATCCCTACTTGAAAGGGAAGCATCTCCATTTTATCTTATCTTAAGGAGAGCTCTTGATCCCTACTTGAAAGGGAAGCATCTCCATCTTATCATAAGGAGAGCTCTTGATCCCTACTTGAAAGGGAAGCATCTCCATCTTATCTCAAGGACACATGCATTCATAACATAAGAGTACCCTAAAGGGGTCCTAAAGTATAAACATGTTCATCACATAAGCATATTTCGTGGCACATTACATCATAAACATGAAGCATATTTCCTTGGGATATTCATGGCATATTAAATCACAAAACATGTTCATCACCTAAGCATATTTCATGGCACATTACATCATAAACATGAAGCATATTTCTTTGGCATATTCATGGCATATTAAATCACAAAACATGTTCATCACCTAAGCATATTTCATGGCACATTACATCATAAACATGAAGCATATTTCCTAGGCATATTCATGGCATATTAAATCACAAAGAATGTTCATCACCTAAGCATATTTCATGGCACATTACATCATAAACATGAAGCATATTTCCTAGGCATATTCATGGCATATTAAATCATAAAACTTGTTCATCACATAGCCTAACTACATAAGGGGGGGGGGGGTGTTTTCATGAAGCCCTAACCCTAAAACCAATATTGGCCGAAACCTATAAGGTATTCCAACATGGCAGTGTTTAGTCACCTAAAACTCCTACATGAGGCATACAACATCCCCTAGTTCCCTTAGAAGCCTTTTTCTTGCAACCCTAACCCTAGTTTCATTGGTTGGCCGAAACTTGTGAGGGGCTCAAGCTTGGGTTTGTCCCCTACAATTCATTCATGAAGTCTTATAACTTATCATAGTATCATTAGAAATATTTTTCATGCAGCCCTAACCCTAATTTCATGGGTTGGTCGAAACTTGTGAGGGCTCAAGCTTGGGTTTGTCCCCTAAAATTCATTCATGAAGCCTTATAACCTATCATAGTATCATTAGAAATATTTTTCATGCAACTCTAACCCTAATTTCATGGGTTGGCCGAAACTTGTAAGGTTAAGATCTTTGGACTTTTGTCACCTAAATCTATTCATGTAGGCATATATCATAACCTAACTTCATAAGGGGGAGCTCTTCATGAAATCCTAACCCTAAACCCTTGGTGGCCGAAACATATAGGGTTAAAACCTTTGGACTTTTGTTACCTAAAGATCCCTACTTGGAGCATACAACCTATAAAAGGTTTCCCTAATAGCATTTTCATGAATCCTAGCCCAAAACTTAGTTGGCGAAACATATAAAGCTCCAAACTTCATATTTCTTTCATGTAATTTATCCTACAAAACTAATATACTGCAGGTGAGGAAATCTTACATCCTTCGCTTGCTTTTGGTGGGTAGTTGACCTTATGGAGGCCAAGAACTAACTTCTTCTTGCTTGGATGAAGTTCGGCCAAAGGTGCAAATGGAGAGGGGGAGCAAGATGGTTTCGGTGAGGATGAAGAGGAGAGGAAGAAGTGGCCAAATGGGAACTTCCTTCTTCTTTATAAAGGGAGGAAGAGAAGTTTCTCTTTTCTTTTCCATGCCCCTTCATTTACCCTCATCACCCTTATCTATAATTCCCCTCTTCTCTTAATGATATAATCCTATTGGGCTTATGGTTAGTGGGTGCATCTATAGGGCTTGGCTATCTCTAGAGGTTTGGGGTTCAATTCCTAGGCCTTGCATCTCTTTTTGGCTATTTCCTTTTATTTTCGGAAAACCCACATAAAGCCCATTATCGTAAAGCCAAAAATTCTCGTAAAATTGCTGGAGACTTTTTACGGGCGTTACAAAACCCTTGCAACCAGTCGACTAATTCCATAATCAGTCGACTGGTGGTTTCTTCAGTCGATTGCCAATCCTTGGCAGTCGACTGATGTCGGGAAATCTCATCCGACACTTAGTCAAATTGCCAAGTTTCACCTACGATCTACCTCGTCCCGGGTTACAATCGCTCACTCTCATTCCCTTGGAGTCCCTCGCCTTTGAAGTTGTCTTCGTCCGGCCACATCCCACGGATGCGCCAAGCGCACGACTTCGCAGCGACATCCTTTGCGTCTCGCCATAAAGTCTACTTCCTCTGGCTTCACTCCAATGCTCCTCGTCCGGCGGTCCCTCGGATGCACCAAGCATACGGCTTCCGCAATACATCTTTCACCGATTCAAGGACCGAATTATGAGAGGTGAAACTCGCCAATGCTCCATGTGCGAATTACTAAGTCCTGCACGACTCCAACACACACATCAAATCCAATACAATCCTAACTTAAACTCTTTTCCACACACATCAAAACCACATCATGGGTTGATTGCCCTAACATATTTTCCTTTTGATATGTTAAGAGCTATGTATCACAAAATAGCAAAAATTTCCAATATCAGAATATCCTTTCAAAAATATGTACAATGCTCTGGCCTTACAAGTAACGCAAAAATATTTTTTCCAAAAACAAAATCACACTTTTCCTAAAGTTACTGATAAAACTAACAGATACACTTATACAACAATAGAATGTCCACAACACACCTCTTTTTCTAAAAATTAAAAATGCAAATTTCACATCTTTATCTACTAAAATAGGGTCGCAATTGATATACATTCTAAGGCCTCGACAATAATCTTCCTTGGGCATCCTTCAAATAATAGGCCCCCACTCCTGCTCGATTTTCAACTTGAAAAGGTCCTTCCCACTTAGGTCCCAGCTTGCCCTTGGATCCTTCAGGTAGCACTTTCTTTAGCACCAAATCTCCCACCTGAAAAGAACGAGGTGTTACCTTTTTATTTTAAGCTTTCATCACCTGTGACCTATATCTTTCAGCATTATACGCAGCCATATCCCTCCTTTCTTGAATCAAATCCAACTCCATATTTTTAGTTGTGTTATTATCGTTCGGGAGATAATTTAATGTTGGAACGTCGGTGGCCGGCTAGAGGGGGGTGAATAGCCCTCTTTCGTCGTACAGTGGAAATCATTCATTGATTACTCATCTACAAAACCGTTAGCGCAGCGGAATAACAAAAACTAAAGACAATTAAGAATAACAAAGAATACAAACGCTGACACGAAGTCGTAACGTGGTTCATGACCTTGCCGCTAATCCACAGACCGATTCGTTCAAGGTGAATCACGCCTAAACTTCCACTATTCTCTCCTTGGCACCAAGCAAGGTGGAGGTAACCTTTTCTTACAAGATCACTCTTCTTACAATAGAATTTAGATAAAAACAAGTAAGAAGAGTTGGGAATCATTTGGGCACTTGTGAGGATGTTTAGGAGTTAAGCATTAGCCTCCCCAAGTGTCCAATGGCCCCTTTTTATAGGGAAGAGCTCATTCTTTTCGTTGGGCGCCTGACAGTCGACTAATTCCCTGATCAGTCGATTGATCCTATGGTCGTTTCCCTATAACGACATCTTCCATGTTGGATTTCATCCAACGACTCCCACATTAGTCGACTGATCTTCCCATCAGTCGACTGCTGGAAGCAAGCACTCGACTGATAATCATTCTATGACCGAAACCCTTGCAATCAGTCAACTGCTGCCATCAACAATCTACTGATGGTTTCAATAGTCGACTGCCAACCCTTGGCGATCATTGTATAGACAAATCTAACTCGAACACCCGGTCGAGTCAGCGATCGACTGAGCGATCATCGCCATGTCATGGCAGTCGACTAATGTCGGAAAATCCCATCTGACACTTAGCTAAATGGCCAAATTTCACCTATGATCTACCCTGTCCCGGGTTACAATCACTCACTCTCACTCCCTTAAAGTCCCTCACCTTTGAAGTTGTCTTCGTCCGGTCACGTCCCTCGGATGTGCCAAGTGCACGGCTTCGCAGCCCCATCCTTCGCATCTTGCCCTAAAGTCTACTTCCTCTGGCTTCACTCCAATGCTCCTCGTCCGGTGGTCCCTCGGATGCACTAAGCTCATGACTTCCGCAATGCATCTTTCACCGACTCAAAGACCGAGTCATGAGAGGTGAAACTTGTCAATGCTCCATGTGCGAATTACTAAGTCCTGCAAGACTCCAACATACATATCAAAACCATAACAACCTAACTTAAACCCTTTGCCACACACATCAAAACCACATCATGGGTTGATTGTCCTAACAATTTTCCCCTTTTTGATGTGTGGCAATCCGTTTAAGTTAGGTAAAAATAATAACATAAAACACAAGGCAAGAAAGCATGTAAGTAAAAACATGAGTATGAAACTCCCCCTTAAGACATGCTAAATTTTTCCTTTTAGCATGATTAACTTAAACCTATCAATTCTCCCCCTTTGACACCATCAAAAATATTATCCAAATGTTATACATGCATGGCATCAACTCTAATGGAAGAAAATACCAAAAACCACTCAAAACCTGATAAAAATAGGTTACTGTGCTTGTGCACAGTACATCAGTCGACTGAATCAGAGGATCAGTCGACTGGCATGCAAATTTTAGGTTTTCTGATTTCGAATCCCAATTTCAGAAATGCATTAAAAATTCTAGAAAATTCAAAAAATCATGAAATTTTGAGTACATATTTCTAGTGAGTTCCTCTATCAATGAAAAATAATTTTTCATGAAAATTCATTTTATTTTTGCAAGTTAAGCAAAAACTCAAAAGTTGCAAAAATGTCTAAAGTTTGTATCCACTTTTAAACCTAGTTTTGCCTTGAAATTTTTTAAAACATGAACTCACTGTTTGAAAAGCATAAAAATGGTTTTAAAACATTTAAAATATCCAACCATGATCTTTGGGCAATATGTCTATGAATTAAACATATATTTTTCCAATGATTGGTCTATTATTTCTCTATTGATACACTTAATGACCCATCTAAATGTCATAAGCATTAGTGGACCATTTGTATCATCCTATCATCTCACCAATTGCTATGTTTTCAATCGAAGTTAGCCTTACAGTGGGTGTGAGATGTTCCTAAAGGTATTTGTACTTAACCAAAATTCCATGCATTTCTACCCATGGTTAAGTATCATCCTAAAAACCCAATCATGTACATGCATCAAGAATTATGATCATAAATCATCAATCATTGCATATCATGATTATAAATTATAAAATTGAGCATGAATCATGATTTAAACATTCAATTTATGGGTTATACATTATTATCACCCAACACTATGTTAAAAATTTATAGCTCACACCATCCTAAGTCAACCAAATAATATGATATAGATAAAGTCCACTATGGTTGACTATCCTAGGGTTTTCCTAACCCTTAAGGATGGATTTAGGAACCCAATATAAGTTCTTTCATATGGGGTTCACTAAATATTCTTTAGGGATCCATTTTCTAGCTATTGTTTTATTTTTTGCTTGACCCCTAGCAATTAGGCAATTATAGGCCTTCTCATTTTTGTTTCCTTTATAACCTAGGCCTTTCTTATTAAAGCTTGCCCTTTGGCTCCCTATGATCATGTTCAATGTGTTGGAGCCTATGGTGAATTTCTCTAGGGCCTTAGTCAAATGGTCTACCTTTTTCCTTAAAGCCCTATTTTCCTCAATACATGCATCATTAATATTAAAGGGCATGTAATCATCATGTGAGCATGCATTTGCTAGTTTTTCTTCTAGGGCCTTAATCTCATTTTTCATGCATTTATTTCTATTTTTCATTTTAAATAAGTCCCTAGTTAAACTTGAAATCATGGAAACAATTTTCTTAGGAGAAAGATTCGTTACCATAGTTTCCATGTCTTCTTCCTCCAATTCCGATGAGGATGAGGATGAAGTTCCCCCTTCACTTGAGCTCTCCTCACTAGTCCTTCTTTCTTCTTGCTCGGAGGAGGAGGAGTCCAAATCATCTATCCCCCTAAGAGAAAGATTTGTCAAGGCCTCTTCTTCTTCGGATGAGGATGAAGGATCATCCCATGTGGCCTTGTGTGCCTTTGCCTTCCCTTTCTCCTTAGATTTCTTTTCTTCTTCCTTCTTCTTGCTCCCCTTCTTCTTTTCTTCTTTTCTCCTCCTTTATTCTTTGCTCTTGTTCAAGAGGGGACAATCATCTCTTATATGCCTCTCTCCTTGACAATTGTAACATATAATCTTCCTCCTCGGTCTTCTTCTCCTATCATTAGATTTGTTAAATTTAAAATTCTTCAAAGCACGCCTTACCTTCCTTACCATGTAAGCTTCTTCCGTGCTATCCATGGAGGAGGAGGAGGAGTCTTCATCGGAGGAGGAGTCTTTATCGGATGAGGAGGGAGGAGTCTCCTTCTTCTTCTTCCCCTTGTTGGCTACTAGTGTCACTCCCCTTGATGGCTTGATGCTTGGTTCTTCAATTATCCCTTCAAGCCTTGTCTCATGTAGCTCCATGGTGTAGAAGAATTCTTCTAGGGCGCTCACTTCTAAATTCTTTAAAATATAGAAGGAGTCCACCATGGAGCTCCACTTTGAGGACTGGGGAAAGGCATCTATAGCCTTCATGACCATATCCCGGTTGGAGAGCTTCTCCCCTACACTTGTTAGGCCATTAAGAATTTCCTTAAAATGAGAATGTAAGGATGTTACCTTCTATCCTTTATCGAGTTTGATGTTATTGAGTTGGGAGTGTAGGACATCTCTTCTTGCAAGCTTCGCCTCGGAAGTGCCTTCATGAATCTCTACCAATCTTTCTCACATCTCCTTGGCACTTGCACACTCTCCAATCCGGTTGATCTCTTGTTGGGGGAGCACGTTGAAGAGGTGGTGCTTGGCCTTTGAATTTGCAAGATGCTCCTCCCTTTGCTTCTTAGTCCACCTTGACTTCTCTAGTACTCTCCCCTCTTCATCCCTAGGCATCTCGAAACCGTTCTCCATTATAAGCATAATATCAAAGTCGGTCTCGAAGAATACCTCCATTCTCTTCTTCCACCAAGAGAATTCGCCTTCAAACTTTGGCGGATGGATGTTAGAGCCGGCCATCGTAGTTGTTGTGCTTGTTGCGGCGGTGAGTCCGATGACAAGCGACTTGGCTCTGATACCACTTGTTGGAACGTCGATGGCCGGCTAGAGGGGGTGAATAGCCCTCTTTCATCGTACGGTGGGAATCGTTCGTTGATTACTCGTCTACAAAACCGTCAGCGCAGCAGAATAATAAAAACTAAAGACAATTAAGAATAACAAAGAATACAAACGCTAACACGAAGTCATAACGTGGTTCACGGCCTTGCCGCTAATCCACGGACCGATTTGTTCAAGGTGGATCATGCCTAAACTTCCACTATTCTCTCCTTGGCACCAAGCAAGGTGGAGGTAACCTTTTCTTACAAGATCACTCTTCTTACAATAGAATTTAGATAAAAATAAGTAAGAAGAGTTGGGAATCATTTGGGCACTTGTGAGGATGTTTAAGAGTTAAGCATTAGCCTCCCCAAGTGTCCAATGGCCCCTTTTTATAGGGAAAAGCTCATTCTTCCCGTTGGGCGCCTGGCAATTGACTGATCCCGACTGATCCTGTAGCCGTTGCCCTATAACGGCTTCTTCCACGTTGGATTTCATCCAATGACTCCCACATCAGTCGACTGATCTTCCCATCAGTCGACTGATGGAGCCAACAGTCGAATGCCGGAAGCGAGCACTCGACTAATAACCATTCTGTGCCAGAAACCCTTGTGATCAGTCGACTGATGGTTTCGACAGTCGATTGCCAACCCTTGGCAGTCCACCGCTGTGACAAAAATCTGACTCGAATACCAGTCGAGTCAACAGTTGACTTGGAGCAGTTGACTGTCATGTCATGGCAGTCAACTGATGTCGGGAAATCCCATCTGACACTTAGCCAAATGGACAAGTTTCACCTACGATCTACCCTGTCCCGGGTTACAATCGCTCACTCTCATTCCCTTAAAGTCCCTCGCCTTTAAAGTTGTCTTCGTCCGACCACGTCCCTCGGATGCGCCAAGCACATGACTTCGCAGCGCCATCCTTCGCGTCTTTCCCTGAAGTCTACTTTCTCCGGCTTCACTCCAATGCTCCTCGTCCGGTGGTCCCTCGGATGCACCAAGCACACGACTTCCGCAATGCATCTTTCACCGACTCAAAGACCGAGTCATGAGAGTGAAACTTGCCAATGCTCCATGTGCAAATTACTAAGTCCTGCAAGACTCCAACGCACATATCAAAACCATAAAAACCTAACTTAAACCCTTTTCCACACGCATCAAAACCACATCATGGGTTGATTGCCCTAACATTTAATACTTATGTAGATTCTATTCCCACTTCTATAGGTAACACAACCTCTGACCCATATACCATACTAAATGGAGTGGCTCCTGTGGCTCTCCTAGTAGCAGTTCGAAAAGACCATAAAATACTAGGCAATTCTTCCACCCAACTTCCTCCAACATGCTCCAACTTAGTTTTTAATCTGTGCACCAATTCCCTATTAGTCACCTCCACTTGCCCATTACTTTGGGGATAAGCCACAGATGTAAATACTTGTTCAAATCTTAAATCTTGACATCATTTTGCTAATTTCTTACCCTGAAACTGTCGCCCATTGTCAGATATCAACCTCCTTGGGATACCAAAGCGACATATAATATTTTTCCATAAGAATTTTAATACCATCTGCTCAGTGATACGGGCCAAAGGCTCAACTTCCAACCACTTAGAAAAATAATCTATAGCCACCAACAAAAACTTCTTTTGACCAGTCCCGACCGGAAAGGGTCCTACTATATCCATTCCCCATTGATCAAAAGGACAAGCTGCCACCACTTCCTTCATACATTCAGCTGACTGATGTTGCCAATTATGGTGCCTCTGATAGCTCTCACACTGTCGTACTAACTGCATAGAGTCTCTCATCAGGGTAGGCCAAAAGTACCCAGCCAATAACACCTTTCGAGCTAATGCCCACCCTCCTATATGACTGCCACATACCCCTTCATGAACCTCCTTCAATACGTAATTTGCTTCTATTTTCCCCAAACAACGTAATAGAGGCCCCACATAAGTTCTTTTATACAAAATTCCCTTTATCATGCAGAAACAACTAACTTGCTGCTTAAATTGCTGCACCTTTACAGGATCATTTGGCACCTTTTTATCTGTAAAAAATGAAATTAACTCTCTCCTCTAATCATCTTCAATCACTTCTCTTGCTCCTTCGTTCTATGGTAATAACTCAATCTGTGCAATTATGTCACGAGTATCCCAATTCCCTAATGAGCTAGCCAACTGAGACAGCTCATCAACTTTCTGATTCTCTACCCTTGTTATTTTCTTTGTCAATACCTCCGAAAAGTTTCCTTTAGCTTTTTCTACCAACTCACAATATTCTCGGCACTTGTCATCCTTAACTTCAAATCCTCCCATAGTTTGTTGTACCACTAATTGAGAGTCCATATGTACCATTACCCACACTGCTCCTATATTTCTAGCAGTCTGCAAAGCTATCAACAAAGCCTCGTATTCAGCCTCATTATTGGAGGCTCTAAAATGCAATCTAACTGCTAGCTTAACTTCTTCCCCCTGTGGTGAAATCAGAATTACTCCTACCCCGCAACCCTCTTTTCTAGAAGATCCATCTGCATATATCCTCCATGGCTCACATTCTTCCTTATGCATGGTTTCCACTCATAAATCAGCTAAGGCTTGCGCTTTGATAGAAGTACGAGGCTGATAAGTAATGTCATACTCACTGAGCTCCGTAGCCCACTTAATAAGCTTACCTGTAGCTTCCGAATGTGTAAGTATTCTTCCCAGAGGAGTATCAGTGAGTACCACTAAAGGATGAGATAAAAAATAGGGTCACAACCTTCGAGCAGTCAGAACCAGACCCTAGGTCAATTTCTCTAAATTAGTATATCGAACCTCAACCCCCTTTAACAGATAACTAATATAATAGATTGGATGTTGCTGACCCTTGTCTTCTCAAACCAATACTGAACTTACAACAACCTCTGAAAGAGCCAGATACACCCACAACACCTCTCCTAGTTGAGGCTTAGCTAAGAAAGGTGGTTCCACTAAATATTCCTTCAGAGATTGGAAGGATTTATCACAATGTTCATCCCACTTGAACCGTGCATCCATCTTTAATATCTTAATGAAAGGGAGACTCCTATCCGCCGATCGAGATATGAATCTAGACAGGGCAGTAATCCTACCCAATAACCTTTGTACCTCCTTTAAATTCTTTGGTGGTTGCATCTGCTGAATATCCTCAATCTTAATATAGGATTAGCCTTTATACCTTGCTCAATAACCACATAACCTAAAAAATGGCTCTATGTCACCCCAAACACACACTTCTCTGGATTAAATTTCATCTTATATTACTGCAAAGTACTGAAGGTTTCCTCTAAATCAGGTATTAACTTCTCAAAATGCAGAGTTTTAACCAAAATATCATCTATATACACCTCCACATTTCTTCCCAGCTGTTTTTCAAAGATCTTATCCATTAGCCTCTGGTAAGTGGCACCACTCTCTTTACAACAGATGCTAAAGACCAAGCCCAAATCTTCAACTAGGAGGCTCAATATGGATGTAAGGAAACCTCACGATCTTACTAAGATATACGGGGTTGTCCCCGCTTATGCCTGGCACTTAGATAGAGCAAATTAGCAATACGTAACCGAACGAATCAATACGGGGTAGAGGATAACAATCCTTAGGACAAGCTTTGTTAAGATCTCTAAAGTCAACACACATTCTCCATTTTTCGATGACTTAGGCACTATGACCACATTAGATAACCAAGTTGGATACTATACTTCTCTGATATGCCTAGCCTTCAGTAATTTACCCACTTCTTCCTTAATGATAGCATCCATTCACCTTGAAATGTCGGCCTTACATTTCTGAGGAATTGTAAAAATATACAATTTATGTTCCATAATGTTAGGATCAATTCCTGACAAGTCTTGCAGGGACCATGCAAAAATATCCCTATTTTTAATAAGACATTGTATTAGATTTGCTTTAAGCTGCACAGGAAGATCCAGAGCCATAAAGGTAAGATGTTCAACACACTTATCATCCAATATAATTGCCTCTTTATCAGATTCTCCTATTTCCTCTGCAACCCCCTTTTGAACAAAACACACCGTATCCCCATACTTAGACTACTGCAGAGACTTATCGACAAATTTCCCCTTTTGTCCTGTACTAATGGCATCCACATAGCAGCGACGGGAAAGCTACTGGTCACCTCTTACCTCTCCTACTTCACTTCTCACAGGAAACTTAAGCTTCTAATGGTAGGGCGAGGCCACAACCTGTAAACTGCTCAAAACAGGTCTTCCTAGAATAACATTGTAGGAAGAAGGCATATCCATTACAGTAAAGTTGATAAGCACTGTCTTTCTCCTGGGCTCTTCCCCCAGGGATAAAGGTAACTTAATATGGTCCATCAGTTGCACTTCATGCCCAAAAAACCCAAACAGAGAAGTTCCCACTGGCTGCAGATCAGTAATGGCAACTCTCATCTATTCCAAAGCTGCCCAATACAGAATATCTACTGAATTGTCGGGGTCTACAAAAACTCTTCCCACATCAAAATTGGCAATAAGAGCTCGAATGACCATAGCATCAGTATGAGGAGTTAGCACTCCCCCTAAATCATTTTCACTAAAACCTATTACAGGTCCTCTGGCCCTGCGGGCGATCCATTGCACATTCTTCCCTACTGTGTCTTTTCCGTGCCCTATTAGAATCCCCATTAGTGGAGCCCCCAGATATCATATTAATGGAACCCCTTTGATTAGTGGGTTCAACCCGACCGAGCACTATTTCCCTTATCTGTACCCGCTGCACCGGTCTATTCATAAGGGGTATGGGATTACCTCTTTCATAATTTCTTCTTCCAAACCCCTACTGATAAGGAGTCAGATTCATGACTAAATTTCAAATATGAGGGTGAGTTCCCATAATTCTCTGCAATTCCAAGTCCAACTGCTGACAATTTTGAGTATTTTACCCATATTCTTGATGAAGAGCACAGAAAGTAGGAGATGACAATCTCCTAGGCCCTCTTTCATCCCCAAAGGGTCTCCGCAACAACCTCTGCTCTATACAAATATTCATAGCCCTTTCCCTAGAGAACTGGGGCAGGGGAGCATACAAAGCTCTATCTCCTACAGGTTGCATAGGCCTTACCCATTCTATTCTTCCCTCTGGTCTTTCCACTATCCTGAAATCCTGTGAAGTTCATCGAGACTTCTGAGCATCTTCTAAATTAATGAACTTCTTAGCCCAGGATAGCAGATCTTCGAAGCTTATAGGAGGCTTATTAGCTAGGAATTTAAAGAAGTCCCCCTCTCTGAGCCCCTGGGTAAAAGCTCCCATCATCATACGTGGTTGTACTGCAGGAATCTCGTGAGCAGCTTGTGTAAATCTATGTACATATTGCCATGAACTTTCTCTCTTTCTTAAGATCAAAAGACTCAAAGGATGAGGCAAAATATTTCTTAATCTTTGGAAAAATGCCTTACAAATAGTGTGGAGAAATCCTTAAAAGATGCAATACTTTTTGGCTTCAAATCACTAAACCATTGCTCTGTCGGTCCTATCAAAGTAGTAAGGAATACTTGACATTTGACCTCATCAGTATAGCAATATAACAAAGCAACATTCTCAAATTTTCTTAAATGATCCTTAGGATCAGAAGGACCAGCATACTCAGATATCTGAGGAAGCCACAATCATCGGGGTAATTCATCATTTAAAATAATTTTGACAAAAGGAGTTTCCTCCACTATTTATAAAATAGTCCCTCTGATGAGACCCTCCTCGTATAATGTTACATCTCCCAAAGAAGCCACACATTTCTCCTTCCCTTTTCCTTTTTTACAAGCACCCGAACCTTTCTTTAACTGAGAAATCTTATCTCCCTGATGTTAGCGAAATATATAGGGTTTTAGGAGTATTCGCTCATATCTCACTACATTTTATGTTAGTTTCATGCATATGTTACTCTATTTTGCACGCATTTCCTATTTTCTGATTCGGAGGTCTGCTCTTTGTACTTTTGTGTTCAGGTTAGCATTTCGGGTGAAAAAGGTGCACTTTCGGAGCAAAAGAAGGACATTTTGCAGCTTGACGCAGAGTGGGACACAGCCAGGGTGTGTGGCTACACACGGTCGTGTCCAATGGGCGAGATCAGCCACCCCAAGGTCACAGCCGACCTAGCCGTGTGGAAGCACATGGTCGTGTGGTGACCACCAGATTTGCGTGACTAGGGCTTTTTTCGGATTTTGCAGCGGTCCAAGGTGGTGTCTATATAAGGATGGCTCCGCCCAAACCCTAGGGGGGAGGCACGACGGCTAGGACGGCACACAGAAGCCCTAAAAAGCTTCGGGAACTCGCAATGGGGAGGAGAAATGCCGTCGGAGGTCCACACTTTGCACTTCAATGCTGGAGAGAAGACCACAAAAGCATTGTAATCGTTTGTTCCTGCATTTTATCTCTGATATATTTGAACATGTACATGCTTTGTGATTCCTCCTTTATATACATGAAGTAGTTCTTTCGATTCTAGGATTAGGGAGTAGCTTGTGTGCACATTACATGTTGGTTCATGTTAGATTCTGTCTTTGAATTTAATTTGGTGATTGAAAGTTGTTTATACTATATCTATGCGTGTTTGGTTTTCTTCCTGCTGTGCTTAGGCGATATGAGGGGCGACAGCCCTCGTATCTAAGATTTAGGGGATTTTATACAAGGAACCTAGGGGTAAACCTGATCTTCTGTAACCGTGGGTAGAAGGATGCGATTGAACCAGAAACGATTCATCATAGAGATTGATTCGGCATCCTCGTACCATCTATCCCGTCCTTTTAGGCGGAGATAGCTCCCGGTAGATGCGGTGGCTCATTGGGAGAGTGTATGATGTCCCTTCCATAAAATCATAGCTAAACGTCTAGACAACACCAATTGACAACATTGTTATGCGACACACAAGCGAAATTGAAGTCCTAGAATCACCTTTGAAGACCTCGGCACACTCCCTTCTTCCTCCGTGTGACACCGTATAGAGTATAGTCCACCGACAGCCCTCACAAGTCGAAACCTCTTAGAGTTTTACTTCCGAACAATTTCAACCACTGAACATATCGATATTTGAATCCCAGTCCCCGTGGGATCGATAATCTTTTATTACTTGATGACATCCGTGCACTTGCGGGCGTTGAGCGCGAGAGCGCGCTTTGAGTCCTCGACGGCCTCCATTGCGAGATTTGAGGTCGCGATTGCATGCATCACTCCCTCTTCTTCAGATTCGCTATCAGAGATATCCTCTTTAACCTTCTTTGGGGTAGCCCTTTGTGACATCTGGTCCATCATCTCCGCCATGATCTGCATAAGATCTTCTTTATACAGAGATTCTCGTCGCCTTTTACTAGTAGCCCCCTGGGAAGTATTGGAAATAGATCTCTCTCCTTCTGTTGGCTCCTTCATTGTCCTTCTAGTATTGACCATCATGGCTTTTCATTCAGGTTCCCACAAGATGGTGCCAATTTGATGGTGCTTGCTTCTTTGGATCTCCAAGATCCCCCCTTTCCTTGCGAACCGCTGAATCTAACGCCAAGAAAGAGAACTAGGGAAGAAAGATCGACCAGAAGAGTTACTTGTGATCTTTGGGATGGAGCTGAATCTGCTGCACTAAGAACCGTTAAGGGTTAGCCGACTTCCCAGCACGGCCACTCCAACGATCAAGTCAGTATGAGTATGAGAAGAAAAGTAATGAATTGGAAAAGAAAAGGGATCTCAGGGATACCAAATGGAGAAGGAAACAACCATCCCTGATCCTGTCATCTCCTACCCCTTTTATAGGCGAAGTTCCCCGCCTTCTCTTAATGGTGAATGTACGTAAATGCCCCTTTGCCCAGCTGTCCTCCTAACCGCTTTTCCCACTCCTTATTCAAAAATATTTCTTGCCACGTGTTAACCTTAAACATAATATAAAGATACATGTGATTATATTAACCTAACCACCTTCAACCTTTCACCGTTATCTCGCACCCTTCTTCCCCTTATTTCTTACTGCCAATAGAGTCTCGCTCGGAAGATGTGCTAACTGCCTTGGTAACATTCAAGCTACTCTAGAACTACGCTAACTTCTCTGGAATTATCCTGCCCCAGAAGTGCTTATATTTCCCTAGAAACCCCGTACGGTTCTGGAATTAATTATTGACTCGAAACTACACAAATTGCCCTGGCATAACTCATACTATCCTGGACCAACAATACAACCATGGCACTATTCACACTGCCCTGGAAATACATATAGTACTCTGGAAATGCTTATACCATCCTAGAACTTCACTGGCCTTACTTAGACTGCCCTGGAATTGCTTATACTGCCTGGAACGGTACTGGCCTTACTTAGACTACCCTAGAATCGCTTATCTCGAACGCATCGACCTTACTTAGATCGCCTCGAATCGCTTATATCGCCTTGAATGATTGGCCTTACTTAGACCGCCCTGCATCATTTATACTGCCCTGGAATGGTACTGGCCTTACTTAGACTGCCTTGGAATCGCTTATACTGCCCTGAAACTATATTGGCCTTACTTACACTTCCCTGGAATCGCTTATATTGCCCTGGAACGGTACTGGCCTTACTTAGACTGCCCTAGAATCGCTTATACTATCCTGGAACTGTACTTTCCTTACTTAGACTGACCTAGCATCGCTTATACTACCCTGGAATGGTATTGGGCTTACTTAGACTGCTCTAGAATCGCTTATACTACCCTGGAATTATATTGGCCTTACTTAGACTGCCCTGGATTCACTTATACTGTCCTGGAACTATACTGGCCTTACTTAGACTACCCTGGCATCGCTTATACTGCTCTGGAATGGTACTGGCCTTACTTAGACTGCCCTGGAATCGCTTATACTGCCCTGAAACTATATTAGCCTTACTTACACTTCCCTGGAATTGCTTATCCCTTACTTAAGCCTTACTTAGGCGCCTAGAATTACTTATACTACCTTGGAACGATACTGACCTTTCTTAGACTGCTCTGGAATCTCCAATCCCATTAGGTATATAGGGATGCTTATAGGGTATGTCAGTATGGTGGATATTGTGGGGGATTAATGTGATAATGTTGGCACATTCATGGAAATTTGTAAAATTTCATTCGACTTCGCTCTTCAGTTTTTCTAAAGAGGGGGAACTTATGATGTGTATAGGAGGTCTTTTTTCAAGTTAAGAGGAAGAAATTTTTTGTAGACACTTGTAAAATTTCATTCGACTTTGCTCTTCAGTTTTTCTAAAGAGGGGGAACTTATGATGGGATCGGGGATTCCAAGATAGTCTAAGTAAGGCCAGTACCATTTCAGGGTAGTATAAGTGATTCCAAGGTAGTCTAAGTAAGGCCAGTACAGTTCCATGGCAGTATAAGCGATTCCAGGGTAGTCTAAGTAAGGCCAGTACAGTTCCAGAGTAGTATAAGTGATTCTAGGGCAATATAAGTAAGGCCAGTACCATTCGAGCGATAAGCGATGTCGGCGATCTAAGGAACTTGTACCATTCGGCGTATAAGTGATGCCGGCGATCTAATAAGGTCGATCGATTCTAGGGCGTATAAGCGATTCAGGAAGTCTAAGTAAGGCGATGCGATTCGAGCGTATAAGCGATGTCAGGGCAGTCTAAGTAAGACCAGTATAGTTCCAGGACAATATAAGCGATTCCAGGGCAGTCTAAGTAAGGTCAATACCGTTCCAGGACAGTATAAGTGATTCCAGGGTAGTCTAAGTAAGGCCAGTATAGTTTTAGGGCAGTATAAGCGATTCCAGGGCAGTCTAAGTAAGGCCAGTACCGTTCCAGGGCAATATAAGCTATGCAGGGAAGTCTAAGTAGTATAAGCGATTCCAAGATAGTTAAAGTAATGTCAGTACTGTTCCAGGGTAGTATAAACAATTCCAGGGCAGTCTAAGTAGGGTCAGTGAAGTTCCAGGGAGGTATAAGCATTTCCAGAGCACTATATTTATTTCCAGGGTAGTGTGAATATTGTCAGGGTTGTATTGTTGGTCCAGGACAGTATGAGCTGCCCTAGGGCAGTTTGTATAGTTTCGGGTCAATAATTAATTCCAGAATCGTACGGGGTTTCCAGGGCAATATAAGCGCTTCCGGGGCAGGATAATTCTAGAGCAGTTAGCGTAGGTCTAGAGTAGCTTGAATGATGCCAAGGCAGTTAGCACATCTTCTAAGCGGGACTCTGTTGGCAGTAAGAAATAAGGGGAAGAAGGGTGTGAGGTAATAGTGAAAGGTTGAGGGTGGTTAGGCTAATATAATCACATGTATCTTTATAATACATTTAGTAGTTACTTGAGGAAGAGGTGGAGATCCAGAAATATTCGATTTCAACTATTACATAAACCAAGCAGGTTAGGATGTAGTTCTTGACTAGGCATCTCTTACATTTCTCAGTCTCTTGAACTACACTTTAATTCAGTTATTTTCCTAAAAGAAACTCCTTCTCTATGACAACATGCCTTGAAATAAATACCTTTTTGCTCCCCAAGGGATAAAATTCACCCTTACTTGAGAGCCTTGTGTGTATAAGAAGATTATTAGAGTGCAATGTCATTATTCCCTAGTATCTATCGACATGATATAATGTCATAGAAATGATATTTCTAAGAATGCGTCTGGGGTTTCGAGGCAATATAGTCAAGAGTTGCGTTTAAAGTAGGATAATTCGGAATCGATTAAGCGTATGTTCTCCATAGAAAGACATGGGAGAAGCAGTATCTCATTTTGGAATTAAGATACTATAGAGATAGATCAAATATAGGTTGTTTAGTCTTTCATGAGGTCTATATACACTTAGACAAGTGCTAAAATGGTTTAGCGAACGAGCAGTTGAGGTATTGAGCCTTATATATACCGATGTATGTGGATCAATGTGAACTCATGTCATAGGAGGTTATAGTTACTTCGTTACCTTTATCGATGATTATTCACAATATGGGTATTTGTATCTGTTAAGATACAGATCTAAAATCTTTGAAAGGTTTAAAGATTTTAGAAAAGAAGTAGAGAAACAACTTGGGAATGGTATTAAAGTACATCGATCGGATCTAGGTGGTGAATACTTGAGCCAAGAGTTTCAAGATATCTAAGGGACAATGTCATCTTGTCCCAAAGGACTCCCACCTTACACGCCACAACATAATTGTGTGGCTGAAAGGCAAAACCGAACCTTGTTGGACATGGTTAGGTCAATGATGCAACATGCAAGTCATCCAAAAACCTTTTGGAGTTATGCACTCAAGACTTCTGTTTACTTATTAAATAGAGTTCCGACTAAGGCAATCTCTACTACTCCATATGAGATGTGGAATAGTAGAAAATCTCATTTTTCTTATTTGAAGATATGGAGTTGTCCTACTTATGTGAAGAGGACAGTATCAGACAAGTTGGAGGATAAGTTTGATAAGTGTTTATTTATTGGTTACCCTAAGGAAACGAGGGGTTACCAATTCTCTTATCCCTTGGGACAAAAGGTATTTATTTCAAGGCATGTTGTCATAGAGAAGGAGTTTCTCTTATAGGAAAACAGTGGGAATGAGATTGAATTAAGCGTAGTTCAAGAGACTCCGTAGACACAGAAGAGATGCCTAGTCAAGAACTACAGCTGATAACTCATTCGGATGAGGTAATAGTTGAAATTGATGATACACCACCTCCTCTTAAATCTAGTAGGACACGTAGGATTCCTGAGAGATATGGATTTATCATAAGTGAATCTAATGACGTGTTGCTCATAGAGGATGAAGAACCCACTAATTAGGAAGAGGCACTGAATAGTTTAGAGAGGGATAGGTCACTAACAACCATGAAATCAGAAATGGATTCGATGTATGAAAACCAAGTTTGGAACTTGGTGGACCCACCCGAAGGCATAACGCTTATAGGGTGCAAGTGGTTTTTCAAGAAGAAAATCAACATGGATGGTAATGTTATTACCTATAAAGCTAGATTAGTGGCAAAAGGCTATCGTCAAAGACAAGGTGTTGACTATGACGAAACCTTTTCACCAGTAGCTATGCTTAAATCCATTCGGATACTCCTAGCCATAGCATCTCATTTTGATTATGAGATATGACAAATGAATATGAAAATAACTTTTCTTAACAGAAATCTGTCTGAGGATGTATATATGATACAACCTGAGGGTTTCACATCCATTGACAAGAACAAAGTATGCAAGCTTCAACGATCCATTTATGGATTGAAGTAAGCATCCAGGAGTTAAAATATTCATCTTGATGAGGCAATCAAACAGTTTGATTTCTTACAAAATCTTGAGGAGCCTTGTGTGTATAAGAAGATTAGTGGGAGTGCAATTGTGTTCCTAGTATTGTATGTCGATGACATATTAATCATAGGAAATAATATTTCTATTTTGCAAATAGTCAAGGTCTGGTTATCCAAAATGTTCTCCATGAAAGACATGGGAGAAGCAATCTATATTTTGGAGATTAAGATCTATAGAGATAGATCAAATAGGTTGTTTGGTCTTTCGCAGTCTATATACATAAACAAGTGCTAAAATGGTTTAGCATGGAAGAATCCAAGAAAGATTTTATTCCCATAGGGCATGAGATTCACCTTTCGAAGTCTATGTGCCCGCGCACTAAAGACGAGAGGATTCACATGAGTCAGATCCCATATGCGTCAGCTATAGGATCGATCATGTATGTTATGTTATGTACGAGGCCTGATGTATTATATGCTTTGAGCATTGTGAGTAGATACCAATAGGATCCTGGTATGGACCATTGGGTGGCTATCAAGACAATCCTTAAGTACTTGAGAAGGACTAAGGATTTGTTCTTGGTATATGGAAGAGGTGATATGGTAGTGAGTGGGTATACTGACGCTAGCTTCCAAACAGATAAGAATGATTCCAAATCTCAGTCTGGATACATATTCATCTTGAATGGAGGTGTGGTGAGCTGGAAAAAGTTCCAAACAAGACACCATTGCTGATTCTACTACGGAGGCAGAGTACATTGCATCTTCTGAAGCAGCAAAGGTGGCGGTCTAGATCAAGAAGTTCATTACTGAACTTGGAGTGGTTCTGAGCATTGTTGAAGCATTACTAGTTTACTGCGACAACAATGGCGTCATTGCATAGGCGAAGGAACCATGGTCTCATCAGCGATCCAACCACATACTACGTCATTACTATCTGATCAGAGAGATCATAGGTAGAAGAGACGCACAAATAGAGAAAGTTCCCACCGATAGAAATCTAGCAGATCCCTTGACAAAGCCTCTTCCCCAAGAAAAGTTCTAGAGGCATATAGAGGCCTATGATATTAGACACCAAAGTGATTGGTTGTAGGCCAAGTGGGATTTTAATGTAATTGATGTTAGGAATCGTTGGAATGGCTAGAGGGGGGGTGAATAGCGAAGATGTAATTCGATCTCGTTTGTGTCTACAATTTCATTAGTGCGCAGCGGAAATAGAAATAATAAAAGTGATAACGAAATAGACAACAAGCTAACACAATGATATAACATGGTTCGGAACCGCACGGTTCCTACTCCACGGATCGAGCTCTAAAGAGCCCTAGTGATGCACACGCACTCACTAATGATAAATACTCCTTCTCGACACAAGTCGGAGGCGGAGAAACCCCTTACAATAGATCTTACAACAGTAAGAACGAAATACAAGCAATATACAATGTAAATATGAAATACAAGTAAAGAAAAGACTTTACAACACTTGTTTTGATTGCTTGAATGCTTGGTTGCT
Organism: Wurfbainia villosa; assembly: GCA_025175895.1. Classification (NCBI taxonomy): domain Eukaryota; kingdom Viridiplantae; phylum Streptophyta; class Magnoliopsida; order Zingiberales; family Zingiberaceae; genus Wurfbainia; species Wurfbainia villosa. Next base: position 179,630 of record JAKLTH010000201.1, on the reverse strand, counting down.
TGCTTGCACTTGGAGACCTGATTTGCACCAACAAATCGCCCCAATAACCCTCAAGAACCGGTTGCTTTTTCCTCCATCACGAGCTCCATATATAGCTTCAACCTGTGCTGGAAAAAGTCTATCAGTCGACTGATCGAGACCATCAGTCGACTGATGCCACTGTTGTCGTGAGACAACGGCTAGTTCCACGTTGGATAAGTCCAACGGAACTACCATCGATCGGCCCGATTGTGACCATCGATCGGGATGGAATCCTCACTCGACGATCAGTCTCGACTCCGATACGTGGCGAATTCTCGAGCACCGTCGATTGGTCGGACAATCGATCGATTTGCTCGAGCCATCGATCGGCCAACCTATGGCGATCGCTAGGCCATAACCCGCAATCAAACCCTAGTTGACTCGGTCCGGTCACGCGCCACATGACACCCACCTCAAACATGAGGTTTTAACTCAAGTATGGTTCCCCCATACTTGCTAGACCACCCTTAGCCTAGACCTAAGCCTTCTAGCCACCTCCATCAGCCTCACGCCTCTCGGATTCCTCCAAGTCATCCATGACTTGTTCATCCATCGCGCTAGCCTTCAGGTGCTTCCATCGGCTATGTCATGCTAACGGTGTCTACACCGCCAAGGCACATTGGACTTATGCCGCCAAGACTCCGCTTGGACTTTCTGCCAACCATTGGACTTATCTTTGCCAAGACTCCCGCTTGGACTTTACGCCGCCAATATCAAACCCTTGGACTTCTCAAATGCCAAGACTCAAGCTTGGACTTTCCCTTGCCAACCCATGTTGGACTTTCCATCCCAAGACCATGCTTGGACTTTCCTTGCCAACCCATGTTGGACTTTTCATGCCAAGACCATGCTTGGACTTTCCTTGCCAACCCATGTTGGACTTTTCATGCCAAGACCATGCTTGGACTTTCCTTGCCAACCCATGTTGGACTTTACATTGCCAAGACCCATGCTTAGACTTTCCCAACTGCCAAGTGTCCGACTTGGACTTTCCATGACAATTATATTGTCATATGTTTTTGTCGAAACATCAAAACACATCAAAACATCACTCGAGCCAAACTCGAGTCTTGGTGTCGTGACTGGGCGATTACCATCTCCCCTTTTGATGTTTGACAAAAACCAAACAAATAATTGAGTTAGAATACTAACTCAAATCCTTTACCAATTATCCCAAATGTTCTCCCCAAACATTCTCCCCTTTTGACTAACATCAAAAGGTTTTCTCTCAAGGAGGTCAATGTCTCATGTCCCAATGAGATCTTACAATCTCCCCCTTGGTTCAAAAATACCTAGGATGCCTACCATCTTCCTAGTGATGAGTCCCATATCACTCAAGAGAGGCAATCCTATTCACTCTCCCAATTTCCAAATTGGGTTTCTAAAAATCCATCAATTTCCCAAATTGATAACATTCTCCCCTTCAAGGAGAAAACACATCCATCATCCCAAGATGGATATCTCCCCCTAAAGGCTTGCTCCCCCTTGACCATTGCACCAACAATGTCCTTGGGAAGTCCCTAAGCCAATAGGAACTTTAAACCGTCAAAACTAAGGTTAGAAATTCAACATTGAACTTTCCACACCTTAGAATTGATACAAACCTAAACAACTCTCTAATCCATATCAATAGATTTTCACCCTTTATAATGCTTCCCAAAGCATATCCTAGGGTTAAGTGGTTAGGGATCATAATAGCTAAAATCGGGTTAAACAACTTTTGGTTACCCCGAAATCAGGCTATCAGTCGACTCTGTCGACTACGGATCGGTGATGTGTCCATCGATCGGTGCACGCGAACAGCGATCGAGTGATAAAGCGCTCGATCGAGTCAAAGCGCCATCGATCATTTGCTTGTAGCGATCGTGATAGCGAAAACGATTTTTTAAATCGAAATGAGTTTGAAAAATCATAACTAATTATCATTATAACAAAAATCACGAAATTAGATACGTATAATACTTATGACTAATACAATGGGTGAAAAATGTTTGAAAATTATTTTACCCATTAAATAGTGACATTGGTACAAAGTTCAAAAACATTGAAATTTTCAATGTTTTGGCCCTACTTTATATCAACTTCATCAATGGTGATTGCTATCAAAAGATAGACTTCACCAAGGTTTTTTAAAATGATTTTAAAATGTTTTCAAAACCTTATCTTGGACCATAATTTATTGGCTAAATATACATAGCTTGTATATTAGCTTTCCTTATGATTCTTGGTGATAATTAAAATAAGTTTATGTTCTTCTAGATGCACTTATGCACCTTGAACCTAACCAATTATCCTAGCATCTCACATGTATTTAGGGTGTATACATACACATACATGTCAATTAGATGTGAGATGTGGGTTTTGTTCTCCTAATCTAGGGTTTCATGCATTTTCCTAAAAACTCTACTTGATTCCCTTATAAATGGGACTCAAGTCATGCCATAGTCCTTAAATCAATTTTAATCAAAATATCTTAAATGCAGTGATTATGGCATTAGAGATGATATAGATAAACACATGCTCATAATCATGATGTCATGGCATAATATGAAATCTAAGAACACATGACATTTACATTAATCCTAAACAATGTCATGACATGGTATATGATAGCAATACAATTATATAAATATTCATTCATACACACAAGATTTTTTTTTTTTCAGAAGCAAAGATTTCATTTAACTTAAAATTTGTCTTTTACATTCAAAATGGAGATTGGCTATGCTCAATCTCACTACAAAAATGACAACCACAAAAAAATCTAATATCCTCTAATCGTCCGCAGGAGGTGACGGCGGAGGAGGAGCGACTCGAGTCGAGCCCGCATCATCTCTAGCATATCGAGCTGATGCTGCTCTATGCGGCCCTGGGACTCCTCCATCCTATCGAGCCCGTGTCGAAGGATGCACGACTGCCAGATCTCGGCGGACCTAGAGTCCACCGACTATTGATAATCCTGAAATCTGGACTCCAGCCGGCCACGACGAACTGATGGACCAGCCGCTGATGTGTCTGCCGGCATCTGGTCATCCTCATCAGTGGACTCTGCATCCTCGTGGTCCTCTGTCGCCTCTCTGGGTGGCGGAGGAGGCTGTCTGTGCGCCCTGGGTGGTGGTCGTGGCGCCAACTCCATCTGTCCAGCGCCCATCCGTAGCTTCGCTAATGAGAAGTTACGAACTGATATACAGTCGTACACCTCCGATAGCTGTCGCAGAGAGCCCCTATGGATGTTGACGCCTACGAGTCGAGCCATCTTTGTGATGATATGACAAAATGGCATATGCACTTTCCCTTATACAGGGGAAGTGAAATGCACAATGCAGTGGAAAATGTTCAATGCAAAGTTTATGTCTAACTGATGACGCATGACATATAGAAGAAAGAGATGAGGAGGCCGAATCTTGGCGGTTCCAGTGACATAGGCGAAAAACACCCAACAATGACCTTGTAAAGGACATTGTCAGTCTGAATAACTTCGGTGATAGGAAATAGATTACAGGCGGTGGGCGACAAAACTATGCTCATGCATGGACTCCATAAAGATGTGGGCAAAAGGCTCAGGTAGAGGAAAGTCCATGGTAGGGTAAAAGATAAAGGTGTCGTCTGAAGGCCTACACTCGAGAAACTCCTGCAGTATCGCAGGAGTGAACTCTAACTCGCGTTTTGCAACGCGAGTAGTGTATGTAGGGCCGTCATCCACCTTTTTAAGGTTTTGATAGAATTCCTTAATAAGGTCATCATTGATTGGATGTGTGCACAAGACGATTTTCATCAAATTGTAGTATGCAATTAGTTCCATGACGTCACTACAATGCCTATTGAAAAAATTCCTATCGATGTACCTAACCAACATAGGTTGGTACAACCGAGATTCACTCTCGGATGGATCATTCCTACAGGCTCTCCTATTATGAATGTAATGTGATGATATGCAATGCAATGGCAACAATACGCGATTAGATAAACCTACATTGTAATGGAAATGAAAATTAGGGCTCGGAAAGAAAAATCCTTACTTAGGCGCCATGTGTATGCCGGAAGGAAGACTCAAACGTTGCTGAGGATCGCCGGAAAAGTCGCCGGAAGGCTTCAGCCGCCGGAACCCTAAACGGAACAAGAGCAATAAACCCTAAATCGCGTGAACTAGGGCTCCAAGATAGGTCAAAAATGGAAGAGGAGAGACATGCTTATCAAACCTAGGACTTTGGAAGGTTGGCACGCCGGAAGAGCTGGTCGGAGAGGGAGACGGCGATCGAAGACCGAAGGAGGAAGAAAGCTTTCATCGCGTGAAACGCCGAACCCTAGCGGTTCGCGTTTTAAAAACATGATTCAGTCGACTGATGTGGAGCATCGATCGGCGATTATTACCGGTTTTCCGAGTCGGCCGATCGATCCGGCTCGCAATCGATCACCTTCGAACGCATACGTAGCGTGCTCACGATCGATCGATCGTGATGTTGCCCATCGATCGATTAATGTGCATCACTCATTGTTCTTGAGCACTCGTGATGATGGCCTTCGCCTCGGTGAAAGATCATCGATCGATCGATGGACCTCATCAGTCGACTGATGTTCGATCAGTCGAGTCATGGAGCTAGCACTCGACTGATGGCCGTATCGTATCACGCTACAGTGTTATCAGTCGACTGATAACTGTATCAGTCGACTGATGTCTGATTTCCAGTTCTGAAAATCTAAAAATCTCGATTTTATCATCTTAATTATTCCATTTTATCACGTTAGATCGTGTATTTCGAATGTATTGATGTTATACTTTTATTTATGTATTTGTTAATGTATTTTAATGTTTTATCTCATTTTTGCAAACATTAACATTCAATGATTTCCAAAACCTAACATCTCACCCTTTCTAAGTGTTGAAATACACAATCAAGGTAAAAGACTTGTTTTGTGAGATGTAATCTATCCTAGACATTCCTTCCATGCAAACATATGGTAAAACATATGAAGCATGGTGAATACACGACATCAAGTTGTGTGGCACTTGAGTATCACTCTAGATATTACCTTTACATCTTAACCACACATTTCTTGATACATGACCTTCCCAAGTGTGCCAATAATCAAAGGTACACACTATGACCTCTAAATCTAGATCGTGTCAATTTTATTGATTTTCATGTTTTCAAGATATATATTGACACAACCTAAAATTCTTTGAGATTAAGACTCAAGGATATTTCCAAAGTAACCATAACCTTGAAAGTAACCTTAAAGTGCCACCTTTATTGTGGTTGAGTTAACTACCCATCCAATCAAGGTTGGCACACCCTAAACCCATCTTAGCGTGAATCAATCACGCTCTTAGGAACCCAAAATCGATTTGAGCTCCTAGGGTTAATTAGATATTCCTTAGGGATAACCTCCCTAGATACCTTCCTAATGACCCTCCTAGGCTTATTAGCCTTGGTCATTTGGGTCTTACCTAGGTTGACTCTAGGGGTAACTCCCCTTGCAACCTTCTTAGTGGCTTCCCTAAGTTTCCTAGAAACCCTAGCCACTAGACACACACCATGGTCAACTCTAGGGATGATTTCCCTATTGACCTTGGTCTTCCTAGACCTAGTTAGTGTCCCATAGTCAAACGGAACACTATGGTAAGTCACCTTGGACTTAGGTTTGTGACCCAAACCATTCTTGCCCTTGGTTGACTTTTGACTCTTAGGTCCTAGAAGTTGATTTTGACTTCTTGACCTAAGAGTTTGACAATTTGACCCTTGAGATTGATTTTGTATTTTGTTTAGGGTCTTTTCCAATTTCTCAAGCCTTGACCTCAAGGCTTGGTTCTCTAATTCTAATTGCCCAATTTTAGAATTTTTATTTAACTCTTGGGCATTGGACTTTCTTGGCAAATGCCTAGTCCATTTTGGATTAAAACCTAGATGTTCTTGGATTTTCTTAATAGATTTCTTAGGTATTGTTTTTCTAAGGACATTAGTCCCAAATTTCTCCTTATTCTTAAGGTGAACATTCTTAGCTCCTAAACACATATGTTTGTTATTTCTAGCATGCTCTTTATGATACATACCACAATTGCTAAAATTAGTTCTAGCATGCTTTAAATTAGACGGAGCATTATTTAAATATACCTTAGGGTTTGCCTTAGTGGCTCCCCCTACTTGTGATGCTCCCCTTTGCCCCTTCTTCTTCTTCTTTGGGCATTGACTCCGGTAATGACCCGGTAGTCGGCATTTGAAGCAAATGACATGCTCCTTGCTCTTTTGTCTTGGAGAACCGGCGTCCGTTGACTTTTGTTGACTTTTAGGCGCCGGAGGAGTTTTCTTGATCCTCTTTGGACATTTGCTCTTGTAATGTCCATACTCCCTACACTCAAAGCACATAATATGATTTTTGTTTGAAAATAAAGTGTTTGAGTTACCTAGGGTGGTGGTAGGTGCCGGAGTTGAATTTTGAGCTTCCTCATCTTGATCGGATGTTGAGAGCTCTTCTTGAGGTTGCTCCGGTGTAGAGGATGGTCTCTCCTCCTCAATCCTAGAAGTAGATGCTTCTTCCACCTCTTCTACTTCTTCTTTCTCCGATTCGGAAGTTGACTCCATCTCAACTTCCGATTCCTCACTTTCACTTGAGGATGAACTCTCCTCATGGTATCTTGCCAATTTTCTCCATAGCTCCTTGGCATACATGTAATCCCCTAACTTGCACAAAACATCATTAGGGATTAAATCTTCCAAAAGTTTCGTTACCTTAACTTCGGTCTTGAGCTTTTGGCGTTGCTCTTGGGTCCACTTTTTCAATTTTAGGACATTCCCCTTCTTATCCCTAGGGGGTTCAAGACCTTCAATGAGGATGAACCAATCCTCTATGTTCATCATCAAGAATGTTTCCATTCTTGCTCTCCATGCCTGGAAAATCTTACGGATCATATGGAGGTGGAGTGTTGATTTCCATCCAAGCTTGTCTTGAATTCCATCTTCACCCTCTAGCCTTTCACCTTAGCTCCCGGTTGTTAATCCGTAGAAGAGCCCCGGGCTCTGATACCACTTGTTAGGAATCGTTGGAATGGCTAGAGGGGGGGTGAATAGCGAAGATGTAATTCGATCTCGTTTGTGTCTACAATTTCGTTAGTGCGCAGCGGAAATAGAAATAATAAAAGCGATAACGAAATAGACAACAAGCTAACACAATGATATAACGTGGTTCGGAACCGCACGGTTCCTACTCCACTGGATCGAGCTCTAAAGAGCCCTAGTGATGCACATCACTCACTAATGATAAACACTCCTTCTCGACAAGTCGGAGGCGGAGAAACCCCTTACAATAGATCTTACAACAATAAGAGAACGAAATACAAGCAATATACAATGTAAATATGAAATACAAAGAAAAGACTTTTACACTTGTTTTGATTGCTTGAATGCTTGGTTGCTTGCTTGCACTTGGAGACCTGATTTGCACCAACAAATCGCCTAATAACCCTCAAGAACCCGGTTGCTTTTTCCTCCATCACGAGCTCCATATATAGCTTCAACCTGTGCTGGAAAAGGTCGACCAGTCGACTGATCGGGACCATCAGTCGACTGATGTCACTGTTGTCGTGAGACAACGGCTAGTTCCACGTTGGATAAGTCCAACGGAACTACCATCAGTCGACTGATTGTGACCATCAGTCGACTGATGGAGTCCTCACTCGACCAGTCGAGTCTCGACTCCATTCTGTGGCCAAATTCTCAAGCACTAGTCGACTGATCAGACAATCAGTCGACTGCTCGAGCCATCAGTCGACTGCTAGGCCATAACCCGCAGTCAAACCCTAGTTGACTCGGTCCAGTCGACTGCCACATGGCACCAGTCGACTGGCACACCTCAAACATGAGGTTTTAACTCAAGTATGGTTCCCCCATACTTGCTAGACCACCCTTAGCCTAGACCTAAGCCTTCTAGCCACCTCCATCAGCCTCACGCCTCTCGGATTCCTCCAAGTCATCCATGACTTGTTCATCCATCGCGCTAGCCTTCAGGTGCTTCCATCGGCTATGTCATGCTAACGGTGTCTACACCGCCAAGGCACATTGGACTTATGCCGCCAAGACTCCGCTTGGACTTTACGCCGCCAACCATTGGACTTATGCTGCCAAGACTCCCGCTTGGACTTTACGCCGCCAATATCAAACCCTTGGACTTCTCAAATGCCAAGACTCAAGCTTGGACTTTCCCTTGCCAACCCATGTTGGACTTTCCATGCCAAGACCATGCTTGGACTTTCCTTGCCAACCCATGTTGGACTTTTCATGCCAAGACCATGCTTGGACTTTCCTTGCCAACCCATGTTGGACTTTTCATGCCAAGACCATGCTTGGACTTTCCCAAATGCCAAGTGTCCGACTTGGACTTTCCATGACAATTATATTATCATATGTTTTTGTCGAAACATCAAAACACATCAAAACATCACTCGAGCCAAACTCGAGTCCTGGTCAATCGTGACCTGGGCCGATTGCACCAACAATTGAGAGGTATCCTAAGGCAATCGCCTTAGAAGTTATTAATAAAATTCACTATTTGATTATACATTATCTATATATTTGATTGGATCTTAAACTCATGTATTGAAGTCCACAATACGATGCATGTTATGAAAAAAATTGTGATTGGATCACAATTAGTGGGTATCTTATCATGTGTAATCATGTAAGTATTGAAACTATCCCTAGTCGATGAATTGATGAGATTGGACATCATCGATTTTGTGAGACTAGCATATGTTATGCTTTTTGATTTATCCAAGCATTCGGTACTCACTGAATGGAAGCATAGGGATGATGAAAGTGAACATGTGGATGCTAGTTATGGTAACTAGTTCATTGGAGTGACCTACTATGAGACTTCGTATGGTTCTATATGTTGTTGAAGATCTCATTGCAGCTCGAGTGCGAGCTTCCTTAGACTTGAGATATTCAAGTCATCTTGGTCATGGCGCCATATACTTTGACTTCTTCGTAGCCATCTCTATAGGAGGTGTAACTCTAGGATGATGTATACCCTAGGCATCTTATCAAGATTGTTACTCAGAAGTCTCTGATCAGAGCAAACATGTTAAGAAGATGGTCTTCTTAGTAACATGTAAGAATAACTTGAATCCACAGGACAAGGAAACTAACTTGGGTTAGGTGTGATGTAGTCATCCTAGTGGGGATGAACACATAAACCATGTCCTGAACCAAGTGGGTATAAGATGAGTGAAAGGAATAAGGCACGAACAACTATAGCTGTTGAAGAATTTAGAAATTTTCTGGAGTTGATTTAGACTTTTTGGTCAATTGGAGGTCATTATGTACTGCTAGGTTTCACTCATGATCTATTCATAATTAAGGGGTTAATTATGAATGGCCAACATAGCTGGAAACCTATTGGGTCACATGCAATATGGATGATCTGTTGGGTTTCTAGGGCACTGATGTGGGTGTGTGTTCGAACATGTTTCGTAAACATGCACAGCGGAAGAAAATAAAAATGGTAATAAACTATTTTATTACAATACACACACCACACGCATGTAGGATACAACAGTGTAGACATAATCATAATTTTAAATTTTGCAATAAAGGAAATTACTCTAGGTATACCTGATGAATTATGTGAAGCGGAAATGACATCAATCTTAGCGACCCTCGCAAGTTTCGCCTCTATCCGTATCCACGCCGAGTATTGTCAGGATAGCTTCAACAAGCTATGAGCTCTGTCTTCACACGAGATACTAGTCTCGTGTCGAAGACGTTGTGATCCGAGAGACGATGACAATTTGAATCATATTTGAATTTAAATGAGTTTCATAAACTCGTTTCTCAAAAGCGGTTTTCGTCAACCAATTAATGAAACTTTGATCCTCCACCAATGAGGATAGTCGGAGATCCAATCCCCGGCAAGGAGGTCGTTGCTAGAGTTCCAAACGCCGGCCAAATGACACTCTCGTCACAATGGACACAAGCTGTCCAAGAGGGCACTTGGTGGAGGAGATGACCGGCCAAACAAGTGGTCAACGGTAGCCTTATGGTCGGCAGCGTGACTTCTCGCCGGTGGATGGCCGGCGACTGGTGGTTGGCCGACAGCCGAAGGCTGGCTGGTGGCTAGGCTTGGGCGTCGGTAACACCAAGGGGTGGCGCACAAGCAAGGAGAGGAGAAGAGGGTGGCTAGGGTTTCTCTAATCCTAAGTCGTCCACGAAATATCTCTCAACCCTGTTATTTATAGAGAACGTGTCTCTTAACTATTAAGAGACCTTTTCTCAAGGGTTATTAGTTCACAACTAAAACCCATTAACCCGCTCCATTAATTTAATTTAAAATAAACCAAACCGAGTTGGTCTATTTTAAGTTAAAATATACTACTTGATTCAGGACATGGTCTATTGTGTCAATCCCCACTAGGCTGACTATGTCACAACTAGTCCAAGTATTACTTCCTCGTCCTATGAATTCTAGTTAATGCACATGTATCCAAGAGTATCATACTCTAAACATGTAATACTTTGGCCAAGAGACTATAGTAACAATCCAAGGAGAGGTCATAGGGTATACATCTCCTCGCAAGGAGTGGTGAATCCTCTGTAGGCTATTCAAACACCTTCGGTCACTTCAATTTATACCCAATCATCTCGAGTCCACATCTCCTCAGAGATGCTTGCTTAAAATGTCAAAGCATAAGTCTACATGGCCAAGATGACTCGAATACCGCAAGTTGAAGGAACACCGCACTTAAGTTACAGTAAGGACTTCATTGACATATCTGTATATGCTGAGAACCATATGAAGTCTTACAGCTAGTCACTCCAATTAACTAGTTATCATAACTAGCATCCATGGTTAACTCCGGACATCCCAATGTCTCTAGCTAGTGAGAAATAGTTGCTTGGATAAACCAAAGAGTATAACTCGTGCTAGTCTCAACAGAATTGATGGTGTTCGAATGCATCAATTCATCGACTAGGGATAATTCCAATACATCACAATTACACATGTAGAGATACTCACTAGTTGTGATCCAATCACAAATTCTCTCATGCTATGAATCGTATTGTGGATATTCAGTAAATGAGTTTAAGATCCAATCAAATACATGAAAATATGTATACTCAAATAGTGAATCTTCATTTATCAAATAAATGGTACAACCATAAGGTGATTGTCTTAGGACACCTCTCATATATAACTAACAAACTCTCACTTGGCCTAATGTTAATCGCCATGGTATCCAATACCATAAGCTCTAACATGACCCTCAAACTTACTTTGAGGTAAGGACTTAGTTAAAGGGTCTGCTAAGTTCCTTTCAGTGGGAATCTTCTCAAATTGTATTTCTTTTCTACTGATGATCTCTTTGATCAGATGATAGCGTCGAAGCACATGTTTCGATCATTGATAAGACCACACTAAGTTCAGAGATGAACTTCTTGATCTAAACCGCTTCCTTTGCTACTTTCGAAGCTGCAATGTATTCTGTCTCAGTGGCAGAATCTGCTATAGTGTCTTGCTTGGAACTTTTTCAACTTATTGCGCCTCCATTCAAGGTGAATATGTACCCAGACTGAGACCTAGAATCATCCTTGTCTATTTGGAAGCTGACATCTGTATACCCGCGTATTACCATATCACCTTCTCCATATATTAGAAACATATCCTTAGTTCTTCTCAAATACTTAAGGATTGTCTTAACAGTCACCCAATGATCCATTCCTGGATTAGACTAGTATTTGCTCGTGACACTCAGAGCATACGATACATCGGGCCTCGTATATAACATAATATGCATGATAGATCCTATTGTGGATATATAGGGGATCCTACTCATGCAAATCCTCTTGTCTTTTGTGTACGGACACATAAACTTCGAAAGGTGTATCCCAAGCCTGATGGGAAGGAAACCTTTCTTGGATTCCGACATACTAAACCTATTTAGCACTCAGTTTATATATGTAGACTGCGAAAGACTAACCAATCGTTTCGATCTATCTCTATAGATCTTAATCCCGAGATGTAGGTCGCTTCTCCGAGGTCTTTCATGAAGAATGTTTTGGATAACCAAATTTTGACCAACTGTAAGATAGATATATTGTTTCTTATGAGTAATATATCATCGACATACAACACTAGTAAACGACTGCACTCCCACTAACCTTCTTGTACACACAGGGTTCATCCGGATTTTGTGAGAAATCAAACCTTTTGATTGTCTTATCAAAATGGATATTCTAGCTCTTGGATGTTTGCTTCAGTCCATATATGGATCATCGAAGTTTGTATACCTTGGTTTTATCAACCGATGTGAAACCCTCGGGTTGTATCATATACACGTCCTCGAGTAGGTTTCCATTAAGGAATGTCATTTTCACATTCATCTGCCATATCTCATAGTCATAATGAGTCGTTATGGTCGGGAGCATCCGAATGGATTTAAGCATAGCTACTGGTGAATAGGTCTCGTCATAATCAACACCTTGCTTTTGACGATAGCCTTTTGTCACTAATCTAGCCTTGACATTACCATCCATGTTGATTTTATTTTTGAAAACTCACTTGCACCCTATAGGATTAATGCCTTCAGGTGGGTCCACCAAGTTCCAAACTTGATTTTCATAAATAAAATCCATTTCTGACTTCATGGCTTCAAGTCATTTGTCCCTTTCTAAACTTTTCAGAACTTCTTCATAACTGGTAGGCTCCTCATCATCAATGAGTAACACGTCATTCGATTCACTTATGAGAAATCCATATCTCTCAAGAATGTTGCGTATTTTACTAGATCTACAAAGATGTGGTGTTACAATAGGTTCAGCCGATGGCTCATCATTATGAGTTATCAGTTGAGGTGCTTGATCAGGTATCTCATCAATGTCTATTGGAGTCTCTTGAACCTCCTCAAGTTCAATGACACTCCCACTGTTTTTTTGCAAGAAAAACTCTTTCTTTAGAAACACAGCATGCCTTGAAACAAACATCTTTTGTTTCACGGGATGATAGAATTGGTAACCCCTCGTTTCCTTAGGGTATCCAATAAATAGATATTTATCAGACTTAGCATCCAATTTGTCTTATACAATCTGCTTCACATAAGCAGGACAATCTCATATCTTCAAATAAGACAAATGAGGTTTCTTACTATTCTATATCTCATATGGAGTAGTAGAGACTACCTTAGTCAGGACTCTTTTTAGCAAGTAAACAGCTATCTGAAGTGCATATCCCCAAAAGGACTTGGGAAGAGTCGCATGATTAATCATCGACCTAACCATGTCCAACAAGGTTTGGTTTCGCCTCTCAGATACGCCATTATGCTGTGGTGTATATGGTGGAGTCCATTGAGACAATATACCATTGTCACTTAGATAATCCAAAAACTCTTGACTCAAGTATTCACCACCTTGATCAAATCGAAGTATTTTAATACTTTTGCCAAGTTATTTTTCTACTTCATTTCTAAATTATTTGAACTTTTCAAAGGTTTCAGACTTGTATTTCATCAATAACACAAACTCAAATCATGAGTGATCATCGATAAAGGTAATGAAGTAGCTATAGCCTTCTAGAGCATGAGTTGACATAGGTCCACATACGTCAATATGTATTAGACCAAGCAACTCTCCCACCGGTTCACCTTTTTCAGTAAAAGGTAACTTAGTCATCTTGCCTTTTAAGCATGATTCACATGTATCAAATGAATCAAATTCAAACGATTCTGGAATTCCACATCGGTGTAATTCAGACATGCGTTTCTTGCTTACATGGCTAAGACGACAATGCCACATGTAGGAGGCTAATTGATTATCTTTTTGAGCACGCTTATTGCTCCCTTCGATATTGAAAATGTCACTGGATATGTCTAACGTATATATACCATTGCATAAAGTTCCAGTCCCATAAAGTACACCATTCAAAGTTATGTAACAACAATTGTTACTAAATGTCAAATGATAACCATTTCTATTTAAGCAGGAAATAGAAACAATGTTCTTTATTAATGAAGGAACATAATAGCAATTGTTTAGTTCTAAGATAAGTCCTATAGGGAGCTTAAACAAATATGTTCCGATGGCAACTGTAGCAACCTTTGCTCCATTGCCAACTCGCAAATTTGATTCTCCCTTGACGAGTCTTCTTTTATTCCTTAGCCCCTGTATGTCATTACATATATGTGAGTCACACCCAGTATCCAATATCCAAGTGTATATTAAAATAGAATGACAATCTGTTGGAGGATCATGGCCTAGCTAGAAGGGGGGTTGAATAGCCCTCGATGTCGTAGATGGAATTTGATCACTTAATTGTTCTACAAAAGTGATTAGCGCAGCGGAAATAGAAGCTAAACAAAAATAATTAAGACAAAGCAAGAAGTAAAGAATGCAAATGCTAACGCCAAGATGTAACGTGGTTCACGACCCTTGCCGCTAATCCACGGATGATTCGTATGGCGAATCACTCCCTCAACAATCCACTAGTCTCTCCTTTAGCCCAAGCTAGGTGGAGGTAATCTCTTTACAAGAATCTCTCCCTTCTCACAAATAATATGAATGAAAATAGAGAATAAAGGAGTAAAAACACTTGGAAGACGTGGGAGCACTTAGAGCATGAATAGGAGTGGAAGCATTAGCCTCCCAAAAGCCCCCAACCATTTTTTTTATAGAGAAGAAGGGTTTCTTCCTGTTGATACAGCGACATCATCGTCAGATGTCACTACCAATAATCGCTTAACGGCCAACTTCCAACGGCTTCTGACTTGTCGTCGTCACCGTCCAACGGTAACCCTAGCAATCGACTGATGTTCTCATCAGTCGACTCTCGCATGAGCAAATGATCGGGATACATAGGAGGTTTTGTGCCCACGACCACGTTAGCAGTCGATTGCCATTCTCGCAAAGGATCGTTCCCATGGCGCCGGATCACGGGCGAAAACCCACCGTAACACCGGTCAGTGCTATCAACTCGAGAGCAACATCGCTATCTATAGTAGTCGACTGGTGTCGGATAAAACCTCAAAAAAATACTTATTTGAGCATCCGACGGTCGGGTAAATCACAAACCTCCTGTTTGAGCATCCAACACTTCCATTCGTCGGGTAGAAACCTCAAACTCATGTTTGAGCATCCGACTTATCCAAACGTCGGGTAAAAGCTCAAACACAAGTTTGAGCATCCGACTTGTTGGGTAAAACCTCAAACCTAAGTTTGAGCGTCCGACACTTGACTTAGCCATTCGGCCAAGTTCACCTATAAGCTACCCATCCCGGGTTACAATCGCTCACTCTCATCTCCCATGAAGTCCCTCGCCTCAAAGCTCTCTTCGTCCAACCATGTCCCTCGGATGCACCAAGTGCACGGCTTCCGCAATGTCATCCTTCACATCTCTCCCTAAAGTCTACTTCCTTTGGCTTCACTCCATACGCTCCTCGTCCGACAGTCCATCGGATACACCAAGCGCACGGCTTCCGCAATGTCATCCTTTACTGACTCAAGGACCCAAGCCATGAGATGGTGAACTCACAAATGCTTTCATCAAGCTAAACCGTGTGTGATTTACTAAGTCCTGCACAACTCAAACACACACATCAAATCACATAACAACCTAATTTAAACCTTTTTCCACATACATCAAAACCAAACCATAC
This sequence comes from Wurfbainia villosa, assembly GCA_025175895.1. Classification (NCBI taxonomy): domain Eukaryota; kingdom Viridiplantae; phylum Streptophyta; class Magnoliopsida; order Zingiberales; family Zingiberaceae; genus Wurfbainia; species Wurfbainia villosa. The sequence continues at coordinate 163,972 of JAKLTH010000201.1, read as the reverse complement.
TTGGGTTGATTGCCCTAGCAATCTCCCCCTTTTTGATGTGTGACAATCCATTTATGTTAGGTAAAACATTAATCAAATACATAAAGAAGAAAAGCATGTAAAACAAATATGAGTATCAAAACACTCCCCCTTAATACATGCAACTCCCCCTTAACATATGATAATTCCCCTCCTAGCATGATTAACTTAAACACTCACATTTCTCCCCCTTTGATACCATCAAAAATATTTATCATATGTTATACAACATGGCATCAAAGTCTAAAAGAAGAAAAATACCAAAATCACTGAAAACCCTGTAAAGCGGGTTGTTGTTCTAGCGTTCCATCATCATTGTGTCAAAATGTCACGACCGTACATGAAAATCAACCTTTTCTGATTTCCGAACCCAAGTTCAAAAATGCACTAAAAATTCCAAAAAATTCAAAAAAATCATGAAATTTAGGGAACACATTTCTTATGAGTCCCTTTATTAATGAAAAATGATTTTTCAAGAAAATTCATTCTATTTTCGAAAATTAGGCAAAAACTCAAAAGTTATAAAATGTCTCGATTTTGTATCAACTTTAAGACCTACTTTTTCCTTGAGTTGTTTTAAAACATCAATTCACTGTTTGAAAAACATAAAATGGTTTTAAATCATTTAAAATATCCAACCATGATCTTTGGGCAATATGTCCATGAATTAAACATATGTTTTCCCCATAGTTGGTCTATGATTGCTCTATTATGATACACTTAATAACCCAATAAAATGTCATAAGCATTAGTGAGTCATTTGTATCAACCTAACATCTCACTCATTGCTATGTTTTCAATAAAGTTATCCTTGTGGTGAATTGTGAGATGTAACTAAAGGTAATTATACTTAATCATCAATTTCATGCAATTTCTACCAAGGTTAAGTATTATCATAAAGCAAGTATATCATCCATCATGATCATAACATAAGTATTATCATTCAAATCATAAGTCACATATTATCATGATAATAAAGACAAGTATCACAAATCATGATTCATATCATTATCACCCAAAATGCTCATGATAAATTAAATATTACCCAACTTCAACATAAGTCAACCATTTAGCATGATATAAAATAAGTCCAACTATAGTTGACTATCCTAAGTTTCTCTAACCCTTGAAGATTGACTTGGGAACCCAATATATATTCTTTCCAATAAGATTCACCAAGTACTCCTTTGGGATCCATTTCCTAGCCACCATTGTGGTTTTAGATTGTCCTCTAGCAATTAAACAATGGTAGGCTTTCTCATTCTTTGATCCCTTATAACCTAAGCGCTTTTTTATTGAAGCTTGCTCTTTGGCTTCCAATAATCATATTTAAAGTGTTAGATCCAATGGTAAATTTTTCAAGGGCCTTAGTAACGAAATCTACCTTTTCCCTTAAAGCCTTATTCTCTTTTAAACCTGCATCATTAACACTAGAAGAAGAGTCATTTACATGTGAACTGAAGGGTTTTGCTTATCGAGTCCGTGAGGGAAAACTTCGCTTCCCACTTCACCTCGTTTGCTTGATCATGGTGATCCCTTCTATGTCCCGGGATTAAAAAATTTAATCCTAGACAAAAGGGATTGCCAAAACAACCAAGTCATTGTCGTGCTATTCGTTTAGAGAGGTCACTTGAACAAACTCGTTGTTCAAGCGATCATCCTCTATTCTACGAGTAGCCGCGGAATAGACGATGTACGGATCGCCGGCTTTTGTATTTATGATCGGGATCCAAGTATTATTTAGCCACAAACAGAATATTACATGCTCATAATTGAAAAACAAAAACAAACATGTTACAAAAGAGAATTAAGAATAGGTATACCTCTCAATCTTCTAATGTATGACCTTCCTCCTTTCGGACATCGTGTGGGCGACGATCTACCAAAAGTCGAAGCTTCTAGATCGCAAATCTTTCTTCCTTACTCTTCCAAAGCAAGAGGAAGAATAGAAACAAGGTTCTTCTCCTTCCTATAGCCAACCAACAAGCAACCAAGGGAAACCTTGCCGCCGGCCAACAAGGAGAAGGGGATAATGATGGAAACCGGCCAAGACACTAAGGAAAACCCCTAAGTCTTGTTTCCACCACTCAAGGAGAAGAGAAGAGAGTCTTTTGGCCATTGGCCAAGGGCTGGAAAAGGGCAGGAAAGGGTGCTGGACGCCGGCCAATGGAGGAGGAAAAAGAAAGGAAAAACTTCCTTATTTGGTGCCGCCCAAGCCACCAAAACCCTAAGCCCCCAAACCCTAATCCTATCTCAATTAGGACTCCTTGAGTTGCCGCCCACCCCTTGCCCTCCTTTTATAGAGTTAGGGAAAATCCATGATTTAATCTCCTCCATTCGTTCTAGGGATTTAATCTCAACCGTCGGATCTAGAGATTTAATCTCAATCGTCGGATCTAGAGATTTAATCTCTACCATTGGATCTAGAGTTTTGTTTCTATCCATTGGATCTAAACTTCATGAGGTGTTAATAGGCTACATTAGGGACCATGAGGAGGAGTTGGATCTTGGCCACCCATGGATCAAGCCCACATAAAGTTCGATCCATTAATGATAATCCAATCCACTAAAGGATTATCATTGATCTACCTCACCAACCCCCATAAGATAATATGGGCTCCATATATTATTTGTACATTTTCTCTCCGTGTTTGAGATCTCGAATATCCATCGATTAATTAATTTACTGACCATTAATTAATCAACATCTAACTCCATGAGTAGTACCACTCAACCTTTTCATCATGTCGGACCAAGTCCACCTGCAGGGTTTACATGATGAACCTTATGAGCTCCTCAAGGGGACATCATCATCCTAATATATAGGACACGATTTCCTCCTATAATCAACGACACACCATATAAATAATATCATCTCCCAACTTACCAAGCCTATCGATTTAATCTATAAATCTTGCCCATTGGTAAATCAAAGAGATGAATACTAAGTATATGTGCCCATTATTATATCGGGATTAAGAGCATGTACTAAATAATATCTGAGGTCCGATTCGATTATGTAGTCAGCAATAAATCGAATCACCTCTAAGTCGATCCTGCTCAATACACACAAAGTGCACTAGTGTGATTCTATGGTCAAGACAAACCAATACCAAATCACACTACAACCATTCCGATGGTTTGTCCAAAGCCATCTCGTTTGTGAGTCTTTACTTATACTTTACAAGGAGCCGATAACATGATCTCCCATGTGACACCACACACCATGTTATCTACAATGTAATGTATTAGACAATATTGCATAACTATAAAAATGCAAACAATGATCATGTGATTCTTATTTCAAAATAAATATGTTCATACAAAAGGTAGACTTTTCAGTATACATCCCTACAATCTCCCACTTATACTAAAAGACTATGCTGTCCTCAAACTGCCATACATCTGATCCCCATTCCCTCCACATGCCTATCAAAAGCTCTCACCGGAAGGGCCTTAGTGAAAGGATCTGCCAGGTTATCCTCTGATGCAATCTTGGCCACAGCAACTTCTCCTCTCTTTACGATTTCTCGTATCAGGTGGTACTTTACAAGGGCTCGTGGTTCCTTCGAGTTTGCAACTGCACCACTATTATCACAATAAATTGTGATAGTTCTGGGCAAACCAAGAATCACATCCAAGTCCATCAGGAAGTTCCTGAGTCACATAGCTTCTTTGGCCGCCTCAGAGGCTGCCACATACTCAGCTTCCATGGTGGAGTTCGCCATGCATTTCTGCTTGACACTCCTCCATACAATGACTCCACCTCCCAAAGTAAACACAAAACCTGAGGTAGACTTACTGTTATCCCTATCAGATTGGAAGTCAGAATCCGTGTAACCCACAGGGAGTAATTGGTCTGTCCGGTAAACCAGCATATAATCCCTAGTCCTTCTCAGGTACTTCAATATATGCTTTACCACAGTCCAATGTCCCTGCCTTGGATTACTCTGATATCTGTTGACCATGCCCACGGTAAAGCAGATATCTAGTCTCGTACATAGCATCGCATACATGAGGCTTCCTACTGCCGAAGCATAAGGAACCGCCTTCATCTCCTCTATCTCCTCAGATGATCTAGGACACATCTCCTTAGATAAAGGAACTCCATGCCTGAAAGGTAGAAAACCCTTCATGGAGTTCTGCATGCTAAAACGATCCATAATCGTGTCTATGTATGAAGCTTGGGATAAGCACAACATCCTTTTCCTACGATCCCTTATAACCTTGATCCCAAGGATGTGTCCCACTTCTCCCAAGTCCTTCATATCAAATTGTTTGGACAACCATACCCTTACGTCCGATAACACCTTGATATTGTTGCCAATCAACAAAATGTCATCTACGTATAGTACAAGAAATACCACTATGTTTCCGTCACATCTCTTGTATACACAAGACTCATCCGGACTTTGAATAAATCCATAAGACTGGATTACCTCATCAAAGCGGATGTTCCAAGACCTCGAAGCTTGCTTCAATCCATAAATGGACTGATTAAGCTTACATACAAGATGCTCTTTGCCTTTAGCAATGAATTCCTCTGGTTGCTTCATATAGATGTTTTCTTCAAGACTTCCATTAAGGAAAGTTGTCTTGACATCCATCTGCCACACCTCATAATCCATATGAGCTACTATGCATAAGAGAATTCGGATAGACTTAAGCATGGCTACCGGCGAAAAGGTCTCCTCATAATCGATACCCTCTTTCTGAGTATACCCCTTCGTAACAAGCCTTTCTTTGAAGGTCTCAACCTTCCCATCTATTCCTCTCTTTCTCTTGTAGATCCACTTGCATCCAATGGTTTTTACACCATCGGGTGGCTCTACTAGCTCCCAGACCTGATTTGAATCCATAGATTCAATCTCAGCATTCATTGCACTTTGCCAAGATGCTGCATCTTTATCTTGGATTGCCTCGTTATATGTCTAGGGATCAGGTTCATGTTCGCCAGGGACCAAATCAGAAGATTCTCCCAAGAACATGAATCTATCAGGTTGTCTCAAAACCCTCCCACTACGATGAGGTATCACCTGTGTATCCTCTGTTACACATGGTGCAGTGACATGTGGTATATCCTCTTGTACCGGTGGTACTAAAGAAGTGACTTCCCCTTTTAATTCCTCCAGAACAATTTTACTCTTGGGCTTGTGGTTCATCACATAGTCTTCCTCTAGAAATCTGGTGTTCGTGCTAACGATCACCCTCTGATATCTAGGACTATAAAACAAACCACCCTTCGTTCCTTTAGGATAGCCAACAAATAAGCGTACTTCTGTACGAGGTTCCAACTTACGACAAGATCTCGCCTTGGCACATGTCTTTGGACTCCCCATATCAATATGTCTTAGACTAGGCTTTCACCCATCCACAATCAGGAGTAGAAGACACTGATTTAGATGGAACCAAGTTCAGAATGTACACCGTCGTATCTAGAGCATATCCCCAGAACGAATCTGGCAAGTCAGAATAACTCATCATCGATCTAACCATCTCGATAAGAGTCCTATTCCTTCTCTCTGCTACACCATTCTGCTGGAGTGTGCCAGGTGCAGTCAATTGGGATTGAATCCCAGCCTCTGATAGGTAATCCCTAAACTCTCCCAAGAGGTACTCACCACCACGATCAGATCGTAGTGTCTTGATACTTTTACCTTGACGTTTCTCCACATCAGCCTTGAATTCTTTGAACTTGTCAAAGCATTCAGACTTGCGGCGCATCAGGTAAATGTATCCATATCTTGAGTAATCGTCTATAAAAGAGATGAAATACTCAAAACCACCTCTAGCCTGGATAGACATAGGACCACACAAATCAGAATGAAATAATTCTAACACATCTTTGGCTCTATACCCCTTGGCCTTAGAAGGCCTCTTGGTCATCTTACCCTCCAAGCAAGATTCGCAGGTTGGGAGATCCTCCACCACTAATGAAGCCAAAGGTCCATCAGCTATCAACCTTTGAATTCTGCTTAGGTTAATATGACCAAGCCTAAGATGTCAAAGATATGTTTGGTTCATCTTTGAAGGTTCTTTTCTCTTATTGGAATTAGAAGATGAGTTATTAATTTCAATATGCATCGTGGGAGCTTTTGGTTCAAGTGCGTACAAATTTCCTATCAATGCACCCGAACATATAATGTCCCTATTCCTTCTTATAACAACTCTGTCATTAAAAGAAATAGAATATCCATCCATAAATAATTTAGAAACCGAAATTAAATTCTTTCTAAATAAGGGTACATAAAGGCAATTCTTAAGAACCAAAAGTTTATTTTTCTCAAAAGATAAATGAACATCTCCCACTGCAACAGCCGCCACCTTCGTGGCATCACCCAAGTACACGGTAATCTCCCCCTCAGCCAGTCGTCTGGTTTCCTGGAACCCCTGTAAAGTATTGCAGACATGATCAGTGGCTCCCGTATCTACACACCAGGTGCCGGTAGATAACACCGCTAAACATGTTTCAACGACTAGACCAAAAGATATACCTTTGTTCTTGTGGTTGAGGTAGTCCTTCTTCCAGTGTTTAGTCTGCTTACAAGTGAAGCACTTGTCTTTCGGCTTCTTCACTCCTCCCCGAGTACCTCCCACCCCTTTGCCCCAGTTTTTTTCTTCTTCTTCTTGCCTTTCGGCTTAGAAGTAGAAACCTTTTGGGTCACCACGGCATGCACCTGAGCACTCTGACGAAATAGTCTCTCTGTCGCCTGGAGTTATGTCAGAAGTTCCGCCATGAATACCACCTCTTGTTCATGTTGTAGTTCAGGCGAAACTACTCAAAACTCCTAGGTAGAGACTGGAGTATGATGTCGACCTGGGTTTCCCCATCGATCTCAGCTCCTAGGACCTCCAACTCATTCAAATGAGCCATCATCTTGAGAACATGATCCCTCACAGGTGTTCCCTCGATCATGGAGGTCGTCATCAAGTTTCTCATGGCTTCTTGCCTCGCAGCCCGATTCTGGTGTCCGAAAAGTTCCTTGAGATTGAGCATCATATCATAAGCAGTGGGTATGGCTTGATGCTGATATTGCAGTACATTTGACATAGATGACAAAATGTAACACCATGCCATCTCATCGACCTTGACCCACTTCTTATAGCTCTCTCTCTCCTTTTCCCCAGAATCATCTGCAGGCTTGGGAGGGCACTCTTCGAGGAGTACATATTTGTATTCCTCAGCAGTCAAGACAATGTCTAGATTCCTCTTCCAATCAACATAATTGGGTCCAGTATGTTTGTTCTCTTTCAGTATCACAACAAGTGGGTTGAAAGTCATTTTGAAAGAAAACCTAAGAATCACATAAATCAAAACATTAGATTTCAAAAAATTATTGATTCCTCAAACAATAAAATTTTAAAATCAACCAACACCTCAAAACACTGAGAATATTGTATGCCACGATAGTGTGGACATATACGAATTCTACATTTGTAAGAGGAGGTTTTACCCATTAATTTTACTATATTGTCAACCTAACTTTTTGACAAGTAAAATTAATAGTTGGTTCCTCTTTGGCCCTACAAATAAAAGTTGTGACTCTGATGGGGAGGATACTTATATTTGTATCTAAGTGTTCACCATTACTCGGTACCAAGGTAATTATCTCGGGTTATGTGCCTTCCGATGGGGAAGTACACACGCTCCTTGATAATTCCCTATAACCATATTTGACCTTGCGATCCGCAAATAAACTCATTCGATGGGGAGGAAGGCACTCAAAGCCGACGCATAAGTTTGTTTGCATCACTTGTCAAATCGTAATGGAGGCCGTGGGAATTTATAAAAATTTCCCTCTCCCACTTAGTAATTTGAAATTGAGGAATTTTTCCTAGCCTACGACATGTATATCAAACAAAAAGCAATAAATATGAAAAATAAATTATTTTCCAACTATTATGGCTTTTGTCTTCAATATGTCTCCCGTCGCATCGGCTTCTCGTCCGCTCCTCCTACGCTATGTGCAAGCCATCCGGAGATCTGAGCCGAGACTAAAACCTATTTTAATTTACATCCATCGATCCTATACTCCAAGAGGGAGTGTACATGAAATCTAGATCGAAAGTAAAATAAAATAAAGAGTGGTTAAACAATGTCATATCTAATTTACAAAAAATCAAATACTAGCCTCGTCAACCCTGAGGATTCAACAAAATATACACATACAATCACATACACATATGGCCATAATAGTCGGATCTTATGCCTGCAACCAAAGAGTTAAACTACGCATATCCTACTATTATCCGACACATATAATATATGAAAAGTGCATAAAAATTAACCGAATCCTAAACATACAAAATCAGAAACCTTGGCTCTGATACCAATTGAAGGGTTTTGCTTATCGAGTCCGTGAGGGGAAACTTTGCTTCCACCTTCACCTCGGTTGCTTGATCATGGTGATCCCTTCTATGTCCCCGGATTAAAAAATTTAATCCTAGATAAAAGGGATTGCCAAAACAACCAAGTCATCGTCGTGCTATTCGTTTAGAGAGGTCACTTAAACAAACTCATTGTTCAAGCGACCATCCTCTATTCTACCAGTAGTTGCGGAATAGACGATGTACGGATCGCCGACTTTTGTATTTATGATCAGGATCCAAGTATTATTTAGCCACAAACAGAATATTACATGCTCATAATTGAAAAACAAAAACAAACATGTTACAAAAGAGAATGAAGAATAGGTATACCTCTCGATCTTCTAATGTATGACCTTCCTCCTTTCGGATGTCATGTGGGCGATAATCTACCAAAAGTCGAAGTTTCTAGATCGCAAATCTTCCTTCCTTACTCTTATAAAGCAAGAGGAAGAATAGAAACAAGGTTCTTCTCCTTCCTATAGCCAACCAACAAGCAACCAAGGGAAACCTTGCTACCAGCCAACAAGGAGAAGGGGATAATGATGGAAACCGGCCAAGACACCAAGGAAAACCCCTAAGTCTTGTTTCCACCACTCAAGGAGAAGAGAAGAGAGTCTTTTGGCCACCGGCCAAGGGCTGGAAAGGGTGTTGAACGCTGGCCAATGGAGGAGGAAGAAGAAAGGAAAAACTTCCTTATTTGGTGTCGCCCAAGCCTTCAAAACCCTAAGCCTCTAAACCCTAATCCTATCTCAATTAGGACTCCTTGAGTTGCCACCCACCCCTTGCCCTCCTTTTATAGAGTTAGGGATAAGCCATGATTTAATCTCCTCCATTGGTTCTAGGGATTTAATCTCAACCGTCGGATCTAGAGATTTAATCTCAACCGTCGGATCTAGAGATTTAATCTCTACCATTAGATCCAAAGTTTTGTTTCTATCCATTGGATCTAAGCTTCATGAGGTGTTAATAGGCTATATTAGGGACCATGAGGAGGAGTTGGATCTTGGCCACCCATGGATCAAGCCCACATAAAGTCCGATCCATTAATGATAATCCAATCCACTAAAGGATTATCATTGATCTACCTCACCAACCCCCATAAGATAATATGGGCTCCATATATTATTTGTACATTTTCTCCCCGTGTTTGAGATCTCGAATGTCTGTCGATTAATTAATTTACTGACCATTAATTAATCAACATCTAACTCCATGAGTAGTACCACTCAACCTTTTCATCATGCCGGACCAAGTCCACCTGTAGGGTTTACATGATGAACCTTATGAGCTCCTCAAGGGGACATCATCATCCTAATATATAGGACACGATTTCCTCCTATAATGAATGGCACACCATATAAATAATATCATCTCCCAACTTACCAAGCCTATCGATTTAATCTATAAATCTCGCTCATTGGTAAATCAAAGAGATGAATACTAAGTATATGTGTCCGTTATTATATCGGGATTAAGAGCATGTACTAAATAATATCTGAGGTCCAATTCGATTATGTAGTCAGCAATAAATCGAATCACCTCTAAGTCGGTCCTGCTCAATACACACAAAGTGCACTAGTGTGATTCTATGGTCAAGACAAACCAATACCAAATCACACTACAACCATTCCGATGGTTTGTCCAAAGTCATCTCGGTTGTGAGCCTTTACTTATACTTTACAAGGAGCCGATAACATGATCTCCCGTGTGACACCACACACCATGTTATCTACAATGTAATGTATTAGACAATATTGCATAACTATAAAAATGCAAACAATGATCATGTGATTCTTATTTCAAAATAAAGATGTTCATACAAAAGGTAGACTTTCCAGTATACATCCCTACATGAACATGCATTCTTCAATTTTTCTTCTAGATTTTTAATTTCATCAAGCATGCATTTATTTTTCTTTTTAGCCCAAAATGAATCCCTAGTTAAGCTAGAAATCATTGAAACTATATCTTGAGTGGGTAGACTTTTTACCTCACTTACCCAATCTCCTTCTTCCGATTCCGATGAGGATGCTCCCCCTACACTTGAGCTCTCCTCCTCACTTGTGCTTCATTCTTGCTCGAATGAGGTGGAGTCCAAGTTATCTATCCCCATTAGTGCAAGGCTTGTGAATACTTATCCATCCTCCGATGAGGATGGATCATCCCATGTTTCCTTTAGGTTCTGAGGCTTTGACTTCTCCTTTTCTTTGGACTTCTTCTTTTCTTTCTTTTTTCCTTTCTTCTTGCTATCCTTTTTTCTTTTCTTCCTTGTTCTTGTTTAATTAGGGGCACTCATCCCTCATGTGGCCCTCTCCTTGGAAATTATAGTAAATAATCTTTCTCCTTCTCCTATCATGAGATTTGTTAAACTTAAAATTTTTCAATGCACATCTCACCTTCCTTACCATGTAGCCTCTTCATTGCTATTCATTGATGAGGAAGATTATTCATCCGATGAGGAAGGTGGAGTCTCCTTCTTCTTCTTCCCTTTGTCGGCTACTAGTGCTACTCCCCTTGACTTTGTGTTTGGTTCTTCAATTATGCCTTCAAGCCTAGTTTCATGTAATTCCATGGTGGAGAAAAATTCTTTTAAAGTACTTACCTCTAGATTCTTTGAGATATAGAAGGAGTCCAACATGGAGCTCCATTTGGATGACCAGGGGAAGGCATCTATGACTTTCATTATCATGTCCCGGTTGGAGAGCTTCTCACCTACACTTGATAAACCATTTATTATCTCTTTAAATCTAGAGTGTAGTGATAATACCTTTTCCCCCATTATCTAATTTGATATTGCTTAATTGAGAGCGGAAGAGGTCCCTTCTTGCTAGCTTTGCTTCGGATGTGCCTTCATGAAGCTCCACTAGCTTCTCCCACATCTCCTTGGTGCTAGAGCACTCACCAATCTGGTTGATTTCTTGTTGAGGAAGTACGTTGAATAGATGGTGCTTTGCTTTCGAATTTGTAAGGTGCTCCTCCCTTTGCTTCTTAGTCCATCTTGACTTCTCTAATGACTCTCCTTCTTCATCCCTAGGCAACTCGAAACCGTTATCCATAATAAGCATGATATCGAAATCGGTCTCGAAGAATACCTCAATTCGCTTTTTCCACCAAGCGAAGTCCCCTTCGAATTTAGGTGGATGGATGTTGGAGATGACCATTTCATTGATTGTTGTGGCAGTGAGTCCGGCGACAATCTCCTCGCTCTGATACCACTTCTTGGAGGATCGTGTTGGATCGAGAAGCGTCGCTAGAGGGGGGATGAATAGCAAGCGTAAATCTTTTTGTTCGATCGTTCGATACACAAGTAAGTGCAGCGGAAAATAAAGTGACACATTTATTTTACTTGGTTCATAACCCAGCGGTTGCTACTCCAAGGCCCAATCGATCCTAGATTGCGTACGGAGGGCAAAGCACTATAACGTCTCCTCCTCGTTGAAGGTAGGAGACAACGATCACAAAATTGAAATTATGAGGATGAGGCAACAAGCCTACCTCACCTCGTTACGAATAAAAACAAAGAATACAATATCAAAATATATTACTTGATTCTGCTATCGACGAAGAAGATCGGAACTTGTCGTCGTGTCGGCGTTATGACGGTGTTGGAGCGTTGGCGTTGTAAGAGCACTTGAGAATAAACTTGATGATGTTTGGAGTTGGAATCCTTCCCTTTTTTTTATAGATTTTGGCCTTTGAATATGTCTCATCATCTTTCGAAACAGATCATGAAGTTGTACAAATTTTATCGCGAAGTGGCCGCGTCAAACGTTATCCGTTTTGACCTAGCACAAAGGCTGATTCATCGCCATCAGTCGACTGATGCCTCCCATCAGTCGACTGATGAGCATCAGTCGACTGCCCAATGTCCAACAGTTGACTGTCAACCTGACCACTTCCCTACAGTAAGAGGTTAGCTCGGAAAATGATAAATGCGATGGTTTCTAACCGTCTGATCTCGACCTAGACCTTCCATAGGAAGTCTTAGTCGAATCGCCGCCTACGGTCGTCCCCGTACAGAGGACACGACCTTACCATCTCTCACTCACACGAGCTTACCTCGATACTTACTGTGTCGCTTTCGCTTCCGGCTTCAACTCGATTTCTTCGGCTCTTTCTGAAGTCACTCAAGTGTCGCCCGACCACCACGGCTTCCTCCGGGTGTCACTAGCCTTCATCTTTAGCTTTAGTACTTTTCTGCACACTCGATTTAGCTCGTGAGATAATAATGTAAACTTAACTTTGTGTCTTTGCCATAATTAAAACACAAGTTCGATTATCTGGTGCCCCTGCACCAACAATCTCCCCCTTTTTTATCTATGGCAAACTAACACAAAGTTAAGGGAAATTAAAGCATAAAACAAGTATAGTAGATGATGAATGTCATTCCCAAAAACTCCCCCTTAACCAAAACTCCCCCTTAACCCTAGGTGAGTTTTGAAAGAGAAACTTTAATTTTCAAAATTAAAATTAAAATTTTGTGTTACTCCTCCTTAACCCCCTTAACTTTTGCTCTTCTCCCCCTTTTGTCATAAATCAAAAAAGAATGTTGGGGGTTTTGTATAAAATAGGGGTTTTAAAAACAATATCGTATATGCATGCATCTAGATAAATCAAATATGAGTCCAAGCATGCGTCTAGCAGTAGTTAGATAGATTGGTTCGAGGTGTGTCCCTCTACACCAATAATCTAAAGGTTTGTAATATAACCCTTAGGGTTAGTTTGCTTTCCCCCTTAGTCAAATATATGAAGTATAAGAGATGTAGGGGGCGCTAAACTTTGGCCTAAGAGTTGTTAAGTACAATAGTTGAGAAAATAAGTAGTATTTTGAAGAGGTTATAGTTCAATTATCCTTAACATCTCACCCATTCTATGTGTCTCAGAAGTTGTTCACCTTATATGTTTTGTGAAATGATTTGAAATTGATTAAAGATAGTTAACCTTGGGTTAGATTCGGATTTAACCTTTAGATCGTTAAGTAACTTTTCGAGAAACTGGCTTCCAGGTCGTGGCGAGGCACAGGGGCCTTCTTTGATCGGAACAACGACCACTTCCTTAGACAAAGCCAAATTCAAGAAAATATCACTTAAGTCACTTAGGGTTACTTCCTGGTCTAACTAGTTTAGGATACAGCGAGGTAGCTTCAGCTAGTTCCACTCGGTCAAGTGCACCAAGCTAGATACGTCTTATCTAGCTCGAATACACGAGACTTTGTTTCCCTAACGTACTATCATCTCGCCGCGTCCTGATACTATGTTGTCAAGAGTTGACTAACTATTTTCCCTATCTAGCTATTCTAAAAATTAAAGTAAAATATTCAATGGTTTTGCTAAATAAGCGGGTATACTATTTTAGTGTTAGATCCCCCTGGACCATTGAACCAATATGGTCTATTCAAATAATGAACTTGATCCTGGGGAATCCAAAACTTATTAGTCCTTATATGTGAGTTTAACAAAACCTTTGGGACCCATGCTTGGACTCTTTGATGACTACGATTTACGATAGATATATAAGACCTATTCGTAGTCTTTGACTTAAATCCGAGTCCGGCTTTGTTGTACATGGCTCTTTGGGTTCCAAGTAGTCGATTAAGGTTCTTAGATCCCAACGTGAACCTTTCCAACCTAGCCTCAACCTCTTGAACTCGGTCTTTCAAGAGAGAATTCTCCTCCTCAAGTTTTTCAATTTGGGTTGAGTTTTCCTCTTGAACTTGACTAGTTGAAGAGGTTAGAGTAGCCTCTTGCTTGAGGGTTTCAACCTCCTCAAGTAACAACTCAACCCTAGACTCAGACTCAGTTAATTTCCTATTAAGCATTTTAATTGTATTGTAAATCATATGAATTAGTGAGCGGCTAACCTTAATTTTCTCTTTTGGTCCGGCTTTGAGTTGCTTCTCGAAGTAGTCCTCGAGTTCGGAGTCAGTGTTGTAATTGGATTCAGATTCAGACTCTGACTCGGACTCTTCAGGTCTTGCCATGCATGTTATGCCATCGCCTTCTTCATTGTCCCAAGTTGCATGGAAAGCCTTCTTTTGATTTGATTTGAATTGTGCCCTCTTTTGGTTCTTTAGTAGCCTCCTTTCCCTCCGAACGATCTTCCACACTATGTTCGCTATTGCTTCCACCTCTTCGGATTCGGACTCTGATTCATCTTTGGGTTCGAGTTCATCTACTTGCATAGTAGGTGGCTTGCTTCTTTGTCCTGCAAGTAGAACAATACCTCTCTCGGCCCGGACTACGTTAGTTTGCACATGAAGTTCAAACTCGGAAAATAATTCATCTAACCTAAGCTTCGAAAGGTCCTTAGAGACCTTGTAGACATCAACCATGGATGCCCACAAGGTAGTCCTAGGGAAAGCATTTAAAGCATACCTTATAAGGTCCCGGTTCTCTATGGCTTGCCCGATTGAGTGAAGACCGTTGATGATGTCTTGGATCCACGCATGTAATTGGGTGACGGTCTCGCGATCCTGCATCTTTAGATTATATAGTTTATTTAAAAGTAAATCTCTTTTACATACCTTAGCATCGGGCGTCCCTTCATGTAGATCAATCAATTTGTTCCAGAGGTCTTTGGCGCTAATGAATGGTCCGATGTGGTTGAGTTCCTCTTTGGACAAGCCGCATTGCAATATTTGGGTTGCTCTTGCATCGGCTTCGATTTGCCTCTTGGTTGCATTTGTCCACTTGTTGAAATCCAAGGGCTCTCCTTGATTATTGGTGGGCAGAGCAAAGCCGGTTTGGATTATTATCCAAGTCTCGACTTGTGTTTTTAGAAAACACTCCATCCGACCTTTCCAATAACGGAAATCATTTCCATTAAAGAATGGAGGTCGGGTGGTGATATACCCCTCAATGTGAGCCATTAAATGTCTTGCAAAACATGAATAAAAACCAAAGAGAATTCCAAGACTTGGTCTTGGATTAGTAGTGCGGGAAATAATAGGAAATAAACAGAAATAAATAAGAAGAATAAGAAAGTAACAAAAGCTAGAAACTTACGACCTTCGATGTCCCCGAAAGGGTACTAAATGGTGGATTTTGGGGCTGGAAACAACTTGTTACGTGGGTAAACCCTTTGTAAAAAATATAGATCTCTGAGAGCTTAGATTTGGTAGGTAGATCATTTTGTGAGTCCACTTGTGCAAAAAATTATGGCTATTTTACCGTCGACTACTCCAAAGGAGAATACTTGCAAACACACAACCAAAAGAAGCGTACCAAGACTTCGTCTTGGATTAGTAGTGTGGAAAAAAAAACCTAAAAAAAACATGAATCGAAAAATACGAAAAGAAAACCAAAAAGTGCTAGATTGGTGGTTTCACCAAATCTTAGCGCCCCCGCTTTGATACCAATTGTTGGATCGAGAAGCATCGCTAGAGGGGGGGTGAATAGCAAGCGTAAATCTTTTCGTTCGATCGTTTGATACATGAGTAAGCACAGCGGAAAATAAAGAGACACGTTTATTTTACTTGGTTCACAACCTAGTGGTTTCTACTCCAAGGCCCTATCGGTCCTAGACCGCATACGGAGGGCAAAGCACTATAACGTCTCCTCCTCGTTGAAGGTAGGAGACAACGATCACAAAACCGAAATTACGAGGATGAGGCAACAAGCCTACCTCACCTCATTACGAATAAAAACAATGAATACAATATTAAAATATATTACTTGATTCTACTGCCAACGAAGAAGATCGAAACTTATCGTCGTGTCGGCGTTATGAAGGTGTTGGAGCGTTGGCATTGTAGGAGCACTTGAGAATAAACTTGATGATGTTTGGAGTTGGAATCCTCCCCTCTTTTTATAGATTTTGGCCTCTAAATATGTCTCATCATCTTTCAGAATAGATCATGAAGTTGTACAAATTTTATCGCGAAGTGGCCGTGTCAAACGTTATCCAGTAAAGGCTGATTCGTCGTAATCAGTCGACTGATGCCTCCCATCGATCGGTGAATGAACATCGATTCTCAATGTCCGTGATCATTGCCGGCCACTTCCTTGCGAGAGGTTAGCTTGGAAAATGATAAATGCGACAGTTTCTAACTGTCCGATCTCGACCTAGACCTTCCATAGGAAGTCTTAGTCACATCGCCGCCTACAGTCGTCCCCGTACAGAGGACACGACCTTACCATCTCTCACTCACACAAGCTTACCTCGATACTTACTGTGTCGCTTTCGCTTCCGGCCTTTCACTCGATTCCTTCGACTCCTTCCGAAGTCACTCAAGTGTCGCCCGACCACCACGGCTTCCTCCGGGTGTCGCTAGCCTTTAGCTCCAACTTTAGTACTTTTCTGCACACTCGATTTAGCTTGTGAGATAACGATGTAAACTTAACTTTGTGTCTTTGCCATAATCAAAACACAGGTTTGATTATCTGGTGCCCCTGCACCAACAGATCGTGGCCCAGCTAAAAGGGGGGTTAAATAGCCCTCGATGTTGTAGATGGAATTTAATCACTTAATTGTTCTATGAAAGTGATTAGCGTAGCGAAAATAGAAACTAAACAAAAACAATTAAGACAAAGTAATAAGTAAAGAATACAAATGCTAACGCTAACGCCAAGATGTAATATGGTTCACGACCCTTGCCGCTAATCCACGGATGATTCGTATGACGAATCACTCCCTCAACAATCCACTAGTCTCTCCTTTAGCCCAAGCTAGGTGGAGGTAACCTCTTTACAAGAATCTCTCCCTTCTCACAAATAATATGAATGAAAATAGAGAATAAAGGAGTAAAAACACTTGGAAGGCGTGAGAGCACTTAGAGCATGAATAGGAGTGGAAGCATTAGCCTCCCAAAAGCCCCAAACCCTTCTTTTTATAGAGAAGAAGGGTTTCTTCTCATTGGACAGGCGATAGTCGACTACTGTATGTCACTAGTCGATTGCCGCTCTAACGGTCAACTTCCAATGGCTTCTGACTTACTGTCATCACCATCCAACGGTAACCCTAGCAGTCGACTGATGCTCTCATTAGTCGATCACGCCGTGATAGCCAATCGATCAATCGACATAGGAGATTCGTGGTTCACGACCACCTCAATCAATGTCATTCCTTGACAGTCGAATGATGATGCAGTAGTCGACTATCGTCCCTTGGCAGTCAATTGTTGGGCCAGAAACCCACCAGTCGAACACTAGTCGAGTGCTATCGACTCAGAGCAGTCGACTGCTATCTATAGCAGTCGACTAGTGTCGGGTAAAACCTCAAACAAATACTTGTTTGAGCATTCGACGATCGGGTAAACCTCAAACCTCCTGTTTGAGCATCCGACACTTCCATTCGTCGGGTAGAAACCTTAAACTCATGTTTGAGCATCCGACTTATCCAAACGTCGGGTAAAAGCTCAAACACAAGTTTGAGCATCTGACTTGTCGAGTAAAACCTCAAAACTAAGTTTGAGCGTTCGACACTTGACTTAGCCATTCGGCCAAGTTTGTTAGGACCCTTGGAATGGCTAGAGGGGGGGTGAATAGCGTAGATGAAATTCGATCGCGTTTGTGTCTACAATTTCGTTAGTGCGCAACGGAAATAGAAATAATAAAAGCAATAACGAAATAGACAACAAGCTAACACAATGATATAATGTGGTTCGGAACCGCACGGTTCCTACTCCACGGATCGAGCTCTAAAGAGCCCTAGTGATGCACACGCACTCACTAATGATAAACACTCCTTCTCGACACAAGTCGAAGGCGGAGAAACCCCTTACAATAGATCTTACAACAGTAAGAACGAAATACAAGCAATATACAATGTAAATATGAAATACAAGTAAAGAAAAGACTTTACAACACTTGTTTTGATTGCTTGAATGCTTGGTTGCTTGCTTGCACTTGGAGACCTGATTTACATCAACAAATCGCCCCAATAGCCCTCAAGAACCGATTAATTTTTCCTCCATCACGAGCTCCATATATAGCTTCAACCTGTGCTGGAAAAAGTCTATCAGTCGACTGATCGGGACAATCAGTCGACTGATGCCACTGTTGTCGTGAGACAACGGCTAGTTCCACGGCGGATAAGTCCAACGGAACTACCATCAGTCGACTGATTGTGACCATCAGTCGACTGATGGAGTCTTCACTCGACCAGTCGAGTCTCGACTCCATTCTGTGGCCGAATTCGAGCACCGACCGGTGATCACACGATCGATCGGCCCATCACCGATCGCCCACCACTGGCGATCGCTAGGCTCCATAACCCGCAGTCAAACCCTAGTTGACTCGGTCCAGTCGACTACCACATGGCACCAGTCGACTGGCACACCTCAAACATAAGGTTTTAACCCAAGTATGGTTCCCCCATACTTGCTAGACCACCCTTAGCCTAGACCTAAGCCTTCTAGCCACCTCCATCAGCCTCACGCCTCTCGAATCCCTCCAAGTCATCCATGACTTGTTCATCCATCGCGCTAGCCTTCAGGTGCTTCCGTCGGCTATGTCATGCTAACGGTGTCTACACCACCAAGGTACATTGGACTTACGCCGCCAAGACCCCGCTTGGACTTTACGCCGCCAACCATTGGACTTATGCTGCCAAGACTACCGCTTGGACTTTACGCCGCCAATATTAAACCCCTTGGACTTCAAATGCCAACCCATGTTGGACTTTCCATGCCAAGACCATGCTTGGACTTTCCTTGCCAACTCATGTTGGACTTTCCCAAATGCCAAGTGTCCAACTTGGACTTTTCATGACAATTATATTGTCATATGTTTTTGTCGAAACATCAAAACATCACTCGAGCCAAACTCGAGTCCTGGTCAATCATGACCTGGGCCGATTGCACCAACAAAGTTCACCTATGAGCTACCCGTCCCGAGTTACAATCGCTCACTCTCATCTCTCATGAATTCCCTCGCCTCAAAGCTCTCTTCATCCGACCACATACC
Source organism: Wurfbainia villosa (assembly GCA_025175895.1). NCBI lineage: Eukaryota > Viridiplantae > Streptophyta > Magnoliopsida > Zingiberales > Zingiberaceae > Wurfbainia > Wurfbainia villosa. The sequence continues at coordinate 144,680 of JAKLTH010000201.1, read as the reverse complement.
TCGGATGCACCAAGCGCCCGCCTTTCGCAATGTCATCCTTCATGTCTCGCCCTGAAGTCTGCTTCCTTTGGCTTCACTCCATACACTCCTCGTCCGACAGTCCCTCGGATACACCAAGTGCACGACTTCAGCAAATGTCATCCTTCACCGACTCAAGGACCCAAGCCATGAGATGGTGAACTCACCAATTCTTTCATCAAGCTAAACCGTGTGTGATTTACTAAGTTCTGCACAACTCAAACACACACATCAAAACAAATAACAACCTAACTTAAACCCTTTATCACACACATCAAAACCAAACCATACTTGGGTTGATTGCCCTAACACAATCAATAACGAAGATACCTGAAGAGGATGGGATATCGGATGCCTTCTTCTTCTTCACAGACTCAAGATAAATCTTGCAGTTTCTTCGCCAATGGCCCTCCTTGCCACAATGATGGCAAGTGCCCTTTCGAGTTGGTTCTACCTTCTTAGCCTTCTTACTCTTATGTTGTTCTTTTGATTTCCTCTTAGAACCTTTATTTGAGGAATCAACTAACAACACCATCTTATCCTCATGCTTCACAAAAGGCTCCATAGTCTTCAGCATGTTGAGGAGTTCAAGAATGGTGGATTCAAGTTTGTTCATCTGGTAGTTCATCACAAACTGTGAGTAATGTTAGTGCAATCGGCCCAGGTCACAATTAACCAAAATCGAGTAGTGTTTTGATGTTTGACATTGATGTTTGACAATGGTTTGGGAAGATTGTTGGTGCAATCGACCCGGGTCATGATTGATCGGACTCGAATTTGACTCGAGGGGTATTTTGGATGTTTGGCGATGGTTTTACCATTGTTTGACTATATGGTTGACATGGGATTAACCATATCATGAAAAGTCTAACATGGGTTGGCAAGGGAAAGTTCAAGCTTGAGTCTTGGCAATTGGAAAGTCCAACATAGAGTTGGCATGGAAAGTCCAAGGGTGTAGTCTTGGCCACGTAAGTCTAAGGGTGTAGTCTTGGTGGTGAAAGTCTAAGTCATGGGTACTTGGCATTTGAGAAGTTCAAGGGTTGATATTGGTGGTGTAAAGTCCAAGGGTGGAGTCTTGGTGACATAAGTCCAATGGTTGGCGTAAAAGTCTAAGCGTGGTCTTGGCGGCATAAGTCCAATGTGCCTTGGCGGTGTAGACAGATTAGCATGACATGATAGTTGATGGAAACAACTTTGAAGGCTAGCATATGGATGAACAAGTCATGGATGACTTGGAGGATCCGATAGGCATGATCTTGATGGAGGTGGCTAGAAGGTTTTATGTCTAGGGTAAAGGGTGGTTTAGCAAGTATGAGGGCATCATGCCCTTGGTGTTAAATCTCATGGTTGAGGAGGTTTATCGATCGTTTGGGGTTATGGACCGGTCATTTGGTCATGTTTTGACATTGTGACCTAGTTGACAACCGATTATGACCAATTGACCATCGTGAGTCGACTATGGTTCGATCGCGATAAAATAGCCTAGCAATGACTACCAAAAGTGGGCACGATCGATGGCTTCAGTGATCGCTAGTTGATGTCGCGATCAGCAGTAATGCTCGTGAGCCGATCGGGCTGGGCCACTGGCGAAGCAAATAATCGATGATGTTGCTGACGCGTCAAGTGATCCATTGGAGCTTTTCCAGCGTGGATCAAGCTGTTGTCTCATGATGGCACTATTGGCAGTCGACTGCCAGGCGTGAAATCAACCCATTGTAGGTTAAAAGGAGCATCTCGTGGGAGATTTCAGCATTGTTTCTTTGGGAGCTTTCTTGAGGCAATTTGAAGGCGAAGTGCAGGTGCATTTTAGGGTCCTTTAAGCTCATCCAAGCAACCAACAAACAAGCGCTCAAAACCCTAGTTTGTAATGTGTTCTTTACATTTCACTTTGTATTTGCTTGTATTTGTTCATATTACTGTTGTAATTACTTGTACGAGGTTTCTCCACCTCCGACATGTTGTCGAAAAGGAGTGATTGAGTAGTGGTGTGTGTTTGCATCGCTAGGGCTCATTCGAGCCCAATCCGTGGAGTAGGAACCTTGAGGTTCCAAACCACGTTATATCCTCATGTTGTGATTGTGTTTGTGCATTTTGTATTGTATTGTTTCTATTTCCGCTGTGTATAACAAGTTTTGTAGCAAGCACAATCGAGATCCATCGCACGACGAATACGAGCTATTCACCCCCCTCTAGCGGGCGCATAGGTCCTAACAAGTGGTATCAGAGCGAGACCGCTCTTCAAGGATTAACAACCAAGAGAGCACCACTAGAGGAAAAAGATGGAGTTGAAGAAAAATTGGGATGAGACATCAACACCCCAATTCCATACAATTTCTATGGTCGAGAAGGCTTCAACCAATGGATAGCAAGAATTGAAGATTTCTTGATGATGAGGGACCTTAAGGAATGGGTCGTATTGATGGAAGGATTCCAATATCCAAGAGGGCCAAAAGGAGGATTCCTTAAGATGAAGAAGTAGACCAAGGAACAAATTCAAGAATTCGAGAAAAACACAAAGGTAATAAAATTCTTGGTTTATTTGATTCCTAACGATATTGTGTGTAGGTAGGTAATTATATGGATGTCAAGGAGCTATGGAGCCAAGTGGAAACATTCCATGAGAATCCTCAACTGGCCCAAGAAGACGAAGAAGAAGAGGAATGTTCATCGGCTCAATCAGAGGAGCCCGAAGAAACAAGTTCATCCTCACAAGAAAGTGAGGAGTTAGAAGTTGAGAAGGAGTCGACATCTGAATCGATAGAGGAGGTTGAATTGGAGGAAGCCTCCACTTCTAGTATTGTGGGAGATGAGGGTGTCCTCAATACCGGAGCAACAAGAAGAACCATCTACCTCTGGTCGAGAGGAAGAGGAATCTCGGGACTCCCCTACTGTGGAAGGTAATTCAAGAAATTCAATTAAAATTAAAAATCATATAATTTGCTTTGAGTGTAGGGAAGTCGGGCATTACAAGAGTAAGTGCCCTAAGAAGGTCAAGAAAAGTCAACCGAAACAAAAATTCCAAGAAAAGTCAAAGGAAGCTAGAGCCCCGACATTTAAAAGCAAGGAGCACGTGGTGTGCTTCAAATGCAACCAAAAGGGTCATTATAGGAGTCAATGCCCTAGGGGGAGCAAGAAGGTCAAAGAAGGGGCCACACATGTAGAGGGAGCTTTAAAAGCAAACCCTAAGGTATATTTCAATAACGCACATTCGAATTTTAATAATAAAAAGCATGCTTTTAATACTCTTGCAATTGTGCATACTCATGAAAAGTATGCTAGTAAAAATAGGCTTTATTGCTTAGGAGCTAAAAATATCAACTTTAGAAATAAGGAGAAATTTGGGACTAATGTCCCTAGAAAAATTCCACCTAAGGAGTCTATTAGGAAGGTAGAAAATCACCTAGACTTTAATTCAAAGAAATCTAGACATATGCCTAGGAAGAGCAAAAAATGAGCAAAGAAATAATGGGCCCACCAAATTAGAGAAATTAGAGTTAGAAAACCAAGCCTTGAGGTCAAGGCTTGAGAAATTGGAGAAGCCTCTTTGGAAAATGAAAAATCAAATACAAGGGTCAAATAGTCAAAGCCTAGGGTCTAGGAGTCAAAGTCAAAGGCCTAGGAAACAAAGAACCATCCAAGGGCAAGCTTAAGCCCAAAAAGACCTTTCACAATGTTCCATTAGATTATGGAACTCAATCTAGGTCTAGGAAAACCAAGGTCAATAGGGAAGTCATCCCTAAGGTTGACCAAGGTAGGTGCTTAGTGGCTAAGGTTTCAAGGAAACCTAGGGAATTCATTAAGAAGGTTACAAGGGGAGTTACCCCTAGAGTTAACCTAGGTAAGACCCAAATGACCAAGGCTTCTAAGCCTAGGAGGGTCATTAGGAGGGTATATAGGGAAGTTATCCCTAAGGAATACCTAGTAAACCCAAGGAGCTCTAATAGGTTTTGGGTTCCTAGGAGCGTGATCGACTCACGCTAAATGGGTTAGGGTGTGCCAACTTTAAATTGATGGGTAGTTAACCTAACCATGGTAAAGGTGATACTTTAGGTCATTTTCAAGGTTATGGGTACCTTGGAAATAGGTTTGAATTTTACATCCTAAAGATTTTAGGATGTTCCAATATTATTTAAAAAGTTTGATAAATTGATCAAATTGGCACAATTTAGGTCTTAGAGTCATGGTGTGCCATTTTGGATTTTTAACACACTTGGGGGATAAGTGACATTAAAGAAAAATTAGATTTAACTCTAGAAATGACAATTTGGGCTTAACACTTAGGTATTTAATACTTTAGTATTTTATAATTGTCATGCTTTGTTTGTCTTGCCATGTCATGACATCATGTTTCTTTTAATCATATAAAATGTCATGATTATGCTTAGGACTTTTTATGTCATGTATGTTTAAGAATTAATCATATGTCATAACATCATGATCATTGGTCATGCTTATTTATGTCATCATTATTAGGACCTCGGTGGCCGCTAGAGGGAGGTGAATAGCGGCCGACGCGTTTAATGAAATTATGGTTGCGTGCTTGCTACAATTCGGTTAGTACACAGCGGAATAATAATAAACACAATACACGAATACAAGCACACAATCACAACATGCAATATAACATGGTTCGGAACCGAATGGTTCCTACTCCACGGATTGGGCTCGAATGAGCCCTAGTGATGTCTATCACACACCACTACTAAATAACTCCTTCTCGGAACAATCCGGAGGTGGAGAAACCTCGTACAAAAGTTACACTAAGTAATACAATGGATACAAGCAACTATAAATATGAAATGCAATACAAGGAAAACACTTTACAAAGAGCTTTTGATTGCTTGATCTTTGATTGCCTTGGACTACCCTTGAAGGACTGGAAAGCACCAACTATTCCCCTTCAAATCGCCTAAGAGAACCATAGCAAAAACTTCCTCCACGATCTACTTTTATAACCTACATTCAGGCTAATTTTTGCCTAGCAGTCGACTGATGGGGACCATTAGTCAGCTGCTCTTGTAGTCGTTGTCTCACAACGGCATGAACCATGTCGGATAAGTTCCAACAGATAGACCATCAGTCGACTGATGTCTCAATTAGTCGAATGTTTGGGCTAATCACTCAAGTGGAGAGAATTCTGTGCTCAACTTTCCGAACAATGCAGACCGATGATCTCGGATCGGGCGATCATTAGCCATCACGACTACCCAATGCCGGGCAATGATCGAGGCCAATTCCAACAGTCGAACTCCGATCGACTCCCATCAGTCGACTGATCATAGTCCCAGTCGACTGATACACCTTAAACATGAGGTTTTAACCCAAGTATGGTGTCTCCATACTTGCTAGACCACCCATAGCCTAGATCTAAGCCTTTTAGCCACCTCCGACAGCCTCACGCCTATCGGATCCCTCCAAGTCATCCATGACTTGTTCATCCATATACTAGTCTTCAGGTGCTTCCATCAGCTATTGTCATTCTAATGTGGTCTACATTTCTAAGGCACATTAGGCTTATGCTACCAAGACTCTGCTTGAACTTTACGATGTCAACCATTGGACTTATGCTGCCAAGACTCCCCCCTTGGACTTTACGGCGCCAATATTCCCCTTGGACTTCTCAATTGCTAAGACTCAAGCTTAGACTTTCCCTTGCTAACCCATGTTAGACTTTCCATGCCAAGACCCATGCTCGGACTTTTCTTTACCAAGACCCATGTACTACCCAATGCTGGCAGTCGACTGCTAGGCCAATTCTAGCAGTCGAACTCCAGTCGACTCCCATTAGTCGACTGACCATAGTCTTAGTCGACTGATACACCTCAAACATGAGGTTTTAACCCAAGTATGGTGCCCCCATACTTGCTAGATCACTCATAGCCTAGACCTAAGCTCTCTAGCCACCTCCATCATCCTCACACCTCTCGGATCCCTCCATGTCATCCATGACTTGTTCATCCATATGCTAGCCTTCAGGTGCTTCCATCATCTATTGTCATGCTAATGTGGTCTACACCGCCAAGGCACATTGGGCTTACGCTACCAAGACTCCGCTTGGACTTTACGCCGCCAACCATTGGACTTATGCTGTCAAGACTCCCCCCTTGGACTTTACGTCGCTAATATTCCCCTTGGACTTCTCAATTGCCAAGACTCAAGCTTGGACTTTCCCTTGCCAACCCATGTTGGACTTTACTTTGCCAAGACCCATGCTTGGACTTTCCTTTGCCAAGACCCATGCTTGGACTTTCCTTGCCAACCCATGTTAGACTTTCCATGCCAAGACTCATGCTTGGACTTTCCTTGCCAACCCATGTTAGACTTTCCATGCCAAGACTCAAGCATGGACTTTTCATGCCAAGTACACAAGACTTGGACTTTTCCCATGACAATGGTTAAACCATCGTCAAACATCAAATACTAACCTGGGTCGATTGCTCCAACAATCTCCCCAACACATGTCAGACATCAATGTCAAACATCAAAACACTACTCGAGTCAAACTCGAGTCTGGTCAATCGTGACTTGGGCCGATTACACCAACAATCTCCCCCTTTTTGATGTTTGACAAAAACACCCTTGAGTTAGGCCCCTAACTCAAATTTGTTGGTGCAATTGGCCCAAGTTGACTCGAGCAGTATTTTAATGAAAGACAAAATTTATGACATGGGATTGTCATAGGAAAGTTCAACATGGAGTTGACATGGGAAAATCCAAGCATGGGGCTTGGTGTGGGAAAGTCCAACATGGAGTTGGCATGGAAAATCCAAGCATGGAGCTTGGTGTTGAAAAGTCCAAAGCATTGCGAAGTCATGCGCTTGGTGCTTGGTGAGAAATGCATTGCGAAGCTGTGCGCTTGGTGCATATGGGAAGTCTTGAGGACTTGGTAAGTTCACTAGGTTCAGGGTCCTTGAGTCGGTGAAGGATGGCATTGCGAAGTCATGTGCTTGGTGCATCCGAGGGACCGTCGGACGAGGAGCGAATGGAGTGAGCCCAAAGGGAAGCATACTTCGAGGGCAAGAGATGCGAAGGATGGCGTTGTGAAGCCGTGCGCTTGGCGCATCCGAGGGACATAGGCCGAGGGAAGAGAGCTTCGGTGGAGAACTCCATGAGGGATAAGGTGGACTTGGCCAAGTGGCTAAGACTGAGTGTCGGATGCTCAAACAGCTTGATGTTTGAGGTTTTACCCGACATCAGTCGACTGGCATAGGTGCCAGTCGACTGCTCTAGGTCGTATGGTTTCGACCAATGTTCGACTGGTGTTTAGTCGGATCGTCGATATCACGATCGCTTTAGGAAGTAGTCGATCGATCGTGACCGCGCACGGGCACTGGCTTAGTCGAGCTCGCCAAAGACTCGATCGATGGGTTACTACCAATCGATGGGTATCATCATCGATCGATGTGATCCGTTGGAACTTGACCAACGTGGATCTGGCCATTGTAAGACAATGACTACAGGACCAGTCGACTGATGGTCATGATCAGTCGACTGATGTGCGCGAAATTAGCTTGATGCAGGTTATAAATAGAGATCAAGATGGGGGATTTCGCCAAGCCTTTTGTGAAGCTATTGGAGGGGAATTGCTGTTGCATTCCAGACCTTCAAGAGTCATATAAAGCAAGCAACAAGAAAGTGATCAAAGCAATTGTGTAAAAGTTTTATTTTGTATTGTCTTTGTATTTCTTCTTGTATTTCATATTACTTGTTGTAATAGCTTGTACGAGGTTTCTCCACCTCCGACGTGTAGTCGAGAAGGAGTTTAGTTAGTGTCGTGCGCATAACTAGAGCTCGGTGAGCTCGCCCGTGGAGTAGGAACCATTCAGTTCCGAACCACGTATATCTTGTGTATTGTTGTGTGCTTGCATTGTTGTTATCATTATTATTGTTATTTCCACTGCGCTAATGACAATCATAGACGAGCACGCAAGAAGAACGATCGTATTCCACCGTACGGTGATTGAGGGCTATTCACCCCCCTCTAGTCGGCCACCATCGACCCTACAAGTGGTATCAGAGCTAGGAGCTTGTCAAGGACTAACCGCCAACACAAGCACTATAAGATGTCCGGCTACAACATCCATCCACCTAAATTCGAAGGAGATTTTGCTTGGTGGAAGAAACGGATGGAGGCATATCTCAAAACCGACTTTGATGTTATGATTATTGTAGAAAATGGTTTTAAGATGCCTAGGGACAAAGACAACAAGCCAATTGAAAAGTCAAGGTGGACCCAAGACCAAATCAAGGACTTCGAGACAAATCTCAAGGTAATCAAATTACTTAGTGATTTGTTACCTAACAATATTTGGTCTAGATTAGGTAACTATAGGGATGCAAGGGAGCTATGGGAGAAGATAATGAAATTCCAAGAAAATTCCCAACCGGCACAAGTAGAGGAGAATGCCGAGGAAGAATCGTCATCCACATTTGATGATGTTGATGATTTGGTGGAGACCTCCACCTCTAGCATTGAGGGGGAGGAGAGGCAATCTTCCACTCCATAGCAAGATCAAAACGAGGCATCTACCTCTGGAAGAAGTGACCAAGAGTCCTCCACTTCCCTAGGTAACTCAAACATAATGATTTTAAATAAAGATCACATAATATGTTTTGAGTGTAGGGAGAAAGGGCATTACAAGAGCAAATATCCAAAATTGGCTAAGAAGAAGACACTGGCACCAAAAGTCAACCCAAAGTCAAAGGATGCCGGAGTCCCCAAAATTAAAAGCAAAGATTTCAAATGCAATGAAAAGGGACACTACCGAAGCCAATGCCCTAGGGGGAGGAAGAAAGGGCAAGGAGGTGTATCTCATGTAGGAGGAGCTTCCCAAGCTAACCCTAAGCTAAATTTAGTTAATGCACCTTCAATTTCTAAGGTTAAAAAGCACGCTAAAAATTATTTTAGCTCTCTTGCAATTATCAATGAAAAGCATGCTAGTAGGAAGAAATATGTTTGTCTAGGTGCCAAGCATGTTCATATATCTAAGGACAAACCTAGGACCAATAACACTAGAACTATCTTGCCTAGGGAATCAATTAGGAGAGTAGAAGAAAATTTGGGTATTAATCCCAAAAGGTCTAGGCACATGCCTAAGAAGAAGAGGTCTTCCCAAAAACCTAATGAACAATCAAAATTGAGAAAATTAGAATTAGAAAACCAAGTCTTGAGGTCAAGACTTGAGAGAATGGAAAAGACCCTTAGGATTATAGAAAATTCTATTCAAGGGTCAAATTCCCAAAAGTCAAGACCTAGGGTTCAAAAACGGTCTAAGGGCAAGGAAGGTTTGGATCACAAACCTAAGCCCAAGAAGACTTATCATAATGTTCCATTTGATTATGGAACAATTTCTAGGTCTAAGAAAACCAAAGCTAATAGGGAAGTTATCCCTAAGACTAGCTATGGTAAGTGTCTAGTGGCTAAGACTTCAAAGAAATAAAATGTAGCCACTAAGAAGGTCAAAGGGAGGGTTACCTCTAGAGTTGACCTAGGAAAGACCCAAAAGACTATGGCTTCAAAGCATAAAAGGGTAATTAGAAAGGTATCTAGGGAAGCTATCCCTAGTGAATACCTTGTTAACCCAAGGAGCTTCAATAGGTATTGGGTTCCTAGGAGCGTGATCGATTCATGCTAGATGGGTTAGGGTGTGTCAACCCTAAGTGGATGGGTAGTTAACCTAGCCATGATGAGTTGACACATTAGGATGTGCCAATATACTTTGAGAAGTTGAAAAATAATTAAATTGGCACAAATAAGTCTTAGAGGTATGGGTGTGCCATTTTGGGTTTATGGCGCACTTGGGAGATAAATGGCTTTAAGGAAAAATAGAATTAATTCCTAGAAATGACAATTTGGATTTAACACTTAGGTATTTTATGCCTTAGTATATTTTTCTTGCCATAATTTATTTGCCTTGCCATGACATGACATCATTTTCATTTTTATCTCTAAAAATGTCATGATCATGTTTAGACTTATTTTTATATGTCATGTATGCTAACATTTCATTCACATGTCATGACATCATGATTTTGACACATGCTTAGTTATATCATATATATGCCATAATCATATCATGCATAAAATAAAATTGATTTAAGGACTATGGCATGATTTGAAGGGAATCAAATAATATTGCCTAGAATATGCATGAGACCATTAAAGAACAAAACCCACATCTCACTAGATTAATTGCCTTGTATGTGTTTTACACATCTAGATACAAGTGAGATGTTTAGGAAAAAGGAATCAAAGGTTTTAAAAATATTTTGAAAACATTTTGAAAACATTTTGAAAAACCTTAGTGAAGCCTATCTTTTGATAGCTATCACCATTGAATGGGATGATACAAAGAGGGCTCTTTATTGAAGCTTTTCTAAACTTTTGGACTCTGTATCAATCTCACTATTTTGTGGGTAAAATAATTTTCCAATATTTTTCACCCATAATAATTGTGATAAGTAATATACGTACAAAATTTCATGATTTATCAATGTATGTATATTTACTTATGAATTTAATAAATTCATTTGCAATTATCACCGATCGTTAGTATGCCACATGATGTGGAAGGAGTCGACTGGCACAGGATGATTTCGGGTAAGCCTTGGTGGTTAGGCCCATGTTCAACTGTGTTTTAGTCCCCTAACTACTCCTAACCCTAGGACATGCTTGGGAGAGCATTAGAAAGGGTGAAAATCCATTGGACATGGATTAGGAGAAGTATTTAGGGAGAGTATCAATTTTAAGGTGGATGAGAGTTCATTGTTGAACTTTGCCTTAATTTTGATTTGGTTAATGTTCCTATTGGCTTAGGGACTCTCCAAGGACATTGTTGGTGCAATGGTCAAAGGGGAGCAAGCCTCTAGGGGGAGGTATCCATCATGGGAAGATGGATGTGTATTTCCTCATGGGAGAAAAATTGGGTTGCCTCTCTTTAAGTGATATGGGACTTATCACTAGAAAGATTGTAGGCATGTGTTTCCTCCAAAGGAGAGATTGTAAGATCTCATTGGGATATGAGACATTCATACCCTTGGGGAGGACCTTTTTGATGTAATGTCAAAAATGGGGAGAAGTTACCAAGTTACCAATTAGAGTTCGTTGGAATTCTCATTAGGATGTGAGAATTGCCAATATGGGAGAATTGGTAGACTTGAGATGGTAGTTTTGTCAATCATCAAAAAGGAGGAGATTATTGGTGCAATTGGCCCAAGTTGACTCGAGCAGTATTTTGATGATAGACAAAACTTATGACATGGGATTGTCATAGGAAAGTCCAACATGGAGTTGGCATGGGAAAATCCAAGCATGGGGCTTAGTGTGGGAAAGTCCAACATGGAGTTGGCATGGAAAATCCAAGCATGGAGCTTGGTGTTGAAAAGTCCAAAGCATTGCGAAGCCGTGTGCTTGGTGCTTGGTGAGAAATGCATTGCGAAGTCGTGCGCTTGGTGCATGTGAGAAGTCTTGAGGACTTGGTAAGTTCACTAGGCTCGGGGTCCTTGAGTCGGTGAAGGATGGCATTGCGAAGCCGTTCGCTTAGTGCATCCGAGGGACCGTCGAACGGGGAGCGAATGGAGTGAGCCCAAAGGGAAGCATACTTTGAGGGCAAGAGACGTGAAGGATGGCGTTGCGAAGCCGTGCGCTTGGCGCATCCGAGGGACGTAGGCCGAGGAAAGAGAGCTTCGGTGGGGAACTCCATGAGGGATTAGGTGGACTTGGCCAAGTAGCTAAGACTGAGTGTTGGATGCTCAAACAGCTTGATGTTTGAGGTTTTACCCGACATCAGTCGACTGGCATAGGTGCCAGTCGACTACTCTAGGTCGTATGGTTTCGACCAGTGTTCGACTGGTGTTTGGCTGGATCAAGTCGACATCAGTCGACTGCTTTAGGGAAGCAGTCGATTGATCACATTGTGCACGGGCACAGAAGCTAGTCGAGCTCGTCAGCACTCAATTGATGGGTTACCAGTCAATTGATGGGTTACCAGTCGACTGATGGGTACCATCAGTCGACTGATGTGTGATCCATTGGAACTTGACTAACGTGGATATGGTCATTGTGAGACAAACGGACTCGGTGATAGTCGATGATCGTCGCGATCGCGCAAATCGATGATGCAGGTTATAAATGGAGCTCAAGATGGGGGATTTCGCCAAGCCTTTTGTGAAGCTATTGAAGGGGAATTGCTGTTGCATTCCAGACCTTCAAGAGCCATCTAAAGCAAGCAACAAGAAAGTGATCAAAGAAATTGTGTAAAAGTTTTCTTTTGTATTGTCTTTGTATTTCTTCTTGTATTTCATATTACTTGTTGTAATAGCTTGTATGAGGTTTCTCCACCTCCGACGTGTAGTCGAGAAGGAGTTTAGTTAGTGTCGTGCGCATAACTAGAGCTCGGTGAGCTCGCCCGTGGAGTAGGAACCATTCGGTTCCGAACCACGTATATCTTGTGTATTGTTGTGTGCTTGCATTGTTGTTATCATTATTATTGTTATTTCCGCTACGCTAATGACAATCATAGACGAGCATGAAAGAAGAACGATCATATTCCACCGTATGACGATTGAGGGCTATTCACCCCCCTCTAACCGGCCACCATCGACCCTACAAAATTCCCTTACCAATTTTCCCAAATTGGTAATTCACATTAATTCTCCCCCTTTTTGACATACATCAAAAAAGTTGTCCCCAAGGAGGTCAACGTCTCATATCCCAATGAGATCTTACAATCTCCCCTTTGGTCCAAAAATATCTAAGATGTCTACCATCTTCCTAGTGATAAGTCTCATATCACTCAAGAGAGGTACTCCTATGAATTTTCCCAATTTCTAAATTGGGTATCTCAAATTCCCATTTCTCCCCCTCATGAGGAAGAAATACATCCATCATCCCATGATGAATACCTCCCCTTAAAGGCTTGCTCCCCCTTAACCATTTCACCAACAATTTCCTTGGGAAGTCCCTAAGCCAATAGGAACTTTAAACCATCAAAATTAAGGTTAAAAGTTCAACATTGAACTTTCCCACACCTTAAAATTGATACATCACCCTAACAACTCTCCTAATCTATATCCAATGGATTTTCACCTTTTCTAATGCTTTCTAAAGCATATCCTAGGGTTATGAGTGGTTAGGGAACCCTAACCTAGCTGAAATTGGGCTAAACAACCTTGTTTACCCGAAATCAGCTCTGGCAATCGACTTATCACCAATAATGATCGTCAGTTTTATCAATGACCGCCAATAGGTGGTGATCGATAATCAAATTCAATTCATTATCGTAAATGAATTTCAGAAATACATAAGTAATTATACGTAACTTGAAAAATCATGAAATTTTATACGGATAATACTTATAACCAATACAATGGGTGAAAAATATTTGAAAAATAATTTACCCATAAAATAGCGAAATTGACACAAAGTTCAAAAGTGAAGAAAAACTTCAATGTTTAGCTCACTTTGTATCAACTTCATCAATGGTGACTTCTATCAAAAGATAGGTTGCACCAAAGTTTTTAAAAATAATTTTTAAAATGTTTTTAAAACCTTATATCGGATCATGTTTTTTAGGATTAATGTACATGGCTTGAACATAAGCTTTCCCAATGATCCATCAATAACATAAGATGAGTTTGAGTTCATCTAGATGCAAAAATTATGCACCTTGAACTTAACTCATATTCTAGCATCTCACATGTATCTAGAGTGTATCAATACATATACATGTCAATGTAATGTGAGATATGAGTTTTGTTCATCCTAATCTAGGGTTCTATGCATTTTCTATGGCAACACTATTTGATTCCCTTATACATGGGACTTCAAGTCATGCCAATTGTCCTTGAATTAATTTTAATTAATGCATGAATGATCATGACATAAATGATAGCATAAGTAAACATGGTCAATGATTATGATGTCATGGCATATGATTAAATTTAAGCATACATGACATTAAAACCTAACCTAAGCATGATCATGACATATAAATGATAAAAATAAAATATGATGTCATGACATGTTATATGACAATCAAGGCATGACAAATAAAATATAAAGGTATATAATACCTAAATTTTAACATAAATTGCCATTTGTTAGGGTTAAATTTATTTTGTCATAATGTCACTTATCCCCCAAGTGTGTCAAAAATCCAAAATAGCACACTATGACTCTAAGACCTAAATTGTACCAATTTGATCAATTTATCAACTTTCATAAATAATATTGGCACATCCTAAAATCCTTTAGGATAAGAATCAAACCACATTTCCAAAGTATCACATTATCTTGGAAATGACCTAAAGTGTCACCTTTACTATGGTTAGGTTAACTACCCATCCATTCAAGGTTGGCACACCCTAACCCATTTAGCGTGAATCGATCACGCTCCTACGAACCCAATACCTATTGGAGCTCCTTGGGTTTACTAGGTATTTCTTAGGGATAACTTCCCTACATACCCTCCTAATGACCCTCCTAGGCTTAGTAGCCTTGGTCAAATGGGTCTTACCTAGGTTAACTCTAGGGATAACTCCCCTTGTAACCTTCTTAATGACTTCCCTAGGTTTCCTTGAAACCTTAGCCACTAAGCACCTACCTTGGTCAACTCTAGGGATGACTTTCCTATTGACCTTGACTTTCCTAGACCTAACTTGAGTTCCATAATCGAATGGAACATTATGATAGGTCTCCTTGGGCTTAGGTTTGTGACCCAAATCTTTCTTGCCCTTAGTTGACTCTTGTCTCCTAGGCCCTTGACTTTGACCATTTGATCCCTTAATTTGATTTTGTATATTTTTAAGGGTCTTTTCCATTTTCTCAAGCCTTGACCTCAAGACTTGATTTTCCTTTTCTAATATCTCAATTTTTTATTTTTCATTAACTCTTGAGATATTCTTATTTCTATGCATATGTTTAATCCATTTAGGGTTGATGCCTAGGTGATCCTCTATCTTCCTAATGGTCTCCCTAGGAAGGATAGGTCTAGAATTGTTTGATCTAGGTTTGTCCTTAGGTAAAATTTTTTTAGGGATATTAGTCCCAAATTTCTCTTTATTCCTAAGGTTGACACTCTTATCACCTAGACAATAGTATTTGTTATTCCTAGCATGCTTTTCATGAGTAATAGCAAGATTACTAAAATTATTTCTAGCATGCTTTTGCCTATAACTTAAAGAATGAACATTATTAAATTTTACCTTAGGGTTTGCCTTAGAGGCTCCCCCTACATGTGATGCTCCTTCCTTATCTTTGATTTCCTTCTTCCTAGGGCATTGGCTTCTATAGTACCCCTTTTGATGGCACTTAAAGCATACTACGAGCTCCTTGCTCTTGATGGTTGAGGATCCGGTCTCCTTGATCTTTGGCATCGGTGGAGCTTTCTTGACCTGTTTAGGACACTTACTCTTGTAGTGTCTTTGCTCCCTACACTTAAAACATATTATATGATTTTTATTATTAATTGAAATGCTTGAGTTACTTAGGATGGTGGTCAGTGCTAGAATTGGTTCTTCTTCATCTCTCCCGGATGTTGAGGCTACCTCTTGATCTGGCATGGAGGGTGATCTTGTTGGACTGTCCGAGCCGTAAAAACCTCTTTTTGCATTGCATAAACCCCGAAAGTCGGCCACGGATCCATGCGAAGGTAAATAAAACTACATGTACGTGTTTAAAAACTCTAGATCTACATGTTAAGAGTTTACCCTCGATGAGACGCCCTTCGCTTATCCTGCTCATCCAAACGGCTTACCGAAACTCGAGGAGTGTCAAGTGTATACTCCTCTATCGGTATCCACACAAGCAATAGGTGGAGAAAAGCAACCTAGAGTGTGCTAGCACCCCTTAAAGGCTCACAGCAAGATGAGGAAGAGAGAGCTTGAGGGAAGAGAGGAGGAAGAAGATGAAGTTACACAACTTAACTTCACACTTTCATAACCCACTATAAGGGGGTTACATGCATGTAACTCCAAGAGCCAATGGCTCTTGGTCTCCCTCATGAGGTGGCACCCCATGATGAGTCCATGATGATGTGGAACATCATCATTGGCCGGACCCCATGCCAAGTCACCATGACATGGCAATTGGTCAAGTCAAAATTGACCATTCATCTTCCCTCTCAAGTCAAGTCAAACTTGACCTCTTATCTCCCATGGTTGATTAAATCCAACCATTTGATTCAAGTCAATTTGATTTAATGAATCTCTATTCATTATTTTAAATTGACTCAATGAATCAAATCTAAATTAGACTCATTCAACACTTGAATCAAATTGAGTCTAACTCAATTAGTCTAATTTGGATTACCCTTAATCCAATTTGGTTCATCCCATGAACCTAATCTTCATGGTTCATCATATGAACCTAATCTCCATCTAATTGCCCTTTGTGTGTGACCCTATAGGTTCTTGTAACATTGGCAATGCTCCTAAACCGATTTAGGAACATAAGCAATGAGCGGTATCTAGCAACACATCATTGCTACCCAAGTTACAAGAATGTTGAGATCCAACATCACCTTTGTGACTACTAATTGTGACTCTCACAATATGTGACAATGTCCCTCTATCCTTGACATTTAGATTGACCAATTGAGGCATAGACCATGTCATCCTCGATACAATCTATATCTTGAACTCCAAGTAGACTCACTCTAATCAAATGAGCTCAATATCTCATATTGACTCATTTGGGCATGTCATGCACTTCGTGGTCTCACTCTATCAAGAATAACGATATCACTCCCGTCACATAGGAGGGATAGATCCCATCTACATCACTCACATCCCTCCGCATAATTTGTTATATACCCAATAATCGCCTTTATAGTCTACCCATTTACGGGTGACATTTGACGAAGCCAAAGTATGCAACTCCTTATGTAGGGAACCATGGTGACTTCATGTCTAAGGACTAATAGTCATACTAATAGTCACATTAGAAAGTATATGACACTCATATAACGATCCATGATACTTTCTCATGGTGGGTCATTCAGTATACATTCTTCAATGTAAACTCATGTGTCAACTTGATATCACATATCCATGACTTGTGAGATCAAGTCATCGAGTTGACCTACATGCTAGTCTCTTCGCATTAACAATGTCCCTGAATGTTAATACTTGACTAGGAATGATTAAGAGTAGTGTTCTCTATATCATCTCATTATCGATTCAACCAATCGATTGATATAGATAAGAACCTTCTATTCAAGGACGTTATTATACTTAGTTATTTGGCACCAATACAAGTAAGTATAATAACCATACCTTTATAAATAAGAATATGATACAACAAGTCCATACAACAATCATCACATGATTGACTCTAGCTAGGGCTTTCACTAACAATCTCCCACTAGCACTAGCGTCAATCACTGTAGTATCTAATACCCAATGACCTAGTGTGACCATCTTGCTTTTTCTGTGCCAAAGCCTTGGTCAAGGGATCTGTGATGTTAGCCTCTGTGAGTACTCTACAAATCTTCACATCTCCTCTATCAATAATCTCTCGAATGAGATGGAAGAACCGTAGTATGTGTTTGGTCCGCTGGTATGAGCGAGGTTCCTTAGCCTGCGTAATGGCTCTATTATTGTCACAATAGAGCTCTATAGGATCTGCTATGCTAGGAACCACCCCAAGCTCGAATGAACTTATGGATCCAAATCGCTTCCTTTGCGCCTCGATGCAGATATACTCCTCTATTGTAGAATCAAGAATCGTGTTGTACTCGAACTCTTCCAGCTCACGGCTACCATTCAAGAAAAACACAAACCCCGATCGCGATCTATAATCATCTCGCTTGAAGCGCATCGTGAACCCTTTACAGCCTAGCTCTCTCATCGCTCCAAATATCAAGAAATATTCTTTAGTCCTTCTCAAGTACTTAAGAATATTCTTGACTGTTATTAAGTGACGCTCACCTAGATCTGACTGGTATCTACTCATCATTCTCAAAGCATACGAGACATCAGGACGAGTACATAGCATGGCGTACATGATAGATCCTATGGCCGATGCATAAGGGATCTTATCAGTGCGGTCTCTATCCTCTCTAAAAGAGGGACTTTGAGTCTTCGAAAGACTCACACCATGTGACATCGGCAGAAGTCCCTTCTTGGAATTCTGCATGACAAACCGTAGTAATACCGTGTCAATATATGTACTCTGACTTAGGCCAAGCAATCTCTTAGATCTATCTCTATAGATCTTAATGCCTAGAATACAGGCTGCTTCACCTAAGTCCTTCATTGAGAAGCACGTCCCCAACCAAGTCTTCACAGACTTTAGCGAAGGGATGTCATTCCCAATGAGTAGTATGTCATCCACATACAATATAAGGAAGACAACTGTGTTTCCATTAACCCTCTTGTAGACACAGAATTCATCTTCATTCTTGATGAAACCAAACTATTTGATCACATCATCGAATCGAAGATTCCAGCTCCGAGAAGCTTGCTTTAGCCCATAAATGGACCTTTGCAGCTTGCATACTTTCCCAGTATGTTGTGGATCTACAAAACTCTCAGGTTGTGTCATGTACACATCCTCGAGCAAGTTTCCATTCAGAAATGTGGTTTTGACATCCATCTGCCAGATCTCATAATCGTGGTATGCTGCAATAGCAAGCATGATCCGAATGGACTTAAACATCACCACTGAAGAAAAGGTTTCATCATAGTCAATACCATAAATTTGCTTGAAACCTTTAGCCACCAATCAACCCTTATAGGTATGCGTAAGTCCATCCATGTCAGTCTTTCTCTTAAAGACCCACTTACACCCAATGGCCAATTTCTTCGTGGATCAACCAAAGTCCATACTTGGTTGGTGTACATGGATTCCATCTCGAATCTCATGGCCTCTAGCCATTTCTCAGAATCTGAGCTCATCATAGCTTCCTGATATGAGGTAGGCTCATTCTCAATGAGCATAACGTCATCATGGTCAGACAAGAGAAATGAGTATCTCTTAGGCTGATGATGTATCATATCAGACCTGCGAAGAGGTAGGTCTACCTGAACAGGTTGTTGTTCCACAACTCTTTGTGCAACAATCTCATCACCCGCAACACTTTGTGGTTCCTATTCAACCTTCATCAAGGCTTCAATGTTATGGTCTTTATCTTGAATTTCTTCAAGATCGAACGTACTCCCACTAGTTTTTCTAGAAACAAAGTCCGTTTCTAGAAATACCTCAGTCTTTATCATAAACACTTTGTATTGACTGAGAATGTAGAAGTAATATCCCTTCGTTTCCTTGGGATATCCAACAAAATAGAACTTATCGGATTTGGGTCCCATTTTGTCTGAGACTTGACGTCGAACGTAAGCCTCACAACCCCAAATCCTCATGAAAGATATCTTGGAATTTCTCCTTGTCCATATCGTATATGGTGTCTTTATCACGGCCTTGGACGGTACATGGTTAAGTGTGAAGGCTGCTGTGTCTAGAGCATATCCCCAAAAGGATATAGGAAGACCTATGTGACTCACCATAGATCGTACCATATCTAATAGGGTACGATTCCTCCTTTCGGATACACCATTCCACTGTGGTGTTCCAGGAGGAGTGAGTTGGGATAGAATCTCACACTCAACTAGATAGTCACGAAACTCATGGCTAAGGTATTCACCACCTCGATCTGATCGAAGTATCTTAATACTCTTGCCAAGCTAGTTTTGTACTTCATTCTTGAATTCTTTGAACTTTTCAAAGGATTCCGACTTATGTGTCATCAGATACACATAATCATATCTACTGAAGTCATCAGTAAATGTAATGAAGTACCTATAACCACCTCTAGCAGCAACATTGAAAGGGTCACATACATCACTATGTATAAGTCCTAACAAGTCTGTTGCTCTTTCACTGTGTCCACTAAAGGGAGTATTGGTCATCTTGCCTAGAAGACAAGACTCACATGTCTCATATGATTCAAAATCAAATGAGTCCAGCAGCCCATCCTTATGGAGCTAGGATAAGCGACTCTTATTTATGTGACCTAAGCGACAATACCAGAGATAGGTTTGGTTCAACTCATTTGACTTGAATCTTTTAGTACTTATGTTATAGATGGGGCTCTCTAAGTCTAGAATGTAGAGTCCGTTCATTAGAGGTACACTACAATAGAACATATCATTTAAATAAACTAAACAACATTTGTTCTTTATTATAAATGAAAAGTCTTTCTTGTCCAAACAAGAAACTGAAATTATGTTCTTAGTTAAAGCAGGAACATAACAACATTTATCTAGTTCTAGTACAAGTCCAGAGGGCAGAGATAGAAAATAAGTTCCTACAGCAATAGCAGCAACCCTTGCTTCATTGCCTACTCGTAGGTCCACCTCGCCCTTCGTCAATGCCCTGCTATTTCTCAGCGCCTGCACATTGGTACAAATGTGATATGCACATCCGGTATCTAATACCCATGATGAAGAAATAGATAGATTGACTTCTATAACATTTATACCTGAAGTAGAAGTCTCACTTCTCTTCTTCGTGAGATCTTTCAGGTATGCTTTGCAGTTACGCTTCCAGTGTCCAGCTTCCTTACAGTGAAAGCAAGTCCCTTCCTTGGCCACCCCTTCTTTTGGTTTCAGTGACTTGCCTTTTCCCTTGGCTTGGGACTTTCCCTTACCTTTAGGCTTGCCCTTGCCTTTCTTCTTTTTCACCATCAAAATGGAGTCAGGTTTTTTCCTTCTTAAGGTTGAGCTCAGCAGTTCACAACATGCTATGCATCTCAGGCAGTGGCTTATCAATTTCTTTCATGTTGTAATTCATGACAAATTGATTGTAGTTTTGTGGTAAAGATTGCAAGATCAAGTCAGTGGCTAGCTATTAGCCAAGTGGGAATTTCAACCTCTGTAGGTTTTCTATGTACCCAATCATCTTGAGTACATATGGATCTACGGGAGTCCCATCTTGCATCTTGGACTGAAACAGTGCCTTAGAGATCTCATATCTCTCGTGCCTTGCTTGTCTTTGATACAATTGATGAAGATGTTCAGCCATATCAAAAGCATTCATGAACTCGTGTTGCTTCTAAAGCTCAGAGTTCATGGTCATGAGCATGAGACTTGACACATCTAATGCATCATCTTGATGCTTCTTGTAAGCATCTCGTCAGGCCATGGCAAGGGGCAGGAGGTGCCTCCTAATGGGCCGCTCCAGACGCATGCTTTTCTTTCTTGGGTGAGAACGATTCTCAGATTCCTATACCAGTCCAAGAAATTAGCTCCATTGAGCTTGTCCTTCTCAAGGACAGAACGCAGGGAGAGAGTGTTCGTGTTTATCGACATGGTAATCTACAACATACACAATGTAGAAAATTAATATCATATTCGATTTATCATTTAATTAGGACTTTAATCAAATGATGCTCCCACTAAATTATAGGACTTTTGTAGAATCGAGTCATGGATGTGGTCAAATCACATTACTAGATTCATACAAACTAGCTATAATTCTTACGGGACAAGATCCACATCATACTACGCCTTGAGTTAGCTTTGACTAAATTGCCCAAGACTTAGTATGATCAGTAGGTAACACATTACCGATTACATCTCTATGCAACTCTTGTTTATAGGATCAATATCCATATTTATAAAAGACCTTGAGTTAGCTTTGGCTAAATCGCCCAAGATTTAGTGTAAATGTAACCTTATCCTACCTTTCCAAAGTTGGAATATGCCTATAGTTTTACTCGATCCAATTGAGTTAACTAGTTTTACTCAATCTAATTGAGCTTATTCTCACCCAAGCTGTGATAGGCGGGACCAAGATTGTCCCTCCGCACCCTACCAAGATAATATGCATTGATCTGCTTTGGCAGATTCAACAACAACAAATGATCGAGGTAGTGATGGGTATCAAAACTTGGTAGGCATTTTCGAGTTGATTTGATTAAGATCTAATCTAATCGTAAATGTGTATCATATGCACATTAAGGCCTTTATTACCCTACACTAGCATGCATCACATACATACAAGCAAAATTTACTAGCATGCATCATATATATACAAGCAAAATTTACTAGCATGCATCACATACATACAAGAAAAAACAAATATATATATAGTGATGAGTTCATGGCCCTACTACGATCTTCTCAAGCCAATGAGAAGATCGGACGGTCAACCTTGGGTTAGCAGCTTCTCCAAGCGCCTCCTTTGACCGTCATGTGTCGTCGGCACCCTTCTCGTAACTCCGTCTACTAGTGGACCTTCTACCGCTCCATTTTGTACATTACAACCATGAAACTCGAGTTACATTCAAGTCTAAAACTATTTACAACTGGAATATTAAAAGAAGAGGCACGACGCATAGGTCGCATACCATATACAACATGCACAACCACAAAAATGGCATGCAAGCTGTATTATGAATTACAACATATTTATCCAATTATATTAGGATTCTTGAGTCATGACCATCACAGTATTATACATAATTCTAAATTATGTATTTTACAAAAATTTCTATAATTTTTCCTTTTTTTTTAAAATTTTTATGAGTCACATCTCCGTAACGGTCCCGCTAAGCAATTTCCGGGCGTGATCGCGGGACAATGCCCCTTTCGGGGTTAGGGGCAACGCCCCTACTCGCAAAATGAACTTTGTGAGTGTTCCATCTTGATCTTACAGTGACTTAAGTCACTGTCCCAAAAACCTAAAGCGAGAATTCGCCGTTTCGGAGAGTTTTTCTCGGTGGTTGAAGCCTACTAGTGTCCCAACACTTGTTTCTTCGACTCTTCGAGAAAAATACCCAAAAGATCTATAAAAATAGGAAATTTACAGTTCTGTAATTTTTATATCTATTACAAAAACTACAAAACTAAAATACATACATGTTTCGCACGTAGCTCTGATACCACTGTTGGACTATCCGAGTCACGAAAATTGCTTTTTACATTGCGGAAACCCCGGAAGTCGGCCATGGATCCGTGCGAAGGTAAATAAAACTACATGTACATGTTTAAAAACTTTATATCTACATGTTAAGAGTTTACCCTCGATGCGACGCCCTTCGCTTATCCCGCTCGTCCAAACGACTTATCGGAACTCGAGAGTGTCAAGTGTACACTCCTTTATCAGTATTCACACAAGCAATAGGTGGAGAAAAGCAACCTAGAGTGTGCTAGAACCCCTTATAGGCTCACGACAAGATGAGGAAGAGAGATCTTGAGGGAATAGAGGAGGAAGAAGATGAAGTTACACAACTTAACTTCACACTTTCATAACCCACTATAAGGGGGTTACATGCATGCATGTAACTCCAAGAGCCAATGGCTCTTGGTCTCCCTTATGAGGTGGCACCCCATGATGAGTCCATGATGATGTGGAACATCATCATTGGCCGAACCCCATACCAAGTCACCATAACATGACAATTGGTCAAGTCAAAATTGATCATTCATCTTCCCTCTCAAGTCAAGTCAAACTTGACCTCTTATCACCCATGGTTGATCAAATCCAACCATTTGATTCAAGTCAATTTGATTTAATGAATCTCTATTCATTATTTTAAATTGACTCAATGAATCAAATCTAAATTAGACTCATTCAACACTTGAATCAAATTGAGTCTAACTCAATTAGTCTAATTTGGATTACCCTTAATCCAATTTGGTTCATCCCATGAACCTAATCCTCATGGTTCATCATATGAACCTAATCTCCATCTAATTTCCCTTTGTGTGTGATCCTATAGGTTCTTGTAACATTGGCAATGCCCCTAAATCAATTTAGGAACATAAGCAATGAGCGGTATCTAGCAACACATCATTGCTACCCAAGTTACAAGAATGTTGAGATCCAACATCACCTTTGTGACTACTAATTGTGACTCTCACAATATGTGACAATGTCCCTCTATCCTTGACATTTAGATTGACCAATTGAGGCATAGACCGTGACATCCTCAGTACAATCTATATCTTGAACTCCAAGTAGACTCACTCTAATCAAATGAGCTCAATATCTCATATTGAGCTCATTTGGGCATGACCATGCACTTCGTGGTCTCACTCTATCAAGAATAACGATGTCACTCCCGTCATATAGGAGGGATAGATCCCATCTACATCACTCACATTCCTCTGCATAATTTATTACATACCCAGTAATCGCCTTTATAGTCCACCCATTTACGGGTGACGTTTGACGAAGCCAAAGTATGCAACTCCTTATGTAGGGAACCATGGTGACTTCAGGTCCAAGGACTAATAGTCATACTAATAGTCACATGAGAAAGTATATGATACTCATATAACGATCCATGATACTTTCTCATGGTGGGTCATTCAGTATACATTCTCCAATGCATACCCATGTGTCAACTTGATATCACATATCCATGACTTGTGAGATCAAGTCATCGAGTTGACCTACATGCTAGTCTCTTCGCATTAACAATGCCCCTGAATGTTAATACTTGACTAGGAATGATTAAGAGTAGTGTTCTCTATATCATCTCATTATCGATTCAACCAATCGATTGATATAGATAAGAACCTTCTACTCAAGGATATTATTATACTTAGTTATTTGGCACCAATACAAGTAAGTATAATAACTATGCCTTTATAAATAAAAATATGATACAACAAGTCCATACAACAATCATCACATGATTGGCTCTAGGGCTTTCACTAACAGATCTAACTTCCTCCCCCTCAATCCTAGAGGTGGAGACTTCTTCTACTTCTACCTCCTTTACCGATTCGGATGTCGACTCTCTATCACCATCCGACTCCTCACTTTCTTGTGAGGAAGAGTCTTCTTCTTCTTGTGTCGGTTTGGATTTTTCATGAAGCATTTCCAATTTTCTCCAAAGATCCTTGGCATCTTTAAATTCACCTATTTTGTAAAATAATTCATTAGGAATTAAATCAACTACCATATTGATTACCTTATCATTTGTTTTGGATTTTTGTAGTTGATCTTTAGTCCATTTCTTCTTCTTGAGATATCCTCCCTTTGGCCCTCTAGGATATTCAAATCCTTGCATCAAAGCGGACCACTCCTCAAGGTCTCTCATCATCAAGAAGTTTTCAATTCTTGCCTTCCATTGGTTGAATCCTTCTTGTCCATAGAAATTATAAGGCACCGGTGTGTTGATGTCTCATCCTAATTGTTCTTCAAATTCCATCTTTCCCTCTAGCGCGCTTGCTCCCAATTGTTAATCCGTAGAAGAGCTCCTAGATCTGATATCAATTGTTATGACCTTGGTGGCCGCTAGGGGGGTGAATAGTGCATCGGCGTTGCTTAATGGAATTACGGTCGTGTGCTTGCTACAATTCGATTAGTGCGTAGCGAAATAATAATAAACACAATACACGAATACTGTTGGTACAGGGGCACTAGATAATCGAACCTAGGTTTTGATTATGGTAAAGATCCAAAGTTAAGGTCATATTGTTATCTCATAAGCTGAATTAAGTGTGCAGGAAATGGTTAAGCTAAGCTGAAGGTCAGCGACACCCGAAGAATCCCAAGTCGGGAAACCGTGGTGGTCGGGTGACACCGAGGGAACTTCGAGGGAGTCGAAGAACCTAGGTGGAAGACCGGAAGCAAAGCGACAGGTCATAAAGGACCAGAGGTAAGCACGAGTGTGAAGAGAGATGGTAAGGTCGTGTCCTTTGTACGGGGACAACCATAGGCGGTGATCCAACTAAGACTTCCAGTGGAAGGTCTAGGTCAAGATCAGACGGTAAGAAACCGTTACATTTACCATTTTCTGTGCTAACCTCTTCAGAGGAAAGTGGCCTGTTGATGATCAATCACGTCATTAGGCGATCGATGCACATCAGTCGACTGATGGCAATGAATCAGCCTTTTACGCTAGGTCAAAACGGATAACATTTGACGCGGGCACTTCACGATAAAATATGGTATCACCTCGTGATCAGTTCCAAAAGATGAGGATATACATCAAGACTTATTCCAAGGCAAAAGTCTATAAAAGGAGGGGAGGACTCCAACATAAAGATCAATCAATTCTATTCTCAAAGTGCTCCCGCAACGCCAAAGCTCCAACGTCGTAACGCCGACGCAACGCCAACTTCAGAATCTATTCATCGGCAGTAAGTACTTTTTTTTATTTACCGTATTTGATCGTGATTTTAATCATAACGAGGTGAGGTAGGCTTGTTGTCTCATCCTCGTACTTTCAGTTTTGTGATCGTTGTCTCCTACCTTCAACGAGGAGGAGACTTGATAGTAGATTTCCCCGTCGTACGTGGTCAAGGATCGGGGGGCCTTGGATTAGTAGCCAGTGGGTTGTGAACCAAGTAAAAATAAATTGTGTTATTTTTTTTTCCGCTACGCTTGCTATTGTCAAACGAACGAAAGAAAATTTTGCGCTCGCTATTCACCGCACCCCCCTCTAGCGACACTTCTCGATCCAACAAATACAAGCACACAATCACAACATGCAATATAACGTGGTTCAGAACCAAATGGTTCCTACTCCACGGATTGTGCTCGAATGAGCCCTAGTGATGTCAATTACACACCACTACTAAATAACTCCTTCTCGAAATAATCCAAAGGTGGAGAAACCTCGTACAAAGATTACACTAAGTAATACAATGGATACAAGCAACTATAAATATGAAATGCAATACAAGTAAAGGAAAACACTTTACAAAGAGCTTTTGATTGCTTGATCTTTGATTGCCTTGGACTAGCCTTGAAGGACTGGAAAGCACCAACTATTCCCCTTCAAATCGCCCAAGAGAACCATAGCAAAAAGCTCCTCCACGACCTGCTTTTATAACCTGCATTCGGGCTGATTTTTGCCTAGCGATTTTACTAAGAATTCCTGTGGAAGGTCTAGGTCGAGATCGAATGGTCAGAAACTGTCGCATTTATCATTTTCTGTGCTAACCTCTTATTGCAGTGAAGTGGTTAGCCGTGGATCATTCTTTGGTCATTAAGGCGATCGATCGATGCTCATCGTCGGATCGATGGAAGGCATCAGTCGACTGATGGCGATGAATCAACCTTTTGCGCTAGGTCAAAACAGATAAGATTTGACGCAGCCACTTTACGATAAAATTTGGTACCACTTCGTGATATGTTCCAAAAGATGAGGAGACTTATTCTGAGACCAAACTCTATAAAAGGAGGGGAAGATTCCAACCCATTCATTCATCAAGATTATTCTCAAGTGCTCCTACAATGCTAAAGCTCCAACACTATCATAATGCCGATGCGACGACAAGTTCTAATCTTCTTCGTCGGTAGCAGCAACAAGTAATTGTTTTTGTTATTGTATTCTTTGTTTTAATCATAACGAGGTGAGGTAGGCTTGTTGCCTCATCCTCGTACTTTCGGTTTTGTGATCGTTGTCTCCTACCTCGAACGAGGAGATCTTATAGTGCTTTACCCTCCGTACGCGGTCTAGGACTGTTAGGGCCTTGGAGTAGCAACCACTGGGTTGTGAACCAAGTAAAAATAAACTTATCTTTTTACATTTTCGATGTGCTTGCTCGTATATCGAACGATCGAAACGAAAAGATTTACGCTCGCTATTCACCCCCATCTAGCGACGCTTCTCGATCCAACAGACCCATGCTTGGACTTTCCTTTTCCAAGACCCATGCTTGGACATTCCTTGCCAAGACCCATGCTTGGACTTTCCTTGCCAACCCATGTTGGACTTTCCATGCTAAGACTCAAGCTTGGACTTTTCATGTCAAGTACACAAGACTTGGACTTTTCCCATGATAATTGTCAAACCATCGTCAAACATCAAATACTAACCTGGGTCGATTACACCAACAATCACCCCAACACATGTCAGACATCAATGTCAAACATCAAAACACTACTCGAGTCTGATCAATCGTGACATGGGTCGATTGCACCAACAAACATTTATGCCATGATCATTCATGCATTTAAAGTAATTAAAATTGATTTAAGGACTATGGCATGATTTGAAGTCCTATGTATAAGGGAATCAAGTAGTGTTACCCTAGAAAATGTATGAAACCCTAGTTTAGGATGAACAAAACTCACATCTCACATTACATTGACATGTGTGTGTATTTATACTCCCTAGACACATGTGAGATGCTAGGAAATGAGTTAAGTTCAAGGTGCATAGTAGTTGCATCTAGATGAACTCAAACTCAACTTATACCATGGAGGGATCATTGGAAAAGCTAATGTACAAGTCATGTGCATTGAGCCCAAGGAACATGGTCCAATATAAGGTTTTAAAACTATTTCAAAATCTTTTTGAAAAACCTTGGTGGAGTCTTTCTTTTGATAGCAATCACCATTGATGATATTGATACAAAGTGAGCTCAAAACAATGAAGTTTTTATCATTTTTTTAACTTTGTATCAATTTCACTATTTTATGGTTAAATTATTTTTAAAATATTTTTCACCCATTGTATTGGTTATAAGTATTATACATATGAATTTCCATAATTTTTCAAAATACATAGAATTACTTATGTTTTTTCTAAACTCGATTTCTGAAACTGAAATTCGACAGTCTCGGTTATCAGTCGACTACCGCTTAATGGCAGTCGACTGATAACTATTAGAAGTTGACTATCAGGTTTGATTTCGGGTAAACAAGGTTTGTTTGGCCTGATTTCAGCTATGGTAAGGTTCCCTAACCACTCCTAACCCTAAGATATGCTTTGGAAAGCATTAGAAATGGTGAAAATCCATTGGATATGGATTAGAAGAGTTGTTTAGGGTGTGTATAAATTTTAAGGTGAGTGGAAGTTCAAGTTTGAACTTTTAACCATAATTTTAATGGTTTAGAGTTCCTATAGGCTTAGGGACTTCCCAAAGACATTGTTGGTGCAATGGTCAAGGGGGACCAAGTCTTTAGGGGGAGGTATCTATCATGGGATGATGGATGTTTTCTTCCTCATGAGGGGGAGAAATGGGAATGTGAAATTCCCAATTTAGAAATTGGAAGAGTTTATAGGAAGCCTCTCTTAAGTGATATGAGACTTATCACTAGGAAGAGTGAAGGCATCCTAGGTGTTTTTGGACCAAGGGGGAGATAGTAAGATCTCATTGAGATATGAGACATTCACACCCTTGGGGAGAACCTTTTTTATGTATGTCAAAAATAGGGAGAAAGTGAAACTACCAATTTGGAAGAATTGGTAAGGAGATTTGAGTTAGGCCTAACTCAACTCAAAGGTGTCAAACATCAAAAGGAAGATTGTTAAGTGAATCGATCACGATTGACTGCACGAGTTTGACTTAGTAGTGTTTTGATGTTTGACAATGGTTTGGGAAGATTTGTAATCGCATCAGATCATTGATCGACTCGAGTTTGACTCGAGGAGTATTTTTGACGGATGGTTCACCATTGTTTGACTATATGGTTGACATGAGGTTGACCATATCATGAAAAGTCCAACATGAATTGGCAAGGGAAAGTCCAAGCTTGAGTCTTGGCAATTGAAAAGTCTAACATGGAGTTGGCATGGAAAGTCCAAGGGTGTAGTCTTGGCCACGTAAGTCCAAGGGTGTAGTCTTGGTGGTGAAAGTCCAAGTTATGGGTACTTGGCATTTGGGAAGTCTAAGAATTGATATTGGCGGCATAAAGTCCAATGGTTGGCGGTGTAAAGTCCAAGCGTGGTCTTAGAAGTGTAAATCCAATGTGCCTTGGCGATATAGACATCGTTAGCATGACAATAGCCGATGGAAGCATCTGAAGACTAGCATATGGATGAACAAGTCATGGATGACTTGGAGGGATCTGATAGGCGTGAGGCTAATGGAGGTGGCTAGAAGGCATAGGTATAGGATAAAGGTGGTCTAGCAAGTATGAGGGCATCATACTTAGTGTTAAACCTCATGGTTGAGGTTTGTCAGTCGACTGGGATTATGGATTAGTCGACTAGTCAAGTGTTTTGACACTTGGCAGCTGAGTCGACACTCAACAATCAATTGGGATTATGACCGATGCGATTGAGTCGATCGTGGTTCGACCATACGGAAATAGCCATCGATCATTGCGTGGGCAATCGGTGATGGCTTTAAGCCGCTAGTTGATGTTTAGCGAATGCATAGATGCCGGCAGACAGTAGTTGACTAATGATGTTGGCAAGTGATCCGCTGGATCGCTTAGCCATCTCCTACTACGCGCTGGTTGGTAGATCGCCAAAGTAAATCATCCCGTTGTAGGTTAACAGGCATTGGTTTTGGGAGCTTTCAGGCGATTTTTTTTCGAGGCAAGCAGGTTTCAAGTCCTTCAAGCTCATCCAAGCAACCAAGCAAGCGCTAAAAATCCTAGTTTGTAAAGTGTTCTTTTACATTTCACTTTGTATTTGCTTGTATTTGTTCATTATTTGTAATTACTTGTACGAGGTTTCTCCACCTCCGACGTGTTATCGAGAAGGAGTGATTGAGTAGTGGTGTGTGTTTGTATCGCTAGGGCTCATTCGAGCCCAATCCGTGGAGTAGGAACCTTAAGCCTTAAGATTCTCATTATATCATCATTTTGTGATTGTGTTTGTGCATTTTGTATTGTATGTTTCTATTTCCGTGATAACAAATTTTGTAGCAAAGCACGATCGAGATCCATCGACATTAATACGAGCTATTCAATTTCTAGTCATGATAGGTCCTAACAAGTAACTCTTGGGTAAACAATGTAAAATTAATTCAATACTTAATTCATGATCCATCACAAACCCAAGTGTAGATAATCGCTCGATGTACTCATTCATCTTTAGCACAAATTGCACCACAGATGAACCTTTTTGCATCTTAGAGGTGAAGAGTGTTAGTGCATATAAGATCCACATATCTCCACAATGGTATGATATTGTCTACTTTGGGCCCAAGCCCTCATGGTTTTGTTTTTGGGCTTTACCCAAAAGGCCTCATACCAATGGAGATATCTTTTTTCTTATAAGCACATGATCTTTTCCATGTCTTACCAATGTGGGACTTTGATTGTATTCCCCATACTCCCAACAATCCCCCCCTCAAACGAAGGACCACATTGGGCCCCCCCTCAAGCCTATCCCTCCTCGAAGGATTTTCTCTGCTTGATGTCCGATCTTCAACCCACCAGGACTTCCTGCCAGTTGTTCGGTCCCCCCGACCCAACTAGACTTCCTTCCTGATGTCTGGTTCTCTTGATCCGGACGTGGGAGCTCAACTTCCTTCGTTAGAGGTTCATGGCTTGACATGGACCATGGCTCTGATACCAATTGTTAGTGCATATAAGATCCACATATCTCCACAATGGTATGATATTGTCCACTTTGGGCCCAAGCCCTCATGGTTTTGTTTTTGGGCTTTACCCAAAAGGCCTCATACCAATGGAGATATCTTTTTTCTTATAAGCACATGATCTTTTCCATGTCTTACCAATGTGGGACTTTGATTGTATTCCCCATACTCCCAACAAAGAGGAGCTTGGAGACTTCGAACCTTTCGGATCTCGCTTGCTCATCAAACAACTCATGAAGATGAAAGACTGTGGTATTAGCATCCATATCCATGCTATGCTACTTCGGTACCATCGCAAGCTATGATGCACTCTCGCGTAATCATTCACATGTTTCTGATGGGCCAACAATTGGACTGGAGTTGCACAATCTTTAGGACAGGTGGGAAGAGGCTCTTCGAGGACATACGCAAGTTTTTCCTCCTTGAGAACAATTCTTAGGTTTCTAAGCTAGTCCAAGAAGTTCACCAAACTTATTTGAATCCAAAATAGAGCATAAGTTTATAGACGTCATGATCAAGCAATTAACCTAGATATACAAATCGAGCATATATGAGAAAGATGATTTAAAATGCATCAACATGCATTTATAAGTCCCATTCATTTTTGAATTCAAAAACCCCTTAAAATCAATTTGGGAGATCATAGGTTCATCTCCGAACGGGCTGATATCCAACATAGATAAGAACAACCTTGGAGAGAGTCCAACAAGTCGTTCATAGCTATGATGGTAGGTATCAAATATACCAATTACATATCACATATATGTAACTATCACATTATGTTATCAACTAATTGAATGTTCACACAAACATTGGGTTGCTAACACATTAACAAGTATGCATCATATGCACAACACCCAACTTCACCTCCCTTCACATCGACCTTAGAGAAAGTCCAACAAGCCGATGCTCTAAGTTAAAGCCGACCTATTAATCAAGAAATAGTTTTAATATGGTTAGAGCGCATTCAATTGTTTAGTCAGGCTTGGAGAGAGTCCAACAACTCAAACTAAATATTGACCTCTGACTCTTACCATATTAGTATTAAACTACTTCAATGGTTTGAACATGTTTAGGTTCGAGCCGGACTTGGAGAGAGTCCAACAACCCAAACCAGAAATGGAACTCCGATTCTAACCATATTAATGGAAGGTGTAGGCTTTAATATTGTGTAAGGGTTTTGTGGTCTCATCCTCCTTTCCATGCAAATAACTATTATTTACATGGCATGACACGCATGACATACATATGTGCAACTAATGCATCTACATGTCACGACACGCATGACATAATGATATATATCTAATGCAATTACATGACATACAACTATGACATGTTCAAGTAATTTCTAAATTGTCATAATTAGTTTTGGAAATAAAATATGTTTGTGATTTGATTTCTCAAATCAAATCTTATTTATTAAATTAGGAAATAAATTTCCTAAATTTTAATTTCCTAATCACATCAGGAAATTCCTAATTTGAATTTCTTAACTAATTCAAATTTTCATATTTTTCTAAACTTTCCAAAAATAGAAAATTTCCAAAAATATAATTATGACAAACATTCATCACAAAATAATTTTTACGATTATGTCGGAACACAGCCGGGCTCTGATACCACTGTTGGGTTTCTGGGGCACCAATGTGGGCGTGTGTTCAAACATATTTCATAAACATGCACAGCGGAAGCAAATAAAAACGGTGATAAACTATTTTATTACATTACACACACCACATGCATGCAGGATACAACAGTGTAAACATAATTTTAATTTCAAATTTTGTAATAAAGGAAATTACTCTAGGTATACCTGACGAATTATGTGAAGCAGAAATGACATCAACCTTAGCAACCCTCGCAAGTTTCACCTCTATCCGTATCCACGCCGAGTATCGTCGGGATAGCTTCAACAAGTTATGAGCCCTATCTTCACACGAGATACTAGTCTCGTGTCGAAGACGTTGTGATCCAAGAGACGATCACAATTTGAAACGTATTCGAATTCAAATGAGTTTCACAAACTCGTTTCTCGAAAGCGATTTTCGTCAACCAATTGACGAAACTTCGATCCTCCACCAATGAGGATAGTCGGAGATCCAATCCCTGGCAAGGAGGTCACTGTCGGAGTTCCAAATGTCAGCCAAACGACGCTCTCGTCGCAATGGACACAAGTTGTCCAAGAGGGCAGCTGTTGGGAAATTCTGGATCGTGATGTTCACAACATCGCCGGTAAATACTTCGCACAACCGCAACAAAAACAATATATATATCCGGATCCCACCAGAGATCCATGCAAAAAAATATAAATCGTTTCGTATCCTACTTTTTCTAGATCTTATCTAGAAGGAGAAGTATACCTTCATATAATCCCACAAATCCAAGCATCTCAATCTCAATACGGTAAGTATAATCAGATTCCACGATTCACACACCGACACTCAAAGGTTTTGGAGTGACGTTTTGCTAGCAACCCTAGCAAAGCACCAAGAACACTTGGAAGAAGAAGGAGAGGAAGGAGAGAACTCCTCTTTGCTTAGAGGAAGTAGGAGAGAACTCTTTCTCTTTTTTTTTTTTGGCTTACATGTTCAACAACCAAAAATCACGCTCAGCCTTCACGTTCACAACCTAAAGGTCTTTTATTTCCATCTTAAAGTCTCTTTGAATACCATAACTCTTGGTATTTTTCCTTCATCCAAATGCATGAACCTCTCATTAAGAATACCTAGATCTTTGGTATTCACATGCATGATTAATCACATTAATCATGCATGATGATAGATGACACTTGCATGATGATTTATCTTCCATGGTTTGACTCGAGTCTAACTCAAGTTTAACCAATTTGAGTCTAACTCAAGTCTTGACCATATGCTTCAATGTACTTTTAGTTAAACTAAAAGAAACTATCTCCAAAAATAGAATGTCATTTGTGTGTGACCCAATAGGCTCTTGTAACATTGGCAATGTGTGTAAAACCCTCTTTTAGACACATAAGCAATGATAAATCTAGCAATACATCATTGCTACCAAGTTACAAGAAGGTCGAGATCCGACAACCTTTCCGTGGCTATTATCATGTATAACGTGTCCTTCTATCCTGATATCTTAGATCGATCAATGAGGCATAGACCATGTCATCCCTTATCGATCTTTATGTTTCTTGATCCCTGGCAGACTCACTCAAAAAAATGAGCTCAATATCTCATATTGACTCATTTGAGCATGGTCATGCATTTCGTGGTCATACTCTATCAAGAGGCCAAAGATATCACTCCCGTCATATGGGAGGGATAGATCCCATCTACATCACTCACATTCCTCTACATAATTCGTTACATACCCAATGATTGTCGTTATAGTGCACCCTATTACAGTGTGACGTTAGACGATACCAAAGTACATAACTCCTTATGTAGGAACCATAGTGACTT
Organism: Wurfbainia villosa; assembly: GCA_025175895.1. NCBI lineage: Eukaryota > Viridiplantae > Streptophyta > Magnoliopsida > Zingiberales > Zingiberaceae > Wurfbainia > Wurfbainia villosa. Next base: position 109,989 of record JAKLTH010000201.1, on the reverse strand, counting down.
CATGTCTATGGACTATTCATACCAATAGTCACATGAGAAAGTATATGACACTCATATAATGATCCATGATACTTTCTCATGGTGGGTCAATTCAGTACATATATTCTCCAATATATATGCCCATGGGTCAATGTGATATCACATATCCATGACTTGTGAGATCAAGTCATCCATTGACCTATATGCTAGTCTCAATGTATCAATATATCCCTTTGTCTATTAATACAATACTTGACTAGGAATGTTTAAGAATAGTGTTCTCTACAAATTCTCATAATCAATTCTACCAATTGATATACTGTAGATTAGAACCTACTATTCAAGGGCATTATTATATTTATTTACTGGCACACACATAAAGTAAATATAATAATCAATCTTTACCTGTTATTAATAAAATATGATACATATGATCCCTAATCAATTATCTCATGATTGGCACTAAGGGCTGACACTAACAGAAGCTTGGTGGAGGAGATGACCAGCCAAGGTCGGGTGGATGGCCAACGACTGGTGGCTAGCCGACGGTCGAAGGTTGGTCGACAGCTGGGCTTGGGCGGTGGCAACACCAAGGGGCGACGCACAAGCAAGGAGAGAAGAAGAGGGTGGCTAGGGTTTCTCTAAACTTAAGTCGTCCACGAAATATCTCTCAACCCTATTATTTATAGAGAACGTGTCTCTTAACCATTAAGAGACCTTTTCTCAAGGGTTATTGGTTCACAACCAAAACCCGTTAATCCTATTGGTGCAGGGGCACTAGATAATCGAACCTGTATTTTGATTATGGCAAAGACACAAAGTTAAGTCTACATCGTTATCTCACGAGCTATCGAGTGTGCAGAAAAGTATTAAAGCTTGAGCTGAAGGCTAGCGACACCCGGAGGAAGCCGCGGTGGTCGGGCGACACTCGAGTGACTTCGGAGGGAGCCGAAGGAATCGAGTGGAAGGCCCAGAGCTACTATCGAGTAAGCTCGTGAGTGAGAGATTGTAAGGTCCGGTCCGTAGGCGGCGATCCGACTAAGACTTCTGGAAGGTCTAGGTCGAGATCGACGGTTAGAAACCGTCAGATTTATCATTTTCCGAGCTAACCTCTTATTGCGGTGGAAGTAAGTCGATCGACCATCGGACATGGAGCCGATCGATGCCCATCCGATCGATGGGAGGCATCACGATCGATGGCGGCGCCTTTTGCGCTAGGTCAAAACGGATAACGTTTGACGCGGCCACTTCGCGATAAAATTTGGACAACTTCATGATCCGTTTCGAAATAAGAGGAGACAAATTCAGAGGCCAAAGTCTATAAAAGGAGGGGAGGATTCCATCTCCAAATCACATCAAGTGCTCCTACAACGCCAACGCTCCAACATCGTCATAACGCCGACGCAACGTCAAGTTTTGATCTTCTTCGTCGGCAGCAGAATCAAGTAATATTTTTGATATTGTATTCTTTGTTTTTCTTCATAACGAGGTGAGGTAGGCTTGTTGCCTCATCCTCGTACATTCGGTTTTGTGATCGTTGTCTCCTACCTCCAATGAGGAGGAGACGTTATAGTGTTTTGCCCTCCGTACGCGGTCTAGGACCGATAGGGCCTCGGAGTAGCAACCGCTGGGTTGTGAACCAAGTAAAATAAACGTGTTCATTTATTTTCCGCTGTGCTTACTTTGCGTATCGAATGAACGAAAAAGAAAAGATTTACGATCGCTATTCACCCCCCCCCCTCTAGCGACGCTTCTCGATCCAACAATTGGTATTAGAGCGGGGGCGCTAAGATTTGGTGAAACCACCAATCTAGCACGTTTTGGTTTTCTGTTCGTATTTTTCGATTCGTATTATTTTTTGTCTTTTTCCTCCCGCACTACTAATCCAAGACGAAGTCTTGGTACGTTTCTTTTGGTTGTGTGCTTGCAAGTTTTCTCTCTTGGAGTAGCCGACCGTAAAACGGCCATAACTTTTCGCACAAGTGGACTCACATAACGATCTACATACCAAATCGAAGCTCTCAGAAATATCTACGTTTCTTACCAGGGTTTACCCTCGTAACAAACTGTTTACAGCCCCAAAATCCAACGTTTAGTACCCTTTCGGGGACATCAAAGGTCGTAAGTTTCGAGTTTTTGTTAGTTTCTTATTCTCCTTATTTATTTCTGTTTATTTCCTATTATTTCCCGCACTACTAATCCAAGACCAAGTCTTGGAATTCTCTTTGGTTTTTATTCTTATTTTGCAAGATATTTAATGGCTCACATTGAGGGGTATAGCACCACCCGTCCTCCGTTCTTTAATGGAAATGATTTCCGTTATTGGAAAGGTCGGATGGAGTGTTTTCTAAAAACACAAGTCGAGACTTGGATAATAATCCAAACCGGCTTTGCTCTACCCACCAATGATCAAGGAGAGGCCTTGGATTTCAACAAATGGACAAATGCAACCAAGAGGCAAATCGAAGCCGATGCAAGAGCAACCCAAATATTGCAATGCGGCTTGTCCAAGGAGGAACTCAACCGCATCGGACCATTCATTAGCGCCAAAGACCTCTGGAACAAATTGATTGATTTACACGAAGGGACGGCTGATGCTAAGGTATGTAAAAGAGATTTACTTTTAAATAAATTATACAATCTAAAGATGCAGGATCATGAGACCTCCACCCAACTACATGCGCGAATCCAAGATATCGTCAACGGTCTTCATTCGATCGGGCAAGCCATAGAGAACCGGGACCTTATAAGGTACGCTTTAAATGCTTTCCCTAGGACTACCTTATGGGCATCCATGGTCGATGTCTACAAGGTCTCTAAGGACCTTTCTAAGCTTAGGTTAGATGAATTATTTTCCGAGTTTGAACTTCATGAGCAAACTAACGTGGTCCGAGCTGAGAGAGGTATTGCTCTACTTGCAGGACAAAGAAGGAAGCCACCTACTAAGCAAGTAGATGAACTCAAACCCAAAGACGAATCCGAATCCGAAGAGGAGGCCATAATAGTCAACATTGTGCGGAGAATAGTTCGACAAGAAAGAAGGAAATTGAAGAATGAGAACCAAAAGAAAAAGGGAGCAAGGAAAGCCTTCCATGCAACTTGGGACAACAGAGAAGACATAGCTTATATGGCAAGAACGGAGGAGTCCGAGTCCAATCCGGCCGAGTCCAACTACAACTCCGACTCAAGATTTCAGAGATTATCGAGAGAAAACTCAAAGCCGGACCAAAAGGGAAAGTCAAGGTTAATCGCTCTTTAATTAGTACGCTTTACAATATAATTAAAATGCTTAATAGGAAATTAACTAAGTCTGAGTCTAGGGTTGAGTCGTTACTTGAGGAGGTTGAAACCCTCAAGCAAGAGGCTACTCTAACCCCTTCAACTAGTCAAGTTCAAGAGGGAAACTCAACTCAAATTGAAAAACTTGAGGAGGAGAATTCTCTCTTGAAAGACCAAGTTCAAGAGGTTGAGGCTAGGTTGGAAAGGTTCACGTTGGGATCTAAGAACCTTAATCGACTACTTGGAACCCAAAGAGCCGTGTACAATAAAGCCGGACTCGGATTTAAGTCAAAGACTACGAATAGGTCTTATATGTCTATCGTAAATCGTAGTCATCAAAGAGTCCAAGCATGGGTCCCAAAGGTTTTATTGAACTCACATATAAGGACTAATAAGTATTGGATTCCTCAGGATCAAGTTCATTATTTGAATAGATCATATTGGTTCAATAGTCCAGGGGGAGCTAACACTAAAATAGTATACCCGTTTACTTAGCAAAACCATTGCATATTTTACTTTAATTTTTAGAATGGCTAGATAGGGTAAATGATTAGTCAACTCTTGACAACATAGTATCAGGACGCGGCGAGATGATAGTACGTTAGGGAAACAAAGTCTCGTGTATTCGAGCTAGATAAGGCGTATCTAGCTTGGTGCACTTGACCGAGTGGAACTAGCTGAAGCTACCTCGCCGTATCCTAAACTAGTTAGACCAGGAAGTAACCCTAAGTGACTTAAGTGATATTTTCTTGAATTTGGCTTTGTCTAAGGAAGTGGTCGTTGTTCCGATCAAAGAAGGCCCATGTGCCTCGCCACGACCTGGAAGCCAGTTTCTCGAAAAGTTACTTAACGATCTAAAGGTTAAATCTGAATCTAACCCAAGGTTGACTATCTTTAATCAATTTAAAATCATCTCACAAAACATATAAGGTGAACAAATTCTGAGACACATAGAATGGGTGAGATGTTAAGGATAATTGAAATATACTTAAAACAATCTTCAAAATACTACTTATTTTCTCAACTATTGTACTTAATGACTCTTTAGGCCAAAGTTTAGCGCCCCCTACATCTCTTATACTTCATATATTTGACTAAGGGGGAAAGCAAACTAACCCTAAGTGTTATATTATAAACCTTTAGATTATTGGTGCAGAGGGACACACCTCGAACCAATCTATCTAACTATTGCTAGACGCATGTTTGGACTCATAGTTGATTTATCTTGATGCATGCATATACCATATTGTCTTTAAACCCCTATTTTTATAACAAACTTCATTTTTACATAACAAGCCCCAACATTTGTTTTGATTTATGGCAAAAGGGGGAGAAGAGCGAAAGTTAAGGGGGAGTAACACAAAATTTATTTAATTTTGAACTAAAGTATCTCTTTCAAAACTCACAAAGGGTTAAGGGGGAGTTTTTGAAAATGACATTCATCATTTACTATACTTGTTTTATGCTTTAATTTCCCTTAACTTTGTGTTGGTTTGCCATAGATCAAAAAGGGGGAGATTGTTGGTGCAGGGGCACTAGATAATCGAACCTGTGTTTTGATTATGGCAAAGACACAAAGTTAAGTCTATATCGTTATCTCATGAGCTATCGAGTGTGCAGAAAAGTATTAAAGCTTGAGCTGAAGGCTAGCGACACCCGGAGGAAGCCGCGGTGGTCGGGCGACACTCGAGTGACTTCGGAGGGAGCCGAAGGAATCGAGTGGAAGGCCAGAAGCGAGAGCTACTATCGAGGTAAGCTCGTGTGAGTGAGAGATTGTAAGGTCGTGTCCTCTTTACGGGGACGACCGTAGGCGGTGATCCGACTAAGACTTCCTGTGGAAGGTCTAGGTCGAGATCGGACGGTTAGAAACCGTCGTATTTATCATTTTCCGAGCTAACCTCTTATTGCAGGGAAGTGGTTGTCGGCGATCACTTTGGACATGGAGCAATGATCGATGGTGACGATTTAGCTTTGCGCTAGGTCAAAAGCGGATAACGCTTGACGCCACTTTCGCGATAAAATTTGGACAACTTCATGATCCGTTCCGAAATAAGAGGAGACAAATTCAGAGGCCAAAGTCTATAAAAGGAGGGGAGGATTCCATCTCCAAATCACATCAAGTTTATTCATCAAGTGCTCCTACAACGCCAACGCTCCAACATCGTCATAACGCCGACGCGATGTCAAGTTTTGATCTTCTTCGTCGGCAGCAGAATCAAGTAATATTTTTGATATTGTATTCTTTGTTTTTCTTCATAACGAGGTGAGGTAGGCTTGTTGTCTCATCCTCGTACATTCGGTTTTGTGATCGTTGTCTCCTACCTCCAATGAGGAGGAGACGTTATAGTGTTTTGCCCTCCGTACGCGGTCTAGGACCGATAGGGCCTTGGAGTAGCAACCGCTGGGTTGTGAACCAAGTAAAATAAACGTGTTCATTTATTTTCCACTGTACTTACTTTGCGTATCGAACGAACGAAAAAGAAAAGATTTATGATCGCTATTCACCCCCCCTCTAGCGACGCTTCTCGATCCAACAAATCCGCTCCATTAATTTAAGTTAAAATAAACCAAACCACGTTGGTCTATTTTAAGTTAAAATAAACCAAACCAATTTTAGTTCATTCGTTTAAAACAAACCAAACCCCTTTGGTTTATTTTCCACCATTGGATTAGAACCAAATCAATTTGGTTCATCCATCATGTCTTCAAAAGGCTCGACCCATCCATGCTTCTGATGTGACTGAAACAATTTCATGCTCGCTCCTTGTTTGGTCCAACCAAACCAAGTCTCTCTCGATCTGAGAATCTCATTCTCAAACTCGTTTTAAATCTTTCGGATAACACTCGTAGTGTGTGTGACCAAATAGGTTCATGGTTTATGTTGGTCGTCTATAATTAATCATTAATTATAGAATGATCATGAGTGGTACCTAACAATACATCATGATCCCCAATTAACTGGAAAATCAACGGTTGACCCCAGAATAACTTCTGAAACCTTTCAACAGCTACAGTGAGTCATGCCCCATTCCCTTCACTCATCTTATACCCACTTGGTTCATGACATGGTCTATTGTGTCAGTTCCCACTAAGCTGACTACGTCACACCTAGCCCAAGTATTACTTCCTCGTCCTATGGATTCTAGTTACTCCACATGTATCCAAGAATATCATACTCTAAACATGTAATATTTTGACTAAAGACTTTAGTAACAATCCAACGAGAGGCCATAGGGTATACATCTCCTCGCAAGGAGTGGTGAATACTCTTTAGGCTATTCAAACACCTTCAGCCACTTCGACTTATACCCAATCATCCCAGGTCTACATCTCCTCGAAGATGCTTGCTTAAGATGTCAAAGCATAAGTCTACATGGCCAAGATGACTCGAATATCGCAGGTCAAGGAACAATTGCGCAGTAAGGACTTATCACATATTCAGATATACGTAGAACTATATGAAGTCTTACAATTAGTCACTCCAATGAACTAGTTACCATAACTTCAGGTTAACCTTTGACATCAGCAATACGTAACTGAACGAAGTACATTGACATTTGGATAAACCAAAGAGTATAACTCGTGCTAGTCTCAACAGAATTAATGGTGTCCAAATGCATTAATTCATCGACTAGGGATAATTAGAATACATCACAATTATACATGTAGAGATACTCACTAGTTATGATCCAATCACAAATTCTCTCATGCTATGAATCATATTGCGAACATTCAGTAAATGAGTTTAAGATCCAATCAAATACATGAAAACATGTATACTTAAATAAATGGTACAATCATAAGGTGATTGCCTTAGGACACCTCTCATATATAACTAACATGATCTAGAGATGTGAAACAAGTCTGAGAATGAGATTCTCAGTGAGAGAGAAGATGTATCTTGTTGGACTAGGCTAAGAAGGTGCAAAACAGAGGCTATAGAACCTCTTATAGCCTTTCCAGACTTAGCATGATTACATCGCACCTAAATGAAATCAAACGGATAGTATAGAGTCTCACACAATCGTGCCTAACCTGGCACGGGTTGTGCCTGACTCTTGCTGAAAATAGCCAAAGTCTGGGTTGTGCCCAGAAGGGCACATGGCTAGCCGTGTGCCTTGGCACGGTCGTGGCTTTTGTAAGACACATGGCTGACTCGTGGCTCCACCGTTTTTGAAGATTTCTCTTATGGAAATTCCCTGGGTTGTTCTTACCTTAATTATGAGATAATTATGGAAAGATTGATTTCGTTTAAGCCTCCTAAGATGCCCTAATCAAGATATCTATAAATAGATCCCTTGATAATCTTTGGAGGAGAGGTTCTAATCTTAGGTTTTCTTCGTTGGTAGTCGTCTTTCTCCTCTCTCTTTCCCTCTCTTGTCTCCACCAGTTGGCTAGAACCAATCAAAAACAAAGACTTGTTGCTCGAGAAGTTGTCTCAGGTGATCCCGACGTAGATACTGATAGAGACAAGGTCCGTTGGTCTTGCTCATGGTTTCGACGGATTCAATAAGAATCTGGAAGGTATGAATCTTCTCTTCTCCTTTCTTTACATGAGATTATATCAATAGCAAGGATTCTTGGCCCCCAGGGGATGTCTGAGATAAAATAAAAATTATTTTATTCGCTTTATTCCGCTATGCATAATCCCAAAATCTCCAACACTCCTGAGATTTCCTTCTCCCCCTCTGAGGGAGAGGGGGGAGGATTATAGGGATGAAGGTGACAGTGAAGGGGAGGAGGACTAGAGGAGTGGGAAGAATATACGATGTGAGGGGAGGTTTGGGTAGATGACTCTCCTCTCAACCTGGTGGATTTCCTTCGAGGAGGAGAAGAAAGACTTTGTTGGGAGTGATGAAAGGCAGGATATTCTTTAGGTGGTGAGGAAGTCGCCTCAATCAAGGGATCACGAGTGGGAGAGGAGGGGCGCATTGGAGATTTCTCCCTTTTCCTTTTCCCTCTCCCTTCTAGAGTCGCCATTGCGCTGAGCATTGCCTTATGTATCAAGTCGTCTGCAACACAGAAGAATGTTGTAAGTGGTTAGTTGTTAATAAAGGCCTACACCACTAAAAAGGTCTGTAATAATACATCACTTATTAGGACACTATCATCTGGAACAAAAGGGGATAACCTAAAATGGCACAAAAGATGAACGTCCAGAAGTAAATTGGTGTTGTACTAGTGGTCTTGAAGGACTTTGTGGACGACTGCAAAGAAGCATTTCAGTCGACATTCTTGAAAGGAGGGGAGGTCGGGAAGGTCGGTTCGTCATGTTTCAGAATAGGGAAAAGGGGTAGGAAGTCGGGCAAAAAAGTACAAGTTCTTCCAACCCTTATGGGACGAGGGAATTTCTTTTAGGAATTGGCAATCGGGGCGGTCGACGAAGTAAAACACCTCAACATCTGACATCTTTAGTTGAAATAGACTATGAAATATCAGCGGGGATAGAGGAAACCCTAAATGTTTGAAGACAATAACCGTGCCCGCTAGAATGCGAAAAGCATTTGGGGCCAACTTGTTCACCACTATTCGGTAAAAATCTGAAAGATCGAGGTAGATGGATGGAACATGAAGGCAGAGTCCACTTTCCAATTGGTCTAGGAAGAAGCAATAGTGGTGAGGGGGAGGACGATGAGGTCGCACGTCGGGTGAGGCAAAGAAGCACTTAATGGTCTTAGAAATGTACAACGCTTTATCTCTAGGGAAGGGGTGGGAGGCATCTATGCGTGTGGAAGTGGTTTCAAACCAGGGGCGGGCTGAAGCTTTGCTAGGGTTACAGGAGGAGCAAGACATGAGGCAGAGGAAAATACTACTTATTGGACGGGTTAAAAGAGGAAGACCAAAGGAATAGAGGGAACCTTTTGGTGCTAGTAGGGAGAGTCGGAGATAAAACACTTGCTAAACTAGATTATTGAGCAGGGGGAGAGTGTAAAATCGTAGGGGACAAGAAGATAAAGGAGATGACAGTAAGGATGGGGGGTATTCAGAGATAATGCCTTAAAATACTTTGCCCTAAAATATAAATGGGTTGGGCCCATTAAGTCATCCTTTGAATTCCCAGCATCCTTAGACTAAGGCGGGAGCAATAATTTTTACAATAATAAGGTTAAACAAGGAGGCCCGGGAGGGAGCAAGAGACCTGTAACAGGGTATCTAGGTGAAAAAGATCGTGAAGTTTGTTAGGTGTCGACGAAAATATTTAGAGAATAGTGGCGTATGTTCCATTAAACGTCTGACAATATAGATAGTCTAACTATTTTGGGGGGGATAATAATACCACAATAATATAGTTGGGATAATAGGAATGTTGGGGGGGAGGAAGATGGCTCAGGAAGAGGACCAAATGTCGAGTCGGGGAGAAGTGACTTGGAAAGAAGGTTGAGTGTTGAGTCAGGGAGAAGTGACTCAGAAAGAAGGCTAAGTGTCGATCGGGGAGAAGTGACTCGGAAAGAAGGCTAAGTATCGAGTCGGGGAGAAGTGACTCGGGAAGAAAGTTGAGTGCTAAGTCGAGGAGAAGTGACTCGGGAAGAAGGTTGAGTGGTGAGTTGGGGAAAAGTGTCGAGTCGAGGAGAATTAACTTGGAAGGAAGGAAGGCAGAGCACTGAGTCACAGCAAAAGTATCCACGAAGAAGGGAGAAGTGCTGAGTCAAATGGGAATAACTCAGGAGATAAGATAAGAGGTGGAGTCGTGGTGGAATAAATCAGGGGAGGAGGAGTAATCAATCAGTTAGAGTGGGACCACATCCGAAGGGAGGAATAATTAGTCAGTTAGAGTGGGACCACATTCGGAGGGAGGAATAATCAGTCTGTTAGAACGGACCACGTGGCAAATATTCTTCTCATAGTTTGTTAGGACTCGCCACTACATGTCTCTCTTTTTATAACGACTTGAAGACACTTCATAGTCTCCATGGAAGATTCCTTGCAAAGGATTATCCCCTAACGACCTAACAGCATCGCTATCGCAACCCACGTGGTCTTCCACGTGGACGATTATCCTCGCAGGTTGGTCCATAATGGCTTGCCAAAAAACATCGCCCGAGGGTGATGGGGAGAGGCACTATAAAAAGGAGGAGAGGAGGAGGATGAGAGGGTCGATCATTCATACACTCATTCTTCTCTCTACTCTACTGCATTGTCTACTTCGATTACCTGCTTCTCTCTTTTGACGATTCTAACATAGGCATCGGAGGGTCGTTAGTCGGAACTCCGACGGCCGTCTGACCTATTTTAATTTTGGCAAGAAAAAATCGGAGATCTACTATTGCGGTCAGAGAGAATCCATCCTTGACGGCTTAATCTCGAAGAGAAAAATTTATACCGCATCATTAATCTTTGTAACTACCTTGCATTTTGCTAAACTTTTTATCTTTCTTTGTCAGACATTGATGGCCAAACAAGAGGAATTCTCAAACTTATTGGATGTAGATATTGTATTATCTGTGAACTAATGGGTCAGCAATTTCAATGTGTTCATTTGTAGATCAGTTGTTTTCTGGTTCTTAAGCTTATTTTTGCTAGCTTCTCAAATTTTTATTCTCCGCAGTCTCAGCAATTTTTATTTTGAACGTAGTCTCATTTTAGTAAATTGTATGTGTTTATCATCCTTTTGTGGCTTATCCTCCGTTGTTGTTGGCTTCACAAATTCTTCTAGGAAGCCTGCGTCGGTATGTTAATTTTGTTTTCCTTTGTATTTGTGTATCAGAAAAGGTCCAGGAAATGAATGAAAACAATAAAGAAATAAATGCTAACCTCAACTCGTTCCCACCCAAGCAATTGATGTTGGAAGCTACTTGTATGCCTAAAACACACATAACTTTCTCTGCTGACAAGCTCCTACAAATTACAGGCATCAACCAAGCAGTGTGCCTAAATCCAGGAAAGTTCATCCTCTACACTTCCTTCCGAGTGTCTGTTTCCCCTAATACTTTCAACAAGGTGCTACTCGCATGCATCACAAATATCATACGTTGTGCCATAACTTGATTTTGATGGAAGCAGCTGATCTTTAACAGAAGCTTTGTGCAAGGGAACAACACATATTCTCAAATCACATATTATCTGATCATGTTGCCAATATACCTCTTTGACTTTGACTTTGACTTCACTGCAATCATCACTCTCCTGTACGGGGCAGCTGACTCTCGTACATCTTCTAAATACGAACACTTGAAGTTGACAGGTCAAAATGGTCATTGAAATACTTTATCAAAGTACTTAATAGTAATAATGCATTTGTTAAATTTAAATTTTACAAAGTAGGAATTGACTCTTACTGCATCTCAGATTAATAATCTAGTTTCAAACTAGTAGCATTGGCCTAAAAGGATCCATTAAATATTTTCGAATCAAAAGTATTTAAAAGTCATGCCATTATCAAATTTAAGTTTTCAAGCCTAAAATGAACTCCATAAGTGTCCCATGAATCTAACCATGCATACACTTTCTGGTTCAAATGATAAAATAAGTTTGATGGGCAAAAATTCTTGTTAGCAATTGCATGAGTTGAATATTTTTGCATTATAGTATACTTCCAATGCCTTGGTACCTGAAACCATGATAAACTATAACACACTAAGCACATAGATGATTAGGGCAAATCTGGCATTATCATTAGAATTTTTGAAGCGTCTAAATTGTCTACTTAAGAGTTTAATACATGTAAATGGATAATATACTTTCTCTTTTGAAATAATAGGATTAGAGAATTCAAGCTTGAATGGTCATATGATATCTAGCTACCTTGGAAGGTAAAACACTAAACATTTTAATCCATTCTAGAGTTATGCCAAAACAAAAATGTGAGATTCTTGCATATGAAATTATTTTCCTAAGTTTATGAAGTTTAGTTAGATATGCATATAAAAATTCACAAATGTTTAAATTTTAAAGAATTACTTATGAGTTTTTAAATTGAACTAGTGATGATTTTAGCATCCAATTGACTACAATAAGATTCAACCAACTGACACTTGATTTAATTGACTAAAATGCTTAAGTTAATTGACTGAAATAGTCAAATTGGTTCAGTTTTTTTATTTCAAATGGTATTTTGATATCGTTAAATTCCTTGATAATTTTGTGTTAATTAACAAATTGTCATAACTTGTATAAAATCATTTTCATCATTTTCGATATGATAAAAATTGGATCTTAATACTAGTATAGATTCAATGAACTTTAGTGCTAATTAATTAACAACATAATTTGGTTGCTTAACAATATAGAAATATGTTACAATCCTAGAATATTTATCATCCATGTTTATATGTATTCTCATATTTTAATTGACTATCCCAATGAATTTATGTGCTTAATTTTAGAAATGAAAATTTATGATAGACCGTCCAATACATGATTATGTAATTAATTAATTAATGTTTGATGATCATATTTATCTTATTATTCTTGTGATCAATTGTATATATTTTTATTTTTACATCATTCTGCTTAATAAGTGCATGGGAGTGGACCATAAAGATCTAAGATTCGATTCCCAATGAGGGTGCCCTTTATCCATGCACTTCATGTAGGCGCTTTCTAATCGCTTTATAATGTGCACGATGCCATAGTAGGCACGACCACTTTGTGAAGTGTGCCCCTTTAAAAAGAGGTGTGCACCCAAGTTGTGTGGAAAAAAGGAGAGGACGCCGACAGGCTGCCCGAGAGATCAAGAGATATCAGCGAACACCAAAGTTCGGTCGGAATTTGATTTGTGGAAGATTAGGGATCTTCCGATCTCATCATGATCATTCCTCAGACGGTGGACTTCTTCCCCTTCTACCACCGGCATCATTCCCCTCCAATAGAAGCACCGTAAGTTTATAAATTTATCAGTTACATTTAATTCTTGAAAAACTCCAAAAGAAGTGCTTAGATCAGCATTGGTATCAGAGCTTCATTAATTTGCATCTTTTGAAATTTGAGTTCGGATGTATCGCAACGAACCTGTGTCGTGATGTCGAGCGAAATCACAGATAGATGTGATTTGTCTTCGTTGACTGAGAAATCGATCTGCATCAATCACCGGATCTGATGTGAACCACCACAATAATCGATAGAAATCACGATCCATCGTGATCTGTGCACCGATGAAATTGTGATCGATCGAAAGCGATTGCTTCAACCACCATCAAAAGGATCTCCTCCTAATCCTGTGTGGTGTGTTCGGATGATCTTTGGCAAGGAAGAGAAGCTTAACACAGCAATACGTAACCGAACGAAGTGATAAGAAGAAAGTCGCGAGGAAGAAGAAGTTTAAAAACATTGGTAAAGATGAACATGTAGTTTTTTTCACTGGGTTCCAATGAGACCAATTAGGTTCAATTAATTTCATGAACGCATGCAAACAATCCATGTAATTTGAAATATGATTTGTCCTTTTAATAATGGGTTGAGTTAGTTGGGCTACATTAATTGGGCTTGAGTAATATGAATTAATTGGACCTCAATTAATTGGGCTTGAGTAGTGTGAATTAATTGGACCTCAATTAATTGGGCTTGAGCAGTGTAAATTAATTGGGCTTGAGTTGTATTGGGTTGACTCAATTGGTTTAAGGTATAGATCCAATTTTGGAAACATGATTGGGTTGTATATTGAGCCGATTTTCTTTTTGGCGTACGTGATTTGGCACTGTAACTGCATTTTATTTGGACTCGACTTGCAAAACTCGGACTAGTCAGGGGACTACTGAGTAGCCAACTACTAAGATAGTATCAACCGAGCTGGCATAATCCAGATCGACAATTTGTCCGAACTGGAGCTTAACAAGTCGGCATTGACTGACCTATAAAAGTTGACTATGGTCAACTTAACTCATAACTTGATTGTCGAGTAGTTATTTGGAACAACTAGGACTCGACATAAACAACTTAAAGATAGGCTTAGTGAATTAGGGTTGGTGGCTAGAGATGTTGAGAAGGAGAACACCACACTAAGTGCACGGGTGCCTGGGGTGCTCGGGGCAAATTGGATGGTGTTCGGGTTCTCACGAATTCAACTGTCGAGTTAGTCTTCATAGTTCTAGTCAACTGGACTTAGATGACAGTCGACTGGTAAAAGTACCAGTCATTTAGTCTAAGTGGATCAGTTGACTATTCTTCAGCAAATCAAGAAAATTTATTCTTGATTTATTGTGTTGATTTTATGTCTGTATAAATTGAAATAAGCCAGTATATGTGCTGGTTTGTCGGTTTTGTACTGACTTAATTAATTTTAATTTTTTCAGATGGCACTGACGACTACCACTATGACTCGTCGCGATGTATTGCGTAATCAACTGAGGGAGACTATCTAGAAGATAGAGTATGACTCAACTCATGGAGTTGGGTAGCACGTCAAGAGACTTGATAGGCTATTTTGGAGACTTGAGATGCAGAAGTTTCCAATTTTGGACAACTACAGGATTTGGGCTTTGATCCGTTCATTGCCTGAGAACCTGAGTGAGGATGCACATCATATATGGACAAGGAGTGTGTCTCATATACTCAGTTGTGCACTGAGTTACTTCACTGTGAAGATTGTGAAGTTGATCTAGTTGAAGGCTCTGAAGAAGACCCTGAAGAGCACTTTTTTGTGGGCTCTTTAAGGGTGGGCTCCTTAGAGGAGACAGTGTCTTGGCATCATCCTGATAGTGTCCCAGCTAAGTGTGTCCTAGTTCAGCCTAAGATGATTGGGCATGTTTGGATTATTACTATGTTAGTGTTGGTCCTAGTGGGAGTAATAATCGTCTATCGGGTTTGTTAGAGTTGTTTTTTGTTTGTTAGTTATGAGTAGAAAGAATGTTATGTGTAACATTCTTAGTAAAGTCATGTTATTTGTTAACAATGTACAGTATGTTTAGTTAATGATATGTTCGTTCGAAATGACTAGTTCATTTAATATTGTTTACTCTATAT
This sequence comes from Wurfbainia villosa, assembly GCA_025175895.1. Classification (NCBI taxonomy): domain Eukaryota; kingdom Viridiplantae; phylum Streptophyta; class Magnoliopsida; order Zingiberales; family Zingiberaceae; genus Wurfbainia; species Wurfbainia villosa. Next base: position 94,833 of record JAKLTH010000201.1, on the reverse strand, counting down.
GATGCATGATATTTGTTTATGTACTCTTTGATTAGTTCATTATGAGTATAATTTTAAATGATAAGTTCATTTAATGTTGAATATAATGACTATATAATGATTAAGTTCATTAGATATGATGTAAGTAATAGAATAGATCAATATAAGTCAGATTGACACATACAGATGATGAGTGAGAACGTAGTTGTCACTTGATTTTGTAGACCAAATTAGATTTATATTGAGTCAATTTATAGATTACATACATAAATACATACACTGAATATCTAAGTAATTTGTTTATTTATGATAGATTATGGCAACGAAAAACATTATAGCTAAACTCAACAAGGGTGAGAAACTTAATGGGAAAAACTATAAAATCTGGCACCTCAAGATTCAGTATGTTCTTGAGAAACAAGAAGTTCTAGAGGTTGTACATCAGGTTATGATAGAACCTGTTGAGGGTCCCATAGCACAGAACAGACGTGACCTTGATGTCTACAAGGCATGAAAAAAGAAGGATTTCACTACTAAGGGTATATTGATAAGTTCAATCATTGATGACCTAGTTTTTTAGTATGACTCGTATCCTTCGACTCATGCAGTTTGGGTAGCCCTTAGGGATAGATACAGTGGAATGAGTTTGAGTAAGCTTCGACAACTGACGATCAAGTTTGACAGCTACAAGAAGCGCTCGAATGTTTCGATGGTTCAACATCTCAGGGAGATGTCGAATGTAATTTGGGAGCTTAAAAGTGTCGGTCATGAGCTGACAGATGAACAATAGGTTGAGTCGGTTATTCGTTCTCTTCTGGATTCTTGGGAAATCATGAAGCATACCTTAACCTATAGTGAGAGTATTAAGACTTTCACTGACGTCTCACGTTATGTTGAAATGGAGGTGGAGAGAGTAGAATCCGTAAGAATTTCTAGCCAAGCCTATTTGGCTGTTGGTTCTGCTGGATTATTTGGATCCAAAAAAGAGAAATTATTCAAGAAAGAAAAGGGAAAGAAGAAGGAAGTTGCTACTGCTGGGGAAGGCCCAATCAAGAAGAAGGGCAAGAAGACAGGGAAGAAACCTAAAAGTAAGGTATCTTACTTTAACTGTAGCAAAAAGGGTCACTACGCTCGAAAGTGTACCAAGCCAAAAAAGATAACTTCAAGTCTGTCTTCTGATCATTTTATTGCTAGTTTTGTGTTGTTGACTGATTTTTATCCTTTGTTGTTATAGATTTGGGAGCAACCAACCATGTAGCTCGGGAGCGGATTACATATGTGGAGTACCGTAGGATACCAGCTGAAAACAAATGGATCTATGTAGAAAATACTGCAAGAGTTGAAGTCAAAGGAGTCGTCACTTGCAAACTCAACCTTCGTTGTGGTAGTATTTTTTTTTTACATGATGTCATGTATGCTCCTGAAATTCGATAGAATCTTGTTTTCGTCACGTGTCTTCTTGATTTAGGATACTGTATTAATTTTTACAGCCGGTGTGTAGAACTTAAGATTGACTCCGTGTCAATCGGATATGATTTTTTAACAAATGATTTTATGGTTCTTGATGTGCAACCAAATGTCAATTGTGCGATTGATAGTTATTTTTCAAACATTGCTCTTACTAGTGATGTAGATATAATTGATGAGGTTTAGCATGCTAGATTATGACATATAGGACAAAGATCTCATGAATTGATTAGCTAAAGAGGGCTTCTTGGGCTTTCGTGCTAAGATTAGCTTGTCTATATGTGAGCATTGTCTTGCTAGAAAAGCAACTAGGAAACTATTCGGTAAGGCTATTAGGGCCGAATCACCATTGCAATTAATTCATTCGGATATTTGTGGTCCAATGAATGTGAAGGCTAGACATGGAGCTTCCTATTTCATTACATTCATTGATGATTTTTCTCGTTTCGGTCATGTGTATTTGATTTCTCATAAATCTAAAGATTGGATTATTTCATTCGTTATATAAATGAAGTTGAGAATCAAACGGAACATAAGGTTAAGGCTTTACGCACTGACCTTGGAGGGGAATATTTGTCTGATCTATTCAAGACAATATGTAATGATAAGGGGATTATTAGAAAGCTGGCAATCCCTAGAACTCCACGGCAAAATGGGACTGCTGAAAGAAGAAATATGACTCTTCTAGAAATGGTTAGGTCTATGATGGCGCAGGCTAATTTGCCAATCTCCTATTTGGGAGATGCATTATTAGTTACGGACTATATACTTAAAGTGCCTTCAAAGTCAGTTCCATCTACCCCATATAAACATTGGACAAGCAAAAAATCATATTTGAACAATCTGAGATCTTACTAGTGATGTAGATATAATTGATGAGGTTTGGCATGCTAGATTATGACATATAGGACAAAGATCTCATGAATCGATTAGCTAAAGAGGGCTTCTTGGGCTTTCGTGCTAAGATTAGCTTGTCTATATGTGAGCATTGTCTTGCTGGAAAAGCAACTAGGAAACCATTCGGTAAGGCTATTAGGGCCGAATCACCATTGCAATTAATTCATTCAGATATTTGTGGTCCAATGAATGTGAAGGCTAGACATGGAGCTTCCTATTTCATTACATTCATTGATGATTTTTCTCGTTTCGATCATGTGTATTTGATTTCTCATAAATCTGAAGCATTGGATTATTTCATTCGTTATATAAACGAAATTGAGAATCAAACGAAACATAAGGTTAAGGCTTTACACACTGACCTTGGAGGGGAATATTTGTCTGATCTATTCAAGACAATATGTAATGATAAGGGGATTATTAGAAAGCTGACAATCCCTAGAACTCCACAGCAAAATGGGATTTTTGAAAGAAGAAATATGACTCTTCTAGAAATGGTTAGGTCTATGATGGCGCTGGCTAATTTGCCATTCTCCTATTTAGGAGATGCATTATTAGTTGCGGACTATATACTTAACAAAGTGCCTTCAAAGTCAGTTCCATCTACCCCATATGAACATTGGACAAGCAAAAAATCATATTTGAACAATCTGAGATCTTGGGGGTCAGCTGCTTATGTTCATGATAGTTCTCACAAGTATGGAAAACTAGGACCTAGAGATAAGAAGTGTATCTTTATAAAATATTCTGAGACCTCCAAAGGTTATGTTTTCATAGGTGAGCAACAAGATGGAATCATCTCTGAATTTGATTCGAGAGATGCTACTTTTCTTGAAATTGAGTTCCCAACTAGAGGTGAGGTTGATAAGACAGTTTCTCTATTTGACGAAGATGAGTTATTATCAACAAGAAAGGTGTCAAGTGGGATACTTGGACCTAGTCAATCCAGTGGGAGTAATTTGCCTAGTCACGGGGTGACTTCTCTGGAGCCCAACTTACGAAGAAGTGTTCGTAAGATCAAACCTAAGAAGATGTTTGATATTGAGAATGAGGCAATGATAACACTCCCAGTTGACGATGATGAACCTCAATCAGTTGAGGAAGCTCTGGGATTTAGAGTTAGAGAAAAGTGAGAAATACAATGGTTGAAGAGATGGAGTCAATGATTTAGAATCATGTTTGGGAGTTAGTCGATCTTCCTCTTGGCCGAAGAGCTATTGGGAATAAATGGATTCTCAAAATAAAGATGAAATCAGATGGATCGATTAACCGATACAAAGCTTGTTTAGTTGTAAAAGGATTTACCCAATTGGAGGATATAGATTTTGAAGAGACATTTTCTTCTGTAGTTAAGTTTGTGTCAATTTGAGTCATTTTGGCTTTTGTGCCGCATTATGACTTGGAGTTACATCAGATAGATGTAAAAATCATTTTCCTTAATGGTTAGCTAGATGAGGACATCTATATGGTCCAACCAGAAGGTTTCATTGTTAAAGGCTAAGAAGAAAAAATATGTAGATTGAAGAAATCTACATAAGGGCTAAAGCAAGTATCAAGATAGTGAAACATAAGATTTAACGAAGTCGTTTTATCTTATGGTTTCGAAATGATCAATGAGGATCATTGTGTTTTCCTGAAAAACGAAAAAGGAAAGTATGTCATTTTATCATTATATGTTGATGATATGCTAATGGCAGGAAATGACATAAGTTTTGTGATAGAAGTTAAAAAGTGACTTTCATCATAATTTGACATGACAGATATGGGAGAAGCTGAATACATCTTAGTAGTAAAGATCATCAAGGATCGATCTAAGAGACTTTTGGATTTGTCTCAAAAGTCTTATATAAATAAGATGTTATAACATTTCAGCATGTCTGATTGCAACTGTGAATAGTGTTGGTGCAACAATGCCCCAAGCATTTATATGTTTTGATGTTTGGATAATCATCTAAGTTAGGCAATGCTTTGTGATCTAATTGCGAATATGTTTAAGTGACAGGGAAATCCAAGGATAAAGACTTGGTAAAAGAGAAGTCCAAGTATGATCTTGGCAAGGAAAGTCCAAGGGACAGACTTGGCAGCATAAGACCAAGCTTGTAGTCTTGGCAGCGTAAAGTCCAAGTGAACCTTGGCAAAGGAAGACCAAGTATGATCTTGGCAAGGGAAGTTCAAGGGATGGACTTAGCAGCGTAAGACCAAGCTTGTAGTCTTGGCAGCGTAAAGTCCAAGTGAACCTTGGCAAAAGAAGTCCAAAGTAAAGTCTTGGCAGCATAAGTCCAAGCTTGTAGTCTTGGCAGCATAAAGTCCAAGCATTTGACAACCCAAGACATGACGAAATCGAAGGAAGCTCTTGGAAGCAAAGCACAAAGGATGAACAAGTCGCGGACTCGGAGGGATCACGGGCGCGAGGAGCTAGAAGGTTGAGTCTAGGTCTAGGGTGTAAAATCAAGTGTGAATTACTCATACTTGATGATCATTCGACTGATATGATGTATCGATCGATATGATGTATCGATCGGCCCGTCAGTGCTCGGCCCAGTCGGTGAAACCACGACCATCGATCGATCGGCTGGCGAGATCGATTGATGTTGCAATCATCGACCGCCAATCGGCGGATCGGTGATCAATGCAAATATGAGCACAGAGTGTAGTCGCACTCGACTGTGGCCTACAATCACTCGACTGATCACTCCATCAGTCGACTGATGGAGGGATCAGTCAACTGATTACTTGGCCGTTGGAAATTGCGGCTACGTATCTCCATGGATCTGCTTGTTCAGAAGCCATTGGCTTCGGTGGCAGTCGACTGATGGTGAGCATCAGTCGACTGATCAAAGCCCAACGGAAAAAATAGCCCTTCTTCTATAAGAAGGGGCCTTGGGGAACTTGGTGAAGTTAGTGCTCTCATTCCTAGCTACACCCTCGTGCTCACCAAGCTTTTCAAGTGCTTTTATAATTCTAAACCTCCTCTTCTCTAATCTTAATCTTCCATCATTGTAAAGAAGAGGAGTGCATTGTAAGACAAGGTTTCTCCACCTTGGTTCATCCAAAGGAGGTTTTAGTGAAGATTGGCTAGGGCTAATCCACCTTACGGATTGCCGTGGAGTAGGAGCGTCATCTCCAAACCACGTACATCGGGTGTTAGCATTGTATTCTTGTTTCTTGTTCTTATTTGTGTTTATATTTGTATTGCTTGTGCTAACGTTTTTATAGAAACAAAGAAAGGCTAATCACCCCCCCTCTAGCCATTACAAAGATCCTAACAAGTGGTATCAGAGCCAGGTTAGCTTGGAAGATTTCACCATCAACCAAGGCATCAATGGCTCTTCAAGAGGGATATAGCACCGCCAAGCCACCGCTCTTCGATGGGAGTCATTTTGCGTATTGGAAAGGTAGGATGAAATATTATCTAATGAGTAATATTGAAATTTGGCATAGCATTGTAGATGGCTTTGAGGAACCGGTGGATGAACATGGAGACCCTATTCCTAGCAAGGATTGGACAAGGGAAATGAATAGGCGGTTTGAGTCAAATGCAAAGGTGGTACTCACCATCCAATGTGGTATTACAATGGAGTAACTCAACAAGGTAGGGCCTTTCGAATCCGCCAAGGAGTTATGGGAAAAGCTCATTGAGCTAAATGAAGGATCCAAGAAGTCAAAGAGGGCAAAGAAGGACTTGCTAATTGGACAACTTCAAGCCTTCCAAATGAAGACCCATGAAACCGTAAGCCAAATGCATGGAAGGTTTAAGGAGATTGTGAATGGACTCCACATCATAGGTGAGCGAGTTGACAACCGGGATTTGGTAAGGTATATTCTTCAAGCATTTCCTAGAAATTCTCTATGGACTTCTATAGTTGATGCTATTAAGGTAACTAGGGATCTTTCTCAAATTAAAATTGATGAATTATTTTATGAGTTTGAATTGCATGAGAAAACTAACATGTCCTATAAGGAAAAGGGTTTAGCTCTATTTGTTGAAAATAAGAAAAAGAAGAAGAAAGAAAGAAAAGAAGTGTCATCATCATCCGAGTCAGAGCATGATTCAAGTAGTGATGGAGACTCGTCTAGTGAGATGACCAACTTTGTCAAGAAGCTCTATAGAAAATCAAAGGAGTTCAAGAATAGAGAAGCAAGGAAGGGGTCTCATTCTTCAAAAGGTAATTTTAGTGGTAATTCAAGTTTTAATAACAATGTGATTTGCCATGCTTGCAATAAGAAGGGGCACATAAAGCCAAATTGCCTGGAGCTAAAGAAGAAGGAAGAAAAAGAAAAGAAAAAGAAGGAAAGGAAGGAGAAGAAGAAGGAGGAGGCCATGGTGGCTCAAACCACATGGGACACACCAAGTGTTGAAGATTCCTCCAATGATAATGAGCTTTGCCACGTCACACGCCATGTGGCACTCATGGCCCAAGAGGATGACTCCGGTACATCAAGCCAAGAAGAAGGCTCTTCAAGTGATGAATCGTCATCTAGTGACGATGAGGTAATGAACTCTCCTAAAGTTAAGCTTCTTTATAAATCAATTGCTTATCTTAAAGAGGCTCTAGATAAGTCTAAATCTAAGGTTAGAAGCATGAAGGTAGAACTAAAGGCCATTAGGAATGAAAAACCCTCACATGTTGATTCTTGCATGCTTAAGGAAGAGAATGACAAACTTAAGGATGAGGTTAGTGAGTTAAAGGCATGCTTAGAGAAATTTACAAATGGCTCAAAATACCTTGACATGATCCTTAGCCGACAAAGAGCCGTTTACAACAAGGCCGGTGTAGGATACAAGCCAAAAGAAAAAGAAGTTTCTTATATCTCATTAATAAATAGAAAAGCAACCATTAAGGGTAAGGTTAAGAAAGCATGGGTACCTAAGAAGTTTTTACTTAATGTTACCGGTCCAAATGTTTGGGTACCAAAAGCTTGTGTTTATCATGTGATTTAGGTAAGAGAGCAAGGTATGTGGATCGTGGATAGTAGTTGTTCAACACACATGACCGGGGATGTGAGCAAGTTCTCAACAATTAAGTATGTGAAGAAGGGAGCGGTGTCTTTTGGAAATAGTGGAAAACTCAAGATATTAGGTAGAGGTACAATTGAGGTATCCCCCAAAATTGTCATTCACAAAGTTTTATTAGTTGAAAATATAAAATTTAATTTATTAAGTGTTAGTCAACTTTGTGATGCAAACTATCATGTTTCTTTTGAATCCTCTAAATGCATGATTAGACACAAGGAATTAAATGATTGTATGTTAGTTGGATATAGGAAATCAAATATCTATTATGTTGATCTTTCATATGCTTCTAACATTTCCACTAAGTGTCTTGTTGCGAAAGAAGAAGAAAGTTGGCTATGGCATAGGATATTGGGGCACATCAACATGAAAAACATAGCCAAGGTAGCCAAGATGGAGTTGGTCAAAGGGCTACCAAAGATCAAGTATGTCAAGAACAAAATGTGTGATGCATGCCAAGAAGGAAAATAAACAAAAGCATCACACAAAGGTAAAACCTTAACTAATACTTCCTTACCATTAGAACTATTGCATCTTGACTTATTTGATTGTCATAGTACTCCTTCTTTAAATGGTAGCAAATATTGTTTAGTTATAGTAGATGATTTTTCTAGGTATACTTGGGTCTACTTTATGAAACATAAGGATGATACCTTAGAAATAATCATAGGATTTAGTAAAAGGGTTGAAAATGAAAAGAGTCTCAAAATCAATCGGATCCGTAGTGATCATGGTGGTGAATTTGAGAATTCTAAATTTTTATAATTTTGTTTAGAGCAAGGGTACAAGCATGAGTTCTCTTGTCCTAGAACACCCCAACAAAATGGGGTGGTGGAAAGGAGAAATCGTGCCCTACAAGAGGCGGCTAGGACTATACTTAATGCATATTCTCTACCTAGCTACTTGTTGGCGGAAGTGGTTAATACCGCTTGCTATATCCAAAATAGGGTTCAAATCCATAGGTTTTTAGGAAAGACACCATTTGAATTATGGAATGGGACTATTCCCACAATTCATTATTTCAAAGTCTTTGGATGTAAAGTTTATATTTTAAACACCAAAGATAACTTAGGAAAATTTGAATCCAAAGCGGATGAGAGAATCCTAGTTGGATACTCATCCACAAGTAGAGGATATAGAGTCTACAATAAGAGAACCCAAGGGATTGAGGAGTCCTCCAATGTTCAATTTGATGAAACCACTAGTACCTACCCTAGAAAGTCCTCCGTTGATAAGGATATTAATGACAATAATCAAGACATTATCCAAAAACTTCAAAATTTGACCATAAGGGGTAATGATCAAGGGGGAGGAAGAGGAGATTCCGATGATGAAAGAAGGGTGGAAGATAACAATGATCAATTTGAAACCCCTTCTAGAACCCTAAGAATTCATCAAAATCATCCACTTGACCAAGTAGTAGGAGATATATCTCAAGGAGTAAGAACTAGGTCATTTCATAGAACTCCTACTAGTCAAGTTGCTCTTATTTCACAAATTGAGCCCAAATCGATCAATGATGCATTACATGATCCGGATTGGATCTTGGCAATGCAAGATGAATTGGCTCAATTTGAAAGGAGTCAAGTATGGGAGTTAGTGCCTAGACCCAATGATAGCACCATAATTACTACAAGATGGATCTTTAGGAATAAGCTAGATGACCAAGGAAATATCACTAGAAATAAGGCTAGGTTGGTTTCTAGGGGATTCAATCAAGTTGAGGGGCTTGACTATGATGAGACTTATGCCCCGGTTGCTAGATTAGAATCTATTAGAATTCTCTTAGGGTATGCTTCCTATATGGGATTTAAATTTACCAAATGGATGTTAAATCGGCATTCTTAAATGGTTATATTAAGGAGGAAGTATATGTAGAGCAACCACCCGGGTTTGAGAACATAGATTATCCAAACCACGTATATAAGCTTAGGAAAACATTATATGGGTTAAAACAAGCTCCCCAGGCATGGTATGAAAGATTGTCATTTTTCTTAATTTCTAAGGATTTTAGGAGAGGCCAAGTAGATCAAACCTTGTTTATAAAGTCAACATTAAAGGATATCTTTATAGCCCAAATATATGTTGATGACATTATTTTTGGGTCAACAAATGATGATCTTCTTCAAGACTTTATAAAAAACATGGAAAATGAATTTGAAATGAGTTTAGTTGGAGAGCTCAACTTTTTCCTAGGGTTACAAGTCAAACAAACCAATGAAGGTATTCATATTTATCAAACCAAATATGCAAATGAAATGATCAAGAAATTTGATTTGGAAAATTCCAAAATTGTAACCACTCTTATGGCCACTAGCACTAGAATAGATAGTGATCATGATGGAAAATCAATTGATCTTAAACTTTATAGGAGTATGATTGGTAGCCTACTATATCTAACCGCTAGTAGACCCGATATTTTATTTGCGGTAGGTATGTGTGCAAGATACCAATCTTGTGCCAAAGAATCACATTTAGTAGTCGTTAAGAGAATTTTAAGATATATTAAAGGCACCCTAAATGTAGGACTTTGGTATCCTAGGACTAGGTCCTTTGAGTTGCTTGGTTATACCGATTCCAATTATGCCGGTTGCAAATTGGATAGGAAGAGTACTAGTGGTGGATGTCAATTTCTTGGGTCCTCCCTAGTTAGTTGGAGTAGTAGGAAGCAACATTGTGTTGCTTTATCAACCACCGAAGCCGAATATGTGGCTATGGGTGATTGTGTAGCTCAATTACTTTGGATGAGACATACTCTTGAGGACTATGAGCTACACTACTCTAACATTAAAGTTTATTGTGACAATGTGAGTACCATCAACTTGACCAAAAATCTGGTACATCACTCTAGGACCAAGCACATTGAAGTGAAACATCACTTCATAAGAGATCATGTGGCAAGAGGGGACATTGAACTTAATTATGTAGAATCTAAGTCTAACCTTGCCGATATCTTCACCAAAGCTCTTCCCGAAACTGAATTTTCATCATTAAGGAGAGAGCTTAGTATGTGCTTTATAGAGTAAAATTCTAGGTTTGCATGATCCCATATTCATATGTTAGTCTTATACCTTGATGCATCTCACAAAAAGCCTTAAGAAACCTTGGTCTTTGTATTGAGACACTTAGGAACATGTGAGATGATAGGGAAGGTGTACTTGGCTCATTATGCTTGTTATGATGCATTACTATGAGCCAATGACACACTTAGAGACATGAATACCTCATGAACCAATCATTGGGAAGGCTTGTATTCAAGTAATGAATACATAGCTCTAAGAACATGGTTGGAAATTCCAAATCATATATATTTTAAACTATGTTCATCATATTTTGAAAAACAGTTTTCAAGTGGAACACAAAAGTGGTACAAAGTTTGCAAATTTTTAGAACCTTTTGTTGGTTTCCAAGTTTGTATCAATATTGAAATCTGGGAAACATATATTTTTCAAACTATTTTTCCTTAATAAAGTATGATCTCAGAAATGTGTCCACAAAATTTCGTGATTTTTCGAGGTCTCTAGAATTTCTAACGCATTTCTGAAGTTAGGCTGAAAAGGCTGAAATTTCGATTTTAGGCGTGTGATCATTTAGTTGAAACCAGTCAGGATACACTGTGTTTTCTGATAATTAGCTCCATTTTATGATATTTAGTGTATCTTTGATGTCCTAAAACTATAGCATGATAATATTGAGCATAAACAAATTTTTAGGACTATTTTAGGCAGTATTTTAGGGGGAGTTTCATAAAATATATCTTTTCATTCCTTAACTTCTATTGTTGGTGCAAAGTTAGGACTTAATTTTTGAATTTTTGTTATGCTTTGCCTCAAATATTATTTACACATCATGAAGCATATCCTGGATTAAGGGGGAGCTTAATATCAATCTTATACCTTAGTCCAAGATCCAACACCTTTAATTCTTTCATTTATGAGACCTTCTCTTTTTGATGTATGTCAAAGGGGGAGAAGGAATGGTTAAGTTAAAATTTCACATTGAAAATATGATTATGTGTGTATCTTTAAAAGACCTAACTTAAATGATTGCCAAACATCAAAAAGGGGGAGATTGTTGGTGCAACAATGCCCCAAGCATTTATATGTTTTGATGTTTGGATAATCATCTAAGTTAGGCAATGCTAATGATCTAATTGCGAATATGTTTAAGTGACAGGGAAATCCAAGGATGAAGACTTGGTAAAAGAGAAGTCCAAGTATGATCTTGGCAAGGAAAGTCCAAGGGACGGACTTGGCAGCATAAGACCAAGCTTGTAGTCTTGGCAGCGTAAAGTCCAAGTGAACCTTGGCAAAGGAAGACCAAGTATGATCTTGGCAAGGGAAGTTCAAGGGATGGACTTGGTAGCGTAAGACCAAGCTTGTAGTCTTGGCAGCGTAAAGTCCAAGTGAACCTTGGCAGCATAAGTCCAAGCTTGTAGTCTTGGCAGCATAAAGTCCAAGTATTTGGCAACCCAAGACATGACGAAACCGAAGGAAGCTCTTAGAAGCAAAGCGCAAAGGATGAACAAGTCGCGGACTCGGAGGGATCCTGGAGGCGCAAGGCTTAATGAGGAGCTAGAAGGTTGAGTATATGTCTAGGGTGTAAAATCAAGTGTGAATTACTCATACTTGATGAGTATCACTCGACTAATACGATGTATCGATCGGTGTCAGTGCTCGGCCGAGTCGGTGAAACCACGACCATCGATCGGCTTCTTTAGCGATGTGATCGTGATGTTGCAATCGATCGGCGCCGCGATGGCGATCGGTGATCAACGCAAATCTGAGCCGCAGGCGTAGTCGCACTCATTGCGGCCTACGATCACTCGGTGATCACTCCATCGATCGGTGATGGAGAATCGATCGATTACTTGCGTTGGAAATTGCGGCTACGTATCTCCGCGGATCTGCTTGTTCGGTCGTTGGCCAGCGTGATCGTGATGGTGAGCATCGGTCGGTAGTTGAAACCCAATGGGAAAAATAGCCCTTCTTCTATAAGAAGGGGCCTTGGGGAGCTTGGTGAAGTTAGTGCTCTCATTCCTAGCTACACCCTCGTGCTCACCAAGCTTTTCAAGTGCTTTTATAATTCTAAACCTCCTCTTCTCTAATCTTAATCTTCCATCATTGTAAAGAAGAGGAGTGCATTGTAAGACAAGGTTTCTCCACCTTAGTTCATCCAAAGGAGGTTTTAGTGAAGATTGGCTAGGGCTAATCCACCTTACAGATTGCCGTGGAGTAGGAGCGTCATCTCCGAACCACGTACATCGGGTGTTAGCATTGTATTCTTGTTTCTTGTTTTTATTTGTGTTTATATTTGTATTGCTTCCGCTAATGTTTTTGTAGAAACAAAGAAAGGCTAATCACCCCCCCCCCTCTAGCCATTACAAAGATCCTAACAAGTGGTGGCGCCGTTGCCGCTAAATGTCTGATTGCAACTGTGAATAGACATCCATTGTGAAAGGTATTGTTCTGAGTAAGAGTATGAGTCTCAAGACTCCTGAAGAAATAGTCGAGATGAATAAAAAATCATATGCCAGTGTTGTAGGTAGTTTGATGTATACTATGTTATGTACTTGTCCCAATATCAGCTATGTTGTTGGCTTAGTCAGTCTGTTCCAGTCGAATCTATGATCGAGACACTGGAAGACAATGAAAAGGATATTCAGATATCTGAAAGAGACAACAGATTATAGTCTCTTTTATCAATGATCAGATATGAACCTGAAGGGCTATTCAGATGTATATTGGGTTGGGGACCTAGATGATAGAAAATCCACATCAGGTTATGCGTTCTTATTCAATGGTGGCGCCATCTCTTAGAATAGCAAGAAACAGGCCTGTGTGGCCTTGTCAACTATGGAAGCTGAATATATGACATATTCAATAGGTGTACAAGAAGTAGTCTGGTTAAGGAGGTTCTTGAAGCATCTGAAGATTGCTGAGGACAATGGGAGTCGAAAGAATGCATTGTGACAAATCAGCTGCTATAGCTTTTTTCAAGGATCCCAAATATCACAGCAAGGGCAAGCATATATCAATAAAGTATAACTTTATAAGGGATATTATTGCTAAGAAGAAGGTGATTCTTGAGTATATCCCCACATGTTCTATGCTTGCAGATCCTTTTATTAAGTCAATGACTAGAGAGTCATTTTATCAGCATGTAAAGTCTATGGGACTTCGTAAAATGTAATAATTTTATATGACAATCGAATATTATAATTTTATTGTTTGAAATGCTAGCCATAATTTGTTCAATATATGTGATGTTACATTCTGATAAGATCTCGGTGAGCCTATTGGCAGATAGTGGTTGGTCCTCTCACATGGATAATCGTCTCTATTTGTTAAGTATGAATAGGGGTAAGACCATTATTATAGGATAGCTTTGGAAGCTATATGTATAGAGATACATACCTATAAGCTGGGGTCATCTTGATATTTGTATCAAGATAAGATCATTTGAGAATAGTGATCGAAGTAAATGCTCCCACCATTTACTATACCTATTTGGAGCCAGATTAGAATTCATATGTTGAATTCAGGATTAGGCATTGGGAATATTTAGATCGAAATATGTACGATGTTGATTTGAGGAAAATATATGCTCTTTATTAGTAAAGAGAATAACATCGTAGCATGTGATTCATACCACATGTGCTAAGGCGACAATAAGGGTAGTAGAAGAATGGATCCCTGCTTCTCTACTATGTGAGCCCTTTGAGATTATATGTTAATCTCAGCATTTACTCTTTGTGACTATTTAGCTGTCTACTTGAAGTTTTTGTTGGTGCAGTAGGCACCTAAGTCGAACCTGAGTTTTGATTATAGCAAACGATACAAAGTTAAGCTCATGTCATTATCTCACGAGCTGAATCGAGTGTGCAGAAAATTGCTATAGCTGGAGTTGAAGGCTAGCGACACCCGGAGGAAGCCGCGGTGGTCGGGCGACACTCGAGTGACTTCGAAGGGAGCCGAAGGAATCGAGTGGAAGGCCGGAAGCGAAAGTGACACAGTAAGTATTGAGGTAAACTCGTGTGTGTGCGAGTGTAAGTGAGGTCGTATCCTCTTTACGGGGATAGACTTAAGCGTAGATCCGACCCATGACATCCCATCGGTGGTCTAGGTCGAGATCGGACGGTCGGAGGCCGTCGAAATAATGTTTTTATTTAGCTAACTTATCATTTCATAGCATCGATCATTGCCCGGCTTGGAGGACTCATTCTTTGTCAATCGATCGATTGTCTACGGTCGACATTCAGCGATCTTGCCATCGATCAGCGATGATGGCCATCGATCGGTGATGGTCAAGGATCAGCCTCGAGGAGTCAAGCCTTATCACTATTTTTCAAAGAGCCATGTGCCAAAACTCTATTGGGTGAAGTTCCTCTCGAAAAGGGGCTCAAAGGCTATAAAAGGAGGGTCTCTCCTAGGGTTTTTCATCATCTCTAAGTGCTCAAAAACCTCTGTAACTCTGCGATTCTCCGACGACTCTACGACAAAGTCTTTGTCAATGACCTAGCTTTGTTTCTACTCTTTAGTTGTTGATATTTTAATTTGTCTTCTCTTTAAATATTGCAATTCCTTTTATTAATCGAGGTTTTCTATCGTTGCACTTTACATTAATAGAAGAGAGGGTTTGTCTCTCTATCTTTTCTTTCGAAGGTTTTTTGTAATCGTCAAACTCCTACCTCCAATGAGGAGGAATGTTTTTAGTGAATTGCCCTCCGTGTGTGATCAAGGATCACTAGGGCCTTGGAGTAGTAGCCGAAGGCTATGAACCAAGTAAAAATATTTGTCTCATTTTATTTATTGCTTATCTTTCCGCTGCAAATTAATTATCTACTCAAGTTTTAACGAACGAACAAAAAGAAAAGGTTTTATCGCTATTCACCCCCCCCTCTAGCGATCCGCTTCGATCCAACAATTGGTATCAGAGCCGGGGGCGCTTAGATTTGGTGAAACCACCAATCCAGCATTTTTTACAGATTTATTTTTCGTTCATTTAAATTTTTCTCCAGCACTACTAATCCAAGACGAAGTCTTAGTACTCTTCTTTTGGTTTTGTTTTGCAAGTATTCGCTTTTGGAGTAGCCGACGGTAAAACGGACATAACTTTTCGTACAAGTTGACCCACGAAATGGGCTACCTACCAAAACGAAGCTCTCGGAGAGATCTACACTTCTTATGAGGGTTTACCCTCGTAACAAGCTGTATTCATCCCCAAAAACCAACGTTTAGTACCATTTCTAGGACATCGAAGGTTGTAAGTGCTCATCTTTTATTTTAGTTGGTTATTTCTCGTTTATTCCTTTTGTTTCTTTTCATTTACTACATTACTAATCCAAGGCAAAGTCTTGGAACCTTTTTCGTGTTTTTTTTTGGTATTTTGTGTGCAAGGTTTCCCTTCCAAATGGCCCATCTCGAGGGTTTTAGCACCGTCCGACCTCCGTTTTACAACGGAGATGATTTCCGTTACTGGAAAGGTCGGATGGAGTGCTTTCTTAAAACCCAAATTGAGATGTGGATCATAATCCAAACGGGATTCACACTTCCGACTAACGAAGTGGGAGAATCCTTGGATTATGACCAATGGACCTATGCGACAAAAAGACAAGTCGAAGCCGACGCCAAGGCAACTCAAATCCTCCAATGCGGCTTGTCCAAGGAGGAGCTTAATCGCGTCGACCCCTTCATCAGCGCAAAGGACCTTTGGACAAAGCTAGTGGAGCTACACGAAGGGACCGATGAAGCCAAGGTATGTAAGCGTGATCTTTTGTTTAATAAACTATATAATCTAAAAATGCAGGAACACGAGTCCGCGATGCAACTTCACGCCCGCGTCCAAGACATAGTCAACAATCTACACACGATCGGGCAAAAGGTCGAAAACCACGACCTTATAAGGTATGTTCTTAACTCCTTTCCGAGGACTACCTTGTGGGCATCCATGGTCGATGCCTACAAGGTCTCCAAGGATCTTTCGAAACTTAGGTTAGATGAATTATTTTCCGATTTTGAACTTCATGAGCAATCTAACTCGGAACCCGAGAAGGGTATAACACTTTTTCCAGGTTCAAAGAAGAAAACCGCAAGCAAGCCACCCCCGAAAGAAGAAGAGGATGAGTCCGATTCAGAGGTCGACTCGGAAATGGAGGCCGAACTAGTCAACCTAGTTTGGAGGATAGTCAAGGGCCGAAAATGAACCGTCACTCGACCCAACGAAGGTAAACCTAAAAGTTCAAATATTAGATGCTACGAATGCAACAGGTTTGGACACATCAAGTTTGAATGCCCAAAACTCAAGAGCAAAGCACCAAAACACAAAAAGGCACTTAACGCTACTTGGGAAGAAGCATCCGAAGAAGAAGATAATGATCGTGTTCTCATGGCTAAACCGGTGGAATCGGAGACAGAGTCGGAACCGGAAGATGAATCAGAAACCGAAGACGAGTCGGACTGCGAAGCACTATTCAAGACAAGCCACAGATACGCATCCGGTTCAAAAGATACACTCAAGGTAAGTCGATCACTTATTAGTACACTTTATAATGCAATTAAGTTTTTAGCTAGAAAATTAGCTAAGTCCGAGTCCAAGGTCAAGACCCTGGTTGAGGAAGTTAAACTCCTCAAACACGAGGTCTCCCTAGCCTCTTCGACTAGTCGAGTTCAAGAAGAGGACTCAACTCGGGTTGAAAAACTCGAAGTTGAGGACTCACTCTTGAAGAGTCAAGTCGAAGATCTTAGGAACACATTGGAAAGGTTTACTTTGGGATCCAAAGGACTTGACCTCCTACTTGGATCGCAAAGGGTTGTGTACAACAAGGCCGGACTAGGGTTTAGCTCAAACACGACCAACAAGTCATATATGTCGATTGTAAGTCGACATAAAAAATATGTCCAAGCATGGGTCCCTAAGACCACCTTGATTTCAAACTTAGGATCGAACCAGTACTGGGTTCCCAAGGACCAAATCCACTATGTGGAGAGACCGAACCGATTCAACGGTCCAGGGAGAGCTAGTACGAAACTTGTTTGTATTTTAACTTAGAAAATTACATGCTTAGGTTCTTTATTTAGTTTGATTTTTCTTTTTAGAATGGTTAGATAGGACTATAACTCGTCAAGACTTGATAACATAGTACCAGGACGCGGCGAGATGATAGTACGCTAGGAAAGCGGAGTCTTGTGTATTCAGGCTAGATAAGGCGTATCTAGTTCGGTGCACTTGACCGAGCGGAACTAGCTAAAGCTACCTCATCGTATCCTAGACTAGTTAGACCAGGAAGTGGTCTTAGGTAAGTCAAGTCTCTATTTTCTTGAAAATGGCTTTGTCTAAGGAAGTGGTCGTTGTTCCGATCAAAGAAGGCCTCTGTGCCTCGCCACGACCTAGAAGTCATGATCATGAAAAGGTGACTTAATGAGCCTAAGGTCAAATTCGAATCTAACGCAAGGTTGACAAGTGTTCAAGTCATTAAATTTAAATCAAGTAAAATTGGAAGTCATCTCACAAGAACATATAGGGTTAACATGTTTGATCATGTAGACATGGGTGAGATGATTTAGGTTAATAATCTTCAACAAATCTTTAATAAATCCAATATCTGATCCAACTACCTTGTGTGTAGGATCAATGGATGTTGGACAGTGGTTGCTCCCGACACATGACCGGGGATCAACTCATGTTTTCGAAGCTTCGATTCAAATGACAAGGATCGGTAGTCTTCGAAAATAACGGCAAGCTCAAAATCATCGGATCAGGTGATATTGAGCTCAACTCAAATTTTGTTATTCAAAATGTTTTATTAGTAGAAAATTTCCAATATAATTTACTTAGTATAAGCCAATTGTGTGATAATAACTATAAGGTCATATTTCTAGAAAATGAATGCGTGATTAATACAAATGACACTTCTAAAACAATTCTTAAGGGAACTAGAAATAACAATATTTACACTATTAACTTAATTAACTCCTCAACTAAGTGTCTTATGACACGGCAAGAGGAATCATGGTTGTGGCACCGACGACTCGGTCACTCACACCCAAGACTCATCCACAAGATGAGTCAGAGTGACTTAGTCAGAGGTTTACCTAACCTCAATAACTTGAACAATAAAATATGTAATGCGTTTCAACAAGGTAAACAATCTAGGACACAACATCAACTAACTAATCAAGAACGAACCAAAAGTGTGCTTGAGCTCCTACACATGGATCTATTTGATTCACACGGAGCTAAGTCACTTAATGGAAGTAAATTCTGCTTAGTCATAATTGATGATATTCTAGATTTACTTGGGTTAGGTTCATCAAACACAAAAGTGATACCCTAGATCAATTAATCAACCTATTTAAATTAATAGAAAATCAACAAAGCATTAAAATCAAAAGACTTAGGACTGATCATGGTGGTGAATTCGAGAACCATAGGTTTACAGAATTCTGTAACCTAAATGGATACCACCATGAGTTCTCTTGCCCTAGAACTCTACAATAAAATGGCCTAGTATAATGCAAAAATAGAACCCTACAAGAAGCCGCTAGGAAAATGTTAAATGAGTATAACCTACCCGATAGGTTTTGGGCGGAAGCCATGAGTACGGCATGCTATGTCCAAAATAGGATCCTTATGGTAAAGAGACACCTTAAGACCTCGTACAAGATTTATCACGATAAAATACCTAACATCAAGTACTTTAGGGTATTTGGGTGTAAGGTACATATCCTAAACACTAAGGATTACCTAGAGAAATTTACATCCAAAACCACGACCGGAATCTTTCTAGGATACTCGACTACAAGCAGAGCTTATAGAGTATATAACCATGACACCCTTAGAGTCGAGGAGACTATCAATCTAGTATTTGATGAAGGACATGAACCTACAAAACCCCCGGCAACCCCAATTAGCGAGTCGATTCATACTAGACCTAACTCTGATCCGGAGATCATGTCTAGTGTTAATCCTAACCTAAGTCAACTAAGTCACTCTATCGATCAAGTGATAGATGACTCTAACCAAACTAGAACTCAAATGAGTCATCCTATGGATCAAGTTGTAGACTCAAACCCAAATCCAACTAGGACTCAAACGAATCATCTTATCGACCATGTGATAGGTGATCCAAGTCTAGGAGTTCGAACTAGAGCCTCATACAGAAACCTTAATCAAATCTCCTTGATTTCTAAAATTGAACCCAAAACTATTGACCAAGCTCTTCTTGATCCCGATTGGATTATTGTAATGCAAGAAGAGCTAGCTCAATTCACTAGGAACGAAGTATGGGAATTAGTACCACCACCTAAAAAAAAACAATTGTTGGAACAAGGTGGGTGTTTAGAAATAAACTTGATGATAAGGGTGAAGTAGTTAGAAATAAAGCTAGACTAGTCGCTAAAGGGTTTAGTCAAGTTGAAGGTTTAGATTACGACGAGACCTATGCCCTAGTAACTAGATTAGATTCCATTCGAATGCTATTAGCATATGCTGCACATCGAGGATTTAAGTTGTTTCAAATGGATGTGAAATCTGCGTTCTTGAATAGATACATTAAAGAAGAGGTTTATGTTAGTCAACCCCCCGGTTTCGAAAGTTTAGACAAACCTGACCATGTCCTTAGGTTAAAGAAAGCTCTCTATGGACTTAAACAAGCTCCTCGAGCTTGGTACGAGAGACTTTCGATTTATCTCAAGTCCAAAGGATTTAACCAAGGTGTAGTTGACCCAACCCTTTTCGTAAAAACCTTAGGTAAAGACATATTCATAGCCCAAATCTACGTAGATGATATTATTTTCGGAACCACCAACTCAATCCTACTAAATGAGTTCATTTCACTTATGGAAAGTGAATTTGAAATGAATTTAGTAGGCGAGTTAAGTTTCTTCTTAGGTCTACAAATTAAACAAACTAAAGATGGAATATACCTACATCAACGCAAATATACTAGGGAATTAATCAAATGCTTTGGAATGCAAGACACTAAAATTATTAATACCCCAATGGAAACTAATGTGAATATAGAAGAAGATTTAATCAAAAACTTAATTGATTTAAAATACTATAGGAGCATAATAGGGAGTCTCCTTTACTTAACTGTGAGCCGACCTGATATCCTATTTGCAGTAAGTATGTGCACAAGGTTCCAAACCTGTGCCAAGGAGTCTCACCTAACTCTAGTCAAGCGTATTCTTAGATATCTAAAGGGTACACTTAATGTCGGTATTTGGTACCCTAGATCTACCGAGTTCTAACTAACCGGCTACTCCGATTCGGACTATGCCGGTAGTAAGCTCGATAGAAAGAGTACGAGTGGTTGTTGTCAACTTCTCGGCTCGAGTCTAGTGAGTTGGTGCGAGGAAGCAAACATTGTTGCCTTATCTACCACATCGCGATGGGTGAGTGTGTCACTCAGCTTCTTTGGATGAAGCACACTCTCTGCGACTTTAAGTTAGACTTTACGAACACAAAACTCCACGTAGATAACATTAGTTCAATTAACCTTACTAAGAATCTGATATGTCACTCTAGGACCAAACATATAGAGGTCAAACACCATTTCATTCGAGAACATGTGGCCAAAGGAGTCATACAACTCAAATACATCGAATCGAAGTCTAACTTGGCAAACCTATTTACTAAACCCCTACCCGAAGCCAAATTCAGTCTATTAAGACGAAAATTGGGCATGTGCGTAGTAGAATAAGAACTTACAAATTATATTTTCGTACTACTATTTCTTACTTTTCATTTTCATGGAACTAGCATAGGACATACCTTAGATATCATGCACCTATAGATTTAAGGAGCCAGTACATCTCACAACACATAGGACTAATGTGTTTGTGTACTTAGCCACATAGATGGGCATGAGATGTTAGGACCTTACTCCTGGTTCCAGATGTAGAGCTAGTGCATCGCCATGAACCACGGAGTATAATCATACATACTAACCGACTCTGACCAGGATTGGTTGATCTTTCATATCAATCAAGCCAAATATGAGTCGAACATTTTATAGATGAGCTTATTTTTAGTATATTATTTTCAAAATAATGTGGAACATGCTTGGACTTTAAATTTAATACTTTTTTTTTTTTGTTTTCCACACACCATTACACTTTTCGATATATGGCAAAAGGGGGAGAAAAAGGCCAAAGTTAAGGGGTCAAAATTTTTGATAACTTAACTCTTACTTCATATTTATTTACATGACCAAAAGTTAACTTTAAGTTTAAGTTTTGAAAACTTACTTAACTTTTTAACAAAAAGAAGCAAAGGCTAAGTTAAGAGAATTCTTAACTTAACAAAAACGTTAATGTTTTACTTAAGGGGGAGAAAGGGCCAAGTTAAGAAGACCTCTTAACTTAAACGTTTTACTAAGGCCAACGTTAAGTAATGTTAATTACTTAAAGCAACCCTCAAGGGGGAGGATTAAGGTCTTTCTTCAAGACTCACCCTCAGTCAAGGGGGAGGTTTCCTCAAGGGGGAGTACTTGAAGAAAATCCTTACTACTCCAACTTAATCTTCATTGTTGTTTCTCATGCATATTATTATTCTTCATGCTTGCTATTTACTTAACTTTGTATGTGGGTTTGCCATAAATCAAAAAGGGGAAGATTGTTGGTGCAGTAGGCACCTAAGTCGAACCTGAGTTTTGATTATAGCAAACAATACAAAGTTAAGCTCATGTCATTATCTCACGAGCTGAATCGATTGTGCAGAAAAGTGCTATAGCTGGAGCTGAAGGCTAGTGACACCCGGAGGAAGCTGCGGTGGTCGGGCGACACTCGAGTGACTTCGGAGGGAGCCGAAGGAATTGAGTGGAAGGCCGGAAGCGAAAGTGACACAGTAAGTATCGAGGTAAGCTCGTGTGTGTGCGAGTGTAAGTGAGGTCATATCCTCTTTACGGGGATAGACTTAAGCGTAGATCCGACCCATGACATCCCATCGGTGGTCTAGGTCGAGATCAGACGGTCGAAGGCTGTTGAAATAATGTTTTTGTTTAGCTAACTTGTCATTTCAGCTAGCATCAGTCGACTGCCAGCTTGGAGGACTCGACTGCTGTCAATCAGTCGACTGTCTACGGTCAGCATTCGACTGATGCTGCCATCAGTCGACTGATGATGGCCATCAGTCGACTGATGGTCAAGGATTAGCCTCGAGGAGTCAAGCCTTATCACCATTTTTCAAGGAGCCATGTGCCAAAACTCTATTGGGTGAAGTTCCTCTCGAAAAGGGGCTCAAAGACTATAAAAGGAGGGCCTCTCCTAGGGTTTTTCATCATCTCTAAGTGCTCAAAAACCTCTGCAACTCTGTGATTCTCCGACGACTCTACAACGAAGTGCTGTCAACAACCCTAGCTTAGTTTCTACTCTTTAGTTGTTGATATTTTAATTTGTCGTCTCTTTAAATATTGCAATTCCTTTTATTAATCGAGGTTTTCTATCGTTGCACTTTACATTAATAGAAGAGAGGGTTTGTCTCTCTATCTTTTCTTTCGAAGGTTTTTTGTAATCGTCAAACTCCTACCTCCAACGAGGAGGAGTGTTTTTAGTGAATTGCCCTCCGTGCGTGATCAAGGATCATTAGGGCCTTGGAGTAGTAGCCGAAGGCTACGAACCAAGTAAAAATATTTGTCTCATTTTATTTATTGCTTATCTTTCCATTGCAAATTAATTATCTACTCGAGTTTTAACGAACGAACAAAAAGAAAAGGTTTTATCGTTATTCACCCACCCCTCTAGCGATCCGCTTCGATCCAACAGTTTTAATCAGGGTCTGCTACTTTAGCATGTAAACCTATTGACTATAGATGATTCGGTCTATGGAACATGACTAGAAAAGTGACTGATTAAAATGAATAGATTCACGCTAAAAAGAAAGATTAAATAGATTTATATCTTTTGAGAATTATTCACTAGTCGACCCATTTCTGTTGTGTATAGAAATGATTGTGAATATTGAAAATATGGAACATGCTCTTGACATGATGGTTATTACGAGGGATTAGAGATATTCATATTGATGTAAATGAAGATTATTTAATCTGGGTAAATAGAAAGACATGGATGTATCTAAGAAAATGGTTTTGTACCATCAGGAATATGGTTTTGTACCACTTGGAGAGTGCATGTGTGCCATCAGACGAATGAATGTGTCATTCAGAGAATGATTATGTACCATTTAAAGAGCGACTAAGTTAGGCGTAATAATTTTTCTTAGCATTGATCGCTCTATGAGCAACTATGTAAGGTGTAACAACTTTCTTAGCATTGGATTGTTCAGTGTGCTTACTATCACACAAATCATTTTCTTATGTATGAATTGGATATTCTAATGGTTTTTGTGACTATTAATCTCTGTTCTATTAGTCTTTTGAAACTATGAACTCCGACTCTATTTTAGTCTATGTGACTAAATACTTCTTATTAGTCTATGTGACTATGAACTCCGACTCTACTCAGTCTAAGTGACTAAATATCTCTTATTGGTCTATGTGACCATTTACATATATGACATAACTTGGACGAGTAGGAGATATAGGCAGTTTCCTAATTGTTGCAATGTGCACACGTTGTCATTGGCAACATGTGCACGCACTGCACTTTGTGCAGCGTTGTAGCAGTAGAACACCCCTTTAAAAAGGGATGTGCATCCAAGTTGTGTGGAAAAAAGGAGAGGGCGTCGACAGGTTGCTCGAGAGATCAAGAGATAACAATGAACACCAAAGTTCGGGCGGAATTTGATTTGTGAAAGAGTAGGGATCTTCCGATCTCATCGTGATCATCCCTCAAATGGCGGGCTTCTTCCCCTTCTACCACCAACATCATTCCCCTCCAATAGAAGCGCTGTAAGTTTATGAATTTATCAGTTACATTTAATTCTTGAAAAACACCAAAAGAAACGCTTAGATCAACACTTCCCAATGTGGGGTGCTTGATTTACCTCCCTTCTAAAATCGCGAGGCAGTCATAGGGAAGGCCGTTAGTGTAGCGGTATTATTTTTTTTTTCTTTTTACATCATTTGGTTATTTTTTATGTGTCAAAGGGAGAAAAATCTATAGGTTTAAGTTAGTAAACATCTCTCACCAATTGAAAAGCAAAGATCAACTCAATGGTAGCTTACTCAAGGATGAAACCCAATTAAGAAGGAGCTTTGGTTGAATGAGAGTTTTGAGTTTTGATTATTTATACATTTTTTTGGTTTTTTATATCCTAATTTAAATAGATTGTCAAATATTAAAAGGACAAAATTGTTAGTCAATGATGTACCAAGGAGTCAATTTCAACAAGGCTATTTTGTTGCATTTATCAAACTGTTTATATTAAGTTTTCTTGTGATACAAATGTGTATTGAGTGTAGGGACTTGGCAAAGTGCATATGAAGATCAAAGAGATTAGGATTCGACATGGTCAAGTTGTTGTGCCGAATGACTTGATGTGGTCAAGTTAGATAGATTGTGCTTAATGGGTCAAACATTTACAACAAATTAAAGTGGACTCACAGGCGAGCAAAGAATGACTTGAGGATTCTTTGCAATGTGGACTCTAGAATGTGAGCATGGATGGATAATTAGTCTGATAGTTTGATGACATGTAGTGAGGTGAGTTCAATAGATGATCAAAAAAAAAAGTGGATTGAACATATAAGAAATCAATTTTCACACAGACTGACATGAGATTGAGTATGTAGGTGAAATGTAAAGGATGAAAAATTAGATCAAGTTTAAAGGACTTAGTGCATCCGAGAGATTGAGGATCTAACATGAGGCGAACTCATGGGAAACCCAAAGCATCGATTAGTTTGAAGACCTGAATGTGAGATAGTTCTGAGAGACTCAGTTGGAAGTTGGTCAAATCATTTGAAAGTTGATATAGTCAATTGGAGACCAAAAAAAAAAGATTCATTAAAGGATTCCCTATAAAAGCTCTTGGAGAGCTTTGAATAATTGGCATGGTTCTAAGGAAGTGATCTTGAAATTCCTACTGGGATCATTATGCCACTAGATGAAGGTGAATAGGCACAACCTTTGAAACTCTTTTCTTAATCTTGTGAATGTTATGATCAAATAACTTGTTTGCGACTGAATAATAGATGTAATACAATGGAAATGATAGAAGACAATATGCACCACTAAATACAATTATTTAATGTGATTTGGAATCTCAAGTTCCTACCATGACCTATAATTCCTCAAGTGAATCATTCATAAAATCATTAATTGAAATAATTTATCCTTTCTAGATATAGAGAAATCTCATAAAAATAGTTATTTTTATAAGATGAGAATGGAATACAAAAGAAACTAAAGTAAAACACAGAAAAAATGAACCTAAGCAAAGTTCTTCTTTGTTGAGTTTGCTTATAGCACTTTGAAATAGTAGCCACCCAAAAAAGAGCATGTAGTAGTAGTCATAGATGTCGTATCTAAAGTGGGTGCGTGGATTCACTCCCTATTTATAAAGAGAGTCCACCGATAATTAGCTAACTTAATCCTTCCTAAGAAATTGACAAAAATACCAATCTTGAAACCATATCTGCAACAACTATTTCATATCTAGTTGAATTAAATCTAATTGCATTCAGTCAACTAAACTACCATAAATCAACTCTAATCCCTCTAGTCAATTCAATTGGGTATATATTGACCTGGTCTTCTAATGACTGTCTTTAATCGATCCTTCAACTATTAGTCAACTCAACCAGTTAACTTCATAATTGAGTCTTCAGACAATTATGTTTTTAATTGACTCCTTAGACCACCAATCAACTCACCTAGATAATCTTTTGACCTTTTCTCAATGGACATAGTTTTAGTAAACTTCAAGTATTTTTATTCAACTCATATTTTTTTTTGCCATAAAGCTTATCCTACTCAAACAAAGTCAAACAACTATTTCGGATTGATTTAAATTACAAAATTAATAGACTACATAGTAGACTGAAGTAACTTCAATTGAGTGTTTTACTAAGCCATAAAACTAAAACCATATGTTCATGAGCAAAACCAACAATGGCTATAAAATTGACTAACCTAATTAGTTAATTCAAAGCCAAACCAATCATCTAAACTTGCTCAATCTTAAGATGTTTCACTGACATCAATCGAGAACATTTGTTCTCCGATCGAGTACAATCCTAAGTAGATATTTTCTATCTAAAATTCACAAAAGGATATTTCTTTTATCTATCTCATTTCACATGCCTCCATGGTGGAAATACTTTATCCTTTGAATCCTCCTCGACAAGACTCCACCCTCTTAGAACTCTTCTTTTGAGTACATTTTACTTATGAAAACATAAATAAAATGCAGAATCATAAGTTTACATACCTCGTTGTATGTAGATGTAGAAGCTCTGGAACTGCACTCTAATTTTTCTTCACGAACCTCTCACAATTGGGATGGAAGTCACGTAGCATGAACTAC
The DNA here is from genome assembly GCA_025175895.1 of Wurfbainia villosa. Lineage (NCBI taxonomy): Eukaryota > Viridiplantae > Streptophyta > Magnoliopsida > Zingiberales > Zingiberaceae > Wurfbainia > Wurfbainia villosa. Next base: position 68,045 of record JAKLTH010000201.1, on the reverse strand, counting down.
CACCGCAATGACGACATAACTCAAAGCCCAGTGATACGTGACGATTGTTCCTTATTCTTCTCAAAAAGGGCAAGAAGCTTTCTTCCTTCTCACAAGGACAGATGCAAGCACTACGATGCACTTCTCTATTCGTGGTGCTTCCTCAATGCATGACTCTTCTTTCACATTCACTCGAAGCAAAGAAAGAACAAGAGAAACAACACAACCTTGCATCTCATTGTCTGTACAAAGAACACTCTTCCATCTTTTCTTCTTTCACCGTCATTCATCTCTTCTTCACACAAGAAGAATTATATATATGAAGTTACTAGAGAATGGAGTGATGCGATATTGATCATGGGACCCCATTATCCCCATCTATTGGATGCCCTTACGTGTGTAGTAACCAAGATCTTCCACTTGCACACGAGGGCATATTTTTGTCACTAGATCACATCTCATGTGATCCATCATCACCCTACTAGGCTTTCACATAGGATTGGACATCGTACGACATATGAGTACACCTGCAAATAAAAAACTACTCAATGTACCGGTTAGGATGATTGAGTAGTCATCTTTGTATCATAAGATACAATCTCGTCGCACCCTAAATCCAAGACTAATTACATCCAATCGAACTTCTTTCCTCATCAAAAGTAATCTCCAAATTTTGCTCGATTTTATATTCATTAATATGTTTAATCCCTATACGAATAAACATAAAAGACTAGTCGGTCAATATTTGATAATAATGTATTGTCAATTGGTCTTCCTTTTCCCAAACTTGAATTTATTAGTCTCAACTCAGTTGCTTTCCTAGACTTATCCTTTATACCTCAATTTATCTTCTGGACCATCGGAACAAACTAAAGTAGCAAACACTAAATCAAGACCTCAAGAAATAGTCAAAAGTAATAAGGGTATAAGAGATCTCACCCAAAGGATCTCGAGTCTCACACAGTGGGGCTTGAGGATATTTTTTTACTATCTCAAGTAATATTGTTCCCACTTTTCCTAGTCAATTTATCACGCGTGGTATGAAACACGTGTCACAGTGTTATTCCTCATTTCTCATAAGGGCATATGTCAGATTTCTCTAACACTATGCAGGTATGAGACTCAATCTACACATAAGACTCTACCCAGAGATCTCAGAGAGAGTATCTCATAAACAATATCACAAATTACAAATGCTATCTAAGATATCAAACCTGGCTATTTACAGGCAATATGAATGTGACTACATCCATGTCGGTCATGTCGTACATTACCTCATCCTGAACACATATCAGGGCAACTTAAGTTCTAGCAAGGTTACTCTCAAAAACTCTTACAGCTAGAAATCGTTTTATCTCCACTCTTAGAGGTGGTCACTCGTATGAGAGAGTTGATCTTACCTGCCTAACATATCTATTATCTCACAAAATATATATTTTTAACAAGTGCATTATATAAAATATAAGTGTGACTAAATAATGCAAAAGAATCATATATATATTTCATTAAATATCTGTTGTCAATAAAGTATAAGTTGAAAATTTTCATATAATACCCAAATCCAATGACTCTAGTGATAGATTTGGTAAAGGGGTCAACCACTATACTATGTATGGAAATGTACTTGACAATCACTTCATTCTTCTCAATGATATCTCTCCCATAATAGTATTTGGTATCTATGTGTTTGGTTCTATTATGAAATTTAGGGTCTCGATGTAAGCAATGGCAGTCTGATTATCACAATAAATAATCATTACTGGCCTCCCACTATCCGCTATAACCACTAAGTTATCCAATAATCTTCGGAGCCAAACACTCTCCTAAATTACTACTGAGCATGCCACGAAATCAATCTCCATCGTACATAGAGCAACATAGGTTTGCTTCTTACTGCTCTAAGAGATAATCACGCCATTAAGTAAGAATGCAAAACTTGATGTTGATTTGTGTTTATCCAAATCGCCTCCCCAATCAGTATTTGAATAACCCACTAGTCGCAAATCACCTCCTCCATAACACAAAGAGAAGTTTGCAGTTCCTTTAAGATATCAAAAAATCTTTTTCACTACTCTCAAGTGACCCTTTACAGGATTTGCTTGATATCTATATACTAGACAGACTGCATAACATATGTCCGAGCGTGTACACATCATTGCACACATCAAACTTCCAACTACACTAGAATAAGACACTTTACTCATTTCCCTTATTTCTTCCTAAGTTTTAGGACACATCATCAAACTAAGGCCTTCACCTTTAGCGATTGGAGTATCTATGAGATTACAATTACTCATCCCAAAATGATCAAGAATTTTCATAATATAGGTCTCTTATGAAAGAGCCAGAAATCTTTAAGAGCATTTCAGACCGACATCGTTGTAGGATACTTCTCGTAGATCGAGATTAGCTCATTGTGCATGTTGCTTAGAAGAATTACCCTAGCTTGGTCATCCTTCTTTTTCCAACCGCGATATACCTCCTGATCTCGTCTCGCATGAGCTGTGGTTCCCTCCACCAGGGTCCACCATCTCATGCTTAAGAACCTCCCCAAGTTCTTGTTGAGTTTCCGGCACCGCGGCGTGTGTGTGTTCGATCATGTTTCGTAAACATGAACACAGCGGAAGCAATAAAAATAATAAATACTCCTATTTATTACAACACACACAACACACGCATGCATATTACAACAAGTGTAGACATAACCGTAAATTTAAATTTGCAATAAAAGGAAATTTATCTACGTTATACCTTTCGTATGACGTGTAGCGGGAACGGCATCAACCGGAACGATCCTCGCTAGAATCGTCTCTATCCGTATCCACGCCGAGTTCCTCGGGATGACTTCGCTAAGCCACGAGCTTCGTCTTCGTATGGGTTACTAGCCTCGTGTTGAAGACGACGTGATCGAGAGATGATCACGATCCGAATCCAAATTCGGATCCAAAACGAGTCCTCAAAACTCGCTTCTCCGGAGAGGTATTCGTCAACCGATTGACGAATCCTTCGTCCTCCACCTCAGAGGATTACCGGAGATCGAATCCCCGGTAAGTTATCCGCTGTCGGAGCTCTAACCGTCGTCCAAACGATGCTTCGACGAGAGGAGAAGAAGCTGTCCAGAAAACTGGACAGCTTGGTGGAGGAGTAGGCGCCGGCCAAAACAAGGAAGCCAAGTGCTCACCTTTTCACCGAGGCCTAGGAAGATCACCGGAGGGTCGCCGGAGGATCACCGGCCGAAGCTTGGACGCCGGCAAGGAGCTGGACGCCGGCACAAGGGGGCGCCAAGGAGCTGGGCGCAACTCCTTCAATGGGTTGGCGCAACTAGGTTTAGGGCTCTTCCAATTAGGGCTTAATTATCCATTAAGCCCTCTTTTATAGAGAACTAATTCTCTTAATGGTTATTGGATCATAACCATTAGGCCCGTTAACCCGCTCCATTAAGATAAGTTAAAATAAACTAAACCATGATGGTTTATTTTAAGTTAAAACGAACCGAACAAACTTTTGGTTCATTCGTTTAAAATAAACCAAACCCTTTGGTTTATTCTCATCCATTGGATTAGAACCAAACCATTTTGGTTCATCCATTACGTCTTCATAAGACTCTGCCCATCCACACTTCCATTGCGACTGAAACGATTTCATGCTTGCTTTATGTTTGGTCCAACCAAACCTAGTTTCTCTCGGTCTGAGAATCCCATTCTCAAGCTTGTTTTAAATCCTTTGGATTACGCTCATTGTGCGTGTGACCAAATAGGTTCTCAGTTTATGTTGGCCGTCTATAATTAACCATTAATTATAGAATGATCATGAGTGACACCTAGTAGTACATCATGATCCCCAATTAACCGAAAAAAATCAACGGTTGATCCAGAACTATTTCTGAAACCCTTCAGTAGCTCGAATGAATCGTGCCCCATTCCCTTCACTCATCTTATACCCACTTGGTTCAGGACATGGTCTATTGTGTCAGTCCCCACTAGGCTGACTACGTCACACCTAGCCCAAGTATCATTTCCTCGTCCTACGGATTCTAGTTACTCCACATGTATCGAAGAGTACCTTACTCTAAACATGTAATGCTTTGGCCAAAGACTTTAGTAACAATCCGACGAGAGGCCATGGGTATACATCTCCTCGCAAGGTGTGGTGAATCCTTTATAGGCTATTCAAACACCTTCGATCACTTCGACTTATACCCAATAATCCCGGGTCCACATCTCCTTAGAGATGTTTGTTTAAGATGTCAAAGCATAAGTCTCCATGATCAAGATGACTTGAATACCGCAAGTCAAAGGAACATCGCACTTAAGCCACAGTAAGAACTTCATTGACATATCTATATATGCAGAGAACCATATGAAGTCTTACGGCTGGTCACTCCAATGAACTAGTTACCATAACTAGCATCCACGATTAACTCCGGACATCACTATGTCTCCAGCCAGTGAGAATCAGCTGCTTGGATACACCAAGGAGTATACCTCGTGCTAGTCTCGACAGAATTGATGGTGTCCAAATCCATCAATTCATCGACTAGGGATAATTTCGATACATCACAATTACACATGTAGAGATACTCACTAGTTGTGATCCAATCACAAATTCTCTCATCTTTGAATCGTATCGTGGACATTCAGTAAATGAGTTTAAGATCCAATCAAATACATAAAACATGTATACTCAAATAGTGAATCTTCATTTATCATATAAATGGTTCATACATAAGGCGATTGCCTTAGGACATCTCTCATATATTACTAACAGTTCTTGTTCCTCGAAAATGAACTGAACCTTCAAATTAAGATGCACGATGAGCTAATCTCGATCTATGAGAAGTATCCTACAACGATGTCGGTCTGAAATGCTCTTAAAGAGCAATATGGCACCCCATCAACTCCTAAGTTGAGGATGTTGACCTATAAGTTCATAACATATAAGAAGAAACTCGATCATGCTATGAAGTAGCATTTAATGCATTGTTGAGTACGATTGCTTCTTTGAAGAATATGGAGGAGTTGATGTCAAATGAACTTCAGGAACTAGGAGTGATCCAAACGTTGCCTGACTTTTGGATGTAGTTAAGACCTATCTCATGTATACTGAAAGTATCTGTACTTTCATGGATGTGAGTAGGCACTGCGAGATCGAGGAGGAGCACCGGGAGGTGACTAAGTCTGCTTCGGGTCATGCTAACTTTGTGGAGTCGAGTAAGGGCTCTCGGAGAACAAAGCGCAAGTGACACAAGCATGAGAAGAACACTATGGGTCCTAGAAAAAAGAAGTCATTTGTCAAGACAACTCAGAAGGGATAGAAGAGCAAGAAGAAAGAGCTCATAAAAAGCAAAGTCCGATGCTACGTATGTGGTAAGCTTGGGCATTTCGCATGCGAGTGTGGCGAGTGAAAGATATATCCTTTTTCTTTACATGATTCAAATTATGTGTCATCTAGTATGATGTTCGCTAACTCATCTCCTTTGTGGATTGTAGACTCAAGAGCAATAGATCATGTAGCTCGAGATAAGAGTGCTTACATAGATTTTCATAGCTTAAGTCCACAAGCAAGAAGGCTATATGTGGGAAATGGGGCATTCGTAGAGGTGAAAGGGATTGGAATTTGCAAGTTGTTGCTACAAAGTATTCAAGTTCTGTATCTTCATGATATATTGTATGCTACAGAGATTCGGCGAAATCTTGTTTCTGTCCATTGTTTGAACCAGTTAGGATACAATGTTTTTTTGAAAACTCTAAAGTTTTCATCTCGTATGACAATATTTTAGTATGTTTCGGTATATCCCATGAGGGACTTTATGCACTTACTTTAATTTCATTTCATAAATTTTATCCTATATCTCCTATTGCTTTGTATTTGATAGTGTAGTGGATTATATAAATATATGACATAGTAGACTTGGCCATATAGGGCAAGAAAAAATGGGCCGATTAGCATCAAGTGATATGTTAGGTCAGCTAACCAAGGTTGAGTTGTCCTTGTGTGCGTTTTGCCTAGTAGGCAAATCTAAGAGAAAACCATTTGGGAAAGCATTGAGAGTTGGGACTCCATTGCAGTTGGTTCATTCCGATATTTGCCATAAATAAGTAAATAGTTGCTGTAGGGTTTGTAAAAGTCGAACAAGCAATACGTAACGGTACCATTCCAAATTAATTGTCAAACCCTCTCTACACTAATATAGCATAGTGAATGACCCAGATCGTTTCCCAACGAGTGTAATTGATAGAACAGCAGTCTTAGGATTATTAATTATTCCTTTGTGTTTTCTATTATAAATGGGGGTTGGAATGTAAAAGTCTAATCCTACTGAGTGAAAGATAATGCAAGTAATTAAAACCTTAATCTAACTAAACTACGTTGATAACGAAATTAAAGAAGATATAAACTAAGCATTCAAACAAGAGCATTCAAAAACAAAAAGATAGTGCAAGAATTTTAACAACAATTTAAATGCAGAATAATATGAGTGTAAGCAAAGCATGAAATTAAACTATGATTACGATGAAATTAAGCTAATGAACAATTAAGCTATAGAACAATTAGACTAAGGAACAACTAAGCTAAGGAACCATTAACCTAATGAAAAACTAAGCAAAGTTACAACTAGCACAAATAATTCATGAACGACAAAATAAACTACAGCTAAACTCCTAATTAAATGCAGGATAAACAATCAACTTAAACATTAGAATTAAACATCAAAGTAAACAATATAAACATCCAAATCAATGGATAAACTCCAAACATAACCACCGATAACTCCACAACGGTGACAACAACCCGAACATCTCCCTTCGACGGATGGATGGCGGAGCTGCCCAATTGGCACAGCCACTGGATGGCTCTGGCGAGGTGGATGAACTAGCCTTTTGCTCTAGCGGATGGATGGCGGAGTTGCCCAATCGGCGCAGCCACTAGATGGCTCTGGCGAGGTGGATGAACTAGCCTTTTGCTCTAGCAGATGGATGGTGCCATTGGATGGATCAGAAGGTGGAGCAGCCCAATCGGCGCTGTGGGAAGGAGTGAACAGAGTACTAGCTGAAGACTCTTTATCGACGATACGAATTTGGTGCCCGAACTCATCACGAGTGGAAAGAGATGTTGCCCAATCGACGAAGCAAGTATAACCACGCCTTCCGAATCACATCCACCGAGGCATCTCAAATGGCGAGAGGGAATTGGAAGCTTCACCGATGAAAAGCATCGGAATCTCCCTCATCGCTGCGCCGACGAGCTATCCAAATCCCAAAGATCTCGTCTGCGCCAATGGATGGAAGGAGATTGCGGCCGGTTGATGGATGGAAGGACCCGAGATGGGCTGCCGGAGTTGTCGTTGTTGTTGTGGAGTTGTCGATCGCCGCTCGCGTGCGATGAAGAAGAAGAAGTGCGGCGTCTCTTAGTCTGCACTGCGCGATGAGAAAATGTTGATTTATAAGCTGCATTTCCGTAGTCGTTTGATAAAAATTCCCTTCAATCTTAGCCACCCGTTAGAGCTAGGGTTTAATTAATCTGATTAACCTCTTCCCTAAGTAGGCTGATCACTAAAATTCAATGGCTGCCATCGATTTGGGTCCGAATCGATGGTTGTGATTGTTCCAATTAGGCCCTCTTTTCATATTTCCTATAAAATCACATTAAATTCGTGAAAAATACTAAAATTCTAGGAATTAATGCAATTTATCACAAATAGACTCGATATGTAAAAACATACTGAACAACAATAATTACCCCATCAAAGAGCCTAAAATGTCTAATCCATAAATCAAAATAGCGCAATAAAAATGAAGCTATCAAGCCACGTATTTTATTATGTTTATAGACGATGACACGTGTTTCGGTTATGTCTATCTGATCTCGCATAAGTCTAAGGCATTGGAGTGCTTCAGGAAGTTTATTAGCGAGGTTGAAAATCAGCTAGACTTGAGAGTGAATACTCTCAGAATTGATAGTGGGCACAAGTATCTGTCTAAGCAGTTTAAAGAGATCTATTTCAAAAAGGACATTACAAGACAGCTGACTATTCCTGCTACTCCTCAGTAGAACAGAGTTATCTAGAGAAGGAATATGACTCTTTTAGAAATGGCGAGGTCTATGATAGTGCAGGCAAATTTATCTCTTCTATTGGGAAGATGCATTATTGGTTGTTGCCTATGTCCTTAATCGTGTTCTAATGAAGTTCGTAGTCAGTACCCCATATGAGCTTTGGATGGGAGGCAGCATATCCTTAGTAATTTGAAGTCATGAGATTGTGTCACATATGTAAATGATTCCTCGCAAAAGAATGACAAGTTAGGCCCATAAGGAAAGAAGTGTATCTTTATTATATACTTTGAACACTCCAAAGGAAATGTGTTCGTAAGAGAACATACGGACGACACAATCACTAAGATTGAGTCTCGTAATGTCATATTTCTCGAGAATGATTTTCCTAAAAGAGGAGAAATTGATCGAGACTTCACCTTCTATGAGATGGAAGAGCCTAGTGGCTCAGTGGATCCCAGCGGCGGGATTCAAGACCCTGAAGTGGATCTTGATGCTTAATGTCACACAGAATAGAGAGACGTTAGTGACCATTGATGTTTAATGTCTCAACTTTGTATACCCTACTAATCATCGAAACTCAAAATGACTCAAATACAAATTCCAAGATGAGTGTATGAATTAATAGACACCATACACCACAACCTAGAATTGCATCTCACCATTTGAATTAAGATGCAATATACAAATAGTCACATATACTATAGTACCCTCGGTAAGTCTATGCGCCACTTTGAGGGTCTACAAGCTGCCCAACACCGACAGCTATTTGTCACACTTCTCAGAGTTATACCTCTTCATCTTCTCCAAGACACTCGGCTTAGGCTTGATCCGAGTGGACTACTCCCACTCTCTGGGGCAAGTCCAAATGAATTCGGATATTTGCCTAGTATTATCACTCGTGTCGAGCAACACAGTGCAAACCCAAGCACCTCTACTCATGTCGAGCTCTCGAGATCCTCAGTGACCTCGAGCACTAAGCACCTTGCTCGTGTCGAGATCCCGAGCTCCTTGGCTCTTCCTGAGTACTGAGAATCTTAGGATCTTCTCAAATACATTGAGCCGAGCATAATCGAGCCCTACCGAGCACTCCCGAGAACTGTCGACCACTGCCGAGCACTCTTGGGAACTGTCAAGCACCTCTGAGTACTCCCGAGCACCTCCTACATGGTCAAACAACTCTGTGTGCCCGATCCTACTGTGCGCAAGCACCTTTTCCACATGCCCGAGTGAGAAATGCAACTTCCGCATTCACACGCATGCCTGAGTACCATCCCAGACGTGCCGAGCATTGTGCTCGCCCGATCAGTTCTCATGCCTACACATTCGACCTGCAATCCTTCCCGAACATCTCAGCACACTCAAGTGAAAATTGCGACCACCCAAGTAGCGCACACGGGTCTGAGCATCTCTAAGTGCCCGAGCAACGAGCATCGACCGAGCAGTGCGCGCACGACCGATCACCACTGTGCATGCATGAGCAACTCTTTCTCGGTGTCACCCGAGCACCGCAGTGCACTCGAGCACTGCGGTGCTCCCGAGCACCACATTGCCTGAGCACTGTGGTACTCAGCTCTGATGCTTGAGCACCTCTATGCCTTTCATGTGCGCGGGCTCGAGCACCTCCGCATGCCCAAGCACCTCCGTGTGCCCATGCATTGTGTGTGCTCGAGCGCCTCAGCATGCACGGTCTGAGCACCTCCCCGTGCCCAAGCACTGTGCATGTCTGATCACTTCTCATGCCTAAGCGCCTCATGCGTGTGGTCACTTGAGCAATGCACTGCCACATGTGCATCCCAATCACTTCTGCATGCTCGGGCATCCTGAGCACTGTGTGACCCGGCGCTTGTCCCATGCTCTCGAGCACAATGCACGCTTGAGCATCCTTCTATCGTGATCTTTTCACCATGCCGAGCACCTAAAGTGCTTGACTGGCTCAAAGAAATTCGCAAAAGATTTCTTTCTCACTCGAGATTTTTGTGAGAAAAGAAAGCGCTTCGTGCTTTGCTATCCCGAGCAACTTTCTCGCTCGAGAGTGCTACTCGACATGACACTATTCATCTTCTCCTCTATGAAGATTAAAACTGTGTTATTCGACCACAATCTCTTCAACCATTCTCAAGTTTTAATTCAAGAAATTGTTGAACGCGAACTCAATTTCACATTCAACCTAGCTCTAATAGCAATGTTAACTTATGAAAACATAAATGAAATATGGAATCATACGTTTACATACCTCACTGTATGTAGATGTAGAAGCTCTGGAACTGCACTTTGATTCTTCTTCATGAACCTCTCACAGTCAGGATAGAAGTCACGTAGCACGAACTACCACCGCAACATCACAATGTTGCAACCCAAAGCCCAGTGATATGTGACGATTGTTTCTTGTTCTTCTCAACAAGGACAAGAAGCTTTCTTGCTTCTCACATGGATAGATGCAAGCACTGTGATGCACTTCTCTGCGCATGGTGCTTCCTCAATGCATGACACTTCTTTCACATTCACTCGAATTAAAGAAAGAATAAGAGAAACAAAACAACCTTGCCTCTCATTCACTGTACAAAGAATACTCTTACTTCTTTTCTTCTTTCACCATCATTCATCTCTTCTCCACACAAGAAGAATTATATATATGAGGTTGCTAGAGAATGGAGTGATGGGATATTGATGACCCCATTATCCCCATCTATTGGATGCCCTTACGTGGGCAGTAACCAACAGAGTCAATCTAGGTCATTCAAGCCATCTATCCAACACTTTTTTATACATATAGATCACTTTAACATTTATCGAACATGGGAAGTGTTTCTCTTTTTGACTTCATCTGCCAAAATTCACTTGAACTTCTACATGCCAGGAGCTTATCTTCTATAATTACATTTGCCAAGAAACACTTAGGGGGTGTTTGGTTCAGAGAAAATTTTTCATTTTTTGTTTTCATTTTCCCTTTTTCAGAAAACAGAAAATAATTTTTTTTGTATTTTCTAATTTTTCAAAAAACACTCCTTTATTTTTTGGAAAACGAAGATGAAAAATGCCAACCAAACATCATTTCCCACATTTTCTCATTTTCTCAGAAAATGAAAAATTTGGCATGAACCAAATGTTACCTTAGAGTTCCACATGCTAGGTGTTCTCCTTTGGGATTTCACTTGCTAAGAATTTCATTGACTTAACTTACCAGAATCTCAACTTTGAGACTACACTTATCAATTTTATTGGACTTCTCCTTGCCAAACGTCAACTTGGACATTTCCACAGCTATAACTACACTTCCTATCAAGTTTCTATATATATCCACACACTACATATTGTTAGTGCAGAGAACAACACTCTTTAGTTTTGATGTATGAATCATAGTTTAAATTTATAAATTACTTGTATTTTAATATGTGTGTTAAGTGTGTAGGCTTGACAGAAAGTCCTAGTAGGTCAAGCTAACTAAATACTAGACATTGAGTAAAGTGGATACTAGGTAGAAGGCTTGACAGATCATGAGGACACCAAGCAGGAAATCTAGATGGGTTGTGTGGACCAGACATCTGGCAGAAGACTGATTGGGTCAGGAGACTGGACAAATGACATGAATGAAGGGTGTGGAACCGAAGCTTTGCTTCGCACCTCGGTCACTTGTGCATGGCGATCCCATCTACGTCCCCGGATTAAAAAAAATTAATCCAAGATAAAGACGGATTACCCAAGCAATCGATCCATCATCGTGCTATTCAATTAGAGTGGTTTTTTGAATAAACTTGTTGTTCAAGCAACCTAACTCTTTTCCTCGATTAGCTGCAAAATAGATGATGTACGGATTGCCGATTTTTGTGTTTATCTTCGGGGTCCAAGTAAATTAGCCACATGCAATTACATACATCATACAAAGAAACAAAAGGAAACCAAAACAAGAATTATACCTCTTGTTTACCTCTTGGTTTTCTATCATATGTCCTATCATCCTCTTGGACGTTGTGTGGGCAATGATCCTCCAAGAGATGAAGCCTCCTAGATCACGTATCTTCCTTTCCTTGTTCGCTCCGAACAAAGGAAGATAATAAGCTCCCTTCTTCTCCTATTTAGTTCCGGACACAAACCCTTTGGAGGAAGATCAAACCTCTTCCTCCTCTTTGTTGTTGCCGCCGGCCACCAAGGAGAGGGAGATGGAGATGATGATGGGCGCCGGCCAAGATCTCCAAGGGAAGAAAGTTTAACTCTTGCCGCTGGCCAAGGGAGAGGATGAAGGTGGTGCGCCGACAATGAGATGGGAGAAGGTGTGCCGCCCAAACCAAGGAAGCAAAACCCTAGGTAGGTTGCCGCCCAAACCAAGGAAGCAAAACCCTATAACCACCTCTAGCCTCCCAAGCCTCTCACGCCAAAAACCAAAACCCTTGAACCAAAATTTTGATCCCACGCCCAAGCCTAGGCCCTCCTTTTATAGAGTTAGGCTTAAGCCTCCTTTGAATCTCCACCGTCGGATCTAGGCTTTCATGAGGTTTTTAATAGGCTACAATAGGGACCATGAGGAGGAGTTGGATCTTGGCCACCCAATGGATCTAGCCCACATAAAGTCCGATCCATTAATGATAATTCATTCCACTAGAGGTTTATCATTGATCTACCTCACCAACCTCCATAAATATATTCATTGTACAAATATCTCTCCGTGTTTAAGATCTCGAATATCTGTCAATTAATTAATTTACTGACAATTAATTAATCAACATCTAACTCTATGAGTAGTACCACTAAACCTCATCATCATGCCGGACCAAGTCCACCTGTAGGGTTTACATGATGATCCTTATGAGCTCCTCAAGGGGACATCATCATCCTAATATATAGGACACGGTTTCCTTCTATAATCAATGGCACACCATGTAAATAATATCATTTCCCAACTTACCAAGCCTATCGATTTAATCTATAAATCTCGCCCATTGGTAAATCAAAGAAATAAATACTAAGCAAATGTGTCCGTTATTATATTGGGATTAAGAGCATGTACACCATAATATCCGAGGTTCGCTTCAATTATGTAGTCAGCAATAAATTGAATCACCTCTAAGTCGGTCCTGCTCAATACACACAAAGTGTACTAGTGTAATTCTATGGTCAAGACAAACCAATACCAAATTACACTACAACCATACCAATGGTTTGTCCAAAACCATCTTAGTTGTGAGCCTCTACTTATACTCTACAAGGAACTGATAACATGATCTCCCGTGTGACACAACACACCATGTTATCTACAATGTAATGTATTAGACAATATACATAATCATAAATATGCAAATAATGATCATGTGATTCTTATTTCAAAAATAAAGATGTTCATATAAAAGATAGACTTTTCAATATACATCCCAACAATGAAGCCCAGTTGGGTCAGGAAGATTGGACAGTTGGTGAAAAGTCTTGGTGGGTCAGATCGGATATCAAGCATGGTAAGTTCGACAAGACAACTGGCAGGTAATCTCATTTTGCAAGTCTATAATCGACTGTGATGTTTCCAGTTGACTCAGTCCCAGTCGACTGGGTATGGTCCAGTTGACTAGATACCTAGTTGGCAATACAAGTTGGTGATCGACTAAAGATCTTACAATCTAAATGGTAAGAAATCCACTCGACTGAGGAGGTCCATTCGACTAGGATATAGAATTTCTCAAACTGCAGAGGAGCGGAGCCATATGACCTAGTCTAGTCGACTGGAGAGGCCGAAATACCAAATCGACAAGATGATTTGGAGTCAATTTGAGGGTGTTCCAGTCGATTGGAAAGTGCCTATATAAGAAATGGAGGATCAGCTCCGAGAACAACAACTCTACTATGTCCAAGTGTTATCGCAAGTGTTCCTCATCTGTAAAAGCTTCATCACGCTACAACACACCATCTCCGACACTCCGAGCCACATTTCATTCCTTAAATAAGTGTTGGTATAACTTGTCTTGTATACTTTCACTTATTTGTACTTAACTTCAATAGGATAGGAATCTTGTTTCTTATCCTACTTCATTTGTAAAAAGTGAATACCCTCCGAGTTCGAGAGTTTTGAATTGAAGGGTTTTTTAGTGGATTGCCCATCGAGGTACCTCTTGGAGAGCTACGGGCCTTGGAGTAGCAACCCAGCTCGGGTTGTGAACCAAGTAAAAAACTTGAGCACTTGTCTTTATTTTATTCCACTGTAAATAACTCTTATATTTCGAAAAGACAAGAATAGTTTTCAAAAGTATAAAAAGAAAATGTTTACAATCTCCGAGATTCATCCCCCTCTCTCGGGAACTCTCAATCCTACACATATATGATCATATATTAAGTTTAACTTAAGTTTTTTCCCACTCAATTTGTCAACCACATCAACAATCATACATGACTAAGTATGACTACCTCAACAATATATTGGTGCAACAATGCTCCAAGCATTTATATATGTTTTGATGTTTGGATAATCATCTAAGTTAGGCAATATCTTGTGATCTAATTGCGAAAATGTTTAAGTGACAGGGAAGTCCAAGTATGATCTTGGCAAAGGAAGTCCAAGTATGATCTTGGCAAAGGAAGTACAAGGGATGGACTTGGCAGCGTAAGACCAAGCTTGTAGTCTTGGTAGCGTAAAGTCCAAGTGAACCTTGGCAAAGGAAGTCCAAAGTAAAGTCTTGGCAGCATAAGTCCAAGCTTGTAGTCTTAGCGGCGTAAAGTCCAAGCATTTGGCAACCCAAGACATGACGAAACTGAAGGAAGCTCTTGGAAGCAAAGCGCAAAGGATGAACAAGTCGCGGACTCGGAGGGATCCTGAAGGCGCAAGGCTTATTGAGGAGCTAGAAGGTTGAGTCTAGGTCTAGGGTATAAAATCAAGTATGAATTACTCATACTTTACGATGTATCGATGTATCGGCCGATCGTCGAGCGTCGAGTCGGTGAAACCTAACCATCGATCGATCGCCTTGGGCAGAGCGAAGCGATCGATCGCGATCGATCCAATCGCCAAGGGCATCGGCCGATCGATCAAGGGAATATCGCCACGAGAATGCGATCGCGACTCAATCGCCGCCTTGATCACTCGATCGATCACCCCATCACCGATCGATGGAGGATCGATCGGCGATCACCGGTCGTTGGAGATTGCTGCGAATCTCCACGAGATCGCGTTTCAAAAGCCGTTGGGCGAATGATCGATGGTAAGCATCAGTCGACTGATCAAAGCCCAACAGGAAAAACAGCCCCTCTTCTATTAAAAGGGGTCATGGGGAGCTTGGTGAAGCTAGTTCTCTTGCTCCCAACTACACCTACGTGCTCACCAAGCTTTCCAAGTGTTTTTAGCAATCCAAAACCTCCTCTTCTCTAATCCTAATCTTCCATCATTGTAAAGAAGAGGAGTGCATTGTAAGATAAGGTTTCTCCACCTTGGTTCATCCAAAGGAGGTTCTAGTGAGGATTGATTAGGGCTAATCCACTTTACGGATTGCCGTGGAGTAGGAGCGTCATCTCCGAACCATGTTACATCGGGTGTTAGCTTTGTTTCTTGCTTTTATTTGTGTTTATATTTGTATTGCTTCCGCTAACGTTTTTGTAGAAAGAAAGAAAGGCTAATCACCCCCCCCCTCTAGCCATTCCAAGGGTCCTAACAAGTGGTATCAGAGCCCGGATAGCTTGGAAGATCTCACCATCAACCAAGACATCAATGGCTCTTCAAGAGGGATATAGCACCGCCAAGCCACCGCTCTTCGACGGGAGTCATTTTGCGTATTGGAAAGGTAGGATGAAGTACTATCTTATGAGTAATATTGAAATTTGGCATAGCATTGTAGATGGCTTCGAGGAACCAGTGGATGAACATGGAGACCCTATTCCAAACAAGGATTGGACAAGGGAAATGAACCGCAAATTCGAATCAAATGCCAAGGCGGTACTCACCATTCAATGCGGCATTACCATGGAGCAACTCAACAAGGTGGGGCCTTTCGAATCCGCCAAGGAGCTATGGGAAAAGCTCATTGAGCTAAATGAAGGTTCCAAGGAGTCAAAGAGGGCCAAGAAGGACCTACTAATTGGACAACTTCAAGCCTTCCAAATGAAGATGCATGAAACCGTAAGCCAAATGCATGGAAGGTTCAAAGAAATTGTTAACGGACTCCATATCATAGGTGAGCGAGTTGACAACCAGGATTTGGTAAGGTATATTTTACAAGCATTTCCTAGAAATTCTTTATGGACTTTTATAGTTGATGCCATTAAGGTAACTAGGGATCTTTCGCAAATTAAAATTGATGAACTATTTTGTGAGTTTGAATTGCATGAGCAAACTAACATGTCTTCTAAGGAAAAGGGCTTAGCTCTATTTGTTGAGAAGAAAGAAAAGAAGAAGAAAGAAAGGAAAGAGGTGTCATCATCATCCGAGTCAGAGCGTGAGTCAAGTAGTGACAAAGATTCGGCTAGTGAGATGGCCCATTTTGTCAAGAAGTTCCTTAGAAAATCAAAGGAATTCAAGAATAGGGATGCAAGAAAGGGGTCCCATTCTTCAAGAGGTAAAAATAGTGGTAATTCAAGTTTTAACAATAATGTGATTTGCCATGCTTGCAACAAGAAGGCACATAAAGTCAATTGCCGGAGCTAAAGAAGAAGGAGGAAAAGAAAAAGAAAAAGAAGGACAAGAAGGAGAAGAAGAAGAAGGAGGCCATGGTGGCTCAAACCACATGGGACACACCAAGTGTTGAAGACTCTTCCTCCGATGATGAGCTTTGCCACATCACACGCCATGTGGCACTCATGGCACTAGGAGATGATTCGGGCACATCAAGCCAAGAAGATTCCTCAAGCGATGAATCGTCATCTAGTGACGATGAGGTAATGAACTCTCCCAAGGTTAAGCTCCTTTATAAATCAATTGCCTATCTTCAAGAAGCTCTAGATAAGTCTAAATCTAAGGTTAAGAGCATGAAGGTAGAACTAAAGGCTATTAGAAATGAAAAACCTTCACATGTTGATTCTTGCATGCTTAAGGAAGAAAATGACAAACTTAGGGATGAGGTTAGTGAATTGAAAGCATGTTTAGAAAAATTTTCAAATGGCTCAAAGTGTCTTGATATGATTCTTAGTAGGCAAAGAGCGGTTTATAACAAGGCCGGTTTAGGATATAAGCCAAAAGAAAAAGAAGTTGCTTATATTTCATTGATTAATAGGAAAGCAACCATTAAGGGAAAAGTTAAGAAAGCATGGGTACCTAAGAAGTTTTTACTTAATGTTACCGGTCCAAATGTTTGGGTACCAAAAGCTTGTGTTTTTCATGTGATTTAGGTAGGAGAGCGAGGTATGTGGATTGTCGATAGCGGTTGCTCAACACATATGACCGGGGATGTGAGCAAGTTCTCCACAATTAAATATGTGAAGAAGGGAGCGGTGTCCTTTGGGAATAGTGGAAAACTCAAGATATTAGGTAGAGGTACAATTGAGGTATCCCCCAAGATTGTCATTCACAAAGTTTTACTAGTTGAAAATATGAAATTCAATTTATTAAGTGTTAGTCAACTTTGTGATGCAAACTATCATGTCTCTTTTGAATCCTCTAAATGCATGATTAGACACAAGGAATTAAATGATTGCATGTTAGTTGGATATAGGAAATCAAATATCTATTATATTGATCTTTCATATGCTTCTAACATTTCTACTAAGTGTTTTGTTGCAAAAGAAGAGGAAAGTTGGCTATGGCATAGAAGATTGGGGCACATCAACATGAAAAACATAGCCAAGGTAGCCAAGATGGAGTTGGTCAAAGGGCTACCAAAGATCAAGTATGTCAAGAACAAATTGTGTGATGCATGCCAAGAAGGAAAACAAACAAAGGCATCACACAAAGTTAAAACTCTAACTAACACCTCTTTACCATTAGAGTTATTGCATCTTGACTTGTTTGATTGCCATAGTACTCCATCTTTAAATGGTAATAAATATTGTTTGGTTATAGTAGATGATTTTTCTAGGTATACTTGGGTCCACTTTATGAAACATAAGGATGATACCTTAGAAATAATCATAGGATTTAGTAAAAGGGTTGAAAATGAAAAGAGTCTCAAAATCAACCGGATCCATAGTGATCATGGTGGTGAATTTGAAAACTTAAAATTTTCACAATTTTGTTTAGAGCAAGGGTACAAGCATGAGTTCTCTTGTCCTAGAACACCCCAACAAAATGGGGTGGTGGAAAGGAGAAATCGTGCCCTACAAGAGGCGGCTAGGACTATGCTTAATGCATATTCTCTACCTAGCTATTTGTGGGCGGAAGCGGTTAATACCGCTTGCTATATCCAAAAGTTCAAATCCATAGGTTTTTAGGAAAAACACCATTTGAATTATGGAATGGGACTATACCCACAATTCATTATTTCAAAGACTTTGGATGTAAAGTTTATATTCTAAACACCAAAGATAACTTAGGAAAATTTGAATCAAAAGCGGATGAGGGAATCCTAGTTGGATACTCATCCACAAGTAGAGGGTATAGAGTCTACAATAAGAGAACCAAAGGGATTGAGGAGTCTTCAAATGTTCAATTTAATGAAAATACTAGTACCTACCCTAGAAAGTCCTCCATTGATAAGGATATTAATGACAATAATCAAGACATTACCCAAAAACTTCAAAATTTGACCATTAGGGGTAATGATCAAGGGGGAGGAAGAGGAGACTCCGATGATGAAAGAAGGGTGGAAGATAACAATGATCAAATTGAAACACCTTCTAGAAACCTAAGAATTCATCAAGATCATCCACTTGACCAAGTAGTAGGAGATCTATCTCAAGGAGTAAGAACTAGGTCATTTCATAGACCTCCTACTAGTCAAGTAGCTCTTATCTCACAAATTGAGCCCAAATCGATCAATGATGCATTACATGATCCGGATTGGATTTTGGCAATGCAAGATGAATTTGCTCAATTCGAGAGAAGTCAAGTGTGGGAATTAGTACCTAGACCCAATGATAGCACCATAATTACTACAAGATGGGTCTTTAGGAATAAGCTAGATGATCAAGGAAATATCACTAGAAATAAGGCTAGGTTGGTTGCTAGGGATTCAATCTTGAGGGGCTTGACTATGATGAGACTTATGCCCATTGCGAGGTTAGAATCTATTAGGATTCTCTTAGGGTATGCTTCCTACATGGGATTTAAACTTTACCAAATGGATGTTAAATCGGCATTCTTAAATGGTTATATTAAGGAGGAAGTATATGTAGAGCAACCACCGGTTTGAGAACATAGATTATCCAAATCATGTATGTAAGCTTAGGAAAGCATTATATGGGTTAAAACAAGCTCCCCGGGCATGGTATGAAAGATTGTCATCGTTCTTAATTTCTAAGGATTTTAGAAGAGGTCAAGTAGATCAAACTTTGTTTATAAAGTCAACATTAAAAGATATATTCATAGCCCAAGTATATGTTGATGATATCATTTTTGGGTCAACGAATGATGATCTTCTTCAAGACTTTATAAAAAAATATGGAAAATGAATTTGAAATGAGTTTGGTTGGAGAGCTTACCTTTTTCCTAGGCTTACAAGTCAAACAAACCAATGAGGGTATTCATATTTATCAAACCAAATATGCAAATGAAATGATCAAGAAATTTGGTTTGGAAAATGCCAAAATTGTAACCACTCCTATGGCCACTAGCACTAGAATAGATAGTGATCATGAAGGTAAATCAATTGATCTTAAACTTTATAGGAGTATGATTGGCAGCCTACTATACCTAACCGCTAGTAGACCCAACATTTTATTTGCGGTAGGTATGTGTGCAAGATACCAATCTTGTGCCAAAGAATCACATTTAGTAGCCGTTAAGAGAATATTAAGATATATTAAAGGCACCCTAAATGTAGGACTTTGGTATCCTAGGACTAGGTCATTTGAATTACTTGGTTATACCGATTCCGATTATGCCGGGTGCAAATTGGATAGGAAGAGTACTAGTGGTGGATGCCAATTTCTTGGGTCCTCCCTAGTTAGTTGGAGTAGTAGGAAGCAACATTGTGTTGCTTTATCAACCACCGAAGCCGAATATGTGGCTATGGGTGGTTGTGTAGCTCAATTACTTTGGATGAGACATACTCTTGTGGACTATGAGCTACACTACTCTAACATTAAAGTTTATTGTGATAATGTGAGTACCATCAACTTGACCAATAATCTGGTATATCACTCTAGAACCAAGCACATTGAAGTGAAACATCACTTCATAAGAGATCATGTGGCAAGAGGGGACATTGAACTTAATTATGTAGAATCTAAGTCCAACCTTGCCGATATCTTCACCAAAGCTCTTCCCGAAGCCGAATTTTCATCATTAAGGAGAGAGCTTGGTATGTGCTTTGTAGAGTAAAATTCTAGGTTTGCATGATCCTATACTTATATAGCTTCTTTATACCTTGATGCATCTCACAAAAGCCTTAAGAAACCTTGATTTTTGTATTGAAATACTTAGAAACATGTGAGATGATAGGGAAGGTGTACTTGGCTCATCATGCTTGTTATGATGCATTACTATGAGCCAATACCACACCTAGAGACATAAAAACCTTATGGACCAATCATTGGGAAGGCTTGTATTCAAGTAATGAATACATAGCTCAAAGAACATGGTTGAAAATTCCAAATAATATATATTTTAAACTATGTTCATCATATTTTGAAAAACAGTTTTCAAATGGAACACAAAAGTGATACAAAGTTTGCAAAATCTTTAGAACTTTTGATAGGTTCCAAGTTTGTATCAATCTTGTAATCTGGAAAACATATATTTTTCAAATTATTTTTCCTTGATAAACTATGATTTCAGAAATGTGTACGCAAAATTTTGTGATTTTTCAAGATTTCTGAAATTTCTACCATATTTCTGAAATTGGGATGAAAAGGCTGAAATTTCGGTTTCAGGCCTGGCAGTCGACTGGTTCAGAAACCAGTCGACTGATACACTGTGTTTTCTGATAATAAACTCCATTTTCTGATATTTGGTGTATCTTTGATGTCCTAACACTATAGTATGATAAAATTGCGTATAAACAAGTTTTAGGACTAATTAATGCAGTGTTTTAGGGGGAGGTTTCATAAATTATATCGTTTTCATCCCCAAAATCATTGTTGGTGCAAAGTTAGGACTTTATTTTTGAATTTTTGATATGCTTTGCTTCAACTATTGTTTACACATTATAAAACATATCTTGGATTAAGGGGGAGCTTAATTTCTATCTTATGCCTTAGTCCAAGATCCAACACCTTTAATTCTTTCATTTTTGAATCCTTCTCTTTTTGATGTATGTCAAAGGGGGAGAAGGAGTGTTTTAAGTTATAATTCATATTATGTGTGTACTTTTAAAGACCTAACTTAAATGATTGTCAAACATCAAAAAGGGGGAGATTGTTGGTGCAACAATGCTCCAAGCATTTATATATGTTTTGATGTTTGGATAATCATCTAAGTTAGGCAATATCTTGTGATCTAATTGCGAAAATGTTTAAGTGTCAGGGAAGTCCAAGTATGATCTTGGCAAAGGAAGTCCAAGTATGATCTTGGCAAAGGAAGTCCAAGTATGATCTTGGCAAAGGAAGTCCAAGTGATGGACTTGGCAGCGTAAGACCAAGCTTGTAGTCTTAGTAGCGTAAAGTCCAAGTGAACCATGGCAAAGGAAGTCCAAAGTAAAGTCTTGGCAGCATAAGTCCAAGCTTGTAGTCTTGGCGGCGTAAAGTCCAAGCATTTGGCAACCCAAGACATGACGAAACCGAAGGAAGCTCTTGGAAGCAAAGCGCAAAGGATGAACAAGTCGCGGACTTGGAGGGATCCTGAAGGCACAAGGCTTATTGAGGAGCTAGAAGGTTGAGTCTAGGTCTAGGGTATAAAATCAAGTATGAATTACTCATACTTCCGAGTCGAGGTGAAACCCTAACCATCGATCCGACCGCCTTGGGCGAAGCGATCTCGTCGTCGATCGGATCGCGACCGCCAAGGGTATCGGTCGGTGATCGAATCTCGCCACGAATCGCGGTCGCACTCAAGCTCGCCTTGATCGCCGATCGATCACCCCATCGATCGGTGATGGAGGGATCCGATCGGTGATCACCTGGCCGTTGGAGATTGCGGCTACGAATCTCCGCGGAGATCGCGTTTCAGAAGCCGTTGGCTTCGGCGGCAGTCGACTGATGGTAAGCATCAGTCGACTGATCGAAGCCCAATGGGAAAAACAGCCCCTCTTCTATAAAAAGGGGCCATGGGGAGCTTGGTGAAGCTAGTGCTCTTACTCCCAACTACACCTACGTGCTCACCAAGCTTTCCAAGTGTTTTTAGCAATCCAAAACCTCCTCTTCTCTAATCCTAATCTTCCATCATTGTAAAGAAGAGGAGTGCATTGTAAGATAAGGTTTCTCCACCTTGGTTCATCCAAAGGAGGTTCTAGTGAGGATTGATTAGGGCTAATCCACCTTACGGATTGCCGTGGAGTAGGAGCGTCATCTCCGAACCACGTTACATCGGGTGTTAGCTTTGTTTCTTGCTTTTATTTGTGTTTATATTTGTATTGCTTCCGCTAACGTTTTTGTAGAAAGAAAGAAAGGCTAATCACCCCCCCTCTAGCCATTCCAAGGGTCCTAACACAATCTTCCCTTTAAGTCAAGCTTCTTAAGGACCAATCACACTAACAAATCCTCCGTATTTTTATTTATATTGCTCAAAGGTTTGCAAGAGCTTGGACAAGGGTAAAGGCTCAATCTCAGGGCTCTCAGTAATCTCTTTTACTTAGTTGACTTATCATCTTTTATACTTGAGAGGAGAGGTTACTTGTGAATATTTTAAGTAGTGATTGGTTGAGGTTTTTTCCATTACCTCTTGTAAAGGGACAATTCTTAGTGGAATCTATGTGTGGGTGATTTATCAAACAAGTCACAAGTCATGGATTAAATGTGAAATTTATAAACCACATTTTATGATGTTAGATTGTTTATATTTGTTATTCTTAGTGTTGGTTATGCCCACGATGGGGCATGGGATAATGAGCGTGACTCCATTATCTTAAACCATGACCCCACTAGCCATATTCTTTATCCTTTCATATATATGATACTTCTTGTGAGAAGTATGATGATGATGAATCAAGGAGGGCGTGAGAAGAGAGAAGAGCTTAGAGAGTTCTCATTTTATTGAGAAGAACAAGATATCCATAGTCTCACATCATCAGATTGAGGGTTGTGACATTGTGATGTTGCAATGATAGTTTGATATTCATGATTATAATCCCGACTGCGAGTTGTTCGTGATCAAAATTTACAGTTCTGAAATTTTTGTGTCAATTGATGTATAATATTTATTGTTCCATAAATTTTAGTCTTTCTTTCATCATTCAACATTGGTATCAGAGCAAGGTTGGATGCACATCTTTGTCATTGATTTTGCGTTCGATGAATTCTTCAAATGAGTGCTCGAAAGTACTCGGAAGAATCACTACTAAGTAGTGTACTTAGGAACGTGGTTGTTGAGTCTAAGATCGAGGCATGTAGAGGTGCTTGAGCATGAGCATAGGTGCTTGGGATGCTCGTGCTTGCAAAGGTTCTTGGGCGGACGCAGTGGTGCTCGAGACACCCAATTGCACAGAGGTGCTCGGGATGCCCAAGCGCACAAAGGTGCTCGGGACACCCAGATGTGTAGAGGTGCTGGGAATGTGCATGTGCGCAGAGGTTCTTGGGTCGAATAGAGGTGCTGGGAATGCACATGCACATAGCGGTATTCAGCATGCACAGAGTTGCTCAAGATGTCAGGTGGGTGCAGAGGTTCTTAGTAGTGCTCAGGACTAGCTGCAGTTCTCGTGAGAGTGGCATGAACCACAGTACTCGAGACACTCGACATGAGCCACAGTGCTCAGATCAAGCCATGGTGCTCGGAAGCTTGACACGAGCAGAGCAGAGGTGTTCGAGTGCTCGAGACGCTGAGGTTCTTAGGTGCTCGACACGTTTAGAGGTGCTCGACACAACACAAAGGTGCTCGACACTTGACTAACTTAGAACTAAAACTTGGTATAACTAGTTTAGAACTAAGGGAATTAGCTTTAGCTAGTTCCACTCATCTTGGTGCACCAAGTAGGATGCGCCTTATCCAGCCTAGACATGCACTTTAATGAGCTTCTCAAACTTACTATTAGTTTACTTACTTCTAATACTATATTTTCAAGATTAAACTATCTTCTTTCCTATCTAACAATTCTAACTTAAGCAAACTAAGCATGGAAGTATTTTATCTAATTAAGAAAATAAGTAAGTTACTAGCTCCCCCTGAACTATAGTCTTAATAGGTCTTGTTCACATAATGAACCTGTCCTTTAGGGATCTAGTATTGATTTTGTCCACTTCCATTAACTAAACAAGTCTTAGGGACCCATCCTTGGACTTAACTTTTAGCTTTTCAATTAAACAAGGACATATAGAATTTTTTGTTTGAACTAGCCTTGTATCTGAGTCCGAATTTATTGTACACGGTTCGTTGGGACCCAAACATCATGTTTAGATACTTTGAATCTGAGGTGAGCCTTTCCAAAGTTCCCTTGAGTTCCTCTACTTTAATTTTCAAAACAAAATTCTTTTCCTCAAATCTTTCAACTTGAGTTGAGTTTCCATCTTGAAAATGGCAAGTTGAAGACTTCGAGCCGAATTTCTCCTTAAGTAGTTAGTGTTGGAGATCGGACATCGTGCTAGAGGAAGGTGAATAGCATCTTTTGCGATTTTGATTGTTCGTTCATGTGTTCTTGTTTGAACAAGTTAGCACAACAAAATACAAAAACAAATACAAATATACAACACACAAACACAAGGCAAAAAATAAAGCAATTTAATATGGTTCAGAACCAGGATTCCTACTCCATGGGTCAAGCACTAGTTGAGCTCTAGTGATGCATACCATCATTAATAAACTCTCCTTCTCGGAATAATCCGGAGGCGGAGAAACCTCTTACAAGGTTCTTATAACAATAAGAAATAAATACAAGCAAATACAATGAAATACAAGTAAAGAAAACTTTACAAAGAAGATCGCTTTTGCTTACTTGTTGGTTGCTTGGAGATGCCTTTGAAGACCCTGAAATGCACCAGTACTTCGCTTTAAAATATCTCAAGAAACTGCTGTGGAAAACCTCCCTATCGAGCTCCTTTTAAGTCCTTCGTCGGGCTGAATTTCTGCCTAGCAATCGACTGCCAAAAAGCCCCAGTCGACTGCTAGCCTAATCGTTGTCTCACAACGGACTAATCCAATTCAGATTAGGGCACACCAGTCGACTACTCTAACCCATCAGTCAACTACCCATAACCATCAGTCAACAACCCTTACATAGCAGTTGACTATGGACCATTCTGTAGGGGATCGATCGGTGTGTATTGGCCGGCTAGAGGGGGTGAATAGCCCTCTTTCGTTTGGTGGTGGAATTTGCTCGTCTACAAAGAGATTAGCGCAAGTGGAAAAACATAACAAGACAAGCAAATAGAAATGACAAGAATAAAACCAATGCTAACAAAAGGAATATAACGTGGTTCACGGCTACGCCGCTAATCCATGGTCCCCGATTCGTCCTCGGTGAATCACTCCGCAACCAATTCACTATCGGTCTCTCCTTTGCACTAAGCTAGGTGGAGGTAACCCTTACAACTCAAGAACACTTCTTCTTTTACAATAGATGTGAAAGAAAACTAAGAGAAGGAGTTTGAATCTTGTGGAGCACTTGGATGATCACTTAGAGCATAAGCATTAGCCATCCAAAAGCTCACACCCTCTCTTTTTATAGAGAGGGCTGATTTCTTCCCGTTGGCCGCCATCAGTTGACTGTCGCCACTACAACGACCTTCGAACACGTCGGATCCTGACTGTTGTAGTCCAACGGATCCCTTGGCAGTCGACTGATGTAACCATCACGATCACGCCTCCCGTAGTCGACGCTTCAAATGGCTACGAGAGGTTCTATGCCGCGACTTCCTCTAGATCATTATTCATTCCATGGCGATCAGCATAAACCTATCATCGGATACGGTCGAACCGAAGTTCAATCAAGCGATCGCCATTTCAGGGCAGTCGACTGGTGCCATGTTAAACTCAAACTTAACATTTGTTTGAGCTTCCGGCGGTCGGGTAAACCTCAACCCTTGTGGTCGAGCCTCCGACACTCAGTCATTCGGCCAAGTTCACCTAATGAGTTACTTACAATTCACTCATTCTCTCATCTCACTCGAAGTCCCTCACCGAAGCTCTCTTCGTTCGTGGCCACGTCCCTCGGCAGCATCAGGTGCACAGCTCTGCAATGCTCCTTCATGTCTCTTGCCTTCGAAGTCTGCTTCCTTGGCTTCGCTTCAAGTCATCTCGTCCGACGGTCCCTCGGCAACATCAAGCGCACGCCTCGGCAATGCTCCTTCTCTAACTCAAGCACGAGGTTGTGAGTGGTGAACCCGCCAAGGCTCCATGTGTGAATTACTAAGTCCTGCACGACTTCAACGCACATATCAAATTACAATAACAAACTAACTTAAACTCTTTGCCACACACATCAAAACCATATCACGGCAAGAGATTGCCCTAACAATCTCCCCCTTTTTGATGTGTGGCAATCCGTTTAAGTTAGGTAAAAACATTTGATAAAATATTAAGGAAAGAAAGCATGTGAATAACATGATTAGCAACTCTCCCCCTTAATACATGAAACTCCCCCTAAATATAATTCCCCCTTACTTAAACATATATATTTCTCCCCCTTTGACACCATCAAAAATAAATAACAAATTTTATACAGTATGACATCAAGTCTAGAGAGAAAAATAAACCAAAAACATGCCTTAAAACCGTGTATCAGAAGTTGCTAGGCAGTTTTTAGTGAGCAATGATCATGCTATCGATGGCAATGGCACAATGAAATCCGAATTTCTGATTTTCTGGACGAATTTCAGAAATGCACTATAAATTCCAAAAAATTCGAAAAATAGTGAAATTTGGGGAACACATTTCTTTTAGGGTTCTTTATCAATGAAAAATAGTTTTCCATGAAAAAACATTATATTTTCAAGGATTTACCAAAAATTCAAAAGCTTTAAAAACAACTAGGTTTTTGATCATGTTAGTATCCATTTTAACACCTAGTCTTGCTTTAAATTGTTTCAAAACATGAACACACAGATTTTAAAGTAAGAAATTGTTTTGAAAATATATGAAATATCCAACCATGATCTTTGGGCAATATGTCTATGAATTAAACATAAGTCTTCCCCATGATTGGTCTATTATTGCTATTTTGATACCTTAAATGACCATCTAAATGTCATAGACATTAGTGGACATTTGTATCATCCTAACATCTCACTCATGCTAAGTTTTCAATCATGGTAGCCTATGGTGAGTGTGAGATGCATCCTAAAGGTATTTGTATATACTTAACCATTATTTTCATGCATTTCTATACAAGGTTAAGTATCATCCTAACAATCCACATGATCATAAATATACATATGCATTGATTTCATATTATGATCATGAAACAAATGTATTCATCAATTTATAATCATGCATTAGGTATTACATCATGATAGTAAGGCAAATATCACCTAAAGTATGACTTATCTATTTATAGGTGCATTATCATCACCTAACACTATTTCAAAAATATTGTCCCGCCATCCAAAGTCAACCAAACATATGATATAGATGAAATCCTTATGGTTGACTATCCTAGGGTTTTCCTAACCCTTTAGGATGGATTTAGGAACCCAAAACAAATTCTTGCCTATGGGGTTCACTAAATACTCCTTAGGGATCCATTTTCTAGCTATTACCTTCTTTTTATCTTGACCCCTAGCAATTAAGCATTTATAGGCCTTTTCATTTTTATTTTCTTTATATCCTAGGCCTTTCTTGTTGAAGCTAGCCCTTTAGCTCCCAATTATAATGTTGAGAGTGTTGGAGCCAATTGTAAACTTTTCTAAGGCTTTGGTCAAATGATCTACCTTTTCCCTTAAAGCCCTATTTTCCTCTATACATGCATCACTAACATTGAAAGGCATATATTCATGTGAGCATGCATTATCATGACTAGAAGAAGTATCATCATTAATATTTAAGCATGCTTTTTCTAGCTTATTTTCTAAATCCTTAATTTGATCTAGCATGCTCTTATTTTTATTTTTGGCCCTAAATAGATCCTTAGTAAGACTAGATATCATGGAAACTATTTTACTAGGTGAGAGATTTGTTACCATAGTCTCCATGTCTTCTTCTTCTTCGGATGAGGATGGTGAAGAAGCTCCCCCTTCACTCGAGCTTTCCTCACTTGTGCTTGATCCTTCATTTTCGGAGGAAGAGGAGTCTAGGTCATCGAATGCCATCAAAGCGAGGTTGGAGTAGACATGTTCTTCCTCTTCGGATGATGATGATGATGAAGAGGGATCACCCCATGTCCTTGCTTTGAGTGCTTTTGTCTTCCCTTTGTCCTTGGATTTCTTCTCTTCTTCCTTCTTCTTACTCCCCTTCTTCTTCTTCTTTTCTTCTTTCTTTTTCTTCTCCTCTTTGCTCTTGTTCAAGAGGAGACAATTATCCCTTATATGTCCCTCCCCTTGGCAGTTGTAGCAAATAACCTTCCCCCTTGGTCTTCTCCTCCTATCATTAGATTTATTAAATTGAAAACCTTTTAATGCATGCCTTACCCTCCTTACCATATAGGCTTATTCCGTGCTATCCATGGAGGAGGAGGATGCTTCATCGGAGGAGGAGGGGATCTCCATCTTCTTCTTCCCCTTGTTGGCCAAAAGTGCTACTCCTCTTGAAGGTTGAAATTTTGGCTCTTCTATTATTCCTTCAAGTCTTGTTTCATGAAGCTCCATGGTTGAGAAAAACTCCTCCAAGGTGCTCACTTCCAAATTCTTGTAGATGTAGAATGAGTCCACCATAGAGCTCTATCTTGAAGACCGGGGAAAGGCATCTATAGCCTTCATAAGCATGTCCCTATTTGAAAGCTTCTGTCCTACACTAGATAAACTGGTTATTATCTCTTTAAATCTAGAGTGTAGTGAGGTTACCTTTTCTCCCTTTTCTAATTTGATGTTTGATAGTTGGGAGCGGAGGAGGTCTCTTCTTGCAAGCTTGGCCTCCGAGGTACCTTCATGAAGCTCTACTAGCTTCTCCCACATCTCCTTGGCACTAGAGCATTCCCCTATCCTATTCACTTCTTGTTGGGGGAGTACATTGTAGAGGTGGTGCTTGGCCTTTGAATTTGCCAAGTATTCTTCCCTTTGCCTCTTGCTCCACCTTGATTTCTCCAATGGCTCCCCTTCTTCATCCCTAGGCAATTCGAAACCGTTTTCCATAATTAAAAGAATTTCGAAATCGGTTTCGAAAAATACCTCCATTCTCTTTTTCCACCAAGAGAATTCACCTTCAAATTTCAGTGGGTGAATGTTGGAGCCGGCCATCTTTTGATGAAGTGCTTGTTGCGACGGTTAGTCCTCGACAAGCGACTTGGCTCTGATACCACTTGTAGGGGATCGATCGGTGTGTATTGGCCGGCTAGAGGGGGTGAATAGCCCTCTTTCGTTTGGTAGTGGAATTTGCTCATCTACAAAGAGATTAGCGCAAGCGAAAAAACAAAATAAGACAAGCAAATAGAAATGACAAGAATAAAACCAATGCTAACAAAAGGAATATAACGTGGTTCACGGCTACGCCGCTAATCCATGGTCCCCGATTCGTCCTCGGTGAATCACTCCGCAACCAATTCACTATCGGTCTCTCCTTTGCACTAAGCTAGGTGGAGGTAACCCTTACAACTCAAGAACACTCCTTCTTTTACAATAGATGTGAAAGAAAACTAAGAGAAGGAGTTTGAATCTTGTGGAGCACTTGAATGATCACTTAGAGCATAAGCATTAGTCATCCAAAAGCCCAAACCCTCTCTTTTTATAGAGAGGGCTGATTTCTTCCCGTTGGCCACCATCAGTCAACTGCTGCCCTTGGCAGTCGACTGCCGCCACTACAACAACCTCCAAACATGTCGGATCCCGATCGTTGTAGTCCAACGGATCTTGCGCGGATCGATGTAACCATCGATCGGCTCGCCTCCGTAGTCGGCCGATCGGCTACGAGAGGTTATGTGTCCGCGACTTCCTCTGGCAGTCGACTATCCTTCCATGGTAGTCGACTGCTGGGCATAAACCCATCAGTCGGATACCAATCGAACCGAGTTTGACTCAGAGTAGTCGACTTCCATTTCATGGCAGTCGACTGGTGCCATGTGAAACTCAAACTTAACATTTGTTTGAGCTTCCAGCAGTCGGGTAAACCTCAACCCTTGCGGTCGAGCCTCCGACACTCAGCCATTCGGCCAAGTTCACCTAATGAGCTACTTACAATTCACTCATTCTCTCATCTCACTCGAAGTCCCTCGCTAAAGCTCTCTTCGTTCGCGACCACGTTCCTCAGAAGCATCAGGCGCACGGCTCTGTAATGCTCCTTCGCGTCTCTTGCCTTCGAAGTCTGCTTCCTTGGCTTCGCTTCAAGTCATCTCGTCCGGCGGTCCCTCGGCAGCATCAAGCGCACAGCTCTGCATTGCTCCTTCTCTGACTCAAGCACGAGGTTGTGAGTGGTGAACCCGCCAAGGCTCCATGTGCGAATTACTAAGTCCTGCACGACTTCAACACACATATCAAATCACAATAACAAACTAACTTAAACCCTTTGCCACACACATCAAAACCATATCACGGTAAGAGATTGCCCTAACACTTTCTATACTCGTGTCCATAAATTCCAATCGACTGTCATCCATGGCAGTTGACTGCTCAAGGCCAGTCGACTACCCATACTTGTTAGTCGACTACTAGTGGCACACAACAACAGTCGAGCCACCAATCGACTACTAACAAGTTGATTGTGTTGGTGCAACAATGCCCCAAGCATTTACATGTTTTGATGTTTGGATAATCATCTAAGTTAGGCAATATTTTGTGATCCAATTGTGAACATATTTAAGTGACAGGAAAAATCCAAGTATGAAGACTTGGTAAAAACAAATGTCCAAGTATGATCTTGGCAAAAGAAGTCCAAGGAAAGCGTTTGGCGGCGTAAGACCAAGCATGTAGTCTTGTCGGCGTAAAGTCCAAGCGGACCTTGGCAAAGGAAGTCCAAAGGCAAGTCTTGGCAGCTTAAGTCCAAGCATGTAGTCTTGGCGGTGTAAAGTCCAAGCGTACTTTGGCGAAGAGAAACCCAAGACATGACGAAACCGAAGGAAGCTCTTGGAAGCAAGCGCAAAGGATGAACAAGTCGTGGACTCGGAGGGATCCTGGAGGTGCATGGCTAAAGGAAGAGCTAGAAGGTTAAGTCTAGGTCTAGGGAGTCAATTCAAGTATGAATTACTCATACTTGATGAGTATCAGTCAACTGATACGATATAGCAGTCGACTGATAAGGTGCTCGACTGAGTCAAGCTGAAAACTCGATAATCGATTCATCGCCAAGAGTCCGAATGATCAGCAATCGATCGCTAATCACCGATCGACCGATCAAGTCGACGACGGCAGAATGGAGTCTCACTCGACTCACGTGGATCACTCCCGATTGCTTCATCACCGATCGATTAGTCGTTGGAAATGGCTGCGTATTCTATGGATTTGTTTCGCCGTCGCCGTTGGCTTGACGGTAGTCGATCGATGTTGTACATCACCGATCGGTATCGGTACAACGAGTAAAACATCCCTCTCTATAAAAAGAGAGCTTGGGATGCTTGAGAAGGCTAGTGCTTATTTTCCAACCTTGTTCTCAAGCTCCCACGAATTTTTAAAGGCTTTCTTTGTGTTAATTCCTCCTCTTCTCCTAAATTTCATTTTCATCATTTTAAGAAGAGGAGAGTGTCTTGTAAAGGAAAGCTTCTTAGTGTAATTGCTTTGGGTTGATCCACCTTAAGGGTTACCGTGGAGTAGGAGCGTTATCTCCGAATCACGTAAAAGGTTTCGTGTTAGTGTTTGTGTTTAGCTTCTTATTTTTATTTAGTATTTGCTTCCGCTAACATTTCTTGTAGATTTCAAAAAGAGGCTATTCACCCCCTTTAGCCTTCCAAGAATCCCTAACAAGTGGTATCAGAGCCTAGATCGCATCGAAAGATCTAATAATCAACCGGAGCACGATGGCATTCCAAGAGGGGTATAGCACGGCGAGGCCTCCTTTCTTCGACGGCAATGACTTTGGCTACTGGAAAGGTAGGATTGAATACTACCTTATGAATGATATTGAAAATTGATTTAGTGTTGTAGATGGATTCCAAAAGACGATCGATGAACACAGAATGCCTATACCAACCAAGGATTGGACGAGGGACATGGCCAAGAAGGCTCAAGCTAACGCCAAAGCAACAACCACACTTCAATGTGGTTTGTCAAAAGAGCAACTAAGCAAAGTGGGGCCTTTCGAATCGGCAAAGGAACTTTGGGAGAATCTAATTGAGCTCAACGAGGGATCGAAGGAAACAAGAAGAGCCAAGAGAGATCTCTTGATAGGCCAACTCCAAAGCTTTGCCATGAAGACCAACGAGACCGTAAGCCAAATGCACGGTCGCTTCAAGGAGGTAGTCAACGGACTACATGTGATAGGTGAGAAGGTCGACAACTGAGACCTTGTGAGGTATATCCTTCAAGCCTTCCCTAGAACAACCTTATGGGCATCAATGGTAGATGCTTGTAAGGTGTCTAGGGATCTTTCTTTGGTTAAATTAGATGAACTTTTTTGTGAGTTTGAGTTGCATGAGCAAGCTAACACTTCATGCAAGGAGAAAGATGTAGCTCTTTTTGTAGGAAAGAAGGACAAGAAGGAGAAGAAAGAAGTCTCTTCTTCATCCAAATCCGAGGAGGAGTCATCTAGTAGCGACGACGAGCTATCGGCTAGTGAGGTAGCTCACTATGTAAAGAAATTTGGTGGGAGATCAAGAAAACTCACCAAGAAGGATGTGAGGAGGATGTTCCAATCCTCCAAAGGTAAAACCTCAACTAGTTCAATTTCTACATCTAATGTAACTTGTTATGGTTGCAACAAGAAAGGGCACATCAAGCCAAATTGTCAGGACCTAAAGAAGAAGGAGGAGAAGGAAAAGAAGAAGAAGGAGGCAATGGTGGCAAAAACTTGGGATACACAAAGCATAGAAGATTCCTCCGATGATGAAGAAATTTGCCATGTCACAAGAAACATGGCACTCATGGCCTTGGAGGATAGCTCAAGTGAAGAATCCTCCTCCTCCTCAATTTAATCGTCATCTAGTGACGATGAGATAAAGGACTCCCCAAGAATAGAATTATTATATGAAACCATTGCATGCCTTCAAAATGCACTAAATAAATCAAAGTATAGGATTAAGGATTTAAAAGTAGAAATTAGAGTCATTAAGAATGTAGAAATTTCTTGTAATGATGCATGTTCATTTAGGGATGAGAATGATGAACTAAAAGCATGCTTAGAGAAATTTACGAATGGGTCCAAATATCTTGATATGATTCTTAGAGACCAAAGGGTCATTTATAACAAGACCGGCATAGGATATAGACCTAAGGAGAAGGAGGTAGTCTTTACATCCCTTGTGAGTAGAAAATCAACCGTTAAGAGCAAGATTAGAAAGGCTTGGGTCCCTAGGGAATTTTTAATTGATGCTACCGGACCTAAAATTTGGGTGCCTAAGACTTGCATTTTTCATATTGTATAGGTAGAAGGACCAAGCTTATAGATTGTTGATAGTGATTGTTCAAAACACATGACCGATGATGAGAGCAAATTCTCAACAATCAACCACATTAGCAAAGGGAAGGTGTCTTTTGGAAATAGTGGTAAACTTAAGATCCTAGGAAAAGGGACAATTGAGGTATCTCCAAACCTTGCAATTCACAAAGTATTATTAGTCAAAAATATGATATTTAATTTGCTTAGTGTAAGTCAATTATGTGATGTCAATTTTGATGTTCAATTTGATTCTTCTAAATGCTTCATAAGACACAAAAATCAAAATGATTGCATGTTAGTAGGTTTTAGGAAATCAAATATATACTATATTGATTTATCCTATGCTACTAACACTTCTACTAAGTGTCTTGTTGCAAAAGAAGAAGGGAGTTGGCTATGGCATAGAAGGCTAGGGCACATCAATATGAAAAACATTGCTAAAATAGCCAAGAAGAAGCTAGTCAAGGGGTTGCCAAAAGTCAAATATTTTAAGGACAAAATGTGTGATGCATGCCAAGAAGGAAAGCAATCAAGATCATCACACAAAAGTAAAACTTTACTTAGTACCGCTTTACCCCTAAAACTTTTGCATGTTCATTTATTTGATTGTCATAGTACTCCTTCCATGATTGGTAGTAAATATTGCCTAGTTATAGTAGATGATTTTTCTAGATTTATTTGGGTATTCTTCATGAAACATAAGGATGAAACCCTAGGAATAATCATAGGCTTTAGCAAAAGAGTAGAGAATGAAAAGAATCTCAAAATCAACCGGATCCGTAGTGATCATGGTGGAGAATTTGAGAATTCTAACTTCTCAAAATTTTGCCTAGAATAAGGGTACAAGTACAAATTTTCATGTCCTAGAACACCCCAACAAAATGGGGTGATGGAAAGAAAAAATTGTGTCCTACAAGAAGCGGCTAGGACTATGCTTAATGCATATTCTTTACCTAGCTACTTGTGGGCAGAAGCGGTCAATACCGCTTGCTATATCCAAAATAGGGTTTTAATTTATAGGTTTTTGGGAAAACCCCCATTTGAATTATGGAATGGTACAATTCCAACAATTCACTATTTCAAAGTTTTTGGATGCAAGGTTTACATTTTAAACACCAAAGACAATCTCGGTAAATTTGAATCCAAAGCGGATGAAGGAATCCTAGTTGGATACTCATCCACTAGTGTAGGATATAGAGTTTATAATAAGAGAACTCAAAAGATTGAGGAATCCTCAAATGTGCAATTTGATGAAACCTGTAATACTTATCCTAGGAAATCCCCCATTGATAGTGATATCAATGATAAAAATCAAGAAATTATCCAAAAATTTCAAGATTTAACCTTAGGGGGTAATGATCAAGGGGGAGAGTTAAATCAAGGGGAAGTAAGAGGTGATTCCGATGATGAAAGAAGGGTTGAGGATAATAATGATCAAAATCAAATTAATACACCTCCTAGAATAATAAGAGTTCATCAAAATCACCCTCTAGATCAAGTTGTAGGTGAATTATCTCAAGGTGTTAGGACTAGGTCATTTCATAGAGCTCCCTCTAGTCATATAGCCCTCATCTCCCAAATTAAGCCCAAAACAATCAATGATGCATTACTTGATCCGGATTGGATCTTAGCAATAAGATGAATTGGCTCAATTTGAGAGAAGTCAAGTATGAGAGTTAGTTCCTAGACCTAATGATAATACCATCATTACTACAAGATGGGTGTCATGGCTCGAGAAAATATCATGCCGAAAAGCAAACGGACGACATCTCCCCTGTACGTAGCAACATATCGGGTTAAAACAAGGCTCGTAGGCCCACAACTACATAACATATATATGGACAATACTAAACAATACAACCACAACACAAAGGTGTGCACCGGTGCGACTCTAACATACTACACAAAAACAACATACAAACCAACAGCCAAATACAACACTGATTATACATGGCCATAATACAAAACAACAGCGGAACCAAATACGTGGAAAACCCCAATTGTTCGGTGTGAGATGGGAGCAGCTGGCGGAGCTCCGAACGTCCAAGGAAATCTTCTACTTGTTACAGGGCTGAAAACCCGAGTGCAGGGTGGTAAGTATAAACTCAGGGGTAATATATAGAAAGTGCATGAACAACATATAGGGATATAGAGATCTACAAGTATACATGTGAAGATCTACAGGTATACAGCATGAGTCCAATAGACATACAGTCTTATCCAAATATAATAACAAGTAACCATAGTAAAGTCATACTCAATGTATATACTAAACTGATCATAAGCAACACCATAAGCTATATCATCCTGAACAGATATATAATAACACAACCCATAAAATATACAAGTCAATCCCATACCTGACCAACACTCAGACATATGAACAGTATATAATCACATGTAATAACATCCCAATCCATACCACACTATGACATGACACTAATCAAATGCATACAATAATCTAGACCAATACATATATCATGCTCAACACACAACAGAATATAATATGCAAATGGCATGTATTATGATGTACAAGCATATGCAGCAATCATAGCTCAATCAAATGCAGCATCTCACAGACATATGTAAAACATATATCAAATACATGCATACATATATATATCAACAATGCATATGCATGGCCATGTCTGCAGACCCGTCCAACCACGACCCCAGTATGGCCCAGGTGGCACGGCATGATGATTAGCCCGACTCCAACTACCACCACTCTCGAGTGGCCGAGTTGGGTAGTATGAATGAATAGCATATAAGCGTAAAAAGCTAACTACTCCCCGGGGGTCCCTACTGTTGGCCGCTCCGTCACTACCCATGAGTAGACGAGCTCCGCACACAGGACAACTACATGTCACACAACCACCGTCTATAGTGGGCGAGTGCTAACACCACTCTGCACAGTGGCCAGATGCGCATCTCCAGCTACCACCATCTATAGTGGCCGAGAGAGCACATCCAATGCTCTGCCCTCAACCCTGCTACCACTACCCCGAGTGGCCAGGGAGGCAGGATGACTGACGACCCGTCTCAACCATAAGGGAGACCCCAGTCGGCAGCATGCATGCAAATGTAATGATGCATAGCTCCATATACGTATCCTCGCAACACTCCCTATCCCATAGGGAGTCCTGGTCAACCAAAAGTCAACTATGCAAGGACTACAATCCACAAGACTCTCTCTATCGCACAAAGAGTCATACACATCTGACAGTCAACCACGCTAAGACCTCTAGTCAATAGCGAAATACTATCGACCGTCCATATAACCATACACAGATACACGATCCATAATGGATATACCATCACGCTAGGACCTCTAGTCCTTAGCCACATACTGACCACCACACACCTGTCTATGCACAGACAACTAGATCCACCATAGATGCACCACTGATATGGGTATAATATAACAATCGACTCCATAATCTAATCCATCACCTAACCCTAGTGATGTAACACGGTAACTCAATCTGAGGTCACAAAGATAACCCTAACCACCTGTACTTACTGAACATCCATCAACTAACACATAATAGGGTTTATAGTTCCTATCCGTGCTAGATAATCAATGAAGTAACAACAATATATCTCAAAGGTTAAGGCAGTACAAGCATATGATTAAATAAGAGTGGATCTAAGATCAAAGCAATAGCATAAGTCCAAATTCATGCATCAGATTCAAATCAAAACTACCTGACCAGGGTAGATATTACCCACCTGATACGAAGCTCGAAATAATAGTCCTCAAGCCCAAAAACCTGCCTCGTAACCCAAACCTGCACATAATAACAAACTATGATTAAGTACAAGTATTCGACAAATACACAACTTAATTACTACGTCATTCCTATGTTCACATCCTTTCCTCGTCTACGAGTTAGGAACTCGAGCACACACCTCTCGTAACCTCAGATCTACATTCATCCTCAACCGATACACCCAACCAATCATAGCTCTCACAACAGGGCATAAACAGAGTATCACCTACAACACACATCCCGCATTAAAATCACCATAGTTAATCTATGCTGAAACATAGCAATACGACAAAAATCATAGGTCACTATAGATCTTACCTCAATTGTTCAGCTTCCATAGCCAACTAGTCTAGCTTCAAATCCAAATTTCCCAAATCAGTTCACTTTCATCAAGCTACAACCCATTCTCCATCACCTGCAATTACAACAACCCTATGTTTCGGATCAAGCCATTACAATCAAAGAATTAGGCTATACACGCGCTCGAAAAATACAAAAACCTATTGTGATCCATATCTTTGGTCTGCACAGCTGTTGAACAAGATAGATAAAAAGGGAAATGTCAGCTCACATTGTGCTGAGCTGCCGATGAAGGTGATGGCCAGATTCACAGCCGGTGAGTTGAACTACTGGTAAAGAAGCAATTATCCAATCTTTGGTCGACGATGAGCTCACTGCAATCAGGCCCCATGAAGCTGTCGGCGTCGTGATTGGTTGGAAACGCTGGCTTCTCGGGAGGAATGGAGAAGACGCGGACCAATCCAAGCTGTGGAGGTGCTGAGGTGGCTCGGGATGGTTCACTGGAACCCATCGAGTTGCGAGGTGGAAGAAATGACCAACAGGGGTTGGTGCTTGCGGCATCCGACCATGAGATAGGGAGAAACAAGGAGAGCGATGACTGAGGAGCTCGCGGTGGTCGCTGACGAAGAAGACAAGCAACGGTGATGGAGAAGAGGAGACGCCGACGAGCTGAGCTTCGCAATCCAAGGCGACTGCCGAATCAAGATCGACGTCGGAGGAGATCAGCCGCGGCGACAAAACAGGAAAGAACTCGCACGATTGGGATTTAGGGAGAAGCAAATCATGATCGGGTTCAGCGGGGGCGACAATGGAGAGCTCCGGCGACCCAGAGCGGCGGCGCTGCTATCGTTCACGATGAAGATGGTGGCGAACGGCACGACATCGACATCGTCGAGCTCGTGATTGGAAGAAGAGAAGAAAACACGATCGGGAAAATGAGGGAGGAAGGAAAATCGGGCGATAAAGGTTCGAGAGCCTTTTAAAGTTGGTCAACGACTTGAGCTAACTCAAGTCCAACCACAACCAACCTAGGTTTAACCCAATCCCTCCGTTTGACTTTAAATCTTCTTCGTATGGACTCCTTTTGAATCCGGAAAAATTTCTAAAAATTCCTAAAAATTCCACGAGCTAATTCTAGATTAGCAAGGCCTATTATTTTATTTTATTTAATATTTTTTTTTCATATCTTACAATGGGTTTCTAGGAACAAATTAGATCATCAAGGCAATATAACTAGGAATAAGGCAAGGTTAGTTGCAAGGGGCTTCAATCAAGTTGAAGTACTTGATTATGATGAAACATATGCCCTAGTTGCTAGGTTAGAGTCCATTAGAATCCTATTAGGATATGCCTCCTACATGGGCTTTAAACTTTATCAAATGGGTGTAAAGTCGGCATTCCTAAATGGGTTCATTAAGGAAGAGGTATATGTAGAACAACCTCCCGGGTTTGAAAATGTAGATTACCCAAACCATGTATTCAAGCTTAAAAAGGCTTTATATGGTTTGAAACAAGCTCCCCAGGCTTGGTATGAAAGATTGTCATCTTTCTTCGTCTCTAAGGGGTTTAGAAGAGGTCAAGTAGACCAAACTCTTTTCATTAAATCAAAGTCTAAGGACATCTTTGTAGCCCAAGTATATGTAGATGACATTATCTTTGGGTCAACAAATGATGAGCTTCTTCAAGACTTCATTAAAAATATGGAGAATGAGTTTGAGATGAGTCTAGTTGGGGAACTAAATTTCTTCCTAGGTCTACAAGTCAAACAAACAAATGAAGGAATTTATGTATACCAAACCAAATATGCTAAGGAAATGATTAAGAAATTTGGTTTGGAAAATGCTAAAGTAGTGTCAACCCCAATGGAAACTAATACAAAAATAGATAATAATCTTGAAGGAAAACAAATTGACCTTAAACTTTATAGGAGTATCATTGGTAGCCTTTTGTACCTAACCGCTAGTAGACCCGATATATTATTTGCGGTTAGAATGTGTGCAAGGTATGAATCATGTGCCAAAGAGTCTCATTTAGTGGTTGTAAAAAGAATCTTAAGGTATATCAAGGGCACACTAAATGTAGGACTTTGGTACCCTAGGACTAAGTCTTTTGATTTGGTTGGGTACACCGACTCCAACTATGCCGATTGCAAGTTGGATCGGAAGAGCACTAGTGGTGGATGCAAATTTCTTTGATCCTTCCTAGTAAGTTGGAGTAGTAGAAAGCAACCTTGTGTTGCTTTGTCAACCACCGAGGCCGAATTTGTGGCTATGGGAGGTTGTGTGGCTCAATTACTTTGGATGAGACACACATTAGAGGATTATGAGCTACACTACTCCAATGTAAAAGTTTATTGTGATAATGTGAGTACCATAAATTTAACTAAAAATCCGGTACATCACTCTAGAACTAAGCACATTGAAGTGAAGCATCACTTCATTAGAGATCATGTGGCTAAGGGGGACATTGAACTTAATTACATAGAATCTAAGTCGAACTTAGCTGACATATTCACCAAGGCTCTCCCCTAAGCGAAATATTCATCACTTAGGAGAGAACTTGGAATGTGCTTAGTAGAATAGAGGTCTAGGTTTGCATCATCCTATAGAAATTCTAGGATTTATACTTTTAAGAATATCACAAAACACCTAAGAAACCATGATTTTTGTATTGAGCCACTTAGACAACATGTGAGATGTTAGGAAGATGCACTTGGTTCATCATGCTTGTTATGATGCATTACTATGAACCAAAGTGTCATCTAGAGACATTAATCCTTCATTGGACCAATTATTGGGAAGGCTTATGCACAATTGATGTGCATATAGCTCCAAGAATATGATTGGAAATGTCAAATAAAACATAATTTAAACTATGTTTATCATACAATGAAAAATAGTTTTCAATTGCTAAGCAAAAGTGATACAAAGTTTGTAAAATACTTAAAGTTTTTGTTAAGTTTCAAAATTGTATCATTTTCAAAATCTGGAAAACATATATTTTTTAAATTATTTTTCCTTGATATAAAATGATTTCAGAAATATGTACACAAAATTTTGTGATTTTTCGATGTTTCTTGAATTTTTGGGCTCATTTCTGAAATTGGGCTGAAAAACTTGGAAAAGAGCATTCGGGTGTGCCAGTCAACTTAATCAGAATTCAGTCGACTGATACCCTATTTTTCTGCAATTTTAGCCTTATTTCTTGGTCTTTAGTGTGCTCTTAAGTATCCTAAAACTATGGTATAATAATCTTCAGTAAAAAGAAGTTTTAGGATTGTTTGATGCAATGTTTTAGGGGGGGGGGGCTTCATAATATAAATCTTTTCATCCCCTAAATTTATATTGTTGGTGCAAAGTTAGGACTTAACCTTCTATCTTTTATTATGCTTTGCTCCACATGTTATTCACACATCATAAACCATGTCTTGGATTAAGGGGAAGCCTCATATTGATCTTATACCTTAGTTCAAGATATAACAAATTCAATTCTTTCATGAAACTTATTTTTGCATGAATTCTTCTCTTTTTGATGTATGTCAAAGGGGGAGAAGGGATGTTTAAGTTAGAATTCATATTGAAAATATGATTATGTGCATATGTTAAAGACCTAACTTAAATGATTGTCAAATATCAAAAAGGGGGAGATTGTTGGTGTAACAATGCCCCAAGCATTTACATATTTTGATGTTTGGATAATCATCTAAGTTAGACAATATTTTATGATCTAATTGTGAACATGTTTAAGTGACAGGAAAAATCCAAGTATGAAGACTTGGTAAAAGAAAAGTCCAAGTGTGATCTTGGCAAAAGAAGTCCAAGGAAAGGGTTTGGCGGCGTAAGACCAAGCATGTAGTCTTGGCGGCGTAAAGTCCAAGAGGACCTTAGCAAAGGAAGTCCAAAGGCAAGTCTTGACAGCTTAATTCCAAGCATGTAGTCTTGGTGGCGTAAAGTCCAAGCGTACTTTGGCGAAGAGAAACCCAAGACATGACAAAACCGAAGGAAGCTCTTGGAAGCAAGCATAAAGGATGAACAAGTCGCAGACTCGGAGGGATCCTGGAGGCGCAAGGCTAAAGGAAGAGCTAGAAGGTTAAGTCTAGGTCTAGGGAGTCAATTCAAGTATGAATTACTCATACTGTATCGATCGATACTATGTGATCGATCGATAAGGTGCTCGAGTCGGGATGAAACCACGATGATCGATCGACTACCAAGATCGGCGATCGATGCTGCAATCAATCGACTGCCAATACCGACATTCGATTGATCAAGTCGACGACGGGCATAGAATGGAGTCTCACTCGACTCCACGCGGGGATCAGTCGACTGATGAAGTGATCAGTCGACTGATCAGGCTACCGTTGGAAATGACGGCTTCGACGACAGTCGATTGATGTTGTACATCAGTCGACTGATCATGGCCCAAAGGGAAAAACAGCCCTCTCTCTAAAAAAAGAGGGCTTGGGATGCTTGAGAAAGCTAGTGCTTATTTTCCAATCTTGTTCTCAAGCTCCCACGAATTTTCAAAGGCTTTCTTTGTGTTAATTCCTCCTCTTCTCCTAAATTTCATTTTCATCATTGTAAGAAGAGGAGAGTGTCTTGTAAAGGAAAGCTTCTTAGTGGAATTGCTTTGAGTTGATCCACCTTAAGGATTGTCGTGAAGTAGGAGCGTTATCTCCGAACCACGTAAAAGGCTTCGTGTTAGCATTTGTGTTTAGCTTCTTGTTTTTATTTAGTATTTGCTTCCGCTAACATTTCTTGTAGATTTCGAAAAGAGGCTATTCACCCCCCTCTAGCCTTCCAAGGATCCCTAACAGATTGGTCATAATCCCAGTT
Organism: Wurfbainia villosa; assembly: GCA_025175895.1. Classification (NCBI taxonomy): domain Eukaryota; kingdom Viridiplantae; phylum Streptophyta; class Magnoliopsida; order Zingiberales; family Zingiberaceae; genus Wurfbainia; species Wurfbainia villosa. The sequence goes on along the minus strand of JAKLTH010000201.1, from coordinate 25,350 downwards.
GCCTGCTCCGAGTCAACTAGGCTTCCGAGTGTCAAACACTCGGTCAGTCGACTAGTAAACCTCAAACATGAGGTTTAACCCAAGTATGATCCCCTCATACTTGATACTCACCCATAGCCTAGACCTAAGCCTTCTAACCACCTCTATCAGCCTCACGCCTCTCGAATCCCTCGAGTCCATAACTCTTCATCCTTCGCATTAGCCTTAAGATATTTTCATCGGCTATGTCATGCTAACCGGGTCTTTTGCAAGGTTCATTTGGACTTATGTTGCCAAGACTCATGCTTGGACTTTACGTCGCAAAATCTACACCCTTGGACTTTCACATTGCCAAGATCCATTTGGACTTACACCGCTAATACCCATGCTTGGACTTTATGCCACCAAACCTACACCCTTGAACTTTCACTTTGCCAAATACCCTTGACTTGGACTTTCAAATTGCCAAGTACCCGTGACTTGGACTTTTCAATTGTCAAGACCATGCTTGGACTTTCTATGCCAAGACCATGCTTGGAGTTCCCTTGCCAACTCCATGTTGAACTTTCCAATTGCTAAAGTTCACTTGAACTTTACGCCGCTAAGACTACACACTTGGACTTATGCTGCCAAGACTATACCTTTGGACTTCCCTTCCCAACTATCCAAATTTGGACTTTCCTTTCCAAGTATCCAAACTTGGACTTCCGAGGTTGATTGCTCCAACAATCTCCCTCAAATAATCTTTCCCATATAACTTTGGATATCTCAATCATCCACTAGTCATATGGTCAAACCATATAGTTACATAATGGTTAAATTCATTGTCAAACATCAAAACACTACTTGAGTCCCACTCGAGTTTGGTCAACATTGACACGGGGCTTGTTGCACCAATAATCTCCCCTTTTTTATGTTTGACAATACCTTTAAGTTAGGCTAACAATAACCCAATTTAACTCTTCCAATGCCAAAGCATAGTGACAGTTTATCTAACTTAAATCTCACTTCTTCCCATTTGGCATACATCAAAAAGGCTACTAAGGTTTTCAATGTCTCATCTCTCAAAGAGATCCTACATTCTCTCCCTTAGTCCAAAAACATTTAGGATACCTTCATCCTTCATAGTGATAAGTCTCATATCACTAAATAAGAGGCAATCCTCACTACTCTAATTCTCTCCCTTTGTTGAGCACAATGAGGGTTTCAAACCCTTCATTTCTCTCCCTTTGAGGAATACTCATCCATCATCCCTTGATGGATAATCTCCCCTTAAATGCTTACTTCCCCTTGACCATTGCACCAACAATGTCCTTGGAGAGTTCCTAAGCCAATAGGAAACTTAAACCATTGAAAATATGGGCAAAAGTTCAACATTAAACTTTCACAACCCTTAAAAATTGATACTCCACCCTAAACACCTCTTCTAATCATTTTCAATGATATTTCACCCTTCTCATGCTTTCCAAAGCATATCCTAGGATTAGGAGACATTAGGTACTATAAAATAGCTGATAAATGACTAAACAAATCTTGTTCAGACAAAATCAACTTAATCAATTGACTAAAATCAAATATCAATCAATTGACTTACCACCAGTTGATTGCCCAAAGCGGCAGTTGACTGATTTCTGCAAATGCAGAAAATAATTTTTCAGAAATGAGTTTTTGAAAAGCATAAGTAATTATATGTAATTTGGAAAATTCTGAAAATTCATACGCATATTACTTAAATCAAATACAATTGGTGAAAAATAATTTTAAATTAAAATACCCATTAAATTACAAGATTGATATAAAGTTTAAAATCATTGATAACTTCAATGTTTTTGCCTAACTTTGTATCAACTTGTTCAATGGTGATTGCTATCAAAAGACAGACTTCACCAAGGTTTTTTAAAATAATTTTAAAATATTTTTCAAATCTTATTTTGGACCATAGTCTATGAGCTAGATGTACATGACTTGTACATTAGCTTTCCTCATAATTCCTAAATGTCATATTATGAGTTTGAGTTCATCTAGATGCAAGAACTATGCATCTTGAACCTAACTCATTTTCCTAATATCTCACATGTGTATAGGGTGTATCAATACATACACATGTTAATTTAATATTTTGTGAGATGTGGATTTAGGTTCTTCCCTAATCTAGGGTCTCATGCATTTGTCTAAGCAACTCTATTTGATTTCCTTATCATAGTGTTAGGGCAATCTCTTGCCGTAAAATGGTTTTGATGGTGTGGCAAAGGGTTTAAGTTAGTTTGATATGTTGATTTGATATGTGCGTTGAAGTCGTGCAGGACTTAGTAATTCGCACATAGAGCCGTGGCGAGTTTCACATCTCATGACTCGTTCCTTGAGTCGGTGAAGGATAGCTTTGCGGAAGTCGTGCGCTTGGAGCATCCGAGGGACCGCCGGACGAGAAGCTTGGAGTGAAGCCGGAGGAAGTAGACTTCGAGGCAAGAGACGCGAAGGAGCATTGCAGAGCCGTGCGCCTGATGCTGCCGAGGGACGTGGCCGAGAACGAAGAGAACTTCGAAGGCGAGGGACTCCGAGAAATGAGTGAGCGATTGTAACCCGGGAAGGGTAGCTCTTTGGTATACGATCGATCGGTGTGGCGCATGATCGCACGCGGGCCGATCGAAGATTATCATCGATCGGCGGCGCGCGAATGATCGTCAATAGGGTTTCTGCCACGGCCGTTTCGTAGCCGATCGGGCGTCGATACGAAAGCGTGATCGATGAGGTCCATCAGTCGACTGCCAAGAGTTCCGTTGGACTACAACGGTCGGGATCCGACGTGTTCGGAGGCCGTTGTAGTGACGGCAGTCGACTGCCAAGGGCGGCAGTCGACTGATGGCGGCCAACGGGAAGAAGTTAGCCCTCTCTATAAAAAGAGAGGGTGTGAGCCTTTGAGAGGCTAATGCTCATACTCTAAACAATCTTCCTAGTGCCCCACAAGCTCTAAACTCTTCTTACTCGCTTTTACTCCATTCTATTTGTAAGAAGAGTGATCTTGGTTGTAAAGGTTACCTCCACCTAGCTTGGTGCAAAGGAGAGACCATTTAGTGGAGTGGTTTAACGGAGTGATTCACCGAGGACGAATCAGGGACCGTGGATTAGCGGCGTAGCCGTGAACCACGTTACATTCTTTGTTAGCGTTTGTTTTCTTGTATTTCTATTTGCTTGTCTTTATTAGTCTTCCGCTTGCGCTAATTAGTTTTGTAGACGAGCAAATACCGGCATCCAAACAAAAAGGGCTATTCACCCCCCTCTAGCCGGCCGTACCGATCCCCTACAAGTGGTATCAGAGCCAAGGAAAGCTTGTCGAGGACTAACCGCCACAACAAGCAATTTTCAAAATGGCCGGCTCCAACATTCATCCTCCGAAGTTTGAAGGAGAATTCGCTTGGTGGAAAAAGCGAATGGAGGTATTTTTCGAAACGGATTTTGATATTATGATTACAATGGAATCCGGTTTCGTTTTGCCTAGGGATGAAGAAGGGAAACCAATCGAAAAATCATGATGGACTAAGAAGAAAAGAGAGGAGCACCTTGCGAACTCAAAGGCAAAACATCATCTTTTCAATGTGCTCCCCCAACAAGAGATCAACCGGATTGGAGAATGTGCTAGCGCCAAAGAGATGTGGGAAAAGCTTATAGAACTCCATGAAGGCACATCCGAGGCCAAGCTAGCAAGAAGAGACCTCCTCCGCTCCCAACTATCCAATATAAAACTAGAAAAGGGAGAAAAGGTAACCTCACTACACTCTAGGTTTAAAGAAATTTTAATTGGGCTAACAAGTGTAGGTGAGAAGCTATCAAATCGGGATATGGTAATGAAGGCCATAGATGCCTTTCCCCGGTCCTCAAAATGGAGCTCCATGGTGGACTCTTTTTATATCTCCAAGAACCTAGAAGTGAGCACCTTGGAGGAATTCTTTTCAACCATGGAGCTTCACGAAACTAGGCTTGAAGGAATACAAGAGGAGCCTAGAATTCAACCCTCAAGAGGAGTAGCCTTGATGGCAAACAAGGGGAAGAAGAAGATAGAAGTCCCCTCCTCATCCGATGAAGCCTCCTCCTCCTCCATGGATAGCACGGAAGAAGCCTACATGGTAAGGAAGGTAAGACGTGCATTTAAGAATTTTAGACTTGATAAATCTTATGATAGGAATAGAAGACCAAGGGGGAAGGTCATATGCTACAATTGCCAAGGAGAAGGGCACATAAGGGACAATTGTCCCCTCCTAAACAAAAGCAAAGAAGAGAAGAAAAAGAAAGAAGAGAAGAGGAAGAAGAAGAAGGGGAGCAAGAGAAAGGAAGAAGAAAAGAAGGCAAAAGAAAAGGGGAAGGCCAAAGCATTCAAGGCCAAGACATGGGATGATCCTTCCTCATCCTCTTCATCATCATCGGAAGAGGAGAATGCCTTTGTCACCAATTTGGCCTTGATGGCCTTTGATGACTTGGATTGCTCTTCCTCCAAAATGAAGGTTCAAGCTCAAGAGGAGAGAGCTCAAATGAAGGGGGAGCTTCTACATCATCCTCATCATCCGAAGAAGAAGAGGACATGGAAACTATGGTAACCAACCTCTCACCTAATAAAATAGTTTCTATGATTTCTAGCTTAACTAAGGACTTATTTAGAGCTAAGAAGAAGAACAAAAGCATGCTAGATCAAATTAAGGACCTAGAACAAAAATTAGAAAAAGCATGCTTAAATGAAAATGAAAATATTTCTTCTAGCTTAGATGATGCATGCTCACATGATTATATGCCTTTAAATATTAATGATGCATGCATAGAGGAAAATAGGGCATTAAGGGAAAAGGTAGATTATTTAACCAAAGCCATAGAGAAATTCACAATTGGCTCCAACACCTTAAATATGATCTTAGGGAGCCAAAGAGCTAGTTTCAACAAGAAAGGCCTAGGATACAAAGAAAATAAAAATGAAAAGGCCTATAAATGCCTAATAGCTAGGGGACAAGATAAAAAGAAAGTAATTGCTAGGAAATGGATCCCCAAGGAGTATTTAGTGAACCCAATAGGAAAGAACTTATTTTGGGTTCCAAAATCCATCCTTAAGGGTTAGGATAACCCTAGGGTAGTCAACCATATGAACTTGACCTATATCATATTTTGGTTGACTTAGGATGACGGGACAATATTTTTAGATAGTGTTGGGTGATGATAACGTACCCATAAATAGATAATAATGCTTAAATCATGATGATTAATGTAATTGCTATGTATGTTTTAAATCATGATTTATGTTTTTGAAATTTGGCACGTTATCATGAGAAATAGGTTTGAATCATGCTTTAGGTAATACCTTATTTAGCATCACATATTACCTAATGCATGGTTATAAATTGATGAAAATATGCTTTTCATGATCATAATGTACAATTCATTCATATATGTCATTATGATCATGTTAATTGTTAGGATGATACTTGACCATGATAGAATTGCATGAATATATTGGTTAAGTATATACAAATACCCCCTAGGATGCATTTCACACTCACCATAGGCTACCTTGATTGAAAACTTAGCATGAGTGAGATGTTAGGATGATACAAATGTCCACTAATGCCTATGGCATTTAGATGGTCATTTAAAGTATCAAAATAGCAATAATAGACCAATCATGGGGAAGGCTTATGTTTTAATTCATAGACATATTGCCCAAAGATCATGGTTGGATATTTCATATGTTTTCAAAACAATTTCTTAATCTAAAATCTATGTATTCATGTTTTGGAACAATTCAAAGCAAGACTAGGTGTTAAAATGGATACTAACATGCTCAAAAACTAGTGGTTTTTCAAGTGTTTGGATTTTTGGCAAAAACAAGAAAATATAATGAGTTTTCATGAAAAACTATTTTTCATTGATAGATATACTTAAAAGAAATATGTTCCCCAAAATTCATGATTTTTTGAATTTTCTGAATTTATAATGCATTTAAAATTACTTGAAAATCAAAATTTGATTCCTTTGTGCGATCATTGCCATCTTGATAGCAATCATCGTGGCTCTAAATCAGAACATTGAAGGCCAAATTCAGTTTGTAAACCTACAACAAGTGGTAGAAATATACTTTATGCCATCAACAAGTGGTACCCAATTTTAAATCAACTTGTCATATTTTCCCTCCATTATACTTGATGCCATGAGCTTATGAGTTAGTGTTATTCTTTTTGATGGTGTCCAAGGGGGAGAAATAATTTATGTTTAAGTTAATCATTTTAGGGGGAAGAAATATATTTTAGGGAAAAATATATGATAGGGGAGAAAATTTGCATAGAGAGTTTCATGGATTAAGGGGGAGTTGCATGTTGCTATATCATGTTTATCTTTATATGCTTTCTTACCTTAGAATCTATATCAAATGTTTTTACCTAACTTAAACGCATTGCCACAAATCAAAAAGGGGGAGATTGTTAGGGCAATCTCTTGCCGTAAAATGGTTTTGATGGTGTGGCAAAGGGTTTAAGTTAGTTTGATATGTTGATTTGATATGTGCGTTGAAGTCGGCCAGGACTTAGTAATTCGCACATAGAGCCGTGGCGAGTTTCACATCTCATGACTCGTGCCTTGAGTCGGTGAAGGATAGCTTTGCGGAAGTCGTGTGCTTGGAGCATCCGAGGGACCGCCGGACGAGAAGCTTGGAGTGAAGCCGGAGGAAGTAGACTTGAGGCAAGAGGCGCCGAAGGAGCATTGCGAGCCGTCGCTGATGTTGCCGAGGGCGTGGCGAGCGAACGAAGAACTTCAAGGCGAGGACTCAGAAATGAGAGTGGCGATTGTAACCCGGGGAAGGGTAGCTCTTAGGTGAAACTTGGCCACTTGGCCAAGTGTCGGATGGGTTTTCCCGACACCCGATCGCCATGTCATGGCGGTCATTGCGCTCGAATCGAGTGAGTTCGGCGGTATCGGTGGTGTGGCGCGTGATCGGTTACCATCGTGGGCGGTCGTATCAAGACCATCGATCATTCTGAAGCGGCCGATCGTAGTCAATAGGGTTTCGACCGCGACCGTTCGTAGCCGTAGGCGATCGACTAAGCGCGCGATCGGCCGGTAGAAGGTCCATCGATCGACGTGTTCAGCCCTCTCTATAAAAGAGAGGGTGTGAGCCTTTGAGAGGCTAATGCTCATACTCTAAACAATCTTCCTAGTGCCCCACAAGCTCTAAACTCTTCTTACCTGTTCTTACTCCATTCTATTTGTAAGAAGAGTGTGCTTGATTTGTAAAGGTTACCTCCACCTAGCTTGGTGCAAAGGAGAGACCATTTAGTGGAGTGGTTTAACGGAGTGATTCACCGAGGACGAATCAGGGACCGTGGATTAGCGGCGTAGCCGTGAACCATGTTACATTCTTTGTTAGCGTTTGTTTTCTTGTATTTCTATTTGCTTGTCTTTATTAGTCTTCCGCTTGCCCTAATTAGTTTTGTAGACGAGCAAATACCGGCATCCAAACAAAAAGGGCTATTCACCCCCCCTCTAGCCGGTCGTACCGATCCCCTACACATAGGACTTCAAATCATGTCATTACCTTTAATTCAATTTTAATTATCCTAAATGCATGAATGATGATCATGGCATATATAATAGCATAAATTAAAGTATTTTCCAATAATCATAATGTCATGGCATAAAAATAAACCTAAATATAAACATGACATATATTACCCTAAGTATTATCATGACATTATACCTTCCTTTAGGCATATGACATATCATGGCATATGACAAATGAAATATAAAGGTATAAGAATACCTAGGTTTCAAGCCTAATTGTCATTTACTAGGATTAAACCCCAATTTTGCCATAATGAACAAATTCTCAAGTGTGTCAAAAATCCAAAATGGCACACCATTGACTCTTAACCTAATTGTGCCAATTTTGATTGACTTTTCAAGCTTTATAAATTTTATTGGCACATCCTAAAATCGTTTAGGATTAAATTATCAATATCCTTTCCAAGTTATCACATAACCTTGAAAATGACCTAAGATGTCAACTCTTCTATGGTTAAGTTAACTACCTTACCAATTTAAGTTGACACACCCTAACCCATCTAGCGTGAGGGAATCTCACTCCTAGAAATCCAAAACCTATTTGAGCTCCTTGGGTTAACTAGGGATGACCTCCCTAGATATCTTTCTTATGACTCTCCTGAGCTTTGAAGCCTTGATCATAATGGGTTTGTCTAGGTCAACTCTAGGGATGACTTCCCTTGTGACCTTTTTAGTGGTTTTCCTAGATTTCTTCGAAACCTTAGCCACTAAACACCTACCATGGTCAACTCTAGGGATGACTTCCCTTGTAACCTTGGTTTTCCTAGACCTAAGATTTGTTCTATAGTTAAATGGAACATTGTGGTAGGTCTCTTTAGACTTAAGTTTGTGACTCAAACCTTGCCTCCTAGTTGGTTCTTGCCTCATGAACCCTAAGTTTTGCCCATTAGACCTTTTAATTGAATTTGTCATTCTTGCAAGTGTCTTCTTTAATTTTTCAAACCTTAACCTCAAGGCTTGATTTTCTTCCTCTAGTCTCTCGAATTTTTATTTTCCATTATAATTTTGGATATTTTTCTTTCTTCTAGGCATGTGTCTATAATTCTTAGGATTAATGCCTAGGTTATTCTTATCTACCTTCCTATCCTTAGGTAAGGTAGTCTTAGGGCTAATTTTTCTAGAATTGTCCTTAGGCCAAGTATCATGTTTAGCACCTAAGCAAAAATACTTATTGCTACCATACTTCTTATGATAAATTGCATGTGTATTAACATGTGATATATCACTAGCATGCTTCTTACCATTACTAAAATAAAGAGCATTATTAAATGATACCCTAGGATTTACCTTAACTCCCCCTACATTTGTGCTTTTCCTTTTGTCCTTGGTAAGGTGACTCCCACTACAAAAAAATGTAGTATTTGGCAAAGAATTTTGCAATGAATTTTGAATAAAAATTTGTTGCAAAATTTTTTTGCAATGAATTTTTTTTTTGGTGAAAATAATTTGGCACTAAATTTTGCAACGAAAAAAAATCGTCGCAAAAATTGCAACGAATAAAATTTTCGTTGCAAAATTAGTCACTAAATTTGGCGACGAAAATAATTATTCATCGCCAAATTTGGCAAAAATATAGTTCATCGCCAAATCTACGACAAAAAAAATAGTTCATCGCAAAAAACTAATACATATTACTCTACATCCGAAATAAATTTGGCGACGAAAATAACTATTCGTCGCCAATTTTGGAGATGAAAATAACTATTCGTCATCAAATTTGCGATGAAAACATAGTTCGTCTCAAAAGTCTAGTAAATATATTTTCATGAATAAAAATAAATTTGGCAACAAATATTTTTTCATCGCCAAATCTGCGACAAAAAAAATTTCGTTGCAAAATATTCAAGGTCAGTCGATTGTGTTTGACTAGTTCGACTGGTCAGTCAACTACCAAAGGTTCTGTAAGGTACAATAGTATAGCAATGGACTGATTATTTTGATCGATCAAGTGCAAGTGAATGATCATCGGGCGATTGGCTAAATAAGATCTGGGTGATACATCAATGATCTGATAATGGATAATCTACGACAAAAATATTTTTCGATGCAATTTTTGCGACGAAAAAAAGTTTTCGTCACAAATTCGCATGTATCAGTTGACTAATGGCGGGCATCAGTCGACTGGTGGTGGAAAAGCTGGTCAAAGAACCATTTTTAGCCGACTGACCCCTCAACTAATAGTATACTAGTCGACTGGACACATGAGATAGTCGACTATTGCTTCATTTTTTGCAACGGAAATTTTTTTTCGTTGCCAATTTTGTGACTAAAAATGATTTTTCATCGCAAATCTGTGATGAAATTTATTTTCGTTGCTAATCTAGAAAATTTTAAAAAATATATCATGATAAATTATACTATTTTCCTTGTTTTACAACAAACACATATAATAATATAAACTAATTCACATATCAAACTTCAATACCAAATCAATATATACATAACAAACATAAACATAACTTACAATACATAGATATCGTATGTGATAAGTCAAGTAACATTTAAGTACAACAAATAAATTCAAACATAACCACCATCGTCACCACCATCATCATCAAAAAATACATCATCATTATCATTATTACAAGGATCAGGAGGAGGACAAGATCGAGGAGGAAGTTGACTTGAACTAGATGTTAATTGAAGATGTTGCATAATTAACATCTGTTGCTTCCGAAATTCGTTCATCTATTCATTTATTTCCTGCTCTCTTTGTCTCGATTCATCTTCCTTTTGCGCTAGTAACTCCCTTAAATGAGTAACCTCTTCGATCAATTGATTTATTTCTGCTCTTACTGCTAGGGAGGATGAAGAAGAAGCACCAGGGGCTTTATAGGTTCGGCTCAAAGAACCAAGTCCAATTATTCTTCCACTTTTCGCCTCTCCAGTTGCTTCGAGCCATAAATTGATATTGCTAACAAAAGGCTCAGATTCATTGCATCATCACTTGCACTCGAATTTTTCTGTGCAAGTTTATCGTATTTCTCCTATTTTGAAAGAAAAAAGTTAAATACTAACATAAAAATGTAAATTTTTTAAATTATAAACTTTCATTGTTCTAGCTCTCTCCCCATTCCACGTCTTATCTTTCTTTTAGAATGTACGGGGTGAAAGTGTCTATGAATAATGGCTCAGTCCCCGTCTCCTGAGCCTAAACAAACATCATTATAATTTATAAATTAGTGAGTATTAGATTACAAAATTAGGATTTGAAAAAACTCACCAATCGATATCTATGCTCATCGATAATGATTGAGCCTCCTACATATGTGGCAGACATAGCGCCAGAATTACAATGTTGATTTTTCTTATTCTGCTCACTTTTCCATTTGCTATCCTCATATCCCCAATATGCAACAATTTGATTCTAATTCTCCTCGGTTATACAGTGTGGTTTTTTATTTTTGATTTTCGTATGACTAAGTATGTTTCTGATATAGTCGCCACACTTTTTCTTGAAAATCCTCCTAATCTCTAGTGTTTCACTCTCCTCCCAAGTAAATAACCGCCGCAGTAGAGAAAAATTGAATTGATTATATTAACTGAAATTTTATATACAAAATGATTTAAATAACTTACCTTGAACTCATTCCACCATAAACTTTTTATTTCTTCCGGCGTGCTCGTATAAGTCATAGAAGCTCCGCCTCAATGGTTATTCACTATTTTATTCACCTCATGAATAATATGTACAAAATTTATAAATCTAACATAAAATAAAAATAAATCATGTTAGATACTTATAAAAATACATATCATATTAAAAATATAGATAATCTAAAACTTGAATACTTACAATCTCCGTGCGGAGATATCGACTCTCGCGTATCTTCCCTCTCAAAGTGATTGTTGTCTTTGGGAAGATACATTAGTGATCTATCTAATGCAACAGAGAAGAGCTGGCTGGAGAAGAGGTCAGGGACACATTTCCTACAACATCAGATCGTGATGCAGGGGCTGAAGCAGAGGAAAACTGTGATCTTCCATCACTACTCCGTCTATGACCACCATGTTGAAACTAACAATCATAATTATTAGAAGAATATGATAGTAAAAAAAAGAATTACATTTGCATATCGAATTTATAATATGAACAATACAAAAAAATTACCATATTCATAGCAACTGGATAACCTACAAAAAAAGGCAGTTCATTAATATATCAAATATATGAAATTTAGAATTAGACAGTAAATAGAAACATAATTGGTACTGAATAAAAGTTACCCATAATTATAAATCGAAGTCCGCATTGTGATTTTCATCCTGGTCATACGTCTATTCGATGTCATCATCGTCATCGTCATCGTCATCATCATCCTCATCCTCATCGTCATCGTCATCGCCATCGTCATCGTCATCCTCTAAATTAAATTCCTCATCTTCATCCTCATTCATTTCACTTGCATCAACGGCTATTATTACACCGCTGGGATCTCGTAACATTGAAATATTATATTCTTTGATATGAAATATATTGACAACTTCATCTTGTTGATATGCTATGTCTTCCCAATGTTCCTCAATTTTTTTACGTGCTTTTGCTTTATAAACAACCCACCAATCACTTTTGTTTCGTCTCAGACTAGGATATGAAGCATAAAATACTTGAATCGCTTGTTATGCTAACACAAATGGTTCATACCTCTTGTATAATTTTTTAAAATTTATTTTAACCAAATTAAACTATGGATGCACTATCATGCCTTTGATAGGATCAAACCAACGACACATAAATAAAATAACTCACAAATATGAGTCTGGGTATGCTACCTCTAAAATTTGATCTAGCAAGCCATAAAAATCATTCCTTGCACCTCCATCATTAGATGACTGAATACAAACTCTACTATTCATTATAGCTTTCCCAGTTTCATATTCTTGAGTATGAAAATTATATCCGTTTATAAAATATACCGGCCAAGTTTTCACCACTGAGTTTGAACCCCATGACAAATGCTTTACTAGTTCTTGCTCAATGTGAGCATGATTATCAAGAACCTAAAGTCAAATAAATATATGTTAAAGTCAAGATTTATCCAATTTATTATCATTGATTACTTACATATTTTTTGAACCATGGTGCAAATTCTTCATCACAGAAACGATCAAACTCATGCTCCGGAAGCTCAGAATATAGGGTTTGAAAAATCTTACCATAAAATTAAATATAACATGAACAATAATTTACGATATATGGAATATATAATATAACATTTATATAATCACTCAAAATACGACGTTACTTCTGGATAGTCCAGTAATATATATGTGTGGGTTGCTTGCCACTCTTGACCAGTTAAGTATCTACTTGTACAAGATCCACTCGGTCGACCAAGGTAGTTAAAAATTGAGAATGACTTCAAATTGGGATCAACAGGACCCTCATCATTTCTTCCTGCTCTTTGACTTTTGCATTGAACATGAGGTTTAAAATAATATGATGCAAAAGTTGTAACTTCCTCCACAATATATGCATTAACAATAGAAGCCTCAACATGAGCCTTATTTTTCACTTTTTTTTCAAGTGATAGAGGAATCTAATAGTAATAAAACAAAATGTATTAGAAATTAATTTATACTAAAATTAATCAAATGCACTAACAATGATAAAAAAAAAAAAGAAAGAGTTCACCTTTGAAACGGATACATCCATCGAAATTGAACAAGACTTCCAACTTTAGCCTCATATGGCAAGTGAACCAAAAGATGTTTCATGGAATCAAAAAGCGTCGGTGGAAATATTCTTTCTAAGTTACACAAAATGATTAGAATATCTCTCTCTAATGTCTCCATGTGTGAATGACTCAATACTGTCGAACAAATATCATGAAGGAAAATGTTTAATTTTGTAATTGCACCCCATACAAAATTTGGTAACATTTCCTTAAAAGCAATAGGAATTAGTCTTTCCATGAATATATGACAGTCATGACTTTTCAAACAAATCAATTTGCATTCCTTCAAATCGACGCATCTGCCAAGATTAGAGACAACCATCAGGAAATCTCAATGATTTCAATCATTCACAAACAATCCATCTCTGATCCTTATTCAATGTATAAACTGGTTTTGGTTTTGGTCCCCTACTATCTTCATCAACATCAAGGGAGGGTCATTTACATATGAGACGCATATCTTTTCTTGCATTCCAATTGTCTTTTGTTTTTCCAAGAACATCCATCACCATATTTATTATATTATCAAAAACATTCTTCTCAATATGCATTACATCAAGATTGTGATGAATCAAATTACTCTGCCAATACATTAAATCCCAAAATATACTCCGTTTAGTCCATTTATACGTAATTTCATAGTCATATGTTATAACATTTGGTTCTTCAATAACAGATGGAAAGTTAAGCACTCTATGCCATAAGAATTGACCGGTGAATCTCAATGGTGGAGATGTTCTTTCAATTCTATTCTTAGCAAATTCTTCTTTATTTCTTCTAAATTTATGATTTGGCGGTAAAAATTATCTATGACAATCAAAATAACTCAGTTTTTTTCCATGTTTCAATTTGAATGACTTTGATCTCTCCATAGATATTGGACATCCAAAAATCCCAGCGGTACTCCATCCTGATAATATCCCATAAGCAGGAAAATCATTTACGGTCCAAAGAAGCGCATCTCTCATTGTGAACATCTGATTAGTATGGACATCATATGTAGAAACACCCTCATCTCATAATTATTTTAGCTCGACAATCAGTGGTTGCATGTAAACATCTATTAACTTCTTGGGATTATGACGGTCAGGCACAATCAATGTTAAAAATATATACGGTGTTTTCATACATATATCGGGTGGAAAATTATACGAAGTTATGATAATTGGCCAGCAAGAATAAGTTATTCCTGATTTGCCAAATGGAGCAAATCCATCATCACATAAACCCAACCTAATGTTTCAAGTCCCATTCGCAAACTCAGGATATGTTCTATCAAAAATTTTCCACGCCTCTGCATCTGATGGATGACACATTAGCCCCTCCTCTGTTTTATGATTTGCATGCCAAGTCATGTGTTCAATAGTGACCTTGATGCATAAAGCCTTTGCAGGCTAGGAGTTAAAGGCAAATAGAACATTTGTCTGAATGATTTACATCACTTATTACGATTTGATCTCGTGGTACTCTTGTACCTACATTGATTACAAAATTTACAAATCTCTAAATCTGCATTATCTCCCTAAATACAACCATCTATGCAAACATCAATTCTTTGCACCGGAAGACCTAAATCTTTCACAAGTTTTTTCATACTATAAAAATCGTTGGGAATTATGTGATCACGCAACAATACTTCTATAATAACTTGAACAAAATCATTAAAACAATCTTCGAACATATTATGCTCGGCTTTAACATTCAATAATCTTGTAGTGAGAGATAATTTAGTATGACTATCACAACCAGACCATACGGGTTCATCTGCAGCTCTCAACACTTCTTGAAATTTGAGATATGGTTCATTGTATATATTTTCATGAACATCAGTTACTTCTACCTCCTCCAACGGTGATGAATAGCTAGTATACATGTGTTCAAATATTTGAGGATAACTAGAACTTACAGTGTTCGATTCGGTATTGAAATTATGACCAACTGCATCAACTATCATCCTCTGATATGGATTGAATTGATTATAATATCTTTGATCTCCACTAACTGTCCTTTGTATGTTTCGTCCAACCTCTTCATCGGATATGAATAGTTCACCATGATATGTCCAATTATAATAATTTGGAGTAAAACCAAATCTACAAATATGTTCTCGAACTTTATCACACTGGAAAAATTTACCATTATGATATTTTTTGCATGGACACCTTAATTTATTCTCATCCATAAACTTAACATTGCTACTAACAAAATTCAAAAATTGTTCCATCCCAATAATAAATTCATCGGTTAAACCACGACATTTTGGTAAATTTTTTTTATATATCCAACTTCTTTCTCTCTCCATTTGTCCTGTTTCTAAATTTATATCAAGGATTAATTCTATTTTTTTCCATATTCCATCCATATTAATTTAATAATAAATTTATACTCAAAATAAATTCTTCTAGTGCGTACTGTGTTATTGTATGATATTGAATTACAAACTATGACATATCGAACAAATATTATATATTTATAATAAAAAAATTACTTAAAATCAAACATTAATTATATATATTATAAAATGATAATACTATAAATTTTTGGATATACAATATACCTATCCTGGTGGAAGCAATGGATGAACTCACAGTTGAAGACTTCACGAACACACGGATCACCTGAAGGACGAAGTATGACAAACTTTAGAAAAATAAAACATTAGTTTTGTATTTATTATTACACATTACTGATTTAATTTGAATAACATGTTGGCTCTGTTATGGCCGAGTACATGATGCGGAGGGACGGGGTCGCCACAATAATTGTGTGCGATCCAAGGGCGATGATGAACCACCCAACTGCCGCGAGCTTGTTGTAGCTGCTCCGGCGGTGGAAGAGGGGAAGAGAGGAGAGGCGTACCGATCGAGCGATGGGGAGGCACGCGTGAGGAGAGAGGAAAGGAGAGATCGGATGTTAATTAGGAAAAATCAGCAACGTTTTCTAATTCGTTGTAATATTCGTCGCCTATTTAGCGACGAATAGATTATTCGTCGCCAATTTGGCGACGAATACAATATTGGTCACTAATTAAAAATACCAACAAAAAAATTTTCATCACTAAATTTATCGTAAATTTTGCAAAGAATTATTAAATTGTTGCATATTTTGTAATGAATTTACATTTCGTCACAAAATTATGTGACGAAATTTAGTTTTCATCGCAAAATTGGCGATGAAAATTAAATTCATTGCTAAATTAGCGACGAATATTAAATTTGTCACAAATTTCTTAATTTTCGCCATTGTTATTTTTTCTAAATAATTGAAAATATTCGATAAAAATCTTTCGTCGCCAAATTTGTTAGAAATTTTACAACGAATTATGAATTCATTTCAAAAATTTGCAATGAATTATAGATTCGTTGCAAATTCTGTGACGAATTTATATTTTATTGTAAAATTTTGCAACGAAATTTATTTTTTATCGAAAATTTGCAACAAAAAAATCAATTTCGTTGTAAAACTGCGACGAAATTTAATTTGTTGCAAATGTAAATAAGTTTGCAATAAACAAATTTTTATTGGAAATTTCGTTAGAAATTTATGACAAAATTTGCAATTCGTCTCAAATTTTGTTACAAATTTGTAAGAAATTATTTTCGTTGTCAAATTTCATCGCTATTTTGATGTATATTTGTAGTGTTTCACTAGGACATTGACTTATATAGTGTCCCTTTTGTTGACATTTGAAGCACACATTGTGCTCCTTGCTCTTCCTAATTGGGGCTCCGACTTTATTGGTATTCTCATTATCCTTTGGTGTCGATTGAGTCTTCTTGACTCTTTGGACACTTGCTCTTATAGTGTCATTGTTCCCTACACTCAAAGCATATAATACAATTTTTATTTTTACAACTTATGCTTGAGTTACCTAAAGAGGAATCTTGAGCTTTTTCTTCATTTACTCCAGAGGTTGATGTGGAAGGTTCCTCTTGCTCTCGCTCCGGTGTCGAGTGTCTCTCCTCCCCCTCAATCCTTTGAAGTAGAGGCTTCCAAGACTTCTTCTACCTCGGACGTTGAGCATCTCTCAACCTCTGATTCTTCAAGCTCTAGAGAGGATGATGATAATTCTTCCTCTTCGAATGTTAAGCATCTCTTAACTTCCGAGTCTTCTTGAGCTTGAGATGAGGAACACTCTTCCTTGAATTCCTCCTCTATTTCTTCCTTATCACCTTAGACCAGTTGAGGGTTCTCATGGAATTTTGTCAATTTGGTCCATAGCTCCTTAGCATCCACATAATCTCCTAGCTTGCACAAGATATCATTAGGTATTAAATGCGTTAAAAAAATTTGTTACCTTAACCTCGATCTTAAACTTTAGGCGTTGCTCCTTGGTCCACTTCTTGATTTTTAGAACACTTCCCTTTCTTGTCCGCAGGGGCTTCAAATCCGCACTTCAAGATGACCCAATCTTCAATTCTTATCATTTGCAAGAATGTCTCGATTCTTTTTGCCCATAGATCGAATCTCTCTAGTCCGTAGAATCCATAGGGCGGAGGAGTGTTGATGTCATACCCCAATCCATCGTTAGGTAATTCCATCCTCTAGAGCTTGTGCTCTGGTTAGTCCTTGATGAGCGTCCTCGCCCTGATACCACTTGTTGGAGATTTGACATCGCACTAGAGGGGGTTAATAGCATCTTAAGTGATTTCGATTGTTCATTCATGTGTTCTTGTCTGCACAAGTTAGCACAACAGAATACAAAAACAAATACAAATATACAACACACAAACACAAGGCAAAAGATAAAGCGATTTAACATGGTTCGGAACTAGAGTTCCTACTCCATGGGTCGAACTCTAGTGATGCACACCACTATAAATAAACTTCTTCTCGGAACAATCCGAAGGCAGAGAAATCTCTTACAAGGTTCTTACAATAATAAGAAATAAATACAAGCAAATACAATGAAATAGAAGTAAAGAAAACTTTACAAAAAAAGATCATTTTTGCTTGCTTGTTGGTTGCTTGGAGATGCCTTTGAAGACCCTGAAATGCACCAACACTTCACTTCAAAATCGCTCAAGAAACTGCTGTGGAAAACCTCCCCATCAAGCTTGTTGGTGCAACAATGCCCCAAGCATTTATATGTTTTGATGTTTGGATAATCATCTAAGTTAGGCAATATTTGTGATCTAATTGTGAACATGTTTAAGTAACAGAAAAATTCAAGTATGAAGACTTGGTAAAGGAAAAGTCCAAGTGTGATCTTGGCAAGAGAAGTCCAAGGAAAGGTCTTGGCGGTGTAAGTCTAAGCATGTAGTCTTGGCGGTGTAAAGTCCAAGTGACCTTGGAAAAGGAAGTCCAAAAGTAAGTCTTGGCAGCGTAAGTCCAAGCATGTAGTCTTGGCGGCGTAAAGTCCAAGCGTATTTTGGCAAAGAAAAACCCAAGACATGACGAAACCGAAGGAAGCTCTTGGAAGCAAGCGCAAAGGATGAACAAGTCGCGGACTCGGAGGGATCCTGGAGGCGCAAAGCTAAAGGAAGAGCTAGAAGGTTGAGTCTAGGTCTAGGGAGTTAATTTCAAGTATGATTTTTATCATACTTGAAGTATCAGTCGACTGGAGCCTTGTCTCGATCGATCACCACTCGACTAAAGATGACTGATTCTGGGGTAGAACAGTCGACTACTAGGGTTTGGCAGTTGACTGATCCACCCATCACTCGATTGCTATACCTAGCAGTCGACTGCTGTAAGTGAATTTTGACACAGAAAGGTCGTCAGTCGAGTGATCGCTTGGAGCACTCGACTGGTCGCTAAATCAGTCGACTAATGGTATGATCAATCGACTGATCAACTTCCCATTGGACAGTGACGATTGCAGATCCGGCTTGTCAGAAGCCATTGGATTGCATCGGCTATAACATCAGTTGACTGATGGAGACCATCAGTCGACGGATTGAGGCTCAACGGGAAAAACATCCTCTTCTCTATAAAAAGATGTCATGGGGTGCTTGATGAGGCTAGTGCTTATCTTCCAACTTTACTCTCAAGCTTTCCACGAATTTCTAAGCTTTCTAAAGAGTTTTAAATCCTCCTCTTCTCTAAACTTCATTTTCATCAATTGTAAGAAGAGGAGAGTGTTTGTAAAGAAAGCTTTTTAGTGGAGAATTGTATGGATTGATCCACCTTAAGGATCGCCGTGGAGTAGAAGCTTAATCTCTGAACCACATAAATTCTTCCTTGTTAGCGATTGTCTTATTAGTTTTTTAATTTCGTTTTAGTTTTTGTTTTGCTTCCACTAACCTTGCTTGTAGAAACGAAAAGAGGCTATTCACCCCCTCTAGCCTTCCAAAGATCTTCAACAAAGCTCCTTTTAAGTGAACTAATTTTTCACCTAGCAGTCGACTGTCCAGTCGACTGCTAGCCTATATATTGTCTCACAATGAACTAATCCATGTAAGATTAGGGCACACCAGTTGACTGCTTTAATCCATCACGATCGCTTCTATCATATCGACTACAGACCTTTCTGTGCTTGTGTCCACAAATTCCAATCGACTACCATCCATGGCAGTTGACTGCTCAAGGCCAGTCGACTACCCATACATGTCTGTCGATTGCTAGTGGCACACAGCAGCAGTCGAGTCTCCAGTCGACTATTGCTCCGAGTCAACTAGGTTTCTGAGTGTTAAATATTTGATATGAGGTTTAACCTAAGTATAATCCCCTTATACTTAATACTCACCCCACAACCTAGACCTAAACCTTCTAGCCATCTCCATCAGTCTCACACCTCTCGGATCCCTCGAGTCTGTGACTCTTCATCCTTGGCGTTAACCTTCAAATGCTTCCATCGGCTATGTCATGCTAACCAGGTCCTTTGTCATTATTCATTTGGACTTATGCTACCAAAACCAATGCTTGGACTTTACGCCGCCAAACCTACACCCATTGACTTTTACATTGCCAAGATCAATTTGGACTTACGCCACCAAGACCCATGCTTAGACTTTACGCAGCTAAACATACACCCTTGAACTTTCACTTTGCCAAGTACTCATGACTTGGACTTTCCAATTGTCAAGTACTCATGACTTGGACTTTCCAATTGTCAAGTACTCATGACTTGGACTTTCAAATTGCCAAGACTATGCTTGGACTTTCCATGCCAAGACCATGCTTAGACTTCCCTTGCCAACTCCATGTTGAACTTTTCCATTGTCAAAGTTCACTTGGATTTTACACCGCCAAGATTATACACTTGGACTTATACTGCTAAAACTATACCTTTGGACTTCCCTTGCCAAGTATCTATATTTGGACTTTCCTTGCTAAGTATCCAAACTTGGACTTCCAAGGTTAATTGCTCCAACAATTTCCCTCAAATAATCTCTCCCATATTACTTTAGATATCTCAATCATCCACTAGTCATATGGTCAACATATAGTTAAACCATATAGTTAAACAATGGTCAAATTCATTGTCAAACATCAAAACACTATTCAAGTCCCACTCGAGTTTGGTCAACATTGACTCGGAGGCTTGTTGCACCAACAGTTGGACTTTCTTAATGAGTAACTCAGCTTATTTATCAGATTTAGCTAATTTCCTAGTTGAGCATGTAATTATTTTACACATTGTATCTTTTAATGGAGAGGTTACCTCGTTGGAACCTTCTGAACCGGATACAAATCCGTGACTTGACTCGAACTCGAACTCGGGCTCGGATTCAGTTCCTCGGCTTGATTTGGAATCGAACTCTAATTAATATGTTTCCATAAATGCCACAAAGCTTGTCTTTGACACTTCTTTATCCGATTCTTCCAAAGGCAATTTGTCCCGAATGACTTTTAGGGCTTTTTTTATTTCTTTCCTTTTTGGACTTGTTTTCTTTTAGTTTGAGACATTCATATTTATAGTGTCCTTTGTCGTTAGATTCAAAGCATGTCGGCTCGGATCTTGGTTTGCTTGATTTGTTTTCCACCATTATTTTTATGTCATTCTTCAAGAACTTCTTTTTGTTCATCATTTTTTGAACCATATTTATGATTTCTTCCTCTCCGTTTGAATCTGAGTCTGGCTCATATTCGTTCTTTGATTTGAATTTGGACTTACCTTCTTTGCTCTTATTTGAACATGTAACCAAAGTTATACCATTCGGTGTAACAGTTAGCTTGTTCGTGCAGTTCTAATTTATAAAATAGTTCATCCAATTTAATTATAGAAAGGTCCCTAGATACTTTATATGCATCTATCATTGAAGCCCATAAAGTATTTCGGGGAAAACCGTTTAAAGCATACCTTATTAAGTCCTTATTTTCAATTTGGTGGCCGATGAGGTAGAGTCCATTCAGAATATCTTTAATCCTAGTGTGGATTCGACTCATGATTTTCCATTTTGCATCTTGCAATTAAATAACTTATTTAAAGGAATATCCCTTTTAGTTACCTTAGTGTCGCTTGCCCTTTCATGTAATTTGATCAATTTGTCACATAATTCTTTAGAATTCTCGAACGGGCCCGACCCAATTCAACTCTTCTTTTTGCGAGCCTACATTGTAAGGTAATGATCTCCTTTGAAATTGAATTGGACTTTCTTCTTCATGTCGGTAGTCCATTTCTTCAGATCTAGTAGTTTTCTCGAGTTGTCTATCGAAATCACATATTCCTTTTTTATTGTGAACCACATATCTATATTCGTATTAAAGAAACATTACATCTTCCATTTCCAATAATTGAAATCTTCTCCATAAAAGACAAGAGGGCGGATGGTATTGTATCCCTCTTGATATAGACATCTTTACAAAAATCTTGCACACAAATAAATTAAAATAAATTTTCAAGACTAAATCTTGAGTAAGTAGTATGAGAAGAAAAATTTAATTAATAAAGAATGAGAGAAATATATTAAAGAAAATTAAATTTTTGCTCAAATCGATGATTGCACCAATTTTAGAGCGACCCTTGCTCTGATATAATTGTAGGATTAAGAAGACCGAGAGAAGGGGGGGGAGTGAATCTCAGTATTAAAAATTTTCTTTATTCTATTTTTAAAACCCTTGCTTTTTCAAATCAAAATATATACAATGGAAAAGTAAATAAGACAAAAATATTTTTACTTGGTTCACAATTCAAATCGGATTGCTACTTTAAGACTTGTAACCCTCCCAAGGTTACCTTGATGGAAATCCAGTAAATGCTCTCCAATTCGATAACTTTTGAACTCGAAGAGTGTTCGTTTATAAGAATTAAGGGCAAGGTAACATTCTACATTCCCTCTATAATAAAAGTACAAATGTAATGCAATAAATGAAATTATACCAACAATTATATGATGCTTAAAGATAACTCAGTTATCGGTGAAGCAATGAGGTAGCAAGACGAGGTTATAACGATTACAATGAAGATGATTGAGTTGCATTTTTGTGTCCGCTTCAACACTTCATTTATAGGCCTTTTTTTTGTAATTTTCTAGGCACTTGGATGGCCTTCCAGGTGGTTCCATCTTGGATGGTTGAAAAGGCAACTCAACCTTTCCATACACTTGGACCTAGTTCAGGAGACTCCTAGTCAGCATTATCCACTCCATCGTATTTTTGATATTATTCTACTCCAGGAACCTGGACCCCATCAGTTGTCTGCTTGTACTTACCATTTGTGATTTGGTCGTATTTGCATCTTAGATGCCTGAACCTGATCTAATCGCCTAGATCAAGCCATGTCGCTTGGAACATATAGTTTAACACAAGCAAATAAATCAAATTAGCAGTAGTATTACTGTTTGATATTGACTTCGGAATTCAAGTTAGACTCTTAGTCTGATCGATGCTTAATTTTGTCCCCAATTGAGGACACGATCTTTCCACTCCACTCGGGAAGCTCACATGCCAAACCTATAGTCTACCTAGTATATTTGGATTGACCCACCGAACTATCCTGCTAGATGTTTAGTCCTCCTGGTCCATTTGAATTTTCTATCAGTTGTTTGATTCTCGCTGACCCAACTAATTTTCCTAATGTTTGATCCTTTCGATCCGTCAAGACTCCTTACCTAGTATTTTATTCACTAGCCTACTAAGACTTTCATCACATTACCTAATATTTGATCCAACTAACCTACAAAGTTTTTCCTTTTAAATTCTACACACTTGGTAGCATTATTAGTTCACATATTACTTAATTTAAAATCTTTATCAATATCAAAATCTTATATCACCATATTCTTAATTTGATAATTTTAGACAAAAAAACCTACCCTTCAAACTGTTTTCTTTTTTTTTTTAAATTTAAAGGATATTTTAGCCATTCAAATGTTTTTAGCCATTGAAATATTGCACGGACAATGCCAGAGACATATCCGTGCCTTATCCAACACACGAGTCATGACGAACCGAACACATAGGCCATGCCCGACTAGGCTTAATTCTGGGATTCAATTTGAATTTGTCTCGTATTCAGTTCATGAGTTAAATCCCGACTACTCAATCCAATCCCATTTTTGGAATAAGACTAGTAAGATAGGATACAACTTTTGCTATATTTATATTTTATGTTATTTTTTTAGTCGGTATTCGCTATTATATGAAAAAAAAAAAAACAACAGCAACAACACTTAAACCTCCTACCCTAATCTAGTTAGAAGCGGTGATCATCCGAGGCGGCTCAGGCGGAAGCACAGGATTTTCACAATGAAGCAGGTAATCGGGATCGTCGTCTCCAACAAGATGCAGAAGTCGGTCGTGGTGGCCGTCGATAGGCTATTTCACCACAAGCTCTATAATCGCTATGTCAAGCGCACCAGCAAATTCATGGCTCACGACGAGAAAAATGATTGCTCCATCGGTGACCGAGTTAGACCTTCACCTCTTTTTCCTTTTTTTTTTTCGCCGCGGCTTGTTTTCACGGGATCTAGGATTTGTTTCTTTATCTAATTTTGTCGACTCATTGGCTCGTTGAGTGGCTACTGTTCGTTAGTTGTTGATGCACACTATTCTCTGAAAGCGGAGGATATACTTCTGCAAGATCATCTATAGGTTTGATCATTTGATAAATTGGTGTTAAATATTACGATAAGGTTGACGTCGCAGTGTCTTTACTTCCAGTTGATTAAACTGACGTTAAGGTTGTTCCCCGTGAAAATGAATAATAGTTTTCTCAACTCTTCATTTTTATACAGGTCGCAACTTGGAAGTGTCTAAAAGATTGTTCATTTCTTTCAAATGTGTCGATGGAGTGAAGATCACAAAGGACTTGCCTTTGCCATTTTTTTTTATCATTGATCGTAGAGTGTTCCCTATAATAAGGAAGATTTTTGGTGGGACAACAACTTTGAATGGAAATAAGAGTTATGGGAAATGCTGATATTCTCTGTAGCTGTAAATATCCTATAGGGTTTCTTGGTCGAAATGAATATCCCGTAGTTATTAACACCCTTCTTAAACCAAAGGTGCTAGGGATGGTAATGGGTTGGCACTCACAAAAATTTAGCTACTGATCAATATCCATCTAGAAATCTAGTATTTGTACCTGCCCATTCCATCACTACCGTATTAGTCTTCATCCTTGACCTATTCCCATAATGCTAAATGGATAGTGATACGATTAGATGGGTCAGATATTGATAAGTGCCTGCTATACTTGACCCATCTACATGCATAAAATTTGAGATGGTGATATCTCTACAAATTCATTGGTCCTTCAATTCTAGATTATGCTAGATTGGTGTCCCACCTAGTCTATAAATGATCTGCATATCTTCAGGACTATAAGAACAAATTTTTTTGATGATGCAATTAATAAGAGATATAAGTGATGCTTCAGTTTGAATGAATAGCTTAATGACAGTACTTGTAGAGACTCTAGTTGGATTATTAAGAGTACGGACAACAAAAGTATATCACATCCATAACAACTTTCTTAACTATGTTACTTGGAATCTCCTTATGATGTGTTGTTGGTTAATATTGTTGAATGCAGTGATTTTTGTGATGATAAAATTTCATAGCTTATAAATTCATAAGGTTTTGTTGCCCCTTCTAACCTTTCCATCAGGTATATAGTTTTTATGCTCTATTTTCTGAAAAATATTGAACTAATTGGTGGGGAAGCACATCTATGTGGTGAGTAGCAGATGGAATGCAATAGTGCTTGGGGGCTCTG